>CM043737.1:2326062-2926062 GCA_023968675.1 Taenia pisiformis | reverse complement strand
TGGGCTGCAGCATGGAGGATACAACTTACCACCTTCTCTGTCTTATGACATCCGCCTTCCTTCCACCAACACTTCATAGAGATGATTAACTGTGCAATTGTGGGTGGTTAAGGACGCTTATGTCCACAGTGAATGCAACACTCAAGGAAATACACTCGACTCTCTCATCTGCTCAGCACTCACCACCACTGCTTTATTCTCAGAACGAAATCCTTCTGAATCACGAAGCCTCCAGCACACAAAGCATGCAGGTTGATGCAGTGCAGGTGGGCTTAATTGAGGAGGCACAGTCAATAGGCACAGTGTGTGGCCGTTGTAAAGTAGTTGCTACAAACCCTGCCGCTATGGTCGAGTGATGACTTCCAAGCCTGCTGCTTGCGGATTCTTGTGTCAAGCATGCCCTTCAATGCAAACAAACGCTGTCGACCAGCGCGACGCCTGGATACCAGCCACGTACCATATCTGACATCAATGCCTGCTGGACTTGAGTGCTCACCAAGCAAAGGCCAAGTTGGGACTCGTTTGTGATGCCTTTGGGTTAGAGATGGAGTGACGGGAGTGCTGTAACCGGTGTGTTGCTGCATTGCTTCTGCAGCCAACAAGTACTTCGTAATCATCTTCTGTGCCACGAGAGGCACTGCAACTGCTAGGATGTCTGTTGCTTGATATAAACGATCGACCAAGAGCAGTGGCGGACCACTTACTTCCCTTGCCTCTTTCATGTTCAGATGGGAGAAGCCTCTTAGACTCTACTATTTACCAGGTAATGGCCACATTGGGACCCGTTCGATGGCTTTGCGTAGAGGAAACGAGTGACGCGAGGGTTGCGATGAGGTGCAATTGCATTGATTATGCTGCCGACAGGTAGTTGGTGACATTCTTCCTTGCGACATGAAGACCTCTGTCTGTCGGAAGGTCTGCCCCCTTGCTTGGAAGATTTGCGATTTGCCAAACATTCTGGTGGGCCGCGGTGACGCCCCAACTCAACACAAAGAAGCCAGGACCGATTAGGCTCCCATAGAAGTTGGGTGGGAGTGAGGACGTCTCTGCATTCAAACGTTTCATCAGTGCCACTCCGTGGACGTGAAGATGGAGCTAGTGATGTGAAAATGCATTTGAACAAGGTTATTCAGTTAATCAGCAATGAAGTGTGGAGTCATGCACTGAAATTGCGTGCACCAGCTTACATCCAGGCCTTATTGTAGGTCAAATTGGCACTCAAATTGCAGAGGAGGAGGACGCCACTTTGGAACGCCGTTACGTTCCTCCTGAAGGCGAACTGAATGCCGTCCATTGCTGGGACACGAATTAGGGATGCTTAATCTCTACCCAACTCGGTGATATTTCAAGTCAACACAATGAATTCCGGACTGATTTGGCTCCAATTGGAGGTGGGCGGGAGCGAGCCTCTTGCGTTTGATCCTTCGGCTGCTGCGACTTTGTAGCACTAGAGGCAAAGTTCCTGATGGACGAAAGCATTTGGGCGTTGGGTTTCATGCGATGCCAGAAGTGCCCCACGATTTCATCCACCATTGGTCTACGAATGCAATGCTAATAAGCCCTTTATTACTCAACCAAACGTATTCCAAAGTGCGTTTGCCATGCATTATGCAAATTGATACACAGTGTTTATTAATGCGCAACCATGTGTGCGAGCCACATAATTGCATGCATGTCAATCCTTCACGTGCCTCCAGTGCTAGTAGGAAGTAAGCGAAAGGGCTAAATGCCCAATCTGCTGCTCGAGGACAACGGAGCACAGAAGGTGGTGTGGCACAAGGGTAACGGTTTAAATGCTTGAAACGAACGTGCCGCTGCCTTCATCGCCACCCATGGCGCACGGGCGCCCAACGCTGCCATGAGGCTGCAGTGTAGAGCCGCCTTCCTCACGTTGAGTGGTTCGCCCTCATAAATCCCAGCGCTTTTATAACAATTATGCACCTGCGGATAGGCCTATGATGTGCCTCCTTTCTGACCTACAAGTGCACTTTTGCTGTGCTCAACTTATGAAAATTGTGATGAGTGGCGTGAGTGATCGACTTTGACGTTCTGGATTCTTATCATTAAGGGTGAACGTAGTCTGCATTTGTATGGAGCGCGGGTTGATAAGGTCACATCGCTATGTCCACCAACTCTTACAATAAAGGTAGCCACTGCCTGCACTATCATGCTAAGTTAGGGACTGAATGCTGATTCCTCGGATCTAGAAACCGCAAAACACTTGGTGGCACGTCCTCTTCGACGAAACGGCCAGGAAGCGGTTTCTCCCAGCAATCCTAGCAAATGAAGCAATCGAATGATAGAGATTTGTCGCACGTAGCTTTCCTCATTGATCACCTCTCGAATCCACGTTAGACTCTTCCCAGTTGTTGCCTTCATCTTCGGTTGCATTTCAGCCAATGCATGCTGCATTTCTGTGGCATTCACAGTCACCAAGGCAACCACTTCCCATCAACAATTTGCATGGTCTTTTGTGCCTTCAAAGAAGTCCTTCTATTTCCACTTGATTACCATTAAGCGGGCTTTCACCGATGGCGATGCACTTCATATCCGATTTACTTAATTGGTTGTGTGGCGCTGCTTCACTGGCGAACTCCAAGAAACTCCTACTAACACACCCTTTGACGGGCTTTAGCTCACCTGCCAGCGTTAACTGCGACGAGAGTGTTGTGCATGAATCACATGTAAGGCAGAACTTTGCCTCCCTCTGCACTTTCTTGCACTTAATGCTTTTTATTGACATTCCAGCGAAACATTCCCATCAAATCACGGAGCAGTGCATGTTGATGCACCTAGAGGATGAGCGTTAGGCATGGAAGCGATTGGAAAAGTAGGTGGGGAGGAAAGATGGACCGCTCTACATTCCACGACAGTGGACTACTTTGCTTGGAATGGCTAGCGCTAGCATATGCTAGGGAGGAGTTAATGCTGAGATTCTTCGTGTTTCTGCGTTGCAAATGCCAGGCTGCGGATATGCGCCACCACCATCACTGCCTCTTCGCAGACAAAAGTGTGGTTTAATTGCCCGTTTTCGATTTAAGGCTATTAACATGGCCGTCATGAAATTTCTTTACCCGCTATTTGCACATTCACATACACCTGGTTTCGGATGCTTCACTAGCCTTCGAGTGGCCGCACAGTAGTCCGACAGGCAGATGCGATAAACTACAGGTGACATTCGTCAAGACAGTATCGGCACCGGAGCTGCAGATGTCCAAAAATACGCTTACCAGACACACTATAGCCATCCAGTAGCTTAGTTTTCACTACCTGAGTAGCCCCTCGTGCATATGCGCTAAGCTAATGTCGAAATCGCCCACCAGCAGTCACTGTTCAAATTCGTCCTAACTGGCTGAATTGCTGCCTGAGTTGCCACTGCAGACGTCAGTGAAATGGAGCGCCTTTCAACCACCAGTAACATGGCCTTGATTAAAGGCATTACATTTCAGCGATGCCAGCTAGTGTCGCTGTGTACCACTAAAAGCGTCCTTGTAATATGAAGCCCGGACTCATTTACACAGGAAGCTACCCCCTCATTAATTGCCTTTCAGCATCGTTGTTTGAATAATCTGATGCACTCTATGATTTGCAAAGCAAATTAGAGTACAATGTGGCGGCCTGTATTGGTACGAATTTCAAATGCACGTCACCTATTTGAAGTTGTGTGCCAGTGCATTTTGTGTCTGTGCAAGCTAAACACCACTGTTGTAGCCAGGACCACAACTGCTTCCATACACCCAAAGCCCCCTTCCCAAATAGCTGTGAATGGTCGCGGTGATCCTGTTAGAATAACTCGCGAAGGCACTCGAGGCGATGTGGCGACTTCATCTAGTGAGGCATCTGGACCTCTTCCCACTTGTACATTGCTTCGCGCTTGGTGTAGCGTCTTAAGTGTGCGACGGGATGCCTTAGCAACAACAAAGGCCCTGCGATCGCCAGTACCAAAATGGCCTAGAGGGGAGCACTTTAATTCTTGTTCACTGCTACAGCTATAAATCCCTCAATGAGTTGCCCAGAAGGCGTAGCTTCATGCATCTTTTTAGTATGCAGCGCAAAAGAGCAAGAAGGATGAGGCAACTTGCGTTTGTGCCATGTGTCCCAGTGACGCTAGGATGGCAGAAGGAGCGGCAGCTGCATTGGCAGGAAATGCACGCGAATCGTGCATTTGTAGTGCGACAGAACTGTAGTTACCGCCATGTCTTGTGCATTCATTGTGAGCACAGTGAAATAGGAAATGCATGAGGAGCCAAACTAAATTGCAGAGATGCATTGGGGAGAAGAAAGAGAAGGAAGGGAAGGAAGGGAAGGAAGTCAGGCTGAAGTGAGAGGCAGAGAGGAGGTGCGTGACTGTGTGCGCGACCTCAAATTGTGGCCGAAGGAGACGATGGTGCATGAAGGGTAGAAAACAGAGCGGACACACCAATGCCACGGTGAAATGCATGGAAATCGGAAAGTGCAATCGGCGTTACGATCGCCTGAACGCGTTATATACACCACTTCAAAATTCACAGACACTGACGTGAATCCACGGTGGTGGTGGAATTCACTTCATTGGTCAGGATTGGTCTTCAATATTGTTCAAGGCATTGCTACAGCAAATCCTCTGACGAATTTCAATACATTTTGACAACTTTGTGCAGCTGCCTTAGAGCATTTGAATTAGCCTGAAATACTTCTCGTCTTTCGTTGGGAAGAGTGCTTTCATAGAGATCCCGACAGCACACGAAATTGGCATGCATTTCTCCGTGTTGTGGCACGCCTCCGTTGTCCTGTGTCAAGCAAATGCATGAGGAGCTGTGGCGCGACAATATTATCAGCTGTCGCAACACAGGTACCTCAATCGTTGCTCATTTTTTAGTAGGAGTTCTGCTCCAATGCAACCCAGTAGGACGATGGCTACTTTCAAACGCCACATCTGCAGCACGAGTGAATGTGAGAGGTAGAATTGCTTCCTTGAACGGCACACATGCTGGCGTGACGCAGTGAGGACGACAACCCACACGCGGCCATTAGATAAGCGCAGTTGCGTGTTTACGTGTCCACCTGTGCATCTTTCCCTTGGTGGCTTATATTGGCATAAAAACTGCAGCAAAAGTCCCAACCCTCAACGCTGCTCAAATTTGCCACCACTCCAACCCCACTCCTCCTGCGCCCACCAACTCAGGAGGCTTTGCTTCCCACACCACTATTATTATTATTATTATTCTTGACTTGGAATGTCACTTTGCTGCCCGAGAGTTGCAGTGGATACAGCTTTGAGTTTCCTATTATTACTGTGCAGGCAGTTGTGAATTTTACTTCTCCCAGTGTGAAGGCACCTTTCCTGCATTCCACCTCTCTACACCTCACATGCAACAACAATCTTTTCTGTCCGGAATCTGCCATTCCCCACGAATCACCACACGTCTGTGCTCATGCGATCATTCATTGCTAGTGTATTTTGGCCAAAAATGCTGCTTTGTCGACTGCACCACGCAACCAGTGGTGTAACCCTGCTTCACCGAGATGCACGTAGAAGCTTCTGTGTGCTCATAATTTGATGCACTTTAGCTCACCTCTCCGGGTCAGTCGCAATGGCTTACATGGTATCCATTTATGCGTTAAAGTTGTGCAATTATCAAGACACAATATCAAATAGATGTGAGAATTATTGCTCTTCTCAAAATTTATAAGCTGTGTATTCTACGGTCAAAGTGTGAGCAACACATTTATTGCTGCATCATTAGTTTTGCAATTCAATCCACCTTAGGAATAGTATCCATGTGGAAGAGGAATTAGAGGGACTGAGCTACCTACTATTCAAATGCCTGCATCCTTTGAATGTCAGGTCATGGGAGTTGGGGCAAGGAGTAAGCAAACATCCGCAATTCGCTTTCTTTCCCATTCAGGCGCTTACATCTGCGATAGAAAGGACAACTGATGGTGTCCTCAAAACCGTTCGACTCACAACACAGTAGTTAGCATGCCAAGCCGATTTTCTTTCTGGGTTGTGGGGACTTGACACTGTCAACAATTGTCGTGCCATCAAAAGATAAGACCTGTTACGCTCACACTCAAATGCTGCCGCAAACAATTTGCCAGCCCCTATTCCACCTCCATCTCAATTCTGCTTGGCTTTGACCCAAGTTCTGGCACAACGCTTCCACGCACATGAGTGCCGAGTGAGGCGTTGCAGTTGACCCAGAGAGGTGAGCGCTCACAGAAGCTTCTAAGTATGTCTGAGTGAGACCAAGTTGCATCACTATATGCGAGGCTTAGACACAAATTACACCACTGATGGTATCAACTTATTAATTGTTAATGAGATGAAACAATGAGGCCTCTTCGGAGGTACGAAACAGCTATGCAAATTGCTTGGAGCCTGTAGGTAATGGCAACCTGCCGTCTTATCGGCTGTGATTTGCAGAGAATTGCTACTAGCATTAGTTTTGCTTCAAACGAATCAGAAGCTGCATCTATTGTAATTCTTGAGCAGCAAACACGATTTGATGTTCGCTGCTGTCGCACTAGGCAACGTTATCATGTGGAACGCGACGATCAGTAAGAGGAGCAGTTTGTGTGTTCCTACACAGTTGCAACCGGTCACGGATTGATGGCGTAGAACTTGCATAACCAACACCAAAGAATGCGTCTCTTTCTGGTGCATAAAGGCACGGTAACTGAGCAAAGGGGAACATCGCGGGTAAATATGGGGTGGCGACAATGTCTTTGTTAACTCAGATACACTTCATTGAAAGCTTTGCAGGGTAAGGAATAATTATGTACTCTGGCATCGAACTATGCGAAGAGAGTGAAATGCTTCATGGTGGTGGAATGGGCCTCGCCAATGTGCGTGGTGCACAGTGCTAAGGGTTGGCGCAGTCATATCATCTTTACCTTGGTGACTGGAGCTGCTCAAGTGGAGTTATGATGCTCGCAGCAGTCTTCTTTCACTAATGCCTTGGTTAGAATTGTGCACCATGGACTGCCACTGCCTTGTCAACTGTTGGTACTTGAACCTGCGCTGAGGAGCATAGTGAAAGTACATGGTGGGGCGAGTGAGCCGAGATGCGCCCACTTTTGAGCTTCGCAGTGGAACAAATACAGGCTTGATGTCCTACGGGATGGTAGTGCTGCTGTCACCTCTCAACCATGCCTCTGTGGTGTTCGGTATTTCAGTCAGCCTACTAGACTCTACCTATCCCTCTGCCTGTCTTTTGCCCCGTGGTTTGGCCACCTACATAATCGCAATGCACTGACGGGTTTTAACCCACATTTGGCATGCAACCGCCAAGAACAGAGAAATGTGAGATGTACTGGCACACGTTATCATATGCGATGCTCTGCATTTCCTGGTCCATGCCAAGTTAGCCTCCATTCATGCCTCAGTTTAATTAACCGTAATGGACTGCCACATGTATAGTGGGGTATGTGAGTGGCGATGTGACCATTTTTGACTATCCCAGTTGCACAAACACAGGCTTGGCGACTTACAGAATGGCTGTGCTGTTGTCATCTCTCAACCATGCCCAACCATGCCTCTGTGGTGCGCAATATGCCAGCTAGCCTTGCAGACTCATGCTAGCTGCCTTGTATCCACTTAATTTGGCCAATAGAAAGTATTATGGATTGTGCACTGACTGGTTACCTACTCCACAATTAGTGTGCAACTGCCATCACCACCAGCGCCAACGTGACAAACCATCGTGTCGAAAGTAGAAACCTCCTACCACTTCCTACGCATTGCGATGCCCAATGTGCTGCCCGAAGGGAGAATGGGGAGCAGCGTGCTTTGGCAACTCAAAGAGGTGTCAAATGTGCCCTTACCTCGGCAATGTTTCTACATCGACCTTCTGTGATGTGCCAAATAACACTTGAGCTGACATTTTCAATGCGGGATGCTGGTTATATGATGAGGACGGCAAGTTACTTCAATCTTGTTTGCTCTTTGCCATTCAACCATAAATTTGCTCGCGGTTGAGGACGTGACTGTAGCCGCGTTCGACTGGTGGTTAGTTCCACGCAGGTGCTAGCTCAACTGGCTGGAATTCCACTGAATATCAAATCGAGGCCTGAGACGTTGTTGGCCGTAGGTCTTACATTCTTATCATAGTCTAGAGAGATGGCTGAGTAGGAGACGTGTTTGTGCTAAATGGCAATGTCCAATCACTGCGTGTGTAAAGCCCATTGGACGAATTCCTTTCCTTACCATTTACTCCCAGCGGACGTGCACGCGAGCAATTGTTGTCTCTTCATCCAAAGCACCATCACCTGCGCGCTAGCTTAGGACGGCATTGCGAACGGCCTGCCTACATTTTAAGAGTTAGGTGCGAGCGCTATGTGGCTCGGCAGCAGCTGTGCCGCGTGCCACACTGGGCGACACCCTATCCGTCTGCTGCATGTGGCGGCAAATAGGCGTGTGGTCCTCCCTTTCCTGGCAACAACTACGCATGGCGATATACTGCGCTATGAACTTAGAGGAATGTACTCTGTTCTTCAAAGGCTGGGGTGAATAGAAAACGACGCTGCAATATCCGAGGTGATCCGCCTCCCTACGAAATAGTAGTTGCTAATTACAAAGAAAGCTTGTACACTTGCATTCGACGGAGAAAGAGTCTATGTGCACCCTGAGTGATGTGAGGCCTCAAGGTTGGAGTTGAATGCACTCACGCCACGCATCACGACTTGCACCATCGGTACACAACAAGCGTGGGCTCGCAGGTCGGCAGCGAGAAGTTCCATAGGCTCATCCTCAGGTGGATAACGGCCATAAAAGCGCTGTGAGTTGTGAGGGCGAACCACGCAACATGTGGAAGGCGGCTCTACACTTCAGCCTCGCAGTAGTTTTCACCACTCTGTGTGTCAAGGATGCTTATGCAGTCAGCGGTAAGTTCATCCCCAACGTTTCCCTTTTGTAAGCACATGCAAATAAGCCTTCGTACAACAGAAAGCCTCGTGCCGCTGGCCATTTCACTGCATTGTCCTCGCGCCGCAGCTTGGGCATTTATTACTTTCACTGTAGTGTCACGCTTCCTTCCTACGTAAGGAATTGACATTCTTCAATTAGCATGCATGCCATTTCGTGGTTCGTACACATAAAGGCGCATGGGTGAGCATTGTGCACCAATTTTCATAAGATGCGCTACACACAATTTGGGAGAGGTTTGGTTGCGTAATGGGAGGTTTTTGTAAGCACTGCATTTGTTAAGCAACGGTGGCTGCAGACGTAGGGCACTTGTGCCATTGCATGGAACACAATGCTCGAATGCATTTGCCCATCACTATTTGCCAATTCTCATTCCCTCGCATTGGCAGCAGCAGAAGGATCAAAGGCAATAGCGTCTCGGCTCCCGCCCACTTTCAATTGGAGCCAAATCTGCCCCGACTTCGCTGTGCTCACTTGGAGCGTCTCCGCGTTGGGTGAAGAGTACGCTGCAATAGTTCGGGTCATCGCCGTGGACACCGCTCAGTACGCCTTCAGGCTTGGGCATGCAGCCTTCCAAAACGGCGTCCTCCTTCTTCGCAATCTGAGGCCTAATTCTACCTACAGCACGACCATGAGCGTAATAGACCGTAGATCGACGACTAGGCTCTACACCTATGCTTTTACAACGAAGCCTGCAGGTAAGGCGGCGCACGCAATTCAGATGCATGACTCCACAGTCTGTGCCTGATTGCTTAAACAGCCTTGCTAAAATACATCTCCGCCAAATGCACCAACTCCGCCTCAATTTCCACGAAGTGGCACTGATGAAGTATTTTAATGCAGGGACGTGTCCACTCCCGCCTACCTTCCGTTGGAGCCAGATCGGTCCTGACTTTATTGTGTTGACTTGGAGTGTCACTGATTTGGGCAAGGACTACGCAGCGATAATTCGTGCATCTGCAATGGAGGACCCAAGATCATATTCAGGAGGAACGTAACAGCGTTTCAAAACGGTGTCCTCCTGCTCAGCAATTTGAGCTCCAATTTGACCTACAATATGACTTTGAATGTATTTGACCGTCAATCAAGGCTGAGGAGTTATTACGATTTCGTTACAATCAAGCCCGGAGGTGAGCTGTTGCGCGAACTTGTAATGCACGACTTCACGCTTAATTCGAGTTTGCTTAAAGTGTCTTGCACAAATGCATTTTCCCAACACTAACTCCGTCTTGACTTTCACGGAGTGGCACTGATGAAACGTTTTAATGCAGAGACGTCCCCACTCCCACCCACCTTCTACTGGAGCCGAATCGGTCCTGATTTCATTGTATTGAGTTGGAGTGTGGCCGCTTTGGGCAGACGCTACGCAGACGTGGTTGAGCTAACTGCTGCGAACACAACTCACCACAGCACAACGCACTTCGATTTCTTTTCAATCGGCAGTGTCAAGCTCACGAACCTGACGCCCAACTCCACCTACAACGTGACCATTGAACTGCTAGCCATTGGTGCGCAGAGCCGGTTTTATCGCGACGTTATTACAACGCAGCCCAAAGGTGAGCTCGTTCACGCACTTCCTATGCATCACTGCATCATCTACTTCGGTGTCCCGCCATCCGCACCACATCATGCATTCAAGCGTTTACTCCTTTCTTGTGCGTCAACTCCCCATATTTACTGCACTGCACCTCACGTCTTACTTACGAACGTGGGTTTCGCGCCAGACCTTGCAAATGAGACGTTGTTTTAAAGTCCTCAGTCTGTGCCGAATAGCTGGAGAGAGGACATGACAGGGCGACTGAGAAAAGACACTCTAACAGTGGAACTCCCCACTACTAATAAGAGCCGTTTTCGAAAACTATCGAGAAGCCTGTACGTTTGTGGTGTGCATAGGTGGTGCATTTGTGTACCCCAAATTATGCGAAGCCTATTAGATGGCATTGCACAATGGAAACGCAAAAGCGCTCCTGTAGATCAGTACGAAGACGTTCCATTGGCTCATCCGCAAGTGGATAACTGCTATACAAGCATTGTGAGTTGAGAGGATGAACCATTGAACACGTGGAAGGCGTTTCTTCGCTTTCACCCTGGTGGGATTGCTGACCACTGTGTGGGCCGTAGGTGGCAGTGCAGACAGCGGTACGTTTACCCAATCACCTTCCCCTCATACGCACGTGCGAATGAGCATTTGACAAGCTGAGGAGCTTGATTTACTAGCCGGTTGCCTTCAGTGCCCCGGAGCAGCAGTTTGGGCATTTATTGCAATCGTAGAAGTGGCATACTTTCTTCTTTCTGCTAGCATTGCCCGATTCTTGAATTATTGGCATTCCACAGGAAAACTTGCATACGAATTCGGGTCACCAAAATACCATTGCGCATGGATCAACATTGTGCACCAATTCGCATAACATGCGGCACATATAAGTTGGAGTAGGTTGGGCTGAGTGATGGGATGATTGCACACGTCTGCATCCGTTGGGCGATGGCGCGCACAACCGTAGGACATTTATGCCGTTATACGAAACATGATGCTCAACTGACTTACCCGCTACTAACTCCATCTTCACTTCCATTAAGCCGCCGTGACAAACCAGCTCAAAGTAATACCGAATGAGCTGCCGCCCACCTTCAATTGGAGCGAAATCGGTGCTGACTTCGTCCTCTTGACTTGAATGTCACTGAGTTGGGTCCCGGATATGCAAAATCAATTCGTCTCGCTGCATTCGACTTGACGCTCTTTAAATTCCGGTTCAACTCTACATCGTTCTTAGCTGGTAGCATCTATCTTACCCGGCTGACACCCAACACTACACACGATACGGCTTTGGACCTGGAAGATCATAGAGGGGACGTTACCAGATACTAGAGTTGTTTACAACAAAGCCCCGCAGTAAGTTTGTTAGACACACTTCGAATGCATGACTTCATATTCTGTTCCTCATCGCTTGAAGCAAGTTAAGCCTTAACTTCCCTTGTCGCACCCACCATCCTAATATTTTTACACCGCGCCCTCATAATTGACTTACAAATATGTGTTTGCTGCAGATTTTGGGAAAGAATTGTTGGAGGTGAAAGCCGCGGACATACCAACAAATTCAGGTTGGTTGATGAGGACATTCAGGTGTTTATGTATTGGGCAGTTATTGCTGCTTATAGCTGGTAATCACCAAAAATATCTTTCCTTTGGACTACAGACGGTTCTGATCGAGGGTGTGCGCCGACAAAACTGCCGCTCTTCTCTGCTCAACGATAACGTGTCCTGCTCCTATTCAATCACCTCCATAATTACACACACAAACTGCCATCATGCTTGCCTGCAGTGCTGTGTTTGCTCAATAAAATTAGTTGGTGTGGGAAGCAAAGCCTCCTGAGTTGATGGGCGCAGATGAGTGGTGTTGGAGTAGTGGCAAATTTGAGCAGCGTTGAGGGTTGGGACTCGATCCTTGCATGCAACTGATGCCTGTCGAGAAAAGGCATACGTGTTTCGCGGGTTCGCCTGTTCTGCACAAGGAAGATGAAGGCAGCACAGTTTAGGCAAGGCTGATTGGTGTTGGAACTCGACCTCGGCAACTAGAGGCAGCGTTGTACCACTGATGAGATAAGCAGCGACATCAAAGCATGCGACGCTTCGCCTTCTTGCTCATCAATTATGTGTTCACGGCACGCATTCCATGCAGAGTAAGGATTAGAGGCGTGTGGGAAAGAAGATTTCGGTCGTCAAATTGCACCCCGTTGTCTTCAGCTTTGCCCAAACAGTGCCTCATGTTTCTCTGTGTTTCGAAGACAATCTAGTGATTGAATTTGCGTAGCATACTTTAGGCATATGCGCTCGAGTAAAAATGCCTAGTGCCTGCGGCCATAGCAAATCGCTGCCTTGAGCAACCCACCTCGAACGTCCTTTCCCACCACGCACTGTTTTGATGCACGGTGCGTGCCGAACTACTTCCATTCGTGTCTGCTCAACGACGATGCGCCGCCTCATATCCAATAACATATTTTTACAAACACAAGCTTCTTCCCTGCCTGCTGCATTCGCGTCAATTTGTTCGGATGATAAAAATTGTGCGGTGAAAACCATTACCCCCTCTGATGGGGTGTGCATGACGCATGGCGTTTGGAGGGTTGCAATTGTAATCATCCTTGTGCAGAAGGGCTTCGATTCCTCCATGCATGCCTACTCCTCGTATGAGGACGAACACACGATGTGGGTGACTGGCTGCTCTGTACAAGGAAGATGTGGTTAGCACTGCGTGTTCAAACGACGATGTACGAGAGGACTTTTGCTGCAGTTATTATGCCAATATAAGCCACCAAGGGAAAGATGCACAGGTGGACACGTAAACACGCAACTGCGCTTATCTAATGGCCGCGTGTGGGTTGTCGTCCTCACTGCGTCACGCCAGCATGTGTGCCGTTCGAGGAAGCAATTCTACCACTCACATTCACTCGTGCTGCAGATGTGGCGTTTGAAAGTAGCCATCGTCCTACTGGGTTGCATTGGAGCAGAATTTCCACCAAAGAATGTGCAACGATTGAGGTGCTTGTGTTGCGAGAGCTGATAATATTGTCACACTACAGCACCTCATGCATTTGCTTAACACAGGACAACGGAGGCGTGCCACAACACGGAGAAATGCATGCCAATTTCGTGTGCTGTCGGGATCTCTATGAAAGCACTCTTCCCAACGAAAGACGAGAAGTATTTCAGGCTAATTCAAATGCTCTAAGGCAGCTGCACAAAGTGGTCAAAATGTTTTGAAATTCGTCAGAGGATTTGCTGTAGCAATGCCTTGAACAATATTGAAGACCAATCCTGACCAATGAAGTGAATTCCACCACCACCGTGGATTCACGTCAGTATCAGTAAATTTTGAAGTGGTGTATATAACGCGTTCAGGCGATCGTAACGCCGATCGCACTTTCCGATTTCCATGCATTTCACCGTGGCATTGGTGTGTCCGCTCTGTTTTCTACCCTTCATGCACCATCGTCACCTTCGGCCACAATTTGAGGTCGCGCACACAGTCACGCACCTCCTCTCTGCCTCTCACTTCAGCCTGACTTCCTTCCTTCCCTTCTTTCCCTTCCTTCTCTTTCTTCTCCCCAATGCATCTCTGCAATTTAGTTTGGCTCCTCATGCATTTCCTACTTCACTGTGCTCACAATGAATGCACAAGACATGGCGGTAACTACAGTTCTGTTGCACTACAAATGCACGATTCGCGTGCATTTCCTGCCAATGCAGCTGCCGCTCCTTCTGCCATCCTAGCGTCACTGGGACACATGGCACAAACGCAAGTTGCCTCATCCTTCTTGCTCTTTTGCGCTGCATACTAAAAGATGCATGAAGCTACGCATTCTGGGCAACTCATTGAGGGATTTATAGCTGTAGCAGTGAACAAGAATTAAAGTGCTCCCCTCTAGGCCATTTTGGTACTGGCGATCGCAGGGCCTTTGTTGTTGCTAAGGCGTCCCGCTGCACACTTAAGACGCTACACCAAGCGCGAAGCAATGCACAAGTGGGAAGAGGTCCAGATGCCTCACTAGATGAAGTCGCCACATCGCCTCGAGTGCCTTCGCGAATAAAACCAAATGGGCCATAGTTGGTGAGGAGGCCAAGTCGCACGTGGAGGGCGAGCAATGATCTCCTCCATTCGCAAGTATGAGGAGCAGTGCTGTGACAAATCCATCGACTGCATCTCCGCTTCCCTTGCCATGATCACGTTTGGTGGTGGATGCATGAGCAAGTCTTTGGGCTATCATTTCCATTTTTCAGAAGGGAATGGTTATGTGTTGGAGGTGGTGCAGGAGGACGAGGAGGGGGGGAGAAGGAGGAGGAGGAGGAGGAGGAGACAGAAAGCAGTGGACGATGTTTGCAGACTTGTTTAGTAAGCGCAGAATAATGTTCGCCAATGCGGGCTTATAAAGCGTGCATGTGGTCCGTTACATCAGATCTTAGTGCTTAAAGCCTGAACTGCGTTTTGAAACGTGCTTGGCTTCTGGGCACTAATAACAGATGCGAGAAGAATGCTCTATATTTTGTTAGGTAGCACTCCATTTAAGTGAGCAAATGGAGTGCTACTTAAAAGATGACACCGGTTTGTAGCAGTGCATGTGAAGGCGTGGTTGACAATCTTTGTGCATCCAAGTGGAATGCTACCTAACATGCGCCTCCTCTCCTCAGCAGTTGGGTACGTGGTGGTGGTGTGGAAAGCGATGCAGTCAACTACTGTGGGCTTTATAAGTAGGAGTGAGGAGTGAAGAGTTCGGCAGGCTTACGATGCTTCTAATGAAGGCACTTTGATGGTGAAATGGAAGCTGAAGAGTTCGGCTAGCATCCTCGAGCACCCTCTCCCACCCATGGTATTGACAAACAAATGAGCACCTGGCATGTTCGTCAGAGTGAGGTAGAGGACAAGGACTGCATGCAGCCTTGATCACTGCTTGAGGACATGCCCTGGAGGAGCGCAGAGGACGCGTTCATCAACATGCTCCACTGAGGGGTATTCCAGTTGGCGACCTCTCGTGGCTTTTGGTAGTTGCTCTAACAGGACCACCACGACCATTCACAGCTATTGGGAAGGGGGCTTTGGGTGTATGGAAGCAGTTGGGGTCGTGGCTACAACTGTGGTGTTTAGCTTGCACAGACACAAAATGCACTGGCACACAACTTCAAATAGGTGACGTGCATTTGAAATTCGTACCACACAGGCCGCCACATTGTGCTCTAATTGCTTTGGCAAATCATAGAGTGCATCAGATCATTTAACAGTGATGCCGAAAGGTAATCCTGGAAGGTGTGGCTTCCTGTGTAAATGAGTCTGGGCTGTATATTACAAGGACGCTTTTAGTGGTACAAAGCGACACTAGCTGGCATCGCTGAAATGGAATGCCATTAATCAAGGCCATGTTACTGGTGGTTGAAAGGCGCTCCATTTCACTGACGTCTGCAGTGGCAACTCAGGCAGCAATGCAGTCAGTTAGGACGAATTTGAGCAGTGACTGCTGGTGGGCGACTTCGACATCACCTTAGCGCATATGCACGAGAGGCTATTCAGATCGTAAAACTAAGCTACTGGATGGCTATAGTGTGTCTGGTAAGCATATTTTTGGACATATGCAGCTCCGGTGCCGATACTGTCTTGACGAATGTCACCTGTATTATATCGCATCTGCCTGTCGGACTACTGTGCGGCCACTCGAAGGCTGGTGAAGCATCCGAAACCAGGTGTATGTGAATGTGCGAATGGCGGGTAAAGAAATTCATGACGGCCATGTTAATAGCCTTAAATCGAAAACGGGTAATTAAACCACACTTTTGCTGCGAAGAGGCAGTGATGATGGTGGCCGCATATCCACAGCCCGGCAGCTGCAACGCAGAAACATGAAGAAGCTCAGCATTAACATCCTCCCTAGCATATGATAGCGCTAGCCATTCCAAGCATCATGCCACGGCATTCCACATCTGCGTCTCTCACTTCGGACTGCGTTTGTCAATTCCTGGCTCATCTCAAAACACCACCTACAGACGCGCACTTGGAAATGCCTTACGCAATGAATCACGTCACATTTTTGTCCCTAATGCCGCGGTTGTTGGAATGGACCTTCACCAGTTACCGAGGGCGACGTCCAACTCCAATCAGCCTTTGGCTACTCTGTGCTGCCTTCATCTTCCTTGTGCAGAACAGGCGAACCCGCGAAACAACGTATGCCTTTTCTCGACAGGCATCAGTTTGCATGCAAGGATCGAGTCCCAACCCTCAACGCTGCTCAAATTTGCCACCACTCAACACCACTCATCCTGCGCCCATCAACTCAGGAGGCTTTGCTTCCCACACCACTATTATTATTATTATTATTATTCGAGCAAACACAGCACTATAGTGCTAGCATGATGGCAGTTTGTGCGTGTAATTATGGAGTGATTGAATCGGGGCAGAAAATAGCGCAAAGAGGGAGCTGGGCAGGGAGAGGAGAGCATCTAACTAATTGCGTGAGTGTGCTTGATTTTGCCGCCACGGATGCCATGTAAGACAGTCTAAAGCCTTTGAATTGAAATCTTGGAGGGTTATCAAAGAGGTTATTCTCTCATCGACGACCACTTTGATGCAGCATGCTTCAAAAGTCTTGCCTGTTGAGCTCTTGCTAAAAACGATGCCGATTCTAACCACTGTTGCCTTTAAACCAGCAAACGCAAGCATGTCCTGCGCTCTTTTTCATCATTCGACTAACTTACAGAATCTCTGCGCGTGCTAGCAGCTTGCACAAAAGCGATGAGGAATTGCTTCATGAAGCAAAGTTTCAGCGGCCGATTGGGGTCATTGGTGGTTTAGCGAGTGTTTGAGCCATCAACGCAGCCGGTGGCTTCCTCACCGCCACCACTTGCTGTCAGTGGACCATCATTCGTCATCTTTACCCTCAGGGCCATCCGTCCATTCAATTCATGCTTGAAGCCCTGCAAAAGAAGCGCCCTTTAGCATTGGTAGGCACTTTCCTTCCCATCGACCCTTCCAAATGTTTGCGTGTTGGCTTTCACAGTGCCTCAGCTGTGTGAATGAAGGCTGTACTGAGTTGGGCAGAAGTAGTGACAATGCCACAGGAGTTGAGCGCTCAAATTGCGTTGTGTGTTGGCACTGTGTGGAAGGCGTCTTGCCTCAGCAGCCCATTCGCCAAGAAATCCGCAATCAGGCTAAATCATCTCTGCACTCCTTCAGTTGGGAGTACATCCACATGCAACCAACCAAGACAAAACGCTCACATTGATTTGAATTTTCGGCCCGCGAACATCAAATACGACACCAGTGCATGTGTTAGACTTTGTAGTGTTCCCATTGCCCCAACACGTTTCGATATGTTCAGGCATTTTCCACTACATGCTGCTTCAATACACCTGCCCAATTACGCGTCCAACCAAACCGACTGCATCTCAACCTGCCATGAACTACTCACCGTTTCACCGCCCTTAACGAAAGCCTATCAACGGCGGGTAATTTGAAATAGTAAATTAAAGGCTTTCTTGGAGGCACAAAGGACTATGTAAAGTGTTTGGCATTCGTAGTGAGTGCAAATGGGCTGTCTTGATGGCTGCGAGTTCCACAGAATTGCTAATCGCACTAAATCAATCTCACCGAAGATAAAAGCAACACCTTAGCAGATCTTCATCTTCCACCATTCATTTTATTTGTGCTTTACAGGAATGAAAAATTAGGAAAGACAACTAGGAAACGGCATCGCCACATCCGAGATGAAACCGCCTCCACGCACGGTGGTAGTTGTAAATTACAAAGAAAGATTGTACATTTGCAGACTACATAAAAGTGTTTTGTGGTTACGTAGTGCAGTCGTCAAGTTCAGCATGTTTGGCGAAGAGAATGTGGCCACTCAATCACCGTCCTAATAGCCAATGCCATGACCGCTGACCTCATTAATCTCCCATCTTTTTATTGGTAGCCTCTCATCATTTCAGAACCTCTACCGCACACGAATTAGGCGCCAAATCTGGAGAGTAGCGTTGTGCCACTGATGAGATAAGCAGAGACATCAAAGCATGCGACGCGTCACCTTCTTGCTCATCAATCATGTGGTCACGGCACGCATTCCATTACAGAGTAAGGATTGTGAGGCCGTGTGGGAAAGGAGATTTCGGTCGTCAAATTGCACCGCGTTGTCTCAGCTTTGCCTAAACAGTGCCTCATTTTCTCGTTGTTTCGAAGACAATCTAGTGATTGAATTTGAGTAGCATACTTTAGGCATCATGCGTTTGAGTGAATACGTAGTGCCTCCGGCGTTAATTAGCAAGCCACAGCAGCAATTCGCTGCCGTGAGCCAGCGGCAAGCGTTTTTTGCCAACCCATTTGCCCGTTCTTAGGGAAATGTGCACAATGCACTGAGTAAGTGGTCTGCCAGTGTTTATTGCCAATCTTCCAAACAAGGAAGTTGAGTGGCCTGCAACCGGCCAGCTTTGATGCCCACATTTCGACTATCGCGGCAGCAGATTCAGCAACTACTTTACCGCTACCATACGCAGCGTCTTGTTCACTGTGCTTCCTCATTCGGGTCGACCTTCACTACATCCGTCTGGATGCTTTGTGTGCTACAAGCTGTGTGATTTCCGACCCACTCTGTGGTGAAGGATGAAGGAGCGGTGGTGTTTACGAGTCTGATGACAGAGCCGTGTACATTTCCTCCAGTGTGGCATTCCCTGTAGACATCAAAGTGCGGACTGCCCACTAGCAACACAGTGCATCGTTGCTCTGAAGCGTAGTTGGGCAGAACTCGGATGGCATGGGTCAACGATGGAGGTGAGATGCTTTGCTTGTGCTGCAGCCGAACTTGGCAATGCTCCTCATCAACTCCCAAATTGCCTTTGCTTGTGAACAAAGGCCTCTGAAGGAGAACAACAAGAGTCATGCCTATCACTTCACTGACCAAAGCACGTCCTCTCCTTACAGTGCAGTGTGATACATGTACTTGTGCTCGATCTTCTCGAGTTGGCGCTGCTGATGAGGAGCTGCAAGTGCGTTGCTATTGTCTCTGCCCTCCTTTCCTCCTCTGCAATTAGTTGTGTGTTCTCGAGTCGGAGTAGGGGCTGGCAAAGTGTTTGCGGCAGCATTTGAGTGTGAGCGTAACAGGTCTTCTCTTTGATGGCACGACAATTGTTGACAGTGGCAAGTCCCCACAACCCAGACGCGAAGAATGCAAGAAAATCGGCTTGGCATGCTAACTACTGTGTTGTGAGTCGAACCGTTTGAGGACACCATCAGTTGTCATTGTATCGCAGATGTAGGCGTCTGAGTGGGAAAGAACGCGAATTGCGGATGTTTGCTTACTCCTTGCCCCAATTCCCATGGCCTGACCTCCAAAAGATGCAGGCATTTGAATAGTAGGTAGCTCAGCCCCTCTAATTCCTCTTCCACACGGATACTATTCTTAAAGTAGATTGAATGGCAAAATAATGACACAGCAATAAATGTGTTGCTCACACTTTGACTGAAGAATACACAGCTTATAAATTTTGAGAAGAGCAGAAATTCTCACATCTCTTTGACCTTGGGCGTTGATAATTGCACAACCTTAACGCATAAATGGATGCCGGGTGAGCCGTTGCGACTGACCCGGAGAGGTGAGCTAAAGTGCATCAAATTATGAGCACACAGAAGCTTCTGCGTGTATCTCGGTGAAGCAGGGTTACACCACTGGTTGCGTGTGCAGTCGACAAAGCAGCTTTTGGCCAAAATACACTAGCAATGAATGATCGCATGAGCACAGACGTGTGGTGATTCGCTGGGAATGGCAGATTCCAGACAGAAAAGATTGTTGTTGCATGTGAGGTGTAGAGAGGTGGAATGCAGGAAAGGTGCCTTCACACTGGAGAAGTAAAATTCACAACTGCCTGCATAGCAATAATAGGGAACTCAAAACTGCATCCACTGCAACTCTTGGGTAGCAAAGTACTTTTGATGCTCTTTCAACAAGAGGAGACACTTTTGCAGGTCTCCGCCCACGTCCAACCGACCACGGATTGGCTCCGTAGAATGTTCAGGCCCAGCCATTGCAAACTACAATCGTCCATTGGCCCTTTAAGCCAAATTACCCCGGCGAAATGGCAAGGTAAGATTGCGGTAGAAGGAGAGGCGACAATGTCTGTGCTAACGCAAATTGCATTCACTGAAAGGCATTAAGGTGAAGGAAGGGATGCTTGCCATGGCAGCAAGCTATGCAGTGGGAGTGGAAGTTTTCACACTTATTAAATGCTGTTGGCAGGCTTGACATGCCCTTGTTTAATTAGGCCGATGGACAGTGACCAGTGACAGCGATTTGATGAAACGACGACTGTAGAAGCGTTCAAAGAAGTGGGGTCGCCCAAAATGCGAAGTGACAGTGCACGATGAGCGGTGTGCGTGGCGTTAGGAGGCGGGACGATGCAGTGCCAACTGCAAGCGCGCCAGAAGTTGGCCATTGTGGTTGACGCAAGCACATAAAGTGCAACGCCTCATGTGACTCGTTGAAAGTGAACTTGTAATCGCCATGCGGACAACAAAGACTGAGATGCATTGGTCCGGCCACGACTACAATAAAGGCGTTCTTCGCCGCTCTAGATGGTGGGAGAAATACCCCGCACAGCGAATGAATGCTTGTTCCCTGCTGCATTATGCTCAGTATTCTACATTCCACACTGCCATTTAGAGAACAGAATGCATGCAAACGCGTGGTTGAATGGACCTCGCCAAGTTGTGCGGGCGGAGTTGTGATGCACGCAATAGTTGTGGTTCACGAATGTCTTTGCTTACGACAGCGTAATGCACTGTCATTGCCTTGCGAATGGCAGGTGGTTAAGTTCGGATGAGGAGCACAGTGAACACGCAGTGGGGTGAATGCGACGTGGTGCGCCTGATTTGAGCCTCGCATTGCAACAAACGCGTGCTTCATGTCGTGCAGCATGTTGGTTCTGTTATCACCTATCACTGATGCATGTGTGACGTCAGCAATCCCATTCGGCCTACTGGAATCCTGCTGTGTGCCTTCTTTCCCGTGGTTCGGTCAGTGCGCAAGCAGGGTGGATTGTGCGTTGACTGGCTTCCCGGTCGACAGTTAGCATTCAACTGCCACCACCACTAGTGCAATGCTAAAGTCTCACGCTAACGGGACAATATGTGGCAAGTTCAGACAGGCGAGAGAGGGTTGAGAAATGTTGGCAAACGCTATCGTGCCCACTACGCACCTGGTCATTGAATGGCCTGCGGTGATGAGGCTTGTAAATATTCACAACCCGACATTTGCATACCAGAAACAAGAAGAAGCTCAGCGTCAACTCCTTGCCAGCGTGTGACAAGGCACGCCTAGTCAAGTTAAGCGAGCTACTTGCCTAAGAGAAAGAAGAGTGTGCACTTGTGCAGCCTTGTTGTGGGTAGTTCGTCTAGCCTCTCTACTTATTTTTACAACTCGCCCTCATACACGAAGGTGATTGCCATGTGGAGACCAGTTGGCATAAGGCAGTGATCCACTGGTAGCTGTGTTGCTGTCAGGCTAACGAAATGACACGATGCCCATGATAGTGCAGAGCGAGGAGAAATTCTCACGTCTGCGTGGCTTTGACCCAAGTTCTGGCACAACGCTTCCACGCACATGAGTGCCGAGTGAGGCGTTGCAGTTGACCCAGAGAGGTGAGCGCTCACAGAAGCTTCTAAGTATGTCTGAGTGAGACCAAGTTGCATCACTATATGCAAGGCTTAGACACAAATTACACCACTGATGGTATCAACTTAATAATTGTTAATGAGATGAAATAATGAGGCCTCTTCGGAGGTACGAAACAGCTATGGCAAATTGTTTGGAGCCTGTAGGTGATGGGAACCGGCCGTCTTGTCGGCTGTGAGGTTGCAGAGAATTGCCACTAGCATTAGTTTTGCTTCAAACGAATCAGAAGCTGCATCTATTGTAATTCTAGAGCAGCAAACACGATTTGATTTTCGCTGCTGTGTCGCACTAGGCGACGGCATCATGTGGAACGTGACGATCAGTAAGGGGAGCGGTTTGTGTGTTCCTACGCAGTTGCAACCGGCCATGGATTGATGGCGTAGAACTTTGCAGAACCAACACCAAAGAATGCGTCTCTTTCTGGTCCAAAGAGGCACGGTAACTGAGCAAAGGGGAATATCGCGGATAAATATGGGGTGGCGACAATGTCTTTGTTAACTCAGATTTACTTCATTGAAAGCTTTGCAGGGTAAGGAATAATTATGTACTCTGGCATCGAACTATGTGAAGAGAGTGAAATGCTTCATGGTGGTGGAATGGGCCTCGCCAATGTGCGTGGTGCACAGTGCTAAGGGTTGGCGCAGTCATATCATCTTTACCTTGGCGACTGGAGCTGTCCAAGTGGAGTTATGATGCACGCAGTCGTCTTCTTTCACGAATGCTTTGGTTAGAATTGTGCACCATGGACTGCCACTGCCTTGTCAACTGTTGGTACTTGAACCTGCGCTGAGGAGCATAGTGAAAGTACATGGTGGGGCGAGTGAGCCGAGATGCGCCCAATTTTGTGCATCGCAGTGGAACAAATACAGGCTTGGTGTCTTACGGGATGCTAGTGCTGCTGTCACCTCTCAACCATGCCGCTGTGGTGTTCGGTATTTCAGTCAGCCTACCAGACTCCTCTTGTCGGTCCTCCGCCCCGGGGCTTGGTTAATGCGCAAACGTGGTGGTTATGCACCAACAGGTTGTAAATCTACACTTGACATGCAACTGCCACCAAAACTAGCGCAACTCCAACGCCTTCCTCAACGTGGCAGTGTCAAAAGTCCTAAGAAGCGAGAGAAATGTGAGATATACTGGCCCCTTATAATGCCTACTACAGTTCCGGCCGTTGAGGCGCTTGCAGTGATGAAGTTGGCAAATATTCACAACCACCATTTGGGTGCTATGTCTTGGGTAGTCATTAGCACTCACAACTGGTCGTCACGGAAATGATTCCGTTCCAACCTGATGGTGCATATGGGCCGACCACCTCCCGCTTTTGTCTGCCCAACGACAGCGTCTTAGCTTCAATTCAGTATAGGTTCAAATTAGCCCGACGATCTTAGCAGGAGCTGAAAAGATCTTCACCTTACGTCTTTTTTCGGATTGCGGTTTAGGGAGATGACTGAGTAGGTAAGGCGTCTGTACAAAATCGCTACACACGATCATTCTTTGTGCAAATTACATTGGTAGAATCCGCTTCCCCACCATTTACTCCATGCGGATGTGCATACGAGCGTTTTGCCGCCTTTTCATCTAAAAAATCATCGCTTACACGCTAGCTTCGGACGACATTGGAGACTGCCTGTCTAGAATTTGTGAATTGGATGCAAACGATGTGTGGCTCGAGGTGAGGTGGGACACATGCCACACTGTACGAGAGCCGCTTACTGCATCTGGTGACAACTAGTCGTGCGGTTTGCCCATTTCGTGACAACAATTATGGATGGTTGACTACTGCGATGTAAGCTTATTGTAGCACACGTTGTTTTTAATGTCCTCAGTCTGTGGCGAATTGGAGGAGAGACGACAAGACAGGGTGACTGGTAAAGGGCACGGTAACACTAAAACTGTCACCACTAATAAAAGCCTCTTTGGAAAACTATTACGAAAGCCTGTAAATTTGTAGTCTACATAAGAAGATCATTTGTGTACTCAAAATTATGTGAAGCCTGAAAGAGGGATTGCACAATGGAAACGCAAAAGTGCAGCTGTAGGTCAGCATGAAGACGTTCCATTGGCTCATCTGCAAGTGCAAAACAGCTATAAAAGCCTTGTGAGTTGAGAGGACGAAGCATTGAACATGTGGAAGGCATTCCTTCGCTTCACCCTCGTGGGATTGTTGGCCACTGTGTGGGCCGTAGGTGGCAGCGGAGACAGCGGTACGTTATCCCAATCACCTTCCTCTCATGCGCACGTGCGAATGAGCATTTGACAAGCTGAGGAACTTGATTTACTAGCCGGTTGCCTTCAGGGCGGTAGAGCACCAGTTCGGGCATTTATTGGTATCCTAGAAGTGTCATGCTTGCTTCTTCTTGCTAGCATTGCCCGATTCTTCATTTGTTGACATTCCACAGGAAAACCAGTATACGAATTCGGACCATCAAAATACCATTGTGCATGTATAAACATTGTGCACCAATTTGCATAACATGCGGTGCATATAAGTTGGAATAAGTTGGGCTGAGTGATGGGATGATTGCCCAAGCCTGCATCCGTTGGCCGATGGCGCGTGCAACCGTAGGACATTTATGCCGTTACACGAAATGAGATGCTCAAATGATTTTGCCCACCACTAACTCCATCTTCATTTCCATTAAGCCGCGGTGGTAAAACAGCTCGAAGCAATAGCCACAGAGCTCCCGCCCACCTTCGATTGGAGCGAAATCGGTCCTGACTTCGTTCTCTTGACTTGGAATGTCACTGAGTTGGGTCCCGTATATGCAAAAATAATTACTCTCTCCGCGTTCGACATACAGCGCTTTGACTTTCGGTTCAACTTTACATCGTTCTTAGCTGGTAGCATCTATCTTACCCAGCTGACACCCAACACTACCTACGATGTGACTTTGGACGTGGAAGATTATAAAGGGAACGTTTTCAGATACTTAGAGCTTGTTACAACAAAGCCCCGCAGTAAGTTTGTAGACACACTTCGAATGCATGACTTCATATTCTGTTCCTCATCGCTTGAAGCAGTTAAGCCTTAACTTCTTTGTCGCACCCACCATCCTAATATTTATTACACCGCGCCTCATAATTGACTTACAAATATGTGTTTTCAGCTGAATTTGGGAATGCAATTGATGAAGATTGGAGCCCGAGATATATGAAGAAATTCAGGTTGGTTGATGAGAACATTCAGGTGTTATGTATTGTGCAGTTATTGCTGCTTATAGCTGGTCATCACCAAAAATATCTTTCCTTTGACTACAGACGGTTCTGATCGAGGGTGTGCGCCGACAAACTGCCGCTCTTCTCTGCTCAACGATAATGTGTCTACTCTGATTCAGTCGCTCCATAATTACACACACAAACTGCCATCATGCTCGCGCTGTAGTGCTGTGTTTGCTCGAATAATAATAATAATAGTAATAGTGGTGTGGGAAGCAAAGCCTCCTGAGTTGATGGGCGCAGGATGAGTGGTGTTGGAGTGGTGGCAAATTTGAGCAGCGTTGAGGGTTGGGACTCGATCCTTGCATGCAAACCGATGCTTGTCGAGAAAAGGCATACGTGTTTCGCGGGTTCGCCTGTTCTGCACAAGGAAGATGAAGGCAGCACAGTGTAGGCAAAGGCTGATTGGTGTTGGAACTCGACCTCGGTAACTGGTGAAGATCCATTCCCAACAGCGCGGCATTGGGGACAAAATGTGACGTGACTCATCGCGAAAGGCATTCCCAAGTGCGTGTCTGTAGTCCATCGCTGCCGTGAGCTGACGGCAATTGTTTTTGTTAGCTGAACTGAAAAAATCCTTTTCCAATGCATACTCTTTTGATTCAGGATGTGTGCGAACCACTGCCATTTATTCCATTTAACAAACACAAGCTTCTTCCATGCTTGCTGCATTCGCGTCAATTTGTTCGGATGATAGAAATGATGCGGTGGGAACCACTACCCCCTCTGATAGGGAGTGTATGACGGCTGGTGTTTGGATGGTTGCAATTGTAATCATCCTTGTGCAGAAGGGCTTCGATTCCTCCATGCATGCCTGCTCCTCGTATGAGGACGAACACACGATGTGGGTGACTGGCTGCTCTGTACAAGGAAGATGTGGTTATCACTGCGTGTTCAAACGACGATGTACGAGAGGAATTTTGCTGCAGTTATTATGCCAATATAAGCCACCAAGGGAAAGATGCACAGGTGGACACGTAAACACGCAACTGCGCTTATCTAATGGCCGCGTGTGGGTTGTCGTCCTCACTGCGTCACGCCAGCATGTGTGCCGTTCAAGGAAGCAATTCTACCTCTCACATTCACTCGTGCTGTAGATGTGGCGTTTAAAAGTAGCCATCGTCCTACTGGGTTGCATTGGAGCAGAATTTCCACCAAAGAATGTGCAACGATTGAGGTACCTGTGTCGCGAGAGCCGATAATATTGTCGCACCACAGCACCTCATGCATTTGCTTAACACAGGACAACGGAGGCGTGCCACAACACGGAGAAATGCATGCCAATTTTGTGTGCTGTTGGGATCTCTAGGAAAGCACTCTTCCCATCGAATGACGAGAAGTATTTCAGGCTAATTCAAATGCTCTAAGGCAGCTGCACAAAGTTGTCAAAATGTTTTGAAATTCGTCAGAGGATTTGCTGTAGCAATGTCTTGAACAATATTGAAGACCAATCCTGACCAATGAAGTGAATTCCAACAGCACCGTGGATTCACGTCAATATCAGTGAATTTTGAAGTGGAGTATATAACGCGTTCAGGCGATCGTAACGCCGATTGCACTTTCCGATTTCCACGCATTTCACCGTGGCATTGGTGTTTCCGCTCTGTTTTCTACCCTTCATGCACCATTGTCACCTTCGGCCACAATTTGAGGTCGCGCACACAGTCACGCACCTTCTCTCTGCCTCTCACTTCATCCTGACTTCCTTCCCTTCCTTCCCTTCCTTCTCCTCCAATGCATCTCTGCAATTTAGTTTAGCTTTTAATACAAATGCACGACTCGCGTCTTTCTGCTATCCCAGCGACAATGTCTGTGCTAACGCAAAGTCATTAAGTTTAAGGAATAGATGTTTGTCTTGCCATCGAATAATACGGAGATAGTGTACGCTTTCACCATGATTCAATGTTGTGGTCAAGTCTAACTTGCTATTCGTTTAATTAGACGGATAGGCATTGACCGGTGACAGCGATTTGATGAAGCGATGACTGTAGAAGCATTCAAAGTAAAGTCGCACTAAATGTGAGGGGGCAGTGCACGATGAGTGGTGTGCGTGGCGTTAAGAGGAAGGACCACTCAGTGCCAATTGGACGTGATTCAGAAGTTGGCCATTGTGGTTGACGCAGGCATATGAACTGCAGGTCTCATGTGAAGCATCCAGATCGAACTCGACGACAGTAGAGACTCCGGTGCATTGATCTCCCTACTGTTGCATTGAAAACTCAGGCCCCACCTCTCTACGTGGCGGCCAACTACCCAATGCAGCGATTGACGCTTTATGCCCCAGTGGTATTAATAATCCATTCATCGTGACAACGCGCCGGAAGTCCTAACGAGGGAAAAAAGGAGAGGTTTGTTGGCATACGCCACGCGCCTACTTCCCACGTTGTCGATCAGGCATATGAAGCTGAGCGATAACTCCTTCCCACCAAGCCCATTCAAGCAAAATGCAACACCACCAGCGTGTATGTATGCAGGCATGTAGCCAGCAGTTCGTCTATTCCTCCAACTTATATTTACTACTCGCTTTCATGCAAAAGTCGATTCCTATGTAGTGAGCAGTTCGTAAAGTTCAAAAAAATCGGTGGTAGCCGTGTTGCTGTTAGGCTAACAAAATGACGCGATGATCATGGTGGCGCAAAGAGAAGAGAAATGCTCACTTCTACGCATTATTCTCATGGATTCTGGCACGTACATGGCTTTCACGCATATGGGCGCCAGGTGAGGTGTTGCAGTTGACTCGTGGAGGCAACTCTCCACCACAGCATCTTGGAATGTCTCAGTGAAATCGAGTTACATCACTACATGCAAAGCTTAGCTTCAATCTTACGGCAGTTGGCAAAGGTCTATGAAGTGTTGATTAAGTGGAAATGATGAAGGCCCACTTCGGAGGCACAAGAAGGCCATGTAAGTGGATGTGGATTTGTAGGTGATGGGAACCGGCTGTCTTGATGGCGGTTAGTACCACGCAGGGGCTAATTCCACCGAATAGCAAAGTATGACCTGAGACGTTGCTGACTTACGTCTTACATTCTTATTGTAGTCCAGCGTGATGCCTGAGTAGGAGACGTGTCTGTACTAAATGGCAATGTCCAATCACTGCGTGTGCAAAGCCCATTGAGGACTCCGCTTTCTTGCCATTCATTCCGAGCGGACGTGCAAGCGAGCGTTTTGATGTCCCTTTATTTAAAACACCATCACTGCGTGTGTTAAGCCCACTGTGGTATCCGCTTCCTTAACTATCATTCCCAGCGGACGTAAACACGAGCATTTTGTTATCTCCGCATGCACAAGAAGCCACCGCTCCCCTCCAGTGTAGCACGAAATTGCACGCAGTCCGCCTATTTTGTAAGAGTTGAATGTGAGCGGTGTGTGGCTCGGTAGCAGCTATGCCGCATGCCACACAGTGCGAGACCCAATCCGTCCACTGCATCTGGTGCCCAATGGGCGTGTATTCTTCCCTTTTTTGAGAGCAGGAAAGAATGTCTAACTATGGCCTTGTATACTTATCAGAGCAAACGTTGCTGGTAAATTTTTTGAGTATGAGGCAATCAACTGAAGAGACGCCATACCAGGCTGAAGGAGAAAAGACCCACCTCTGTGGAATCGGTTGTCGGGAATGATTAAAAAAGCTTATGCATTTGTAGTCGACGTGGAAGGAGCCTTTGTGCACCCTCAATCATGGGAAGCCTGAATGTTGGGCTCACACTATTCACTTTATTTGTCACGGTCTGCACAATCTGGACACGGAAAACGCTGTTCGCAGTTAAGCGGCATAACGTCCCATTGGCCCCTCCGTAAGTGGGCTGTTGCTAGAAAAGCACCGTGTTTTGTGAGGACGAACCACTCACCATGCAGAAGGTGCTTCTGCAATTTAGCCTCGTGGTAGCATGGAGCAGCCTGCACATAACAACCGGTGTTGGACTGGTTGAAATTGTAAGCACCATTGGGAGAGATGTGGTTCAATTCTTGCATGCAAGCTCATTTGTGCCATGGAAACGACTGTGTGTTCCGAATGTCTGGCAGTTCCGTGCAACAGAGACGAAGTCAGCGCTATGTAGACCAGCGGCACTTTATGTCAGTTCTCGGATGACCGTTGAGAAAGCATCATGAACACGAGGATATGGAGACAGGGTGTGATGCGATTTTAGATATGCAAGGCAATTCCCAGCGCGTGTGTGTAAGCGCTGCTTTGGGATGCACGCAAGCAGATGCGTCGGTCCTGCGACAAGTACATCTTTAAATTCTTCTTTGCCACAAGAGGCGCTGCAACTGCTAGGATGCTCGCTGTTATAAGTGACAGATCGGCCAAGATGAGCGGCGCACCACTTACTCACGTGCCTCTTCCACATTTGGGTAAGAAAAGCCTAAGGCTTTGCCAAGGCACTAGTGGCTGGGAAGTGGTAGCAATCAGCTGTGGATGGCAACTTAATGTCGCATGTGCCACGGATTTGCTCGGAAACATAAAAGCGAAATTATGCTACTCAAATTTAGTGAATAGATCATGCTCAGGGTGTTGTGATTTGGGAGACTGCTTAAACCAGTGATTGTGCGATGAGATGAATGGAATTTCTGAGGGTGCTCTCTTATGCTCCACTTTGTTACTGGCGATCGCAGAGCCTGATGGAAAGACACGACAATGCTGCTTTCTAGGAAGCTGATATGGCTCAAATGGAAAATCACATTTGGAAACCGCTCCTTCATTCCGTTTATGAAGTCACAGCAAATGGGTGCGTTGATCTCCGCTGTCCAGGACAATGCAAGTGCCACTGCAATGGGTCCTAGATTGGTGATAGAGTTTCTGCCCGTCGTGCCCTTCCTGCCTGCACTATGCCCTGCCCCAACAGCGATCGGAATTGATTCATTCATTTCCATTTCCTCAGACCTAACAGTTATGTGTCCAGGTGGCTAGCAGTTGCTTGCCTCCTCTTGCAGACCAGCAAAATACACTTCTGTGCGTGTACTGTGACGAGTCTGATTTCGAGAGGCTTTTGGATTTGTGTGGCGGAGGAGAAGTTGGCTTTCACATGTGATGAAGTAAGTCTCCACATGGGATGCTCACTCGCTCAAGTGTGATGGGGCGATGCATTCTCCTATTCAGACCTTGGATACTTAGCGCGCGGCTAATCCATGGAGTCCTGCCTCGTGCAGACTGCTGCTTACTACATTCCACTCATCGCATCCAGTGCATTTGGAAGCAAAGCCTTCCAGCGTGGATGCCGCGATCTCGCTTTGCTCCATTTTCTCAGGAAGTAATGAGCCTCATCACGCAGCACTTTCGTAAACTTTTGTTGCTCTGAGCAAAAGCGCCCTTGGTGAGGAGTAATCCAAGTGAGGAGCAAGATCACATTGAGCTGATAGTGTCTAATGTTTGGCATTGACAAGCAGTCTACGCCCACCTAACTGGGCGTCACCTGCCGCACCTGAAGAGAGACTTCCTACTACGGACGACGCGCTCAACGCCATACGTTATGTTGCATCTGCTTTCCACTAGCTTTGGCAATGCAGTGACAATTGAGATGGCAGATTTTCCACTTCTGGTTCACAGTGTTGTAGCACATGCGCATTCCGACCATAGCTTCATAATTGCTAAAGCCGAATGGCGGCAGGACACTGAGGCGGCCAACATCATCAAGTAGTGATTACAAGCCACGACTTGGTGGCATTGGAAGTGATGTACTGCCGATGCCAATGCGCACAATTAAATCTGCCTCCTCCATTGCCACAGTGTCAACGGCATCAACACTGCCTGCCCATTAAAGTGGCTCAGCATGTCATCCACTCAGTTGGACAACGCTGCTGAGGCTACAGAAAGCGGAAGGGTAGTCGTCTCTTCACGATGATCATCCAGTCTCCGGCATACACGTGCCAGCTGACAACAAAATTGAGATTAGGAAGGTACGCTTTCCTTTGCCAACCAGAGCAGGGCTTTCAACGCTCAAAGCAAGTGTTGATGAGCCAACTTGGTGCGCAGCATCACTCACGTTGCCGTCGAAAGCCAGCGCATAAGATTGCTGGTTGACTGAATTAATTTGAGCAAGCAGAGTAAAGTGACATTGACATTGCGTTTGTCACGACACGAACAAATATGGCCATTTGAGAGGCAAAGTCAAGCCTCCCCTAATGGTTCAACTCAGTGTGAGGAAGCATTTCAAGCTTTGGCTCCAGATGGAAATCAGCGTCCGCACCCACCGAGCCGTTGTAAAAAGCCATTGCGCTTATATGAACGATGAATGGCACGATGGTGAGCTTCTTGGTAGCATTCTGCAGCATCATGCAACACTAGACATGGGGACACCATTTGTCATTGACGATGCGATGCTCTTCACTACACGGTCGCCTAAGCGACTACTACAAAACACGGAGAACACACAGTTAAAGCACGCCAATCTTCCAATTTTAGTGTAGCTTTCACGGAATGACATAGGCAAAGCCACAGTGGGAGCACATTTGCAAGAAGGCAACAATGCAAGTCCTTCTCCCATGATGATGTCCTACACCTTGCCTCCTGTCAGGCAACTCCATTCCCACACGGAAGCTACTAAAAATGGTAGAGGTGGTCTGCACGTTCACCACTATCCTATGCGGTCTTCTTACTAGCACTGCGAGGCATGTGAAGGCATGGCAAACACACATAGGAATACGTTTAATTCACTAATGTAAGGCTTTTAAGCATTGCTTCGTAGACCAATGCCGGGCAAAATCGTGGGGCACTTCTGGCATTGTATGAAACCCGACGCCCGAATGCATTCACCCATCACGAACTTTGCCTCCATTTCCACAAAATCGCAGCACCTGAAGCATCAGACGCAAAAGTGTCCTCGCTCCCGCCCACCTTCAATTGGAGCCAAATCAGTCCAAACTTCATTTTGTTGACTTGGAATGTCACCCAGTTGGGTGGAGATTATGCAGCCCTAATTCGTGTCTCAGCGATGGACAGTATTCATCTCGCCTTCAGGAGGAACATAGCAGCATTTCAAAGCGGAGTCCTTCTCCTCCGCAATTTGAGTGTCATTTCTACCTACAATATGACTTGGGACGTATTTGACCGTAGGTCAAGGCTCAAGAGCTACTTCGATGTCAGTACAAAAAGGCCTGGAGGCAGGCTGGTGCACGCACTTCCAATGAATTACTCCACACTTCTTTCCTGATTAATTGAATAACCTTGTTCAAATGCATTTTCGCATCACTAGCTCCATCTTGACATCCACGGAGTGGCACTGATGAAACGTTTGAATGCAGAGACGTCCACACTCCCACCCAACTTCTACGGGAGCCTAATCGGTCCTGACTCCATTGTGTTGAGTTGGAGTGTCGCCACTTTGGGTAAACAGTACGCAGACGCGGTTGAGCCAACTGCAGTTGGAACAACTTGCTTCGACTCTCACACGCATTCTGATTTCTTTTTGTTTGCAAGTGTCAAGCTCACGAATCTGATACCCAGTTCCACCTGCAATGTTACCATCAAATTACTAAGTCTCCATGCACTCACTCCCAGATACTTCGATTTTGTTACAACAGCACCCAGCGGTAAGTTCGTGGACGCAGTTTCTCTTTGCTGACTGCGTGTTTCACTTTCTTGTCTCACATTCTGCACCGCATCGTACATTCGAGTTCTTAATTCCTTGTTGCCCCTCAGATCTTCACGTCCGTTGCATCGCACCTCATCATTGGCATGCAAACTTGTATTTTGCAGCAGACGTTGGAAGTCAAATGAATGATGGTGGAAGCCGCAGACCTACTCAGCATATGCGTAAGTTAGTGGTGGCAGGGGGAGTGTCACCTTAGACGATTATTACTGGTCACAATGGGTCATCGTAATAAATGTTTTCTGCTCCACAGACTACTCTGATGCAGGGTGTGTCCCGCTCATCTTGTGTTCGTGTCTGCTCAACGATAAACTGTCTGATTCATTTCAAAACTCCACAATCGCACGTACAAGCCTCCTTTGGCCCGCACGTTGGTGTCGTCTTTTCTCCAACACTGGCAAAAAAAATGCCTCGGCTATCATCGCATCTTCACGTGATGCGTGCACGATAGGTGGTTTTGAGCTGGTCGTAATCGTACGCACCTTCGTAGGCATAAGGTTTAACTCCTGCGTATAAGTAGAATTCTCCCTGTTTTGGTTCACTGATCCATCATTCCTTCGTGGTCAGGAAACAATCTAGTTATGGAAATTCAGTAGCACAATATGGGCAAGCAAGTGCCCACCATTCGCCAACGGCAGTAGTCTCGCAAACCCATTGGCCAGCCAGAAGAGACGTGAACACGCCATCCACCAGAATGTTTGGCAAATCTGCCAAGCAAAGGAAGAGACTTTTCTGCAGATTGAGGTTCTTTCGTTGCGAAAAAGAATATCACCAACTGCTTGTTGGCAGCAAAAGCAATGCAATTACACCCCACCACAGCACTTTCATTACTGATTTTTTCTCCCCGAAGGCATCAAATGGGTCCCAATGTGGCCATTACTTGGTAAATAGTAAAGCCTGAGAGGCTTTTCTTACATGAGCATGGAAGAGACACGTGAGTAAGTGGTCCACCACTGCTCTTGGCCGACCGTTCAAATCAAGCATCAGACTTCCTAGCAGTTGCAGTGCCTCTCGTGGCATAGGCAATTATTACGAAATACTTGTCAGCTGCAGAAGCAATGCAGTAACACGCCGATCACAGCACTCCCATCACTCGATCTCTCACCCTAAAGGCATCACAAACGAGTTCCAACTTGGCCATTACCTGGTGAGCACTCAAGTCCAACAGGCAGCGATGTCAGGTAAGGAAGTGGCTGGTGTCCAAGGGTCGTGCTGGTGACAGCGTTTGCTTGCATTGAAGAACATGCCTGGCACCAAAATCTGCAAGCAGCAGGCTTACAAGCCCTCACCCGACTATCACAGCAGTGTGTGCAGCAACCACTCTGCAGCCGCCACACACTGTGCTTCCTCAATTGAATCCACCTGCACAACATCCATCTGCATGCTTTGCGTGATTTTGGTCTATTTTGTGCTGGGGATGTAGTTGTGGCGGTCACTACTAGTCAGATGAGGCGGTCGCGTGTATTTCCTTGAATGTTGCATTCACTGTGGCCATCCGTGTCCCTGACTGCCTACCAGTGCGCAATGCATCATTTCTTTGAAGTGTTGGTAGAGGGAACTTGGATGTCATGGGACAGGGAAGGAGGTAAGTTGTATTCTCCATACAGCAGCCAGTTGTAGTTGCATTTCTCATTAGATTGTCCACTGTTATCTGCTCTGAATGGAGGTATCAAACAAACGTAACATGAGACATTAGCTCTTCTTCTTCTCTTCCAATTACTTCTCCTACAGCGTAATGCGATGGATATTTTATGCACAATCCCCTGGAATTGGCGCAGTGATGAGCATCCACGAGTGCATCGCTACTATCCCTTCTATTCGTGGACTAAGTATGTCGATTCTGTAACGCCCTACAGAGCGTCTGTATCCTACTTTCAAGCCCTCTTTGTCCCAATTTCTGTGTCTGGTCTATAAAACACCCGGACATTTCATTAGTAGTTCGTCTAGTCGCCTTAATTATCACTCCACATCCTCCTCATCCCCGACGGTGATTCCAACGCGAAAAACACATGCACATTCTTTAGTGATCCAACCATGAATGCGCTGCTTTGTGCTACATGCACAATTCCAATGCACTGATGAATGCCAAAGGAGCTGTCTGTCGCAATTGACTTGGAGAGGTGAGGTGAGCTGAGCTGAGCTGAGGAGCATCATATGATGTGTTCACAGAAGGTTCTAACGGTGTCTCAGCGAAACAAAGCAGCATCACTGGTCACATAGTGCAGTTGTCAAGTTCAGCATGTTTGGCGAAATGGCCCAAGAAATGAGCACAGACGTGTGATGATTCGTGGGCTTTGGCAGTTTCCACGACTAGCAAATATTGTCACATGTGATGCGTACAGAGGTGGAATGCATGAAAGTCGCCTTCACGCTATGCATGGTAGAATTCGAATCTTCATCCCTCATAATTCTTTACCAGCAAACAGGTTTACATGTTTCTGAGTAGGAGGAGACAGTTCAGTAGGCCACAACCCGCGTCTAACAAACTACGGATTGCTTGTGTCGAATTTGACATGCACACCCATCAGAGATCGTGTCTCTTATCAGCTCATAACTCCAAAGTACATCATCAGAGAGGCGAGGGGATATCGTCGTATTTAAAAATATGGGAGGTGACAATGGCTCTGCTACCTGAAAGTTAATTTTTTGCCTCGACTTAAGTTAAAATAATGGACTGCCACTTCCCTGCCAGCAGTACGTGCTTATTCTTCTAAGAAAGAGCATAGTGATTACACGCAGTGACTCCACCGAGTCGTAATGCGCTCAATTTTGAGCTTCGCACCGAAATAAATCCTTGGTTGATGCCCTACAGGATAATAGCGCTGTCATCGCCTCTCAACCATGCATCTGTGACGTGCGAATTGCATTCGACCTACAAGACGCGTGTTGTCTGGCTTCCGTTCCGTAATTCGGCCAATGAGCAAGCATGGTGGATTGTTCACTGACCGGTTATCCACTCGACATTTAGCATGCAACTATCACCAACACTAGCGCAATCCTACGTGTCACGTCAACGTGACGATGTGTCGAGAGTCCAACTAGGCGGGAGAAAGGTGGGAAATGCTGGTACACCCTGTCGAGCCCATTCCATAGGCTTTCGTTCAGGCATTTGCAGTGTTGATGGTGGCAAATGTTCACAACTTGATATCTACAATGCTGAGACTGGGAAAGCTGAGCATTAATTCCCTCCTAGCAATTGACAACTCACACCTATCCAAGTAAAATCTGCCGCTTCTATGTAATGAAGAACGGCGTGCCTTTGTGCAGGCTTGTAGCCAGCATTCTGTCCGGTTCCCCTACTTATTTCCCCCTCGACTTCATACACAAAGACAGATATGCGGCGACTAATTCGCATGAGTCAGTGACCCATCAGCAGCTGTGCTGCTGGTGAGTTAACGATGCCCATGATAGTGCGTGGAGGGAAGCAATTCTCCCTTCTCCGTAACATTCTCATGGATTCTTGCACAACGCATTCACGCACATGAATGGCGAGTGAGCCATCGCAGTTGGCCCTCAGAAGTGGCCGCTCACAGAGGTTACATCCAGTTCCATCGCTAGATGCAGCACTCAACAAAGTAGCTGCATGTTTGTTCGCAAAAGCATATCTGCAACTTGTCTGTGAAAAGCCAGAGCATTGTAGACATTGCTGTTACCTGAGCCTCGGTCAATCCTGCATTGCCTAATGAAACGATTGGGCATGCAGATTTTGAAGGCATCAACTTACTCTGATGTGCTTTGCCTCATCCGCCAGTAAGTGTTTCCGTGCAGTTCGTGGTTGTGCTGCACACAAGTGCATCGCGATTTTCCTCACACCTTCCACTGCGATATGTGGAGGCACCGTCACAAAGTGGTGGGCTCTTGCCGCAACTCCGATACACTTGCACATCTCTTCCCATTAAGCGAATGCCAATGCTGTCATATCTTTCGGATGGCATTAGGGCTGTGTTTGATCACACCCGAATTCGCATTGAGAAGAACACAATGCATTTCTTGGCCTCGAATACTTCAACGTTAGTCTCTGTCGCCTGCCTGCTTTGAGCTGTAAATGGAAAGTAGTTGCAGCAGGCGGGATGCGCGATCGCCAATGAGCTTCGACCTGCACAGGGTGAAAAAAATCCAAGTCCTCCTTTAATCATCCCAAATCTGAGGGCTCCCTAATCCATTCCTCAAGCATGCAGTTACCACACATTTAGTGGATTAGCAGCTTAATTCGAGGCATTTTATCCGCCTTTTGTGCAAGACGTACACACGTCCACAGCAGCTCGACGCTATTCGAACGGTAAGGAGGAGTCACTAGTGGAGAAAGAAATGGAATCGCTGTTAGGAGGAGATGCACGGATGAGAATTGGCACACACACCGCATCACAATGATCTCGTATAAGATAATAGCACTATGATGGTGCTCCAGCAATTCAATTTAAATGCCTTCGACTGCCTTACCTAACATGGTATCGGCTAATGCAGCACACTCCAGCAGGTAGCCAGGTGCAGTTGACACGAAACCTACTGTATCCTACTGTCATTCCACAGCCGCATTGGAGGTTGAATAGTGTCTCAGATCACGCGGTGTAATGCTTCCACTTGCGAGCATCGTAAAGTTCCCCCACGGAGTGGATACCCCCGGTTTGGTACTGTCTACACCCGACGTTTCGACAGCTCAGTTTGATCAAATGAAGTGCGAACCCATGCGCCTGGGATTCGACAACGGCGTTGGTAAGGTCCTTTCAGTAAATGGCACTTTAGATGTCAACGCAAGAACAAATCCTTGCTGTGTGGGGATGCACGAGCAGTAAGTTTTGTCGATTATAGAAACAAGGACATGTTTCCACCCAGCATTCTGTTCACACATTTATGAGCATGTTGCTCTAGGAATGTCGCTCTCCTCGGCATTTGCGCACCATGGCACAAGACTTACACTGCTCCTGAAACTACTATATGAAGACACTAAAAAAAGTTGCTAAATGAGGCAATCGCAGATGAGAACATAACTTTCACACGCTTCAAGTGTCACCGTCGATGAAGCTGTTTTTGCCGCCAAACACGCACTTACATGAGTGGCACTGCAGCGATATGCGCCAGACCTCATCCGCCTTACTACTGAATGGCTCTGGCACGTTTGGTCCCTCAAATACAACAGTATCTTCTATGCAACTAGCACATGCTAAACACACGCGAAATCGCTCCTCCACTAACTTGTCCTTCTCCTCGTTCGACCTCTATGTGACAATGAGTGTGCCAGCTAAACTTTCAATCGTCATACCACATAACGTCGATGCAGAAGTGTGTCAAGGGCCGTGACGGGTGGCAATTCGTGCGCATTCGCGGTTAACAGGAACAGCAAATATTGTCGTATGTGAGGTGTACAGAAGCAGAATGCATGAAAGTTGCCTTCATACTAAGAACGGTAAAATTAAAAAATTGTACATATTACGCCCTCCCAGCAGCGAGCAAGTTGTGATGGTCTTTCAGCAAGAGGAGACAATTTTGCCGGCCTCAGCTTTTTTCCAACTGAACACGGATTGCCTGCGTTGAGCTCACACACACAACCATCAAAGATCGCGTCTCTCATTGGTCGGTTAAGCCAAATCACCTCAGGTGAAGACAATGTCTCTGCTGACTCAAAGTTCTTTATGCAAAAGGCATTACATTTTGGGAATAAAGGTTTGTCCTGGTATAAGTTTGTACAGAGCCTTTGAAATTATCAAATTCCGCATCAAGTCTAACATGCTTTTCGATCAATTAGACCGATGGGCATTGACCGGTGACAGCGACTTGATGAAGCGATGGCTGTAGAAGCATTCAAATAAGTAAATTCACACCAAATGTGAAAAAACAGTGCGTGGCGTTAAGAGGAGAGACGATTCAGCGCTCCCCTAAGGCAGCCTTATTAGCGGGCACGGTTACTGACTGTTCCTTTCTTCCCGATTATGCTGTTGTGGAATTGCGGACCATTGGGAGTCATTTTCTCAGCGTTCTCGCATTACGCCTAGCATTGTGCTTTTCATACCGCAATTTAAAGCAAAAATGGCTTGCAAATGCGTGGTCAAGAGGAGCCTGCAAATGCATGTGGGTAGTAGTTGTAGGTTACGAATGTTTGTTCCTTGCTGAATTTTGCCTATGTGGCATTACAAATCCCACCTGGCCCACCAGATTCGTGGGAACAAACATTCGACCTACAAGACGCGTGTTGTCTGGCCTCCCTCCCCGTATTTCAGCCAATACGCAGGCATGGTGGATTGGACATTGACAGGTTTTTAGGTTGGCATTTAGCATGCAACTGTCACCGACACTATCGCAATTCTGACGTCTCACGTCAACGTCGTAGTGTCGAAAGGCCCAACAAGCGAGAGGAAGGTGAGAAATGTTGGAACACGCTATCGCGCCTCCTCCACACGCTGTCGACCAAGCACTTGCAGTGATGATGGTGGCAAATATTCACAACCTACCAGCTATAATGCAAACACAAGGCAAAGCAAAGTGTTAACGTATTCTTAGCATGCAACAACGCACACCCATTCAATAGAAATGGGCTAGGCTTGTGTTCAGCAGTTCGTCTAGTCTCCCTGCTTATTGTTGCAAGTCATTCTCATGCACATAGTCTATTCCTAAGTGGAGACCAGCTCGCATAAGTCAGTGATTCACGAGTAGCTGTGTTTCTGCTAGGCTAACGAAGTGATGCGATGCCCATGATAGTGCAGAGAGAGGAGTAACTCTCTCTTCTACGTAGCATTTCGCATCCACTCCATCACAATACTTTCACGCAGAAGTGCCAGGTGAGCCGTTGCAGTTGACCCACAGAGGTGGGCGTTTGCAGAAGCCTCTAGGAATGTCTCAGCGAAACCAAGTTGCGTCACCATATGTAGAGTCTAGAAAATCATTTCACAAATGTTGCCAAAAGCCTATCAATTGGTAATTCACATAAAATTACTGAAAGACTTCTTCACGGCCACAAAAGGACCACGTAAATTGCTAGCGATTTGTAGGTTGTATAAACCGGTTGTCTTAATGGCGTTTAATTCCACGTTCTTCACCTTACATCTCGTTTTCTTTTCGTAGTTTAGCAATACAACTGAGTAGGAGGCCTGTCTGTTCTAGATCGTAATTATCAACCGCTTCGAGTGTAAAGTCCATTCAAAATTGCACCCTAACCATTCATTTCATGCCAACGTTCATACGAGCATTTTGTGGTCTCTCGCCACTCCACCACCACCACCACCACTCTCGCTCCGGTCTAGCACGACATTGCACACTGCCTGTTTACTTTTTAAGAGGTGGATGTGAGCGCCATGTCGCTCGAAAGAAGCTGTGCCGCATGCCAAGCTGTATGCCACCCTATCGTTTACTGCCTCTGGCGACAACCAGTTGTGTGGTCTTCCCTTTCGTGACAGCAACCTTGCGATGCGGACTTATCCGACTGTATGTTGGTCGTTAAAGTCTTGGGTGTGCTGCAAGAAGCTGAAGTGAGGCGATGACAGGGTGAAGGAGAAACGACATTGGGGCAGCCAAATGCCCTACCTCCGTGCAAAGTGGTTTTTTATTATTAAAGAAGCTTTTACATTTGTAGTCGCCGAAGAAAAAGTCTTTGTGCAGTCTAAATGATGTGAGGCCTAAAGGTTGGAGTTGAATGCATTCACGCCACGCATCACGACTTGCACCATCGGTACACAACAAGCGTGGGCTCGCAGGTCGGCAGCGAGAAGTCCCATAGGCTCATCCTCAGGTGGATAACGGCCATAAAAGCGCTGTGAGTTGTGAGGGCGAACCACGCAACATGTGGAAGGCGGCTCTACACTTCAGCCTCGCAGTAGTTTTCACCACTCTGTGTGTCACGTGTGGTGATGCAGTCAGCGGTAAGTTCATCCCCAACGTTTCCCTTTTGTAAGCACATGCAAATAAGCCTTCGTACAACAGAAAGCCTCGTGCCGCTGGCCATTTCACTGCATTGTCCTCGCGCCGCAGCTTGGGCATTTATTACTTTCACTGTAGTGTCACGCTTCCTTCCTACGTAAGGAATTGACATTCTACAATTAGCATGCATGCCATTTCGTGGTTCGTACACATAAAGACGCATGGGTGAGCATTGTGCACCAATTTTCATAAGAAGCACTACACACAACTTGGGAGAGGTTTGGTTGCGTAATGGGAGGTTTTTGTAAGCACTGCATTTGTTAACCAATGGTCGGTGCAGACGTAGGGCACTTGTGCCGTTTCATGAAACACAATGCTCGAATGCATTTGCCCATCACTATTTGCCCATTCTCATTCCCTCGCATTGGCAGCAGCAGAAGGATCAAAGGCAAAAGCGTCTCCGCTCCCGCCCACTTTCAATTGGAGCAAGATTGGTTCTGACTTCGTTGTGCTCACTTGGAATGTCTCCGCGTTGGGTGAACAATACGCAGAAGTGGTTCAGCTCCAAGCATCCAGAAGAATTTTTCACCATGTTAGGTCAACCCTCACGTTCTTCTCAGCTGGGCGCCTCATTCTAACAGGTCTGAAGCCCAGTTCCGTCTACGATATGACCGTTATTGTGAATAGCCGTTTTGGGCACTCTGGCAACTACAATGACGTTATTGTAACAAGGCCCGAAGGTGAGCTTGTGCACGCACTTCTAATTTATGACTGCATTTTGCATTTCCTTGTCGCACTTTCTTGAGCATCAGCTCTTCATGCTTCTCGCGTCGCACCTCATCACTGACTTACAAACATTCCTTTTGCAGCAATCTTTGGAAGTGGATTCAACAATAATTTAGGAAGTAGGCATCGCCCAAAATACGAGTAAGTTAGTTCTAGCATTCCGGTGTTTTGTCTTGGGCAAGCATTGCTGCTAATAGCTAGTCATCACCGAAAATTCCTCTTTTTCACTACAGACGGCTCCAATGCAGGGCGTGCGCCGACCGCCTCCCGTTCGGGTCTGCTCAACGATGGCAGTCTGCCTCAATTCACCAACTCCATAATTACACGCACAATCTTTCATTATTCTTGCACGTTTCTGTCACGCTCGTTCAAACAATACTAATAGCCTGAGAAACACTGCCTCATGAGTTGATGGGCGCAAAATAACTGGTGTTGGACTGGTTGCAATTGTAAGCACCGTTATAAGGGGGGGCGGCGTTCAATTCTTGCATACAAGCTCCTCTCTGCCATGGAAACGGCCGCGTGTTGCGAATGTCTGGCTGCTCTGTATAACAAAGACGAAGTCAGCACCATGTTGACTAGAGACACTTAATGTCAGTACTTGGACGACTGGTGAGGAAACATCACGAGTATGAGTACATGGAGAAAAGGGTTGATGTGATTCTGGATAGGTGAGGCATTTCTAAGTGCGTGTGTGGGCGCTGCTTTGGAATAAGCGCGAAGTTGGCAGCGGTGTTTGAATTGCCGCAAGCGGATGCGTCAATCCTGCGACATGGTACTGTGTACCAGTAGCATGGACTAGAACTGTTGACCTGCTGGTGAGGGGATGAATTTCATGTCTGGGCGCGATGCCATAACCGCTCATCTTCATTTGTCTCCCACATTATAGTGGCCTCTAGTCAGATGAGAATCTCCACTGCAAGCTATCAGTGGGCGAACTCCTTCTTCATAGTTTTACTTTTTGCAGTTTAAAGAGTAGCTCTGCACTACTGATTGCATTAAGTGGAGACAGCCCAGAAGTGAATTATTTGTAGAAGTGTTAACAGCTCAAGTCAAGCAGTTGGCAATCGGCTTGCCTGCAACAAGAGATGCTGAGGCTATTTGAAGCGTGTTGCTCTTGTAGGCGATCATTGTGATCCCTAACAGACAGCTCTGTCACGAGCGTGGTGCGTTTTTAGGCGAGAATAGTGGGATGTGGTTGCCAGAGCACTTGCCGCCGGCGAACAGTGGGCACCATTGTTCCCACACCTCTTCATTCTCACTACAAAATGCAACCGGTGTGAGGAGTTCTGCCAAAATCACAAGGATGCAGTGGATCAACTGAACACATAGAGAATGTAAAAGACGACGTTGTCACAACTGAGAAGCCTCGTCCCAAAGCTGACAGAGCTTTCCACAGCCATGTCGCCAAATCGTGTGTCTGACATCTAGAGGATGGAAGGCAACCTACACTGTCGCATCATCTATCTGCAATGGGACGTGAGAAAATGGGATCTGCTCCAGTCGTAGTAAACGTGGCGACAGAGTGAACGAGTCAACTTGTCTTGCACGGCACACAAAGAAAAGCCTTTCACAGTCGCGATCAACACGGGATAGGCATGTGGGATGGCCAAGTCATCCTGAAAGGTGGCAGCAAGCAAGTTCTACGTCTCTGCTGAAGGTAAGACGAATCCGAAGATGAAATCGGCAGGCTGAAATGTGCATAGAAGGAGCAGCCCGACTTACTCTTGTGTTGAGGTTGATAGAACAGGATGACGACGCGGTCTTCCAGTGTAAACCCTTCATCTGGGTGCCTCGGCTTTCCCCAAAACGAGCGTTCCTGTTTTCTTCTAATGCCCTCTAATTTTAGGAGCATCAAATGGTGCAGAAGGATTATGAATGCTTTATATTTGGGATGGAACATCTAGTCAAGTCATGTTTTAAGCTCCTATCCAACTGAAAAGGCACTAGTCAGAAAAGGAGAACGGCGAGGTGACTTCAGAGACAATAGAAGCATAGGCGGGTGTATTACTAGCAAATGCACATGAGTTATCCCTTTTCGAGCACGAAGTAGGAGAAATCGCTGTGATTTACAAAGGGATGAAAGTAATCTTGACATTCATGGGAAGCTCGATTAAGTCGCTGAGGTGGAGGAGCGATATGCGCAGAAGGTAGGTGCCTAGGGGTGCCTAGTGATGCGATGGTCGTCTGCAGTCGTAGCATTTCCCACGTCACAGAACTTTGATCTCTGACAGCGGTTCGCGGTGTTGGTGAGGAGCACTTGGGAGGTCAGCTTTGACTTCAAATAGTAGCTCCTGGCATGGTGCCACCATCGCTCCCGACCACCTTAATCACTCGTTTCCTTTTGTCCTTGTCGATTTCAACACCTTCGGATAGACTAATTGCAAGTATTGGAAAAATTCAGTCGGTACCAATAAAAACCATCTCATTCATGTCCTCCCTAAGCACTTTTGCTGCCAGTTGTGGTTTGTTGATAGCACGCCTCCTTGCGCTTTCCGCTGACAAATGGCAATGAAGTTGCGTTGCCTCCTTCGAGAGAAGCATGCGTGAGCCCATTCGTACGTCGGTCCAGTTCTTGATGATTGAGTGCACTCGCTGATGCTGTCGCAGCTGTATACCCACCACCTCTATAATTCGCCTCTTCATTCTTCCAACGCCTATACGAAATCTTGCCTATAAGTTAGAGGGGTAAAACGTCTAGTGGGACTTCCGTGTTACATAATCCTGCCTCAAGAAACGAATGTTTGGGCTCTCCTTCACATTGATTCACCACCATTGCAATATGCAACCGAGGTTCAGTCGGAATGTCTTTTGGTTTAAGATCCAGACGGCATTCCCATAATGAACCACAAAATATTTCCTTCAGAAATGAATGAATGCATACAAGAACGCTACCTTGCAACAGACAGCTTACGACCATAGCGCATTTCACCTGCTTACCCACCGAATCTAGGTTCTCAACAGTAGGCCTCTACCGATCACGCCTCGTCGATATAATTAGAGAAAACAACGCTTCGTCTTTGCCTTGATAGCGCCTTCCACCAATTTTGGTAGGTCTAGGGAAGAGCGCGTCCCAACTAGATTCTTTGTTTGCGATGTGGCAGAGCCTGAAGTAAAAGCAGGTTCTAATAATCGACCTTGCCAAGTTCCCACCCTCCATTAATTAAGCGATCAGTCTAGGACTCAGCGCTTTATTAGCTCCAAGTGGGGATCACCATCATTCGGTGTGTAATTATTCCGTTAAGAATTATCCCATAGGTGGATATGAAGGTTCCATTCATTTCTGCCATGGAAGGTCACCTTTGGTCACAAATTTGATCATGTAAGTGTTCACCGAGCAGCCCTACATCATCGGAGTCTAAAGTGGCAGATTTGACCAATTGATGCTAACATTCCTAAAAGTAGTTGAAATTTACGAAGATTACGCATCCAGGCAGAATATAGGAGGTATAGTTTAGAGTTGGAGTGTGAAATCTAGACCAGTAGTGACAAATGACATTTTGTAGACTAAAGGAATTGTGGGCGCACAAGCAACTGAATTGCAGGGTAAGACCGTCAGGCAGCATCCACTAGGCAAGCCGAAGAATGTCAAACTGTATGCTGAACTTGACACGCCACTGCTACTGAGCAGCGCTTCAGTAGCATCGCTACACAGCACCGGGATTTGGCAGCACAAAGGAGTTCTATTCTGAAGGAAGGCTCGCCTCCATGAAATAAACAGAACAGTAGAGTGGGTACCAATACATGCGGCCAAATCTACATCCTTCACCATCGCACCCTCAACGACACCAAAACCACCTGGCAATTAATTCCGAATCGCAAGTCGCTCCCCCTGATAAGGCTACGGAAGTTGAATAATTGTCACCTACCCGCAGTGATAGTCGAAACTCTGCTCAGCACATTCTAGCTGATGAAAAAGTCCAAATCCAGATGACTCATTTCCCCCGGCACTAATAACAAGGCTTCCAGTGATGAAGAGATCGCCACGCCTACTTATTCCTTCGCCAAACTCGCAAAAGCAGAAGACATTCAACACCTCAATTCTCGGCAACATGTGGTATTGATAGGGCAACAATGAGAGTGGTGGAGACCAATGAATTAGCAATAATCTTCAGCTTTTCAAAGGAATCGGCCCATGTCAGGTTGCTGATCAGGCTAGCTGGTGAGCGATAACACAAGTCGGTGGGAGGAAAAGGAAAGAATCGGAGGTGGTCAAAGGAAGGGGTTTAGAGGATTGAAAGTGGCTGTAGTGGCGGCGATAGTGGCATTGTGAAATTGTAGTGGCTGCTGTAGCTGCGGTTGTTGCAACTGCATCTGCTGCAATGCCAATTGGTTGGGGAGGGCGCCAATGGGGCGTGGTGGAAAGGCTGACACCTGGGCACCTATCGCTGCAGCGGGATACTGAGTCAACGCGTACTGGGGTTGGGAAGGCTGCATTGCTTGCAGTGCGAGTCCGGACATTGAAGTGAACGGCTGAAAAGGAGGTCACAGCAACGCGCATCTTCATTTACCACTACATTATTTACAACAGACAAAGCCAATCATACGCGCAATGCGATTGCAATAATCAGAACGGGATGAACGAAATTGCAAATTTGGCAGGGGATTACAATTAATCTTTGTCACAAACTCGTGGCTGGGAATCGTTGCCGATGGCATTAAAAAAGCGTTGAATGCGAGGCACGCTTGCAGTTTCTGCACATTCGCAGCTGTGCCAGACACTGCAGGGACCGAGGTAGCAAGTAGAATGACTGGTCACGTCTAATTATGTTTGTCAATCCGGAGTGAATGTAGGTTCATCAAAGTAAAGCAACAGGCGGGTTTCCTCGTACATTAGTCATTGGGAATGGGAATGAGTGTGTTTGACAGGAGCATGCCTCCCACCTGGGAGCGAAATGTGCTCTCACAAAGGCGTCCACAAGTGACCTACACATACCCGTAGACGCCCATTACCGACGTAACTTCTTTTAAAGTGCAGCATCACGAACCAAAAGGGAAATGAGGATAGGCAAGCTTACCTGGGAAACCACAAGGCATTACTTCAAGAAGAAACTGCCAATTGTTAAATTAAGGCGAAACAAAGTGGCTAACTTTGTGTGTAAGAAGGTGCTACTTAAAAGATTCGAGAAGTAAGTTACGCCACAGGTGAGAGGACTCAATGTCGCAAGGAAGTGACACGGCTATAAAAGCCGCCTAGTCTAGAAAGGAGCCTCACTGCGTAGATGAACCCATCAACTTCGTGATGATCAATATGGACATCAAAAAAGCGGGGCGCCGGAAACGGTGTGGACGCATCTGAGGCGACATTACGTTTCACCTCCAAGGTGGGCTCCACCATGGATGTCCTTTGGCGTTCGGTGCTACCTCGACAACACGGTCTGAGAGACCCCAACAACTTATTCATTTTCGGATCACAAAATCTTGCCTAGTATTTCCAATGTTACCAGTCGACCGAACCGATATGCGCAATATGGACTGAGTCTGAGGGAACGAAAGCGACTGATGCTTTACTTCTGCACAAGAAAGTGGGATCCTGTCTATGTTACTTCGATTTTACAGAAAATTTCGCGCCTATGGACTACTTTTCAAGTCATAAACAGGCAGGACTGAAACAAAGCAATCGTGCTAACCTGATTGGTGGGAGGGAGGTTGCTCACAGGAGTGGGCTGTAGTACACCACCCGGTGTTGCCCAGGGATTCATTACAGAAGCAGACATCGGTCCACCTGTTCCACCACCCGACTGCTGCTGCTGCTTCGACTTGCCAAGACCAGTCCAGTTGACAGTGGTACCGCTAGGCATGCTGCTCGTGCTCGAAACGGACAATTGACCGGCGATTTCGGCCAAACGACTGTCCAAGTCGGTGGCAGCGCTAGTGGTGGGCGGTTGTTTTAGAGCCAAGCCACTGCCACCACTGGTACCACCACTGGTAGTGGTGATGGCGGGCCAGCCGGATGAATTAGGGGGAAGGAAGGGATTGTTGGGATTGGTGACCGCAGCGATTGAGGAGGGCTCCGACAGAAACTGAGACAGTGGACGTGGTTGGGCTGTCGTGATAGTGGAAAGAGCCATCTGACTGCTGGATGCGGGTAAAGCTAAAAGTGACACACTGAACTGTGAGGCGGAAGTGCCGTCTACTGAAATCCACTTCAATGTACACACACATACCGGGTTCAAAAAAGAAGTCATCAAAGAGATTGCATGAAGTCGCAGTCTTGCAAGCACCACTACCACTACCAGCATCAGGGGACAGTTGCAGGAGATCCACACCGCCACTTGTATGATCCGGTGTTGTGGTGGAGCATTTTGCACGCGCTTGACTCACAAAAGCTTCCAGGCGCTGTCGTTCCTCCTCTATTATGCGCTGCTGTTCAATGGGAAGGTTCTGGTGATTAGGCACATCTTGGAGGAGAACCAAGTCCCCAGTTACTGCTGTAGTGCTTGCCGGTGAAGAGAGAGTGGGGGACGTTTTGCTCCTACAGATGTGAAATTATAAATGTCAGTGGACCTACATTTCATTTGATTTCTTGCCCTCCAAGTGAGCTAAATGGCCCTCCAACGCGTCCAGCACAGACGTTGGCACTGGCTTGAAAATCAGCGACTGTTTGCCAAAACCGTCTTGCAGTTGAAGCAAATCGCATGCCTAGAAGTCACAACAAGAAATGTGACAATCGGACGCATTGAAGGCTTCAGTATTAGCTGGCCGGCACTGAGTCAACTCACCTCGGCCACTTTAATGAAATGGTTGACGTGCTCCATGCGTTTGAGAAAGGCCTTGTATATCCGCAACGATTCTTGACAGTCCTTCTTCGACATTGAGAAAAACTTTTCTAAGGAATGGAGCAACATAACGATTACTTAGTCCTCGCCTACCAATGATGTTAATCATCGCCTCGTTGTAGACTGCATAAAGGCGAATCAGGTCCTTGTAGAGGAGCACATAGGCGGCCAGAACCACACCATTGAAGAGTTCACTCGAGGACGCCTGCGAAGAGGTCATGATAGTACGCGAGTTAGCGATGACATTAGTTTATGAGGAAAGGGGGAGGAGGAAGAGGAGAATGCCTGCCTGACACAAGAGGACTCACATCAAATGCCAGGAGTGCATCAATTTGTCGCTCCAAAGGAGGCAGAGCCCTGACTAGCTGCAACGCATGAAGGGGCAGTGATTGATAAAACGGTCTCAGCAGTGGAGGAGGGCTTCCAACAGTGAAGGACAGAAGCCTACCTTGGCGTACGGCATCGTCTTCATGTTCACATCGTCAGCTCTGGACAAACGAAAAGGAAAGAAGTGGAAACGAGATGAGCGGGCATGGTGAGAAGATAAACAAACCGGTGGTGAATGCGTGTCATTGAACTATTCAGGCGAGGGAAAACGTGTACACAACCGCGTGTCCTGAGAGCGACCCAAGGACGTGGGATAGAGAGAAGTGCAGGAGAGAAGGATCACACACATGCAAAAATGGAACCAAGGTCTAAATCAGGGGAGAGGGAGAATTGTGTCCAAAAGAAAACACATGGAGAGGAGGGAGGAAAGGAGAGAAATAACACTTTCGAAATGAGGGGGATCGCTTTGTCCGATTCCGTTGGGTGTGTAACCCTACGACTGAAAAGCACTAACAGCTCTTAAATATCCAGCTGAACCATGAACGGAAGCAATGACCAATCGACGGACGATTTGGTCAGCCAGTTGGGTGCATAAGCCAGCTAGCGAGAATTAAAATAGTACGTTGAGTGACAGTTAAGGCAAAGGATTTCACCCTGGCGAATGATTCCAGCTTTTTGCATAACTGAGCCACGTACCACTAGGTGTGTTGGGTTTGGGATAAAGATGAGTGAAAACACGACAGTTTAAGCAACAGTCGCAAAGGCTGATGGATGGGCTACGGGGCGAAGAGGCCTTGAATAAGAATACGACTGAATATCGCACATGACCACACTTTGTCCGATACCTTCGTTGGCGGTAAGACTCAAAATAGAACTGAAGTACTGGTACAGTTGCAGACCGTCAGTGGAAAGTTCAATGCCCCTTCTTCCCACGCCCGGTGCCGATTCTGCGTCGTATGGACAGAGGGACGAGACCAGATGGAGGCATTCTGACAGACGTGCACCCACCACACCAACTTCCAGTGACGATAACTGGCAGAAGATTATTTCCCAATATTTTTTAAAACCTCCCCATATGTCAGCTGACTCGTAATAAATCGGCAGATAAAGTACTTGAACCCACAACTTCCCCGTTCCCGCGGTCCCTGGACCTACTCCTTTCAGCACACGGTGGAGTTAAGACTAAAAGCATTCAACTCAGCGTCGCCTTGCAAGCGAAACCCATTGCGCTAATTCAGGGCTGTTCGACAGCTTCTAAGCCCGTCAATGCGTCTAACAATCTCGCACACATTGAAGGTCAAGAAGGGCCAATTGGTAGTGTCTGTGTGCCTACGTCATCGTCGTAAAAGTGTTTGCATTGGCAATGAGGCGTAAATGTGGAGTAACTACGCGCACACCGCTCCATTACCGTCAATTCTTGTGCCACTGTGTTTGCATAAAGCAGTCGCGTACCCTCTCATACCTGTGTACGTGGCCACAGCAAACAGGTAACTAGTGAACGCGCCACCTCCTTACCACTGTACTCGCAGAGTGGGTCTGTTTTAAAAATAGAAGCTTATATTTCCAAGCGGCATTCATTAAATTTCACCAAGCTGATATCATCTTTTACCTTGATATCTCGGCTTGAGAGCTACTGGTTCTTTGCGGTCATTATTGCTAAATTCGAGGGTAAGGTCGCGGCCACGCCAGATGGATCGCGATATTTCTTAAACAGTTTGGAGCTAGTGAACGCATAGTGGAGAAGTCCCTTCTAGCCAGCCAAGTCCACATGGATCAACAACCGATCTGCGGTCAGTGAAATTTGGTAGAGGTAGAAAGTAAGGTTTTCCAGCATTTGATAATGCTAGGCTGGGAAAGTGGTTAAGCGTCTTGAATAGTCACAATTCAAGTGAACCCCACTAGCCGGCCTGTCATAATGACTGAGTTATGCCAGTCACAAAGACTCAATTCATGGGATAACGCGATAGAAGAGAGGAAAGATGGAGTTGGTAAGTGAATGAATGCCTTAACGAAAAAGTTTATGGAAAGACGTATGATCACATTGATGGACGGGATAGATATTTAACCAGAGGCAACATTTACTCCAGTTCCGATCCACTTCCCTATCTCCACAACCGCCAAAGAACGCTTCTACCAATGAATTCGCACAATTTTTAGCATTAAAAAAGGGCATGCAATTGGTGAAACTGAAGGCACCCCCGCACTTGCGCCTACCGCATCAATAACCGCCAGAATAAAGCCATTTCTCCTTCTTAAAACAGAATGGTTTTGGCAGAAATACACAAAGACCAAACAGCACGCACTAGCACTAGCTGGCATCTTTGAGTCTATGTGCCAAGCCACGAAAACAATGCTGACGGAGTCACATGGGTAGCCATCCTGCAAGGTGGGAAAATCGCTCCACTGGAAAATAACCTTAATGTAAGGTCTTTCTGGCTGCAGGCAAGACTACCCTGTCGCCTCAGACTGATGCACCAATGAGGGGCTACTTGAATGACCCATTCGCTCCAAGCATGGTTAATGCGTGACTCCAATCTGAAGCTAACGCTTTACCGTATGCCTGGCGATAAGTATGGTAGTGGATTCAGCCCACACTAATTAAGGGGTGGTCAATTAGCTTGCCTGGTGTAGACAGAATCGCATTTATGACCAAGCAGTCAGCTGCATGTAATTAGGAGGACATTGTCAACAACGCCTTCACGAAACTGGACTACTGGGTCAGTGTTTGAGACAAATTTTGGTACCCGCCCGAGAGAAAGATTATTCCCTGTCAAACAGAGACACCTGAAATGCAATCGAAATGTCGCATGTTTGCGGGTAGAAAACTGCGCTTCCTGGATAAGACTAAGAATATGTACACACTAGCCCTATTACGCGTCGAAATGAGTTGCAGCTGAGGAAATCGGAAAATCTCGCCTCAACTAACGCACAGTACATGATCAAAGGACCTGAGAATTAACACGAAAACGATGTGGGTAAATTAACATTTCCTGCTGCATAAAATGGGGTGAATGATAGGCCTTCACCAACTACTGCTAACGCATAAAATGCGGACCATTATTCACCACACACAACCATGTTATTTAACTAAGTGAAATGGTTTCCACCAACGCTCTCACACGTTTCCTGGGCACATGATTTTCAAAAAGCTAAAGGAAATGCCCTAGTACTGGGCCAGCCCAAAACAAAAATGACAGAAAGTTTCTATAAATGTACTAAGTTCATAAGGAGAATCAAGGTGTGCATAATGCACACGGAATGATCAAATTTGACGCAGGACTAGGCAATGTCATCAAAGCCGCCCGAAAGCAAAAGAGGAAACCGCAGATGAACGTGAGTTCCATGTCCACTAATCCGGTTCACATGGTATAAGTTCGCAGACTCGAGCAAAATCACTTTCCCACCAATGCTGAAAGAATGAATGTCTATTCTTCACATCGGCATTAACTTTCGATTACATTGCTTTCGCAATAAAAACAAGACCTAACACTAACTCTCCTCCAACACTAGAGATGATGGCATAAAAAGGGAACTCAATCCCAATTCCAGAAGAAGTTATTTAGATTTGGCTGCCAGAATCGTGAAGGGGAATCGAGCAATGCAGCCCGAATTCTTTACCGTTCTGTAATGACCTGAACGCATTCATTACCAAGCTTGCCGATCTAGCTGACGACCAAAATCGAAGACGGACGTAGTTGCCCTCGGATAGAGGCGGATTTAAAACCCAGCCAGTCTATTTAAGGCACGATTTTGTTCAACCACAGCTCCCATTATTCGATGAGGAATGCATGTCACCTATTTGTGGCGACTATTTCATGTACGAAAATCAAGGCGTAGCACATGAGTGGTACTGGCAGCAAATGCACAAACAGCTACAGTTGCAACCTTAATTTCAGCCAGGCAAACATCTGCGTGGGAAAGAATCACGGGAACTGTGAAAAAACAACGCACAACTCCAAAGTGTGAGTGTCAATAAAGTCTCCACAACTTGACTGAACTTTGAAACGCGGTCATGATAAGTGGGTGGATCGGCGACACAAGTGTGCAATGGGCGATAGTTTCTCTTTCCCCATCAAAAAACAACAACCCGACCATTCAGACGTAAAAGTGACATTAAGGGGTAGAAGCAGTGAAAAATGCCTTTAATACTTGCGAGGCTGAAACGATCGAGCTTGATTGCCCAATTAGATCCATCGCAGCCTCCAAGCTACAAAATCACTTGGAAAGTTTGGTTTGACTTAGCCCTAGTAATTTAACCCTCTTCCACGAAATAACCAATGGTTGCATTTGATCCCGCTCCAACGTTTTCACGCAGCGAGCTCTGGATTCCATCCAACGACGTCTCCTTGGTACCTTAGGATACTTTAGTCAATTCCAAAGCTCAATACATCCCATGGAAACCATTCCTGAAATCCAGAGGGATTTAAATCAGACCAGGTCCAAAATTAAGCGGCAGCCTTCTCAAGCTACTTCAGATCTAATATTGATAATGGAAAACGCGCAAGTGTGAGGAAAGTTCGATGGAACTTTGCTCCAGGATTGAAAATCTTCAAGCCAATTTAACAAGATGCGAAAACCAGGGAAATTCTCAGGCCAGTTCAAGCCGTTAGGGAAGACTTAAACTAAGGTGGAAGAGGGATGTTGAAAATAGGAACGTATTGGGGCATTAAGAATTCGAACCGTGCACTTACTTCCGCCTGATCCTGCAGAAATCGAAGGCGACCTCGCGATAACTAGCCGAGCGCGCATCGAGGTAACGAGCATAGTGACGAATAAACAAGAACATAGTGGCAGCTAAGAAAGACAATCAAAACCGCTAGTCTTAAACACAGGTAATGGTGTAGCAATGCGAAAGGAGAGTAATAAAGTTACCCTGCGAGTTGCTTCGCTCAAAAGAACGAGGCGATGAAAGCTGACAATTATTCGACGCTAAATATTGGGAAAAGCGCTAAAAAATCAGATAACAATAAACGAATGAAGGCAAAGGCTCAAACAAAAATTACGATGTGGATCAAGCTGTGCCTAATGATACCTCACTTCCGTTGTTCATCAAGTGGTGAATCGTAATAAGAGCTTTGAATGATACAACCCAACTGCTGTTATGGGATCGACCAATTATGTAGTTCGCAAACTCTGGCATTGAAAGACGGAGCTCATATGTACAGCTGACCAAAACTAGATTGAAAAGTGAAAAAAATATGAGGTTACTGTTGAGATGTTTCCTCTTCGGCGCAATCATTTCTTCAGTAGTCGCCTTGCAGATGGTCTTTGCAATCAGTGACCCGGCTATGCTGTGTTTCATCGAAGTCATTCTATCAACAAGACTCTGACCCGTACCGTTTCCGGCAAGACGCTTGACAGCCCTAGCGGCCATGGCACCAAGACGCCAACAAGATGTCCAGAAACCAACCGGACTATGCGCAAAATCAAGTGGTCCATGCAAACAAATGCCCTAGACTTAGCAGTAACTAACCAAGAAGCATTAATTAACTGTTCTAAAAAGACACATTCTTCACAAATTGTTTTAAGGTGTGTGTAGGCATTCTACTGCTCAAAAGCATTAATGACTTTCATCATGCTCTAAATCCATTTATTATCATGCTTTAAGTTATCCTGGCTTACCACTTGTCAGTCTTGTTAACTCCTACTTACCAGCACTTACCTCTACCAATAAGTATGCTGGAGCTAAGCATTTGCTTAGGGACTGCATTTTGTGGTAGGTTTATCGTAAAAATTGAGTGGCTAGGTATGACTCAATGGCCGCAACTTTTAGAATTTTGTTTTTGAAATAATTATTTCTTGCTTAAAAATACAGTGTTATTAGGAATAACATTCGGCATAGCCCTCTGCGTACCTGTGCTTTTCCTCCGAAAAGAACGTCTTTTGTTTTTTTTGGCATGATTAGTGCCTGTGAAATTCTATCGCTCTATTTCATCTCAATGCTTTTAAATAGACTATAAATATCACAACGTTTGTACAGAATTCATGTGTACGTCGTAGGAAGTGGTTGGAACTTAGGGCACCTCTTATAATACAGATCAATCGGAGAAGGCAAAGTGGTCAACCATGTGCTCGTTTCCGAAACAAACTACAGGCAGTACTTACACAGTAAACCATACGATGGGCTTCATCGAATTTTCATGAACTATGTCAGCTCATCCGTCGGGGATAAAGTGGCCAGGAAACAGCGTGGGCTTTTACTTAAGCAAGGGTTTAGGACCACCCACCCGCCATCACCCAAGAGGTGTGTAAGTGCTTTAGAATTAGTAGCCTAAACACAATGAATAATTACCCAATTTGGCGCTCAAATCTATTGTTTTAGCTAGAACAGTTGCAGGCTGCTTCGACCAAGCATTGGCGTTAAGTGCGAATCCCTCCATTCAGCTAATTTCATTAGGGTATCGACTTAATTTGAATTCAAATATGTTTTAGTCTCTCTAAGCCTGCGTTGACGTTGTTTTGTATCACATGGATTCATCGCGCGAAATTGATTTTCGTCGCCGATGCTACAAGACAATGCACGAGGCTTGCTGAAGTCCTCATCCCAATGCTTACCCTAAATTCCACTGTTTTAGCACTCAATCATGCCGACGGATGCATGCATATGGGTGAGACCGCTTTGGCACTTTTCGCGCATCATAAACACCGTAGCGAATCAGTCCATACATTTCGTTTTGTAGGAAGGATTATAAACATTATGGACAAGAAGAATGTCACTGTTCAATTCCGATCTTCTGCAAAATCTCAAGAAGTTCCCATTCATCTCTGTCTTCCTGTAAAGAGCTCTATGATTACCAATTCGCTTGAGGTTGGTGATCAGTACGCACTAAGAGTTGCCGGATTCGAGGCTAAATTTCTTAGGCCTAAGTTCAAACTCACCTTTGCCGCTTGACAAATAGTCTTGTATAAATAGTCCTAGCTTGAGTTGTATTTCTATCGATGATCTTTGTTCATTCTCTAACCCTGTTCATTGTTAGTGCCTACTTTTTGCCAATTCAGTAGCACGTTGGTGTATGGCGCTTACAGCCGCCTCGCTATTTAGGCGCAGAAACTGTTCACTCACTTCGTGATTGCCTCTTAGACCTAAATTAATGCCACACTTTTCGTGAAAAAAGCCTTGAGCAAGGTGTACAACAAAATGTGTAAGTGAAGTGGATTTGGTAATCAGAGGGAGGAGAGCTCAGTCAAAACGAGTGAATAATCAAGTAGCCAACCAATGCATTCATGGAGAGCACAGTCGTCCAGAGTGGACATATTGTCGCTCTTGGAAGTGCAGAGTGGGTAGGCGAAGCCGTTCACTGGCTGGGAATAGTCATTGACGTGTCAGTTCGTCCAACGAAAGCTGGGAGAGGAAATCGCAAGTCAGCTTATTGCTCAATCATTTAAACAGCCAACCAATTAGCGGATGAACCATAAATTGACAAAATAAATAGAGGATGTTAGGTTTCGGAGCTTGTCCCATGCAAATGAGTTGACTTGTGCCATTTCCACAGCAACTTTCTGATCTGCATCCGACGCTTTAATTCCTCATTTCCTTCCTTGCATCTTTTCGGTCACTTACCCACCCAACCGACTCTTCAAGTCTTTACGGTGACTGACATGCCTCTGACAAACAACTCATTTTTAGCTGAATGATCCGGTTCTGGTGCGAATGCAGAACATGCAGACAGGTACTCGGTGTTGGGTTCCAGGTCACGTAGCTAGCAAAACTCAAGCATCAATGGAAAATTCTCAGCCTCTCAGTCGGAGCTATTTCATTCAAATGTTCTATGGAAGTCGTGTGAGAAGTTTGTCTTCTCTCAGTGCTAGTTTGTACTAAACGAACTTATTTAATTGATTAGTAATGCCCACGTACTCTTTGCCTTGTAGAGACTGTTCAAGAGCTGCGATATTGTAAAAATATCATCCAAACTTCATGACGCAATTGTCGATTACATTGTCAACTTCATTGTGTGAGTTGTTAGCATATCGCGTTCTACTTATATTATTTAAGTAGGCAATCCAATTACGCGGTTAAGGCAATTATTTTATCCCCCTCTACCCTGCAGCGATGATCGTGGAAACTGTATGCAACCAGTGAATGGAAAGCTGAAGCCATCACAAAACACCGCAACGAAATGGAGGGAACATATGGGTAAATCTGTAAAGGTGGGGCAGTTTGTTTTTTCGAAGAGTTCGTTTATTCCGCCCTCCACTAGCAATTAGTGCTTTATTTTACTCTGCTTGGTAAATAAGCGGTTGAGTTTATATTTTAGGATGCGCAAATGTGTTATTAAGCACTAATGACCCCATGATTCATTTTTTGGGGGAATTTTTGGGCCAGAAGCACAGATGTCTGCCTAATGTACTGATCTTAAGGCCTCAATGCGGTAGATCATGTCTGCTATTCCAAAAACAAGCAAAATTTATCTAGCGCTTTTTTTCATTAACATGTCAGTTGAATCAAGTATTTTTGGGGCCATTGAGGTGTTTCCGTCGTTGAGGTAGTTCCAGCGAATGGATTTTTAACGCTACCGTCGTAATGGAGATAGACTTCACCGAGGGGCTTGTAAGAGTGATGACGCAATTCTATAGTATAGGACCGGAAGTTTCGGGGCAATTTTGCAATCTTCTCTCGCTGGTATATTCTGTGAACCACCCAAGGAGGTGGAATCCAGACTAGGTGGAACTCGGCTTGTGACACCCAAGTCCGGCTGTGACACCAAGCTCCAAGAGACTGGAAGCAATGCCTAACTCTTTCTTAGAATGCAATTGACTTCTGGTTTTGTGAATCAGTTCCAGTGTATCAATTCCCTTGCCCGTGACTTCAGCCATGACCACTCGAGCGTCCAGAGTTCCCTGTGTCTGTTACGCCAACAAAGTTGTTTCCGGATCTATTAGTCCAGAGGCTTCCCTTTGTTTCAAATCACTGACAGGTTTTGCGCCTGCCTTCGCCTCTGGGGGACGGTCTCGTACTCTAATGTACGACTTACCTCTCCCCCTTTTCCTACCTCTCTCTCTCGCCCATCTCTGCCTTTTCACCCACCGTTTTCAAAGTGATGACCAGAGCATTTCGAATTTGGTTCGTCTAAGGAATTGTTTTTGTGTTGACTTAGGGAAATAAAGATCTCTTGCCTGCTTCCCCGACTCCGCGTAGGAAGACAACACAGTTTGAGGATCCGCTGCTTCCAATTGCAAGCACAGGCGATCCAATTCAAGATTCCCCCAACAGACGACTTTCCAAGTTAAATGGATCGCCTAGAATCGTATCCATAGTCTCTAAACAGAACCGTTTTGCAACACAGACGATCGGAAAGGACGAACCTGGTCGGTACAGGCAAAGTATTAGCCCAAGTGAGAAGGAGATAGGCTTGAGAGAAAGGTTTGAAAGTCCGGATAGGGAAGGGGCGAGAACAACCAGCGTTAAAACAAGTAGTACTAATCCACCCTTTGACTACGCGGATTACTTCGCAGATGGATATGACGAGATTGATGAGTGGAATGAGACCCAGCCTCTGACATCCTCAGCCTTTGGCTCACCAGAGTTGGAGAAGGAGGGAGAAGAGGAAAAGGAAGTAGTTGGGAGTCAAGAGGATGCAAAGATTGTGGTGGATCTACCCAAAGCCAAGTGTCGACTAACCGTGAGCGCCTCTATAAATCAACACAAAGACTCGAGCAAACCCCATGCAGACTCCAAATTCGTCGGTGTCACGCTATTTCTTGAAGGCAAAAGAGGATCTTATCAGCAAAAAGTTAATCTAGCTATTCCTGGTGAGGATAGTCACGGAATTAGTGGATCGGGCAATCTGTCTGCTCCCAATGGAGGTGGTGAGAGGAGTGGCGGATCTGGTGTAGCTAAGGAGACAAGGAAGTCGACTGAAGGTAACAGAGGGTCCTGTCAACAAACATGCAACCTTGCCATCTTCAACGAGAATGGTCAGAGAAGTGGTGCATCCCGAGTAGCTAAGGAGGCAAAGAAGTCGGCTGAAGGCAAAAGAGGGTCCTATCAACAAACAGACAATTTGGTTATCTCCAAGGCAGGTGTTCAGGGGAATGGTGGATCTAGGGCAGCTACAGAGACGAAGAAGATGTCTGAAGGCAAGAGAAGTTCTTATCAGCACACAGTTAGTCTGGCTATTGCTGATGAAAGTGCTCAAAGAAGTGATGGACCTAGACTAGCTAAAATGGCAGAAAATATGAAAGAAGATAAGAGACGATCTTATGAACAGGTAATCAGCCTCACTATATCTGATGAAGACGCCCAAAGGTGTGGCGGAACTAGGTTTATCAAAGGAGTGAAAAAGACAGGTAAAGGTCAGGGAGAGTCTCACCGACTTGCAATTGACGTGGCCCTTTCCGATGACGATGATCAGACGGATGGGAAATCTGCAGTATTTGAGGTTGCGAAAACGATGCCTCAGGTGCCATTGCCAGAGATGCATCTGGTGAACGTGGACCGATTTTGGATTCAAGAGAGTGATGAGAGGTACATAGTGACAGACGACTATGAGGAGAGTAGAAGCGGGGAAACCACCCTTTCCATGGAAGAGGGACCAATCATGGTGGACTGTTTAGCCATTCAACCAATCTGCTTGGGAGCTTTAACTGACTGGATTCCAGAGGACGAATGCATTTTACAGATGCCACCTTTGAGACTACGTGAGACGTCGACCACCGAGGGGTGGTGCACCACGGAATTGTTATCAGGCGTGGGGAGAAGTTCAGCACAAGCATCAGAAAAGATTTCTATGGCACCAAGTCATGAAGTTTGCCAGGTTGAAAGAGTGTCCAGCTACTCTGCCTTCAATTTCTTGGTAAACTGCTTAATAACTGAAAGGAAATTACTGGCTCTGGTGAAGAAGCTTACAAGCTTTTCCGGTGAGTGGGTGGTAGTTAGAACACTGGAAGTTGTGGAATGCGTAAATCGTCTACAGCTGATTTTTGTTGAAGTTCTCGCTTTTCATAGCTCTGTAAAAGCAAGTTCTAATATGCATTGGGAGCAGGAAGTGGCCTTGAAAAAACTTACAATACTAGAGGCTGGAAATAACAGCTCCACTTTCCCGAACGCACTACATCCGAGATCGAAGCCTTGTTGCAGAAATGGAACAAAACGGTTACTTGAAATGAATGCAGATCATCTGACTAGCCGATTGGCAGGGAAGATCCCGTCTCAAGAAGTGACGGACGAGGCTAATGAAGGCGACAATGACCTTGAACCCTGCTCACCAATCATAGTGCAGGGTGTGAGTGAGTTGGAGCGAAAAATTCATACAGCATTCCTAATTCCTCTACGATGCCAAAATCGAGCTATTAGCTAACACTGGAATCAGTTTTCAATGCAAGGGTTAGAAAAGCACACCAGCCTATGCGGATTGATGAAGACTTTTCAAAATCAACTTAGTGGTAATATTTTGTGCAAATTAATTTGCTTGTTTTTTGGCAAATAGTTGAGTTCATTTTAATTGAGTGATCCTGAATAAAGTGTGAGGTTTTTTAAATGCTTTTTACGCCTTTTTAAATGTTGACGTGGGTGAGATTGATGCAATTCGCATGTTCCCTCACAATCGGCAGTATCCTGGGGTGGTGGTACAAGTAAACGCACTTTCTAAATTTCTGTTCGCAAATTACTACTGAAAATGTAATCAGTATGCCACAAAGGAGCGGCAGCAACGGGCGCACTCCTACCCATAGCGGTAGTCATTACAAGTTGGCTATTCACGTGTGTACGGTGCGTATATGAGTAAGTGGTGTGATGCGTTCTTGTATATAATAAGTGGATTGGGTGAATAAAGCCGTCTCCTCACCATCATCGCCGTCATCGCTGTTGTCGTCAGCATTTGAATTGAGGGAACGCTCCGATATCATGATGTCGTCATTATCCAAACACAGGAGTTGGAGAGAAGTAGAGTTGGTTATAGAGGGAAAATCAATTAGACAGAGCCAAGGAAGATGAGGGAAGGATAAGAGAGGAGGCAGCCAGGCAAGGGGGTGAGGCGGGGTGGGGGGAAGAATGCAAAACGGCAGGGTGGAGACGTCTGCGGTAGTAATAGCAGTAAAAGAGGCTAGACACGGTGTTGGCTTTGATTGCTGATCGTTCCCATTTGTACGACATCGTTCAAAACAGCTGTGGCTCTACATACAGCACAGAGAAAAGTATGTCAGTAGTGTCACGTATATATGACGAGTGTTATTTGTCTTCTTTTTATAACTGATCCTACAAGAGTGGATAGGAATCAGACGTAAATTGGAGTACCAAAACTAATGAAAAGCAGCCGACGGTTGAACAAATTACTCTTTATGCAGCCATCGTAGGCAAAAAACACATCAAAGTGGAGGTCACAATCGGCTTATTTAGCCCCGACAATGCCACGAACCGCGTGGTAAAGCAAATAGATTTCAACTCTTCTGCATCAGACTTCAAAATGTCTCAAATGCATTGCCTTGCCAAAACGAATTGCACAAGTGACATTCAATGTACCAAATCAAGGTTTAAAGTTGCGCGCATTTGTACCATCAGGCTGGTGGAGAATCACATCAATGTATTTCAGCCCTAACAAATCCAATCTTAAAATCAAAGAAGCATGTAGTTGCAAATCGGAGTGTACAGCATAAAAGAGCGGTTCAATGAAGACATGTAGCTAAATTTCTATATCACGATCATTAGGTGCGTCACATATATGTGACGCCACGATTTTCCCATCTATCTTCGTGTCTGCTTCGTTCCTAATGATTTTCCACCCTAAATAGATTCCGTAAACCATGTAAAGTTAGAGACAAGCTGAATGGTAAAACTATCCTGATTTGATGGGCCCAGAGGCACTGAGCCCCCTTTCTATCAATTGTTAGGCTGGGGACTCCGCAGGCGGTACTTGGGGCGCTTAATGCATTAACGGTAGCTCCTGACGAGCCTATCAGTAACCACGGCACAATTGCATTTATGTATGGCTATTCATAGTAGAAATTCACAGTACTGCGCTTTATGAACCTGCAACCATAGCTCTACTTGTCAGCATGTATGAGGATGAATCCAAACAGGAAAACAAACCCTTTCTCAAAATAATAAAGAAGCAATTTTAATGGACGAATGGAGAGAGATGACTATGCAATGCGCTCTTTCCATAGGCACCGAGTGGTTATATTAGTCGGAAGGGACTTGACATCAACAATTCCAGCCTCTGTATGAAGTAAGCCTTGTGTCGCAGCTGCCACTGATCAGCCTCATCGAAGTAAACTTCTTTTTTAAATGTCGGATAGACACAATCGCCCAAAAAGCTCTTCATCAATGCCTGTTTAGGAGACGTGGCACTAAAACGGCACCTCATTGCGATGCTATCACACCGCTTAAGCATGGGGCGAGTGACCTTCAAGTAAAACGAAATTCCATTCAAAACTGCAATCACCCGATTAATGGAAGTGATAAAAGTGCATAGAACGACTTTTATTGTGCTTAATCGTGTTCTTCTATCAATGATTTACTCGACTCTGCATTTAATTTCATCCAATTGCGTGCACGCCAGATTTTCCTTCGCCTGAAGATTGCAAAGTGTGGATAAGAGTTGGACCACGTGACTGGAGGAGGTGGAGGAGGCGGAGGAGGAGGAAGAGGACTCGTAGTGCAAAGCACATTGTCCCAGTGTCGTTTGTGTCTCACTTTTACCCTTCATTCAATTCCATAGGCTGTAAGTGGCTGTAAGTTGAAGGTGCGCATTTCACCGAGCATTACTAGGTTTTCGATTTGTCCAGAACCCGCCTTTGGGAGCATTTTCTTATGAAAAGTAAATGACGCAACAACCATGCTTCTTATAGAATCATCAAGAAGCCTTTAACAATGCCAAATATTAGATCTGTTCTGCCACAGGAAGGAAGTTAAGAAGATAAACCAGAAAGGGAAGTGAAAAGCAGTCTCACTTGGCAGTCCTTTCCTCGGCGGCTAGGAATGATAGGCATGAATGCTCTGACACTTGCTATGCCCATTAGTAGAACAATTCTGACGTCCCAAATCAACGTCAATTAAGAGACTTGGAGGAGGGGAAGAAATCCTAAAAAGCCCAACCCACGAATTTTTTTTGTCACCTCCTCGGTCTTGAGACTTTCACTTGCCGTCACCAGCGCTACGTAACGGCCGAGGTCCAGTCGATTGGTTAACAGTAACAGGGCAAAAACAACGGTATAATGGATGCTGGTAAAAGCAACAGGAATTTAACTAAGAGTACATTGAATCCTTAAAAAAAGGAGACTCTGAATGAAACAACCCTTAGTTGTGGCCTCACCGGTGCTCTGTTTCAAATGGGTGTAAAGGTAATGCCACAGGACCTAGAGTAATGCGTCGCCATGGGACATTCTAGGGCGGACGCGCTGGTCTTATGAAACACCAATTGCTACTGCTACTATTATCAGGATTGTTAATCTTCTTGGTTAGTTTAACTGCTGTTTTGTTTGCAGGTTGTGAATCCACGCTTCAACGTTGGATCCGGTTAGTCGATTTGCACCCTGTGGCTAGGTTCAACCACTTCAGGCTCAGGTGGATAAGTTTAATGTTCTAAACTTGTAGTGCTGATAAGCGAGGTGTCAAGAGAGCGGATCAGAGAGGCCGTAATTGGATGGTGGCAAAGCGTCTTCAACCATGTCACACATTTGTGACGCGGAGCAAAGGTAATAAAATCATGCCTCGCGAATCAGGTAGAAAGATGCCTTTAATGAATGGCCAGACAAGCCTACGGTTTCATTCGTGACTAAAGGAGGTGGCAAAGTTTTTGATGTCGTGGCGCGGATCAGATCGGTAATGTCACATATTTGTGACGAAGGTTTAGAGTTGTCGAAATAGTCTAAATAAAGAAGTATTTAAGGTGTTTATAGTGTCGTGGTCTTAATCACAGAGGATCGGTTCTTCATTCTACTGTCCAACAGCCTGCCAATTTATCCGCCCAACCGCTCACCCAACCGCAAATCCATCAACACAAATGTTTGCCCAATCCTTCATTCATCCACCCTTAATCTATCCAACTAGCTGTCCATTCACTCGGATCCCCATTCCCTAACGCCCCTACCATCCCCTAGTTAAACCTCCATCTGGCTGTATGTCCATCTCTTCTCTCTTTTAGCCACCCACTCGCGCGCTTCCTCACTCCTCCACAAGTCCCCATCCCACCCAGCATAGCACCTCGGGATTGCGGCATGGCAGTCCGTCCTAAATGCATCGCCATTCAATGTAAACAATGGTCACGATGTTTACGCATGTAGGGAGAAACAAAGCAACAGGTTTGTTGTTTTAAACAATTCCGATGCTATTTTATCAAAAAAATAGCTAAACAAAGGTCATATGCTTACGATGGTTGACAAGTTGTGGTGAGGCGATACGAGTGCGTTTGTCCTGGTAGCACGAATGCATTAAGGTGGAGAAATTAGAAGGTAATGGAGACTTGAATAAGAATGGCTAAAAGAAGACAACCTCCTCTTCCCTCTCTTTCAAATTTTACCTCATTTGACCTTTAATTACATCGCACGGGAAGGGGACCGGGTCAGACTCGGTCGTGAGAGTGTGAAAAGCAAAGACGTTTTGATGTGTGACAAAAGGATGTGAAGAAGGTGATATAATCACCACTGGCTTTGGTGCTTCGAGGCGCCACAACCTCCCCATACGCTCATCAGTGGACCTTCAATAATCATTGCTGTGGTTGGCTTGGACCTCAGAGGAGGCGCATGAGCCACAAGTGTCGCCTCCACTCCTGTCACGTTTCTGCAAAGGCACCTTGACCATCTTTGTTTAAATCTGGCGGCACCTAACTCACCAACGAACTCAAAAAGCGAGCTCAACACTCATGCCAAACAAGTGTGTCCGCGGTAATGAATTGGCGCCTTCGAGGACGCACTCGCGTGCCTATTCAAAGTACTCCATTCGCACGCCTCTTTACCCTCATGTGATGTGGAGTGCCACCTCGAAACCCACGGGCAGTAATCCTGACAGACTTGGACCTTCCACAAACCCAATTGCCGACTCTGGTCATGACCTATGAGAGCTTTCGGGGAAGTCTTTGTCTCGGCCAAAGTCAGTGATGCAGACGGATACGTGAGTGCATCCGAAAAGCTGGCTCTTTGTTTACAGCGTCAATAGGCGCCACCACGTATCTTGTCATTCACACTACACGAGCTCTTCTTCAACCTTGTTTTGGCTTATGCTGACAAACGAAAATTCGAGTGGCAAATGCAGTCATCATTGCAAATGAGAGAAGGGATGAACGAATCTGAGTTCGAATTGGACAGTGGAGAAGGCCAATGAACCTTTCAAAAAAGTGACTATGCATGGGAAGATTTACTTGGAAATGCCATCACCATCACCACTTTTCGACACAGCAAAATCACGCTACGCATGCATTTGTTTGCTCACCAATCGCACTCCACGCTCCTATTTTATTGACACACATCTGCCCATCCACCATTTGATCCTTCATTCACCCATCCATTTCCTCCTTTCACCATCTTACTAGAGCATTTACATCACAGTCGCCTAAATCAGACTTCAGGTCCAAAGAAATGTCATCAGCTGTTAATTTTCACGCATTATTTAGGACCTGAACCATCACCATCATCATTAGCAGTGGCATTCGTTGACAGGCAATACAATGAAGAAGCCAAAACGGCTTGCCTGGAAGACAATGCCTTGACAAAGGAGGAGAAAGTTGCCTCATGTGTTTACCAGTTAATCTATGCTTTTTTCCCAACAATCGTACCTCATTTCCACCCGCATGTTCATCCACACAAATCCATTCATCTCTCCCCTTTGCCCACATACTCACCTATTCGGCTGAACAGTTCGTCCATCTCTACTACTTTCATCCATCTACTTTGAACACTCACCACCACCACCACCACCACCACCACCACCACCACCACCACCACCACCACCACCACCACCACCACCACCACCACCACCACCACCACCACCACCACCACCACCACCACCACCACCACCACCACCACCACCACCACCACCACCACCACCACCACCACCACCACCACCACCACCACCACCACCACCACCACCACCACCACCACCACCACCACCACCACCACCACCACCACCACCACCACCACCACCACCACCACCACCATTACCACCACCACCACCACCACCACCACCACCACCACCACCACCACCACCACCACCACCACCACCACCACCACCACCACCACCACCACCACCACCACCACCACCACCACCACCACCACCACCACCACCACCACCACCACCACCACCACCACCACCACCACCACCACCACCACCACCACCACCACAACCACCACCACAACCACCACCACCACAACCACCACAACCACCACCACCACCACTAGCAGCATTCGTTGACAGACAATGCGATGAATAGACAAAAAATAACTTGCGCAAGATATTACTGTTGTCATGACAACCACACAGACAAATCTAGTACACAACAATGCACGCACGCCTCTACGCGGTTGAAGGTCAGTAGCTGCAGCAGCAGGAACGGCGCAAGAATCGGACGATTTGCGTCCTCAAGGACGAACGCTGCCACTTGGCACGTGCCTTGTATGCGTTACTACGATTACACCCACAAAATGCAACAAAAAGTGGAGTCAATTTGGTAAATTAAGCAGTTGCAAAGAGGCAAGTGGATGGAAATGCAAAATAATGCCTAAATGACGCGAAAAGGATGGTGCTTGAAAGGGGAATGAGGATTGAAAAGACAAATCGCTGTAGAACGGATGCTCAAGTCAGCCTCAATTGCTTCTAACGTGACTCACTGGAACCATGTAAAACAGCAAGGAACTTTTACCACCATTCAAGGCTTCCAAGTCCTTTACCTTCATGGACGTCAATTGGTTATGCCACGAAGTCTTTTGCCCTTTGCTTTTTCCTTTGGGAAGGATAAGATCACACCCTAGGTGAAAAGGTGTGATGATCAACTTTGGACTCTTCAATACGCTGGTAAGAAAGCTAATCGAAGGGAAGATGGAACGCTATGCAAAAGGGCTGAGGAAGGAAGGCACCTGCAACCCATGAGTGCGGCAGTGAGTGGACAGTAAAGAGCATAGCAACTGCCACCCGTTGCCAGAATATCAATGTTCTGCACCACGTTACGTAATGGGAGGGGACATAGAATGAAGGTCCAGACATTCTTTGGAAAAAGAGTGAAAATAGGAAACAACGGAGCCTGCTATCAAAATGTAAGCACCTGCTTCATGCAACCCGGCGGAATAAAGCTGACTTATCGCCGTCCAAACCGCAAGCAGAGGAACAACAGTAACAGACGGCTGAATGACAACGTTTTAAGGTGTAAGTTGCAGCTGCTTGAGAGAAGGAAACGACTGTAAAATATCGCGTGCTTAAATAGTTGCGAATAAGCAATCCAGATTGCGTAACCAACACGGTTAAGGGTGAGATTCTTCGTAGGGCATCCTTACGTCACCACAAAAAGGGGAACTGAAGGGTAATAAAAAGTTGGCATTGGTGCAGGATGAAGTAAGTCACCAATCAGTAAGGCACGGTGCCCTCAGCATTGTATGTGAACACGTCTGCAGGTGGAAAAAACGTGGCCATGGCTAGGCTTCACTTCCCCATCTATGTGAGCCCTGTCATCTAAAGTAGGGTTGGTTGTCAAATGAGTGTATGAGTGCATGTGTGCATCTTAACCAGGCAGACGATTTTCACACAGACAGGGGGACCACAGCAGTTCCACTTCAAGCTGAGACGCTGAAATGGACTTAAGTAGACCTGTGTGGCTGTCTTTGAGACTACTGATTTAAAAAATAAGCCCCAAATATCCATCCTGTTCATTTATTTGCTACTTTAACTAATTTTATTTAGTGCAGTTCACATAGCAGAAGGAAAATACAGCGGCACCACCAACACCGACAAACGAGCTGACGATTTGGCTGCCGCCAACGGAACAAAGAAAATCAGTCCCAAACATAGTCTTAACGACAGATTGTACATGAAAAGATGTTTCGTTTGCCAATTTCGTCTTTTCACAAATTTCGCACCATACCCAGCTCTTAGCCATTTTGCGCTAAGATTTGTGAAGCACCAAACCCATCTCGCGTTCTAGCCACCTCGATGCTCCTCCCTAGCACCCATCTATCAGCTCTGTTGCTCTTAGCATCATGTTACATGCATGAGTACCCAATCTCCGTAGTGCGCTAGCAGTCACTATTTACTTCTCAATGCGTCGTTTGTGTGAACATTTTTTTGTGTTATTCCGAAGTGACTGACACTTCAACCCACCCCGCCCTCATACATTTGATGGGTCTGACAGAACGTAGGCAAAGGAAGCGGACGACAAAACAAGTTATTGCTTTAGAGGAAAGGGAAGGGAAATGGAGGGTGTGCTAATGGGCTAATGCGAAGACAGGAGAAAGAGAGCAGCAGCTGGCCTTATCCATCATGACATGGGATCGTTAAGTTGGAATCCATTCTCTTTTCCCCTAACTAATGTTAATGGCTTATACAATGCTTGCACATGGAAGAGGAACAATAGCTGGACCACCTCAAATTATGCACCAAATTTGTAATCGCTGACAAAGGGCCTCTGAGTAATTGACGCGGACGTGATGGTGTTTGGGGGCATCGAAGGTGTGGAATAAGGAGAGGGTAGAAGAGAGCGGTGAAAATGGAGGAATATGGAGAAAAGACAGGAGATTTTAGCCTAGAGCAGCCAAATCTTCATTGCTAGCTCACTTGTGTCGCTGAAATCATTTAAGTAGAGTTATGAAATTTGCCCATTTATTGCACAACTTTCCAGTTCTCAAAAATCAGGTCGCGTTGTGAAAGGCCTCCCATAGGGCGTGGTTGATGTGTTGAGCATTAAAAAATTGAGCAAGTGGTAAGGTAAAAAGTGGAATGAAGAGCCACATTTAAGGTCTTCCAGCAGTCCCATTCAAGTTATTGCCTTCTGTCCAGGGGTTAAAGTGTTTTCTTCCAGCATCACTCATTTTTTAGTCAAAACTTGGAGACACTAATTACGGGACAAGTGGGCACCATGTCTTGCTAAAAGCACATCGGTCGGGTGCTATGGCAATAAAAGAAAAGAATATGTCTGAAAGTCGGTAACAAATGCCGCTTGTTGTGCCGCACTAATCTCCAAGGTTATGGCGATAAAAAAAGGTGTTTACAGACCACATTGATTTGGGCCTTGAAATAATTTGTTGGGGAGAATTTTCATTCTGAACCGGTAGCTTTGGCCTTACAATGAACATGTCCGAAATCAGACTGACAGGTTCATGACTCATGCCTGTGTCAACACCGTCGCATTTGTCCAGAATGAGACTGAGGGGACAGTATCTAGGGCCCATGTCAACGTGACTGGAAGCCAGTATGAACGCCACATGACGCTTCTCTTGAAGCTAGAGCACAACATCAACACCAGTCAAGAAAGACCCCTTTGTGATTGACAAGAACACACTTCCAATGGTTGGCAAGGGCAGTTCCTGCCTCTTCGATAGTTTCACCGCAGTCACCTTACTTGTTGTCACAAGTGGCACAACTACCATTTCAAGTGGAATACCAAATCATAAGGTCAATTGGGAGTGCATTTTTGGAAATAAAATGTGGACTAATTGGTGAAGCATGCAATTCCAATGCTTTTGTTAGTCCTCCACATCGTTCAGCACTCGTTCTCGAGGATCACATTAATTTGGCGTGCAAAAGTAACAGTAATGTTCGCAGCACAAACGTCAATCAGACAAATTGCAAGAAGCCATTGATGCGATTAGGGAAGATTGGCGCATGGTTTAAAGCTCTAATCTTGCATGTTCCATCGATGCCATTGGACCGCAACTCCTCTTAACCAGAGGTGACAAGAGTTTGTATCAGTAGCAGGTGGTAAGGTTGATTTAGAAGTCAAACTTTCACAGGTGGGAGAAGAACGGTGGTCAAGAACCACGTCATTTGATCGTCCTCACCCCAGGTTACGCAAGCTGACCGACTACCAGTGCAGAGGGATTGGTCACTGGGTGAGACGATTCTAACCCGGGCAGGCGAAAAAAGTTGGTTGTGGATGGACAAGAAATATTTCAAGTGATCGAATCAGAATCCACAAGGTAGGTGCATACGCAGTCCCGCAGGTATGCCAAATCAACGCGTGCTCCACATGATCTTCGTCTCCTTCCATGGGATTACCTCCACTCGCTTGGCACAAAGCCTCATCCAAACTTTCAGGTTATCTTATAGCATTTCAGGACGACAAGTCAACAAGGTCCTCTATACTCTATTTCCACAGCAACTCATTGAGACGAGTGAGTGAACGTACCGCAGAAGAAGGCAACGCATTCGGCCAGACTTGAGAGGAATATGGATGGACCCACACGACCCATTGTCTTTGCAATACGTGCCTCCACAGGTGCACAACCACTTTGACGTTTGGCCACACCATTGACGCCACCACCACCATCTCCTCCTTCCTCTCCTCCTCCTCCTCGTCGTCGTCGGCCACGCCCTTCCTTCCTCACTTTCCCACCTACACACCCACCAACGCCACCACCAACGCAACCTCCAACGCCACCCGAACTCGCCACACCTTCCTCCACCACACCGTTTACATCATTCGTCACACTCTCCCGACTTCCAAAGCCACCATCCTCTTCCTCCTCCTCCTCCTCCTCATCATCATCATCGTCCACTTCCTCTTTCTCGTGCATAAGGAAGTCCTGCACCACGATGAAGATGTTGTCCACACCTACAGCCAGCACGAGGAAAGGAATGACCTCAATGATGATGAGGGTGGCGGGTACACCAAGGTAGGACCACAGGCCGATGGAGGAGAAGACGGAGGCGAGAACAATTGACACGCCACCGATGCTGAGCGACAGTTTCAGGTCGACCTGGAGGACTAGCAAGAAGGAGGTGGAATTAGCCTACTAACAGTGATCTTACGAAAAGACAATATCCTCACACCCACTTTCGGGAGCATTAGTGTCCGCTCCGACTTTGGTAGGAAATGCAGGACGGTATGCGAGGGTTGAAAGCGGAAAAGTGGATGAACGTTTGAATGAAGGAATCAGTGTAAAGGTGAGGGAACGCCCAATTGAATCCCTCTAAGATGATTTAGCATATATCAGTCAATTTTTGACTTGCCACTGGTGATCACTTCACTTCGGCTGACTTTCTCCGATATGACCTGAAACCACATTAGTGACACGCAGTGGCACTTGTTGCACAGCTTTCCCAGGCTAGTGCCAAACCAAAGGAGACATTGCCTCCAAACGAGTCGGCAAACCAATACTATCATGAAAGGCATCAATTGTGAAAAAATGAGTCCGCAGAGCATCACAGCAAAAAGGATCCTTTCTACGTAATGGAGAGGTTTGCACGAAAGTAACATCCAGTCGTCCACCAAGTACTGCAGCAAAGTGATGAAAAGGTGGTAAGATTAAAAGATGTAGTGTCTTCCATTGTTGTAGCAAGGAGAAACTTGTGCATAGTTTGCATTTCTAATCCTCATGGCTTTGGCGAGGTAATGAGAGCCTCACATCACCATGGGAAGCGAAGCCTTCCAATGCAACGCACCTCATTAACTTCTCCGTTCTACCCTTCCCGCCCCTCCAGTACTCGTAATTTGCACACTCTCCACCACATCCAACTGTTAGTGTCATGATCGTAACCTCCACCAGAAAATTACTCTCTTGCCAAACTCAAATTAACTGGAGACAGAATACATTGCAATGGGCGCTTTGTTGTTGTGGTAGAACTCATTCTACAATGCCAACTGTCAGTGGAGTTCAAGGGTTGTCATAAGGATTAGAAATCTGGTTTCTTGATTGCTAAAAGGCAATATCATTAAGGCAGTCCCTCTTCCAACTCCCTACAGGAAGAGGCTAAAGTTCCATTAAGAAAGAAGAGCCAGACGGAGTAGTAATGCTTTGTGAGAGGGAAAGGGAGAACATAAGAAGCGACTTTGTCAGGCGTCGGCTTAAAGGCGCATTTTTGCAACCAGTATAAAGTAGAGACAACCCACCTACGCTAATTAACTCATCTTTTAACTTTTTCAATGCATTTGTTTGGCTTTTCTCGCCTTCGTAAAAACATGGAATAAGTTCTGAGAAGAAAAGTATTAGCACAGTAAAATGCGTTCTCATGCGGCATCCGGTCTTTGCGACAACGCGTCAAAGTAGACCAATTGGTGAAACAAAAGACGTGGTAAGTAAGACCCACTACATGAGATGCCGTCCTACCGATTGACATTCAGAGGCTTCGCACCACCACACAACCACATTCCCGCCTTGTAACTGGTTTCATTTCACTCGTAAGGGTCCAACAACTGGCAGCATCCACATCAACGCCCATTTCATCACACAGGCTCCACCGAATAGTCGTATGTCCCATCACACCCAACAACTTCGATAAGGTTGGCAAACTCACCAGGCAGGTTCGAAGTCCACGGTAGTTGCCAAGACAAATGCTGACGTACACTACCATGATAGTGTAACTGATGACAATGGTGGAGATGTCCGGGTGCGACTGTCACACAATTTCATCCTCGACCGAGCGCTGAAAAGAAGAAATGAATGCACGCCTTACTCCTAGCCGTTCAGTTTTCGAACAAGCTTTTCAGCTTATACTGGACGCTTTTGTGATCAAGGCGACATGAGAGGCTTCACTTCTTCGCAGCTGGAGTCCCCAAACTGAGTGCGTTCCAGAAGACTGCACGAATAAATACCATCGACATTTCTGCCGCGGAGATCGTCAAAGACAAGTGCTGCCAGTGTAACAGGCGAGAATCGTGGAGACGTCTGTCGAACAACTTCGTCCCCACCGAGCGCTTAAAAAGAGATAGAAAAAGAAAGCGACTTTGTTTGGGAAGGCTTCAGTTCTTCGCGTTCAGTTTCCACTGAATATGATCTCCCTCGTCCGGACAACCATAGCTTCCAAGTGAGAGGCCGATTCACTCCACATTGAAATTGCGATGCATGATCACCTAAAATCATCTCGATCCCAGCCCTGCGGAAGGTGTCAGCGAATCTTGTCGAGCCACACCATTCTTGAGGCCTAAATGACCATCACCTCTTTCCATCCTCCAAAGAGCACTTTTAAAGACGGGACTTTGGTGCCAACGACGAAGTGAATCAGGCTATCCGGGAGGGTCTCACAGACACACTTGTAATTCATTCTATCCTGAAGCTGCCTCACTGTAGACATGGAGTAAAGACTGAGGACTGTACCAGTTGGCTTTCCTTTCATCAAAATTCAATATCTCCTATTCAGCTTGAGCAGCCTTAACAAAGAGAAGGTGAAGAGCAAAAGGGAGCACAACTCCTCTCGTCTCACAAAAATGCTGCAAACTCCAGAAAGGGCTTCCTCGAAGGGATCTTATGGAATAGCAACTGGGTAGTGCAATGATGCGAAAAAGACTTCAATGGTGGGAATTGCAGGGCTCGCAAAAGTCGAAGAATAGTAGAGGCAACGGCCATGCGCAGTTTATGATGTCCCAAACATTTAATGGAAACGGACATTCAAAGAAAGTGGGAGTGGATGTTTTGCCAAAATCTTACGAGGCGACGCTGCTTCCACTGTTCAGTCAGGAACGATCTCGCGTAGATGCGGACCCATTGCGTCTTGAGTCTGTGAATTTCATCCACCACCTCTGTCGCTGTCTCTAATGGAAGGAAACGCAGGGAAAGTTGAGAGATGTGGCGGAAGGAAAAATGCGGCCACAGCACACCCATGGAAGAAAGCAGGAGAAAAAAGGCAACAATTATTTGCCAATTGGCAATCAAACCCACCCACCTCCCCATTTACACAAATGAACAAGTCGGCAAGCATCTATAGCGCATGCCTACGGTTGTGGGCTTGCACAGACACACCCAAGGTAGTCTTCGACACACACACACACACACATGCATTTCGCGTAAAAGTCGAGTTGGTCGTCTAGTTGGGATGCTGCTCACTTGTAATCCACTGTCCTAGCCATACAAACAAGGAGGTGGTCCACACGCCACTCGAGCGCTTGTGAAGCCTTGCGGCTCACTGAACAAAAAGGTGAGCAAAGAGAGGGGCAAATCTCGACCTCAGAGGTGAACATTGTAAGGCCTTCGAAAATCGTGGTACCTGCAGGATGTCTTACGTGAAAGTTGGAATATATGTCTCCAGCAAAGCAACATTGTGCTATTCAATTTGAACGAGGCTATTTGTCTTAGATTGGGCTGTAATGCTCTGCACAATCACACGTCCACCTGCAGGGCGAGTTAGTTGAGTAGAGGCTACAAATAAACTCAGTTTGACAGGTCAGTGAGGCCGCAATTTATGGACCAGAGGACAATGCAGGATGGAAGTCCAGGTCTTTACCTTAACTGCCTCATGGTGGGCCTGGAAGTTGTGTCGAAAGGAATGAGGCGGCATCGCTACTGCCTTCCTGACAGGAATTCACAGCATGTGATGATGTCGTGAGAGAAATTTATCAAACCGTCTCTGTTCCCTTCTCATCAAGACAGCTTGGGAGAGCCTTACAGACCTTTAAAAGCCCCAATTGTGAGGAAAAACGCGACGAGCAGAGAAGTGGCACCCAACAGAGACTCGCCTTGGCTACAGATCCAACCATAAACCAGAGTTGGACAGGGAATATGTGGATGATCTCGCTCTTCCATGTCCATGCCACCAGCACCGTCGGTGAATTGTGACTCATGGAGTGCTTCAAGACGTTGATCACCACCTCGAACAACTGCATGCATATATCGTCTGTGATGAATGGGACGATTGAAAATCATCACTCCAAGTCTACTAGACGAGTTTGAACAACAAAATTTGCATTTACTTTCGTGAATGTCTGCCAAACCAAAAGGCCACTTGACACTAGGTTCCATGTTTGCCAGACTTGGATGCTGCTGGATCGACTGACAAAGTGAGGATGAGTTGCCGAGCACAAAGAAGGGTCAAAGGCTTCCACACACATCCAATCTTCCCATGGAATGGTTCAACAGCAGAGAAGGAATGAAAGTGTGCTTTATGAGTGCACCGCCGATGTTACAGATGGAAGATGGAGCTTGGAAGAAGTTGGAACTTCTGAAATGCCATCGTCTACCACACAGACTGTTTCCAGCAATCCATGGCAAAAAGTGGTAAGATTTTGAGAAATAGGAGTACCAATAAGGACTGTAATTAGATCGTGCAAGGGACTTGAGAGAGCTGATTACTCCTGGGATGCGTTCATCTACAATTACATTGCATAGGAACTGTTTATGCTACTCGAGAAACAAGACTAAGCGAATGCGGACTGATAAGAGTTGGAATTGCTAGGCACAAGCCTTAGGGATGCCTTAGTAATCATCTCCACCACTCAGCACTTTGATTGTTTTCGCAAGTAAGTTCCGAGATCCTAGAGCAGAGTCAGAAAAGTACAAAGAGAAGATTTTTGCAACTCGGACACCTGCGACTGGGTGAAGAGAAAAACATCACTCTATGGAATTAAGGCTCTTCCATACAGTCAATGAAGACAGGAGCTTTCGCAGCGATTCCCCTGCAGTCGTCCGAAGCGGACAACAGCTATGACGGATTTTGTCACGCCAACAGCAACACCACTCAGTACCCGAGACCTTCGTGTTGGTAGCAGAGAGAAGACGTGTACACCTCACTAGTACATATGACTGCGAGCCGAGACCTCGACCGACCTTTGGAGCCTGGCGATGCCAAACACATTGTGTACTAGGTGGGGAGTGAAACATCAAGGGGGGCAAATTTTGACATGACAGCAGAATGACACCAATCGACCTCTTCCGCGACGGTGTGATGTGTGAAATCAGGCAAGACTGCTTCTGCCACACAGCGCAGGTAGTGTCCGAGCCGGTTTGTTCTTCATTCCCACTTGGGGCTACACCTTTGGAATTCAAGGAATGCAAGGTGTGCCCTCATTGGTGCATGTGCAAAAACAATAGTTAAATTAAGGGTCTTCAAAGCGTGCCAAGAAGATGTTGTCCTTACCATCAGCTATAAGTCCCGTTCGAGATCAAGATGAAATGATGGGTGGGTACTCTGCTAATTACTTTAAATGCCACCAGAGACAAAGTCCACCATCCACCAAGAGGCAGTTTGTCTAGGGAGCTTAGGGATTTCTTCCTCTCCACTGTCAAACACCACAACAATGAGTCCATATCATGACGGAGAGGGTCTGATGGAACTCCACCTTCCCCTTACTATACCGTCACCTTCTCCTTCCTCTGTGGCAGCTGCAATACTCTGCTCTTCTGACTGATGGTTCGGTCTCGGCAACTTAGATGGCCATAATGCCCTAGCCGCGAGCCAGGTCGGCAACCCTAACCCCTCTGTCTTATTGTGTCCCCAAGGAAGCGTCAAGACGTTGCAGTAGTGTTATGCCATGCAGTCTGCGTCTCCGCTTTCCTGTTGTCATTTATGTATTGAATATGTGACAGGGGTGGAGTGCAGTACGCACACACAGAAGACATTCAGTGCCAGTTGAACGACCTGTCAGTAAAAGCATTGTTGTTGACGAATTCACTTCTTATAGGGCATTTACTAGATGAAAAAGCTACGCTTCTAAGCTCGCTATTAGAGCTGACTCACAAGGCGGTACTACAAGAATGCGTGTTGAATGGATGCGGACAAAAGTGCGATGGACGGCGCCAATCAAACAATGAACAAGAAAAAGAGGTGGAGAAAAGTGCATCAGATAATAACTGTCTAAGAGGAGGGAGGGAGGCATGGAGGAGGTAAAGGAATGGCTCCTAAACTAGTGCAGTGCTTGTTACTTTCGTCAATTTTGCGATGTATTGACTCCCGATGTAACTCCTGTGATGCTATCCACCATTTGACACGACACAAAGGAATCGCCGTCGTGGTTAGGGTTCGGTAGCTACGAGGTAAGCGAGCAATTTATGCCATAGGAAACCCTATTCCAGTTGCAGTTGTGCCGTAATCAAACGAAAACGATCAAATATAGAACCTGACTCGCGTGCAGAGCAGTAACAGAAGTGAGTTTGACATACAACAGCATCCAACAACGTTGCATTGCTCTGCACACACTCCAGTGAACTATAGATAGCACACTCACGCGGAGTTGATTCCTCACGTTCCAATACCTCAGTGAAGGCTAGTGCTTGGAAAACTTTGGTCTTGAATATCAACCACCTGCGTTTGTGATTGGTTGAGTAAAGGAAGCTGGGATCATTGCCACCCAATCAATTTCAGGAAGTCTCTATCGAAGACAGTTCCAGAGCTGTTGCTTTTTGCACGTATGGTGTGGCATTTACTGGAAGAATGACAATCGGCATGGTCGTGTGGAACGACCTGGATGACACACGACCACAGCGTGTACGCAAGGTACTGTGGCCCGAGTCTTGCACGAGTATGGAAGGGAGTGAAATGTAAAGGCGCTAATTAGTTTACTGTCCCATTCCAAAACCATCCGACAGAGTGGGCGACAGAGGTAGCGACAAACTCACTGGTGGCAATGCAAATAGCTCACAAACATGGTCAGCGTAGTTTTTGTGAGGATTGAAACGAAAGTAGGAGAGCTTTTTGTTTCTTCCTCATGTCCATCCATTCACCAGTTTATCCACCACTCCGTCCATCCACCCGTGCGACGTGTCATTGAAGGCGGAATTGCAAATTGTCAGAGCGAAAGCACTCAATTGGTGTTTGCATGGTCGCTGTCAAGAACACTTCAAAGTCGCATAATGTAGGCATGGGAAAGAAGCAACAAAAAACGAGTGGACGAGCGGCTTACATCGCTCATTTTTAGGAGCTAATTAGCAATATTAAAAAGGAAAAGTCAAATGATGCCTATTTGCCTGGATACAAATAAAACGCAACAAGCAGATGTGTTGCAGAGGCGAAATTAAGTCGACAGCCTCACCAGTTGTCCACTCGAGGACCTCTCCAACAATTCGGTCATTTTCCACCCATGCGCATAATAATCCATTCAGCCGTCAACACACCTTAACAACCATCTATCGAATGAGACGGCGACTGTTAACTGCCGGCCTTTTGAACAACGGAGGACATACAGCAGCGAAAGTAGCATTGAAGACGATATGGAAGGCATGCAAAGGATGTAAATGGGCCCGAAATTATGTGTGGAACATGTGAGTGTAGTCCCTTTGAAAGTCGAATCAAATGAATTGTTCGTCGACGCCTGAAAGCACTGGAATTCTTTGACTTGTGGGTTTGAATCTACCTACCTACAAACTATGCTACCATCCATTCATTCGTCTGTCCGATTCGGAAATTTGTCCGGATAATGGGACCAGAAAGTCACCAAGCAAGGCAAGCGATTGGGAAAGGGGCGGCGACGCAACCTTGCATTTGGCATCGTAAAAGCAAAACCTCAAAAGGCGAACAACGAAGCGCACAAAATTGGCCCACCTAGGCCAGACCTGGAGGAAACTTCCTCGAACCACACGCATTCAAATTTAATCATCAATAAGACCAACCCTTACGTCTCACATCCATCCTTGCAACGCTCCACCAATTACCTCGCCCATTTGTTCATTCATTCAATCATCCACTCACTCACTTCCCCCACCAACGAAGGAGCGACAAAGGAAGAGACTGTCTCCAAGTCTCGTACATGTAATTCCAAAATACCTTTGCACACACACGCACATACAAACGCGATCTCATACATGACAGTAGTCACTACAATTAAGTTATTCACGTGTGTACGGTGGGTGCATGTTAGTAAGTGGCGTGGTGGGTTTTAAAATCGCGGTCGGTTTGTCGTTGCATATAATAAGCAGAGTAGGAAACTAAAGGTGTCTCATCGTCATCAGCAGCACCATCATCATCGGTGTCGTCGTCAGCATTTGCATTGAGGGAACATTCTGACAACATTGTCATCATCATCATCATCATCATCATCATCATCATCATCATCGTCATCTGAAACACAGGGGTCGGGAGGCAAAGGGAGTTTAAATGAGAGGGGTGATCAATGAGACGACCTGAGAGGATGAGGAGAGGGAGAGAGAAGGGGAGGGGAATAAGGGGGAGAGAGCAATGGAAACACGAATTTGAAGCAACAGTTCCGAAGACGACAGGGTGAAGGAGTCTGCGACGGTGATAGCAGTAATGGAGGCTAGACGTGGCGTTGACCTCGATGACCGCCCTTCCGAATGCTTCCAGCGACCGGTCGTTTCTGCTTGTACAGCATCGCCCGATTCAGTTGTGGCCCTGCGAATAACACAGGAACACGTACAAGGAATCATCAACACGTCCACCACCAGCACCAACTGCGTCAAAAGTGACATTTGCCAATGTCTATAACTAGCAGTACAAAGGTAAGATCAGGAGAAGACAAGAAGCCATGAAGTCTAAGGACTTTTGGGTACTAGTGATAGCAGTTATTTGGATAAATGGGATGCTGCAGTAAATGTGGTTGATTTCCTTCCCCAAAGCCATTATGCTAAAAAAGCTACTTCCTATGCAGGAGTACTTCAATGGCAAATATGTAATTTCGTCTCCGTGCCGAGGGCACCGAATTCCCTGTGCATTGGCTAGATTGCTACCATCACCAGATTGATGGTCGTTTGAGCCAACTCCCCCACTAGTCAATGGAGGCCGTTCGGATGGCTCAATTGTAGGGGGGGATCGCCAAATCGGTAAACCAGTGTCACAATGACTCGACTCACCAAAGTAGCTCAGTTGTATAGGCAGGAAGATGATGCCAACGACGGCACCGAAGAGCACCATGCATAGGTACATACGGAAGTAGAAGACTTGGAACAGACGCGATTTCGCGAAACCCAGCACCACGATGCCGCCAAACTTCGTCAATGTGATGCCTCGCAGAACCTGTACACAAACACAACGCCGCTGCAATCAGCGCCACCTCAGAAGTCAAGTGAATGGCGCTAGATAGAGTTGCTGCTAGAGACCGCGACCAGTGCGACATGGCGTGTAAAAGATCCCTGTATGCCAGACATGTTCCCTCAACTTCGAGGACACGGAAAGAAACGCCTCATTACCAGTGATATGTGTGGCGGCAAGTGACCGATAAACGTGTTGTACTAGAATAGTACAGTCCACACACCGTGGACAAAGACAGCAGACAGCTGTTGGTGAATGCGTACATGGTGAATTACCAGTGAATAACGTGACTGCATTCGGGTGGTGCCCAGACAGAGAAAACGTCCTTACAACACTAACCATTGCTTTCGTGATGGCTGAGCATAGAAGTACTCAAAAGGGAAAAAATATCAACGCAAACTGCCTTCCTCTCAAGTTGTGCAAAATGGAGCGGCACTACAGCAATCGCGACACTTACCGAGCTGCCCATCTCCGAGAGCGCATCCAGTGCACGTTCCACACGGGTCGCCTTCGTACTAATTGCAAATGAACGTACAATGTGCGCACAAAATTCAACTGAGATTCCAATGCACTAAAAGGGAAAGACGGTAAGAAACACAAAGAAACTGGACAGTTAAGCTGTAAGCAGATTGGAGGAGAACAGATAACAAAGTGGTAACGCTACAACTGTGTTAGATTTGGACCAAACAAATTCGTGTGGTGCAGCCAAACCATGCATCCACTTTTGCCATAGCTAAACTCATAATACAATTGTGTAATGGGCCAGAGACGAAAGTGAGCGATTAGGGACAGTCAAAGTGATTCCGTCTGCTTTTCCACCTCCGCTGATAGTTAAATCTTGCATGACTCTTCCACTCTCCCCGCAGCAAGCGGTGAGATCTATCACCATTTAACCTGATGACCTGATAGCATTGCGATGCGGCTACGCTTTGATGGACCTTGTCCTGAACTAACTAAACATTTATAAGGCTTGAGAATCAACAAATGACTACAATGAGGATCAGTATCCACTGCCAACACCACTAGTGAATTTCGTCAAAGCCTTTGGTGCAATGCCGATTTAATGCTCGAAGCAATATTGGGAGGGCAATCGCCTAACTTACCACAACAAGATTGACCAGTGAGATAGCATTCAGTGGGATGTCCCACAGCACCATCATCGCAGCCACCGACAGCGCTATGGACGCTACTCCCACCACCACATTCAGTGTGGCGATGACATCCAAACCCAGCATCACCCAAGTTATGATGCATACTGCACTCAGACCCAAGGACATCTGAACCACGGTCTCGTGGACAATGTTCAGGTACTGCTCGTAGAACACGTAGAACACACTGTCACAGAACAAAGCAAAACATTCAACCACCTCATGTAAACCCTATCGCCAAAGTGTAATCGGGGAGTCACAGACACCCACCTATAAGGGAAAACTGAGTTGGGCTGGGGTCCCCGCGGCTTCGATGTGAGTTTCGAAAAAGTTGTCGCGGTTTCTGCCACCAATGTCGACTCCTTGGCCCATCGAGGTCCAAAGATGTCAGCGATTTCACGCGCCTTTCGAATGGCCTCGATGAAGTCTTCTGTGCTGCGTAGGACGGTGTGATGGACAGCGAAGTGGGAAGTTAGAACGCGTACCTTCTCCGTGGCATTGGATGGAACGAAAACCACTGCAGAGCCGTACTGCGCTTTACCACTGTTGGTAGGCGGAAATATACATGGTGATTCGGATGAGGGAGACAGCCCTACTAGAAGTCCACACATCCTTCCCTTCCACATTCATGTATTCATCGCCAATCAACCCAATTCTCCTTCCTCCTTAGTTAGTTCATCTATTCACTTCACATGCATTCATATGCATACTCATCTTGAATCCGTTAGCCGATCCTTCTACGTCAGTTTGGCCAAACGTCAATTTACTGAGCTCAAATTCATTTATACTCTCCTTACAAGCCGACCCAACTTATTGATTTGGCCTCACCCATCAGCTCATTCTTCGTTTCACGCAACTCATTTCTACAGCTTCTTTGCCTTCTGATACCTGAAGAATGTTCACGCTAAATCGTGATGCTTTTTCCAAACCACGGTACAGAAACGCTGGGGTGGTTGGATGAACCAGTCCCTTCAATCTCAGAGCCAGGCTTATGGGCATAATGCACTAACTAAAGAGTACGCCTTAGACATTACACTCCGAGTTTGACAGCAAGAAAGTGGATTGGCCAGTTAACCATTTTGATGCCAAAATGCACTACGTAAATTGATTTGAATGGATAATTCCACATGATTTCATTGGTAGCAAGAGGCCACTTGTCCATTTACCATATCTTCCAACTCACCCATAGGGACAATTGGCACTGGGCACACAGGCAAGGAAGTAGGGCAGCAATTGGTTGAAGGAATTCCCTGAGAGGGTACCGTTTAAGTGTGGACAGTAATCGCAGCCTTGTTCACGAGTTGCATCACAGAAGGTTAGGCCATCATCGCCTTTGCGAACGCCGCAGCAGGAAGGCAGCGCGCTCCACATCCTATAGTCGTCCACCCACGACATCAAGGGATTCGAGATGCGGTATCTGCACCAACAAAATAAACCACAAATAAGATGAGTGAGGCGTATCACTTTTGAAAAATTTGCTTTTTCTGTTCGATAAAGGTCTACGTAATGCTATAATACATTGACACGAACATGTGATGTAATGATTTCCCTGCTTGCCACAACTTGGGTCAAAAGCAAACGGATAAGGTTGGATATAGGGTGATAGGCAATGCGACAGGCGGTGCGTTCGGAAAGAAGCAAAAAATGGACAAAAAGATTCATCAAATGCTATCAAGAACACCCTAACATGGAAAGGGCCAAGATAAAAATGCCATCAACTGCGCAGACTGCCTCAGAAAATTTGACAAGGTATTGTTTCCTTGCGACAATTGGCATGAAACAGGAAAGACTAAAAGGCTTCGCGAGAGAACTCTTTGAAATCCAAGTTTTGGGAGAGATCAGATGACAAGTTCGCATGCATCTCCGTTTGACAATACTCAGCGTAACCGAGAAGTGAAATTTGTGGGCGACGAAAATCTCCAAATATTGGCAGCCTATCCTACATCTTTGTACACCTCATGTGCGTCTGTTTGGATTATTTATTATGAGCTGTTCAGTTGTTGGAGGTCAGAAAGCAGTCGCAACCGGAACCCATCCACTCCCCGGTGGGTCGGTGAGACTCGGTGAGACGTAATGCAGCAAAAGGATCCATGGTACAAGTAAACCAAACAGAGGTTGTGACTGGGACTAGAGTATTTCAGTCTCTGTAGATGAGACAAATGAACTACTTCAAGAAATGTACAGCCATTGTTCATCCACTTTTTTTTTCAAAAATCGCATGCATTTACTTAGTGACCATGGCGACGAAAGGTAATGTATCCTGTGCAGCTGGAGCAAAAGGAGTTGACAAGAGGACCGGTTTATCTCATAACATGGAACTAATGGAGCTCGCAGAAAAATGGCTTACGCTTTTGATAGCCAACTGACTTACCGATATTACGGCTATCGCAGGCACAAAATATACCCAAGTGGAGATGGCAACTACCTCATCAAACTTTCGTTCGCACCCAACACCCCTACACTATAAACAGCCAGACAGTGATGAGTAAAGCGAATAGATTCAACAGCCTCCAAACACAATATTTAGAACAGCAAAATACAGTACTAAAAGAAACTTGCGTGTTGTGCAAAGTGTGCCAAATGCTAGTTGGAAAGTGCGCATATTTTTACCGTCAGGTAAGCGGAACTTCGCACTAGTGTGCAAAAATTACCAAGTTAGAGTGACTCCGTGATTTTAACAACTTTGGTAATTCTAGCCTTAGCTGTAGTGCAGCTCCATTGTGGCGGTTCTGATCTTCAGAACACAATTATGCCCCACGTCACACATATGTGACACCAGAATTCTTCCACCCAAGGTCAACTATGCGAGATCATGTCCGTAACTACTTGTCTCCAGTCATTTGCAAAAAAAAACAATTTTTCCGAGTTATAACCATGTCGAAAATGGCTGAAATATGCTTATCCCGAAGAGAACGACAATACTAGTACCGGTGTCCTATTGAAGGGATGATAGTCTGGTCCAGGGAGACTGAGTCTCCCACACGACCACATGTCAGTAAAAGTTGTAGCACTTTTTTTATTGTTTATTCAGTATACCACATTTCAAACTGGATAGGGTCCAAGTAAACCCAGCCCCACACCGAGGGGGCTTCTAGAAAAGGCCCAGTGAATCTTAAAATTTACCTCTTTTGAATTATTATATCAAAAGATTTGGACCCTCTCCGACCCTCTCCCCCATCGAATGTTAATCTAGGAAATTCAAAAAGCGTATGCCTTCATCGGTGGGTATCATTGTTGAGGTTGGAAAATTAGCAGTGGAGAAAAAAGAAGGTTCAATCGCTCAACCTTCAGATAAACCACTTCAAGCCTACCACGAAATGAAACGTCTCTATCCACAAATCATGTTCATAAACAAAAGAATACTCCATAAGACTGATGCTGACCACAAGTAGACGATAAATGTTTTATAAATTGCTTTCCTTCACTCACTCCTTGCTGGCAATGCTGTGTTTCAGTGTATTCACAAGTGAGTCCGCATCACATCCTGGTCGTGAACATATCTGGTTCTGCCCCTTCACCGATTCGAAGCTGTGGCCCTCAGTCACCACAAAGTACACCGGTGGCCCCACCGCCAACAGGCTGGATATGGCCTCAAAGTACTCCAGTACGTACGAGTCCAACGACATGGAAAGCTTCTGATCCAGGCCAATGTGAATACCATCGGGAATGATGGCAATGCAAAAGCACATCCAGCCCACGAAGAGGATGAAGAGAAGGGCTCGCACCCACTTGGAGAGGATGAAGGGTGCTAGCACATGTGCCACGAAGCGGTAGAGCCAGGGTCGGTCGCTCTTTCCTACATGGGGAAAAGACATCCAGCAGTTACCCGAGTATATATCCACCCGTTAAGAAGGCTATTGTCATTTGTCATTTCAGGAATGGGCTGTTAGCCAATTGTACCATGGTTGTCTTAAACGAAGTCAATTGAGCATAGGAGACCGATACTACTCCTCCCGATTTCAGTAGGTCAACCAATAGGACATCGTGGGTGGGAGACAGTGCTGCTACCCTCGGTCAAGTCAGTCGATTAAGCACCTAGAGTACTCGAACCTTTACTAAGTCCCTCCCGATGACCCCATCGGTACCCAAGGAGCCATTAAAGCTAGTTTTGGTCTATGTGTGGAAGGCTGGGCCCTATGGGGTTGGAAGTAGCTCCCTACTAACTTCCTTCCATGAGCGCACAAATCCAAAATATAGTAAAATGTTCCGCGGAAAAAATAATGAACACGATAAAGGGGGGGAATAAAGAGAGATGGTTGCTCGTATTAGTTAGAGAGAACCTGAATTTACTGAACAGCCTTCTTACAAAGGCATGAGGCCTAATGTCACGGTAACCACTGACTGGTCTCATCGGATCACCCTTTAGGCATAGCATTCCCAGAACATTTTGATCGAGTCCAGTTTTATAAAAATACTGTCAACATAGTACTACACTGTAATGCAATCAGCTCACCATAGTCTAACTGTGGTCCAGGCGATGGTTAGATTGAGCTTCCCCCTGTCATCCGCGCATCTATGCAAAATTGTGGTTGTCTGATTGGTGGAAGTAAGGAAAGTGCACAAGCCACTTTTACTGTCCTTAATTGCACACATTCATCTCAATTTCATTCTACACTGTGTTTACACTCGGCTTAACTCATGAGTAGTTATTTACAACAGTTCAAACGCAGTTGAAAAGAGGATGTACACGAAAGACAGGAGAAAGGGAAAGCGAGCTGTTTCGCATGAGTTTGTGGTGATGCAATATGAGCCGCCTCGAAATCGTCTACACTCTCTCCTTACCACTCGGTGGCTTCCGGGTAGTCGAATCCAGCATTAACCGTGGGGTGGAGGGTGAGACTTCAGCACATAGATGCACAAACAACTGCCACTTGTGTACTTTCTACGACTTGCTAAGCTGTCCGAGCCTCGAAACCATTGTGAATGAATCTGGGCAAATTCCTCCAATAAAAGGTGATTGACAAGGGAAAAGCGTCTCCAGTAAACCATTAAGAAGACCGAAACAACATCAAAAACTGGATCAGTCAACCAAAATGAGCGCTCAAACATCAACTAGTTTGACAGTTGTTTCCTTCCCGAATCAAAATTATCTCTTGAATGTTTCATCAATTACGATATCCATCCGTCGAACAATTCTGATGTCCTGCATTAATATCTGCCTCGCCACTTCAAAGGTTTACCAGGAGAAGGAGGAACTTAGAAAAAGTACAGTCCAGAGACTAACTTTTGGCCTTGCGTCGTTTCGCCAGACTTTCCGCCTCTGGCATCGAGTCATCCTCGTCTGTAAGACTTTCACTTGGCAACACCATTTCCACACAACAGCACAGGTCCAGTCGATTGGCCTAAGTTGGCAAGGGAAAAAAAACGACTGTAAAATTGGTGATCATGACGGTGGTAGTGGAGGAATGAAATTACTTGGATAAAATGAATCGCACAGAACGTCTGGGGAAGTGTCAACCCAGCAGAGTGTTTGCCAAGGGACCCAGGGTAATCCCCCCACTGCCGCAGTGCTAGACGCAACACATCAGTCTAATGCAACACCAATTGTCATTCCTCTCCCTGGCCAGTTCGACTGTCACGAATATGCGTTGCTGACAGCAAGCTTGTCTTGACCAAAAAGTGGCTAATTAAAAGTGTGCGTGGCGTTATCCCAACCATACAGAACAGGTCCTTCTCATTTACTTGTCTAACTGCTTCAACTCACTCATCCAGCTGCTTTCATCCCTCCGTCCCCTCAACCAACTGCACACCCATCAACACTAATGTCCGCCCGTCATTGCATACATCCATCCACTATTCATCGGTTCGCTCATTCTTTCCTTCGTCCATCTATCCATTCACCCGTCTGTTCTTCCATCAACCTGTCCAACTAGCTATTCACTTACATATCTCTTCTCCAAGCCATCCACCCATCTGCCCACCCGCCATCGATTCATTCATCCATTCACCTGCCCATCCAGCTCCTTGCAAATTCGCTACCCATTCAACAATGGGGTGCACCACTCTACGCCTTCACGCGAGTCGGTACCAAAGACAAGCCTAGCAAATGCTAACAATGGAAGCATTGTTTACGCATATGAAAAGTAGTAAAGCAATGTTACTGTTCTCAAAAAAAAAATTTGTAAAAACCCCCGACGATGTGGTACATGGCTTTGATATTGGGGAGTTAATGCATTGCCATTGCGGTCGGTGTTTCCCGTTGGTTGGGTGGTCCTACCTCACAGGCTCCCAACACACCAATAATGGATCATCATTCATTATCGCCATGAATTACCAACATCTGGAAGGAAAGCGTGGCTTCTGCCTCGTCTTAGCTCATGCAGACGGACTTAAACTCCAATGATAAACACAAACACCTTGACGAGTGAAAACATTGATGCCATCTGACACCACAACTTCTTTAGCAAACGAAATACTATTTTTGAGCACAAAAAGAATGTATGCTGGAGAAGAAGGAGCTGTCGATGACAGTGGCTCCAAAGGGGAAAAAAGTCGCTTTAGGATAGCCCCGCTGTCTCCGTCAACAGGTTGGATTCCAATTCGGTGTTTTCCACCTAATCTCTGCCCGTCAGTGCGTCCCAACAATCGTACCTCATTTCCACCCGCATGTTCATCCACACAAATCCATTCATCTCTCCCCTTTGCCCACATACTCACCCATCCGGCTAACAGCTCGTTTATTTCTACTGTTTTCATCCATCCACTTTGAACGCTCACATCCCAACCGTCTGCAAGCAATAGTCAAGTTTCATGCATCATTTTAGGTTCAAACCACCACCACCACCACCACCAGCAGTAGCAGCAGCAGCATTCGTTGACAGGCAATGCAATGAATAGACAAAAAATAACTCGCGCATGATATTCCTGTAGTTTAGTTTATAGAAGAAAGCGTTGGCATGAAAAACACACGGACAAATCTAGTACACAGCAACGCACACACGCCTCTACGCGGTTGAAGGTCGGTAGCAGCAGCAGCAGCAGCAAGGACGGCGCAAGAATCGGACGATTTTCGTCCTCAAGGACGCACACTGCCACTTGGCACCTGTCTTGCATGCGTTACTACGACTACTACCACTAAATGCAATAACAAAGCCGAGCCGATTTAGAAAGTTAAGTGGATTTAGAGGGAAAAGTAGACAGTGAGGAATGAATATTTGCTTAGCACAAGGACCGGCACTTCCAATGAAGCCAGAGAAGAAAATGAAAGTCATCACTGAATGATTGCTCGGGTCGAGTCCACTTTCTGCCCCTTTCGTTCACTAGCAGCATGTAAAAGCAACAGTTTTTAAACCATACCCACTCGTACGACCGTAATCAACCTCATTTAAAACTTCTACGCCCTACGCCTTAAAGAAACGCTCCCTTGCCCGTAATAAATGCACGTCCTCCCTCCATTCCACCACTGTGGCACCCAACTTCAAGCCCTCATTGCCTTTCATGTATTATAACTGCCATGATAGCAAGACTGATAAACCTGTTCGAAAGGGAGACTGAAGACATCCGCTGCGGATGAGTGCATCTGTGAAGGCCCGAAGTAGACAGCTTAAAAAAAATCGAGCCAACCTCCACCAAATGACCGGAATCAATGTCTTACACAACGGTAAGCAATAGAAGGAGATCTGGAGCAATCTGAGAGAAATCGTTTGAAGAAATAGGTGCAGAACTACACATGAAGAAATGTATGCGAAAGCAGCAACACCCTGAGGAAACATGTTTGCAGACGAGTGTGAAGGCAGCTGGGTAGCATTAAAGTGTCAATCAGGTAGAGAAGAAAAAATAAATCTACAACATAAAAGATCGAACGAGAATTAGGCGACATAGGAAATAAAGGAAGCATGTTAAGTGCAATCAAAAGTCTTGGTTTAGCGAAGAACCACAAAAATACACTCCCGACTCCTGCTCTGAAAGGAATGGGAGCAGTCCGCAACTTTTCGGCTTACCTAACTTTCACTGAAAAAAACTTTGAAACAGGCTCATGGCACTGCAAAGCCCAATCTACCCATGTATCGGTCTTCTAAATTACGGCAATTCAGCTCAGGAAAAGGACTACATCGTAGTGCGATGAGTAGGCATCGCCTAAACGGAGCAATTGTAGCGACGCGATAGCTATTGTCAGCGTAAAGGCGCGATGCTAATCTACTTATATAACGATTGCACTGCTAGCACTATTTTTCCGCAAATCCTCGTTGCTGTCGACTTGAGTTGACAAAATTTGCACATCGAAATTATCCTAGCAAATACAATCTCCAAGGCGCTTTGCCGCCTTTTCTGTGTGACACGCATTGACCGATTCCAGGTTCGCTAGCCTTATAAATTCTAAATCGAAAAGAGACGAATGCAAGAAATTGTTCTACTCCGTTTAAGGCGACTGTTCCACGAACTCACTCCTCCTTGTCTAACCAGGTATACCGGCAACTTCAGTTTGGGTGAAAAGCACTCTGAGAAGTCGCATTAATCCCTTCAGCTTTTGATTGCAACTACTTGAAGATGTGAACCATCGCAAATCATCGTTCGCTCAAACACGAGTGAATAAGCAGTATTTTAGCTACTATCGGCGCACCGAGTGCAAATCTTCTCAGGAACCGCAAAAAACAAAAATGGAGACAGTTTGTCTGCCAATGGTGCAGGGTGGAAGAGGCTACCAATCATGGTGAAGCACGGTGCCCTTGGCAGTGTGTGCACACCCACCGGTGGGAAGAAACGTGACACTCGCCTGAATGCCGTAAAAAGTCCATTTTAGCATTGTACATACAGACGGGACGATCACAACATTTCCGCTTCAGATGGACGACACTGAAATCGACTTAAGTAGACCTGTGTTGTTGTCTTCAAATCCACCGACTTGACATGTGGGAACGATAACGCCACAACAACAACAACCGAAGCCGAGTTCGAATAAAATTAACATGAGGAAGTTTGCAATCGTAGACATATGAAATCGCCGAAAAGCAATGTTGGGAACCTAGTTGTCACCAAATAGACAGGAATGCAGACAAATGACGTACTGCCAAGGGAAAAAGAAAACCGTATCCAGCAATAGCCTCTACGGCAAAATGCTTTAAGTAAGGGGTGGTTTACTCCATTTGTACTCCTTCACCTCTGATTAAATGCTACACCAATAGCTTCCCGAATGCTGACCTCCTTTTGCACATGGATTTGCGAAGCATCCAACAATGCAAAGCTGATTCGAAAAACCGCGCCTTCCTTGCCTGCCACCTCACACGTTGTAGCCATCCCGATGCCTCCTTTAGGCTCCGTCAATTGAATCCGTAGAGCTCAACATCCTATTGCATCAGTGAGCACTAGTCCCTTTGGTGTATTTATCCCCCTAACGCTTCATTTGTATGTACATTTCTTTTATTGCACTGAAGTGGTTGACATTTAACTCACCCCACCCACACACTTGATGCGACTGACAAATAAATACGCGCAATGTGCTAATAACAAGGCACGACAATGTTGCGGAGGAAGGAGGGCAGATGGGCGGTAAAGAGTGCCAGTGATCTCTACCTATCATGACGTGGACTAGGTGAAGTGAAATTAGCTTCCTTTCCCTCCTTCTGTTACTGTTTTGCTATTACCACGGTATTTGCAGCAGAGGAAGGAAAAGGACCAGCTGGACCTCTAATTCGGTGCTGTGGTAATATTGGTGTTCCGATATTCGAACACGGTGCCTTTGGTGGCAGTGAAGAGGAGGCGCAAGAGCAGGAGGAAGATAAGAAGGGGGAAGAAGAAAGCCTACAAACTTTGAGTTAAACGTCCGCCCCTTAATTACTGACTCACCAGCAGAAGCATTAGAAACGAATAAAGTGACGAAATACGGTACTTCGTAAAAATTGCGTTATTCCCGTGCCTTCCTCATTAAATAAACGCTATATCGGCCATAAAATAAGTAAAGTTGAGTATTTTAGAGGAGAAGAAGCACAAATAGAAATAACCACCTCCAAACTCCACATCAATTGCCTCTTTTGCCGGTCCTTTTGGCACTCGCAAACTGTGGAACTCTTAATTGCAAAAATTCAATTGTGAAGTCAATTCCTCCATAATATAGCAATACTCCCTTGGGTGCGAGCACTGTGAACGGAAGTATCTAAGGCTGCAGCTAAGCATTTCCACGGATAAGGAAAATGACGGCGCTTGGACAGTTTCAAGAAAATTAAGGGATAGGAAGGAAGGGGGAAGAGGAATGGGACTCACCTCCGCGCGCTTCGCGTCCAGAGTAAGGAGGGCTGTGAAGGCGAAAATTTGCAGGACAAAGTTGATAGCGATAGCTACACCGGCGTAGAGAGCAAACACACGAACAGCAGGCATGTCTGTCATAGCACCTAAAAGAACGAGATGGAAATTAGTGAATTGATCAAGATTCTCTGGCTATGCTGATATTCACACTAGGAAAGGATTTATTTGCATCGGAACTAAGTAGAAACAAAGTGTTTGACTCATTGGTGAGGACTCGCCCATAGCCTGAGAGAGAAGTTCCACTTCGGACAGGCGACTTTCACCTTGAGATGAACTTGACCAAAATCAGACCACCAATGTAATGAGTCATGGTGCCCCCCCCCCCTGTGGCCACGTCGACTACCCACGCAGACACAAACAAGCGGACGTAAATGTCCAGAATGAAGGCTGCGAACCAAACATCCAGGGGCCATCCCAACGCAACTGGATGTCAGCAGATTATCATTCTAACCTTCGCATAAGGCAAGAACACAGCAGCGGCAACACCAACCAGGAGAGAACCTTATGCGACTAAGTGATTGACAGAGTTATAGCAGTGTGGAGGTGGCACAACTGTGCTTTAAAGCAAAACCAATGGAACACCTAGATTAGGTGCCTCTTTGTCTTGCAAAAATTGTAGAACAGCAAATAAATGAGAGGCATATGGTTAGCACAACACACAGCTTATTCACAACATCCATCCCCGATTTAAATTATGTTGTTATTCAAATGACAGAACTTGACTGGAGTGAGACGCAGGTCAGATGGCCAACAGGTCATGCACGACTAGCTCTGGAACGTTGACACATCCATGAGGATGGCAGTGGCAAAATTGCCACCATGCGCGTGTGTGTAAGCATTGCATTCCGGAGTTTGTGCCAATTTCCTACATCGTTCGACTCTTGTGCTTCAAGGTCACATCAATTAGGAATACAATGGTCCCATAATTACTACAACACAAACGTCAATCACACAAAATGTGAGTAATCGTTACTGCGATTTAAGGTTAATAAAGTAACTAAGTATTTCACAAGTCAACCTTCATGCTTCACCTGTGGCTGATACGTGAGCTATGGCCCAGAGAGCAACCAGAGTGCGCCAACAACAACAGAAGGCATGACAGGCACGGATTTAACTGCCTTTGTACTCCGAGGTAGCGTAAGAGTGCCTGCATAGACGATTCTAATCCGGGCAGACGAAAAAAGTTGGCTGTGGATGGACAAGAAATATTTCAAGTGATCGAATCAGAATCCACAAGGTAGGTGCATACGCAGTCCCGCAGGTATGCCAAATCAACGCGTGCTCCACATGATCTTCGTCTCCTTCCATGGGATTACCTCCACTCGCTTGGCACAAAGCCTCATCCAAACTTTCAGGTTATCTTATAGCATTTCAGGACGACAAGTCAACAAGGTCCTCTATACTCTATTTCCACAGCAACTCATTGAGACGAGTGAGTGAACGTACCGCAGAAGAAGGCAACGCATTCGGCCAGACTTGAGAGGAACATGGATGGACCCACACGACCCATTGTCTTTGCAATACGTGCCTCCACAGGTGCACAGCCACTTTGACGTTTGGCCACACCATTGACGCCACCACCACCATCTCCTCCTTCCTCTCCACCTCCTCCTCCTCGTCGCCGTCGTCGTCGTCGGCCACGCCCTTCCTTCCTCACTTTCCCACCTACACACCCACCAACGCCACCACCAACGCAACCTCCAACGCCACCCGAACTCGCCACACCTTCCTCCACCACACCGTTTACATCATTCGTCACACTCTCCCGACTTCCAAAGCCACCATCCTCTTCCTCCTCCTCCTCCTCCTCATCATCATCATCGTCCACTTCCTCTTTCTCGTGCATAAGGAAGTCCTGCACCATGATGAAGATGTTGTCCACACCTACAGCCAGCACGAGGAAAGGAATGACCTCAATAATGATGAGGGTGGCGGGTACACCAAGGTAGGACCACAGGCCGATGGAGGAGAAGACGGAGGCGAGAACAATTGACACGCCACCGATGCTGAGCGACAGTTTCAGGTCGACCTGGCAAAATTAAAAGAAGGCGATGAAAGCAGGCGACCATGCCATTTTACCTAGACATCATGCATTAGTCCTCCCTTGTCAACTATTATGCAGAGTTCAGCTTCTCCCGACAATTGCAAAGCCACCCTTTCACTCATCTCCAAACGCCTGCGTCCCATAATATGTTCAAGACCAGCTTGAGCGGTACACAATACCTCTTTAGTCCTTACACCATATGATATCTACATCTCATCTTGATTAAGATGAGCATGAGACGTTTCTCTGGCGCCAAGGGAAGACGCTGTCTTGCTCACAACAATTTTATCCAAATGCCTTACGCGACGGTAAAATGGAGTTCAGTTCATGCTACTTATGCTACGAGTCTCTAACTTGCGATTTTATGGGTGTAATACGGGTTCAAAGTGGCGACGCTCCCTTCCGAGGATGTTCTTGTCTCAACTCGATTCCCATTAAAAAGCAGAGGAGGGAGAACGGACAACGCACGGAGTGAATTTGTTGAACAAACAGCACAGAAGCTACTTAGAGGCGCATCGTAGCCACCGGGAGAGGTGGAAGAGGCCGACTATGCTACGTAACACATATTGTTACTTTTTTGGTGCATTTGTTTAGCTTTTTTTTCCATTGCTTTTTGCTTAGAAGGGTTAAGTGCAATAAGCCTTTGGAGCTAAAGCGTTGGCACAATTATATGCATTCTTACACAAACACGTGGGCTGTGTAGCTAAGCCGCAGGTAGATCTCAGGGTAGTGACACAAAGCAGATCAAATCGTGAAACTAAAGACGTGGTAAGTAAGACCCACTACATGAGATGCCGTCCTACCGATTGACATTCAGAGGCTTCGCACCACCACACAACCACATTCCCGCCTTGTAACTGGTTTCATTTCACTCGTAAGGGTCCAACAACTGGCAGCATCCACATCAACGCCCATTTCATCACACAGGCTCCACCGAATAGTCGTATGTCCCATCACACCCAACAACTTCGATAAGGTTGGCAAACTCACCAGGCAGGTTCGAAGTCCACGGTAGTTGCCAAGACAAATGCTGACGTACACTACCATGATAGTGTAACTGATGACAATGGTGGAGATGTCCGAGTGCGACTGTCGCACAATTTCATCTTCAACCGAGCGCTGAAAAGAAGAAATGAATGCACGCCTTACTCCTAGCTGTTCAGTCTTCAACAAAATTCCTAACCCTAACTGGAAAATTTCATCAAAAAGAAGACATTGAAGACTTTGGCTCTTTGCAGCTGAAGGCCTCAAGTTGAATACATTATAGAGAACCGGATACTGAATGGATCTTAGACTAAACACCAGGAAAAACCTCCACCAATGCCATCGTCCTTTCCGTTGCGAGGATCGCCTAGGTACATCTCGTGTCCAGGACTATAAAGTTGAATGCTCTGCCAATGTAACAAAGAGGTCTGCTAAAGTTGGGGCTGCATGGACCCCATCATCACCTGTGAATAAATCCGACTACATCGTTATGACTCGGAGGAAAAACTAGCGTTATACGTTTCAACTGCTAAAGGAGTATCCCTTCCCCCAAGTCTAGCAGTGATGTGGAAGCATCAAACCACTTTACTTCTCGTTTTGAATTGGTGCATTCAATTCATATCACACTTCCGTTTGCATCGTTTCCTTTCCATTCCTACTGGACAGAAGAAAATGCGGCTTCTGGACACCCACGCCAAACGGGCAGGTAGAAAAGAAACCAACTATTTGCCAGAATGAGATAAACAGGCAGCTAGGCAAATAGGCCTGCTGTCGCCTATTATGCATACCTACGACAGTGTTTACGCGAGCATACACCAAGAAATCTTCGACACACACACACACACACATGTGTGTGTGGAAATCATTTTGTCCCTCTAACAAGGACAATGTCTGCCTGTTGCACACATCCTTCACCAAATGAACACAGAGGTGGTTCACCCCTTATTTGACGTGGCGTGATTCACCCTCGATCCGACAACACTTCAAATGAACGAGTAGAGAACACTTATTCCGCCATTAGTAAATCGCTAGCTGTGGGGGCTCACAAGAAGGGTAGAGAATTGACACTTGACTGAGACTCACTTCAGCAGCAAAACTGACTACAACTTCGGGGTGGGCAGCACGCCAATTGAGAGCCGTACGAATGAACTCGCTCTCCCAGGCCCTGGCCATCAGCACCGTCGGTGAATCATGGTCCACAGAGTTCTTCACCAGAATTGTTATCACCACTGCTGTCGACTGCATGTAGTCATCACCTGTAATGAATGAGACGGTCAAAAACAGTCTTATGGAAGGAGACAATTACACCTCTGCAAAGGGCATTCCTACCCGTAAAACCAAGTGGAACCAGAACATTATCACGACAATAGTGGCACTACCCACGACCCGAAACCGTAATGGTGACACCAAAGAAAGAACGTGGACACCTCACTGCTCACGGCATACACGAGCACATGTGAACGCGAGCCGCTCACACAACTGAACTTTGGAGCCTAGCGATGTCAAAAATGCTGTGTGCATGGCGCGGGGTAGATCGTCGGGGCGCTACATTTGCACGCGGTTTCGGAATGACACCGATCGACCTCTACCGCAACAATGTAATGCGCTAGACCTGGCCTCACTCCACACCCCTAAACGTCACACAATCATTTGCTACGAAAAGAAATGCGCTCTGCACAAAAAATGATAATAAATCAGGAGTACAACGAAGTCCATAAAACAGATTTCTCCACTATCAATGCTCACTTTCGGCAGTGCGATGTTGTGGCTGTTGGAATAGATAGTCAGACGTCCAGCTCGTTTAAACCAGCTAGGAAGTCCGCTACTTTGCCAAACATTAACGCTTCTCCTTAAAGTCAACAATCAATAGCCGATTTTCATAGTAATTAGCTTGTAGTATTCCTCCTCCTCCTCCTCCTGCTTCCCCACCCACCAGCCATACCTTCTGGCCATCCACAATCGGGATCTTTCATGTGCTCTCACCTTCAATGCCGCCGAACACAACGTTGCCAAACATCGGCGCACCGGCACGTCCACGACATCCACCCAGAGGCCCCTTGTCGGCAGTCATGAGTTTAGTGCAGAACTTGAGGTGGTCCAGGTAGTCCTTCCCTTCCACCTACGAACACCGCACCAACAAAAAAGGAGCATTAGACGGGGATAGGGAGTCGATTTCACTTCACCAAGCCCACATCATGCCATGTAGGGCGAGTTGATAGTTTCTCCTCTCATCGCACCATTATTCGTTACTCCGCCCACAATATGCGTATGAGAAGTGTGTAAAGTATTTATAACATAGAGTGATAAATGAAATATTCGTGTACAGCACGGTGCTCGTTGGTTTTGCTAAAGAGAAGGCACAGACTTATTGGTTTGTCACTCATAAGTGGTACGTCTGTGATGCTCAATACTGGCCATCAATTAGGATGCTATTTGTTTATTAAATGCAATCCGGGTAAGTTCTATGAAGCAACAAAGAAAATATTTAACGCCTTTGGGTTGTGACTTACCAGCCACAAATTAATCAAGCAAATTACAGCCTAGAAAATTGCATTCCAGCTGCGATCAAGCGGAAACGATCAAATGTTGAACGTAAACCGTGTGGGAATAAGTGACAATAAACATGAAGAAAATAAGGCTGACGTGCCATAGCATCCAACAGCGTTACATTGCTCTGCAAGTACTCCAATGGACTGAACACACCGCACTCCTGTGAGACCGGTTCCAGTGGTTTGTAACAAATATCCTCCAGCGTCACCTCACGTCCCAACACCTCAGTGAAGGCTCGCACGCGGGTAACTTTGGTTTGGAGATCAAGCACCTACAAACACGATTGGTTGACACAAGGAGAGTTAGTTCACTACCAACCTACCGATTTTAAGAAGTCTTTATCGAAAACAGTTCCAAATGTTTGACCGTTTCGCACGTACGCAGTTGCATTCACCGGACGGATGATAATCTGTTCGGTTCTGTGAAACGGCCTGAAATACCAAATGACATGGATGAGGTGATGGGTTTTAGCTACACAGCAACCGTAAGAACTGTGTAAACAGTGAGGGGGCAGTGAGATTTCTTATTAATTCTACGTTTTTGATCTGACCACGTCTAAATGAACCGACATTCATGAGCTGTGAGATAAAAACTGAATTGAGGCATGAATATCATAGCCGGAGGCACCAATTTTGGTCACAACGATGCGCCTGCCGTTAGCGTGCAAATGTTATCACCCCTGAGAAGGCGAGTTGACATTGGAGAGAGCAATATGGTGCCAAGTCCACTAAAATTGTGCAACGACATTGACTGCAATGCTAATTAGGCCATTCATTAATCATCAAACCGACTTGGACAGAAGGGCGGTTGTGATGGCGACAGACCTAACCGTGACAGTACAGCGCATTTATTGTGAATCTCCCGATCCATCCATCTATCCATCCATCCATGCACTCCTCAATGGATCCATTCATACAAAAAAGTTATCAACGCCCCGTCCGTCAAGACTATCGTAGATTTGGGCTGAAATGCTAATTCCCGGAGCGCAAGCATTTAACCGAGGTTCGCACAGTTACTATTAACAGCAGCTAGGGTCACATGATTCCAGCTTGCGGAAGAGGAGAGAAAGTGGGTGGGTGAATAGATATCGCAAACTAATGAAAGCTAACAAACAATATTAAAAAGAGAAAAGTCACGTGATGCTTGTTTGCATAAGTTTAACCAAAGCCTACAAATTGAGGTTGTTTTAGAATTTAACTGGAATGAACAATCCCACTCGCTACCCAATCAACAACCCCTCCACCCATCAAGCGGTTCGGCACCCATTCATTCCATCCATACATGTACTCATCTCGCCACTAACTTAAGCACTAATTCATACAAAATTCATTCTTCCATACAACTATTTAAACAATCTTTCGCCTATTTATCCGCCAATGGTGCGAAGGAGTCAAAAAGCGGGACGAGCATAATGGCTAAGGCGATGTGGGGGGCCATAAAATGCCACCATGGGAGGGGGAGGGGGGATGCGCAAGTACCCGAAAATTTATGACACTGAAATATGGCATGTGATCCCAGTGGCCATAGAGATCAAATGGGACAAACCGTTTACTGGCTCTGGAAAGTTGTAGTGATGCCAGAAAGCGTGCATTAAAAATTTGCCCGTAAATTAATCTGCTAGTCTATCTAGTCACTCTCCCCCTTTGTCAGCCCAATTGGGCGAAAGGTCCAGAGATAATGGGGCTAGGAATGCAACCTTCGATGCCAATCTGTATGTGACAACATGTTCGCATAAATGCGATAGCAACACCAGTTGAGAGCACAATGGAGGCGTGGCATCAGACCATCTGGGCTAAATCAACAAAAGGCTTCGTTCGACTCCATGCAGTGGATGTCAACTGTTTCTAGGCTACTCAAGCCTCTAATAACTATTTGTAAAATTATCAATCAATTGCATAGCACATTTTCTGACCAACAAACCCACTCATTTGATTCCTTTTTCCCATTCAGCTGTAAGTAGGTACATATATAGGCGCTATGTGAAGGGCTCAGTTAACTCTCAATCTACGGAAGCAATTACTCCGCACTTACCGGGTTAATTGCCATTGCAAATTTAGTCACAATGGAAAGTTAAGAGTATTGCGTAATAGGCGCCTACCCAAAGTGCTCATCGAAGTAGGCCTTTTCGAGACGAGCTCGAGAATTGGGATCGCTCCAGAGCTCAACGGGGTCTGTGGTCACTCGAAAACGCAGGAAACCGCAACACGCAACTGCCAATAGGATGAGGGTGAGGAGGAGGGTCATGCGTGGAAATCGAGCCACGAGAGCTCCCTGACGAGCGAATAACTGAAAGAGGAAGAAGCTTTGCCTTGTTTAAACTAATCACAACTTTGCTCACGAACATTCAAAGCTAAGAGCCAATGCCGTAGGAGAACCTGAAGATCGATGACATCTCTCGTCGAAAAGTAGAGAAGGAAAGAGAGTGATGATAGGGCAACGAATGAAACTTCAATAAACATCATTCGCCAATCCATCCAACGAAAAAAAAATGCCACTTTATCTACGCATCGATAAATGCATTCCACCTGGTCACTTGTCGATTAAGAAACTAAATCATCATCGTCGTAGGAGAGAGAATCCCAGAAACATTTTACCTTATCAGTTTTCGAGCAACTGGTAATGATCCAACTTGGTGGCTGGAGAGCCAGTATGCGAAGCAGGTTTGCTTACAAAGCCTCAGTGTGGATAATCAAGTCAACCCGCTGAGGAAAAGAGTAATCTGGGACCATTTGGGGTCTGTGTTCTTCCCGTTCATTTCTACCTCTAGTGAATTTACAAGTCCTCCCCTTCACCATCATAACGGTTAATGCAAGGAAGTAACGGTCGAAAAGCGCATCCAGCCATGCAGCACTTTGAGGATGGCTCGCATTTTTGAGACCTATGCACGAACCCCTCTAGTACCAAAAATAGTTTGGTGCATATGGCACTTACCCATGTCGATCCAAATTGGATGGTAGCGCCAATCTTGGAGTAGCAGCCGATGGGAGGTGAATATGAACCAGCCGCAGTGCTGTCCTCCCATTGACGATTAATGCACCATTGGAAGGCCAATCCCAGGAGAAAGAGAAGAGTTAAGCCCAAAAAGGTTAACAGCATCGCCAGCCACAAGGGGCGCTTAAACAGGCGCTGAGGAAGACCTAGCTGCTCTAGCGTTTCCTGCGAGTCCTCTGGCACTGATGAGGCCTTCCAATCAACCGCGCCCTCTACGGTCATATTATCTGCGGAGGTAAAAAAGATGCGTATGTGTCAGAGGGCTCCTACGAGTTGGCCATCGTGCAATTAAGGCGTAGCTCCGGTCGTGAACTCAATGATAGGCTCCCGGACTCGACTACCTCGAGGAGAAGCCAATCCCACATTGGGAAGTGCCGCAAAATGTTGCTTTTTTTGTGGATGGACGGTACGACAAGTCACACTTGCTGATGATTAAACGTGAAGGGGATTCTAAAGAAAGCTCAATTACAATCACAGCCTTTAAACCCATCATCCAACCATCAGGTCCGCCTTGCAAAAGATTTCATGTCCAAAGCTTAGTTAACCAGGATACGCGACATTTTGGAAGTTATGCTCCTCTAGCCTGTCTTACTATCGGCTACAAACCAGCAAAAGACCTGTGATGATTGATCACAAGGAATGCCGACAAAGGTACCAAAATGAAGAGTGGGAGGGGGACTATGAAGGTGAACGATGTCTGTTTCATTTGCATATTCAACTACGCAGACCTTTTGGGTCGCCTACACCGCTACATTTAAGTAGGCTTCTCAATCGAATACGTGGCTAATGTGTAAAATTTTTAGCTTCACTCACTACTCAGCATTCATGAATGAAAAAAATAGAGCAAAATGAAGGAAAAGGTCGATCTGGGATAGATGTATAGACTCAATTACTTAGTTAACAAATCGTAATTGAGAGAGACATGTGCAATTTGTATTGAAGAAGGTGGTAGAGCTCCAGTAAATTATTAAATCAAATCTCGATGCTTGAAAGACATCGAGAGAAGAAAATAGAACTAACCTCTAACATCAGATTCCTCTACCTCACTCATAGGCAGAAGTCTCGGCTCCACCGTTGTAGAATTGGCTACAGTAAAGTCATCAGTGAAGACGAAGTTGATGGCGTAGGGTGACCTGCCCCCCTGCGACTCCGGAACTCCGAGACTGTGGAATAGTTCAGTCATGTCGCAGCCCTCACGACCACAAATCATATCGACTGGGTTGCCTGTGAGGAAGTTGTCAATGGCCTAGAAGGTGGTAAGAAAAGAGAGCCCTTTAGTCAATCTGCTCACGATTCTATGAGAGATGATCACGCAATCGGGTGCCCTATGCTTTAGTCCTACAAGGAATGAGTGGCAAGATACTTATCAAGCATGCGAGAATTTGTGCAGCACCACAAGAGGAACCAGATCTCAGGAGGCCCCCCAGTCCTGTATCCCACAACAGCCTACAAGACAATGACTCAGAGTTCCTGTTGCCAATTTTCTTAATAAATTATAATCTTCAAGGGTAATCCGGATGCTACAACGGCGGCAATATTATGAAAAACGACCAATTTCGTATCTATTTTTTAAGGAAACGCCATTATTTGATTCATGTCTTAATGATGAGAAATGGATCGTGATTGGCCCAATGCTCAGTAGAATCGAAGATTAGGCAGCTCCTTCTGACGCAATGAATCTAAAATACCCAAAGCTGTTGGAAGGTGTTGAACTGATAAAGGCGAATGGAGGATTGAGTGCACCTTACATCGTTAATTGCAGCAACAATGACTGGCTCATTCCACTTACAAATAGAATTTGAAGCAGAGCGAGAGAACTCACATTACAGGCATCGAAGATGACCTGGGTTTCATTGCGTGAGAGCCGAAAATCGATTGAAGTGACCGCTCCATCGGTAGCGTTATGACCCGTGACCTTAACCAGCTCCGACTGGCGTGGGCTGCATGCCATGTCGCAGAAGATGTCCCGCATTCCATTGTAGCAAGTCAAGTCATCCTCACTAGTTGAGAGCACCAAGAAAAAGTATCACAGATTAGCTATGGCAACTTCGAGTAAAACAGGCAAGGGCAGCCAGACCAGATTAAAATGAGGAATGCCAGAGTTCCAGGGGATAACCAACCACCCATAAAAATACATCCACTTTAAAGCTATGTCGCTTGAAAACTAACAAAAAGGAACTTCACGTCACATTCAAAACACCCCCTTACATCTACTCTACTCTTTAATACACGACTAATCTTTTTCGATGTGGCTTGAAGGTGGGAATGGGTTACTAATTTGGAGCACATGCCACATTTGCTAGTAAACTGATCAAGAGCGAACAACGAAAACAACATCCCTAAACTACGGCTGGCGCAAAAGATTTGGATCAACAAACCGACGGTTCGGATGAATTATTAAATTATTTACGACTAACTAACATGCAAAGGACAACCAGAGCAGCCAATTTTAAGCAAGCCTGAAAAGACTCACGAGGAGGAATATCAGCTAGTCTAATTCAGCTAACGAAAGAAAGGATGTTGTGACTTAATTGAAGCATTAATGATAAAGAATATATGCGCGGATGGAGCTATATACTTTACGCTGGTCCCCCATTATGCTCAGACATTAGCCTAAATTCAGTCAAAAAATTGAATTTGATTATTATAATAGGATCCAAAATTCAAGGCGGTTGAAACGAAAATCATGTAGAAATTGATATTATTTGGCAGAATACCATTGAAAACCCCCGACAGGACAAAAGATTATGGGAATATTTCAGTTCAGCCAGGAAATATAACACAAACAATTGCATTAAGCCTTCAACGAACTCCATTTAGGAATGGGTGAATGCGAATAGGTATAGCGACAAAGGAAAGTCATAGGAAGGAAGTAGTCAGTGTTCGAGAATGTGTTACAAAAAATTCAACAATCCTGCAAAACCACTCAAAACAAGCCTAGTTTCAAAAAGAACAAGTAAGGGGGAGGAAAGTAAGGTCATAACTCGAATCGCACTAATTAAGCTATGCCAACTTCACTCTATACCATAAAATACAATGCGCAACAACACGCTCGTAAGCACTGACGATCCTCGAAAACTTAGATATAATGGTTAACAGACGCCTTCACAGATTCTAAAAACAAATTGGGATGGTAAATTTTTACGAAAAGAAACGTCTGCTTCGACTCACGTTTTAACGAGAAAACCGAGCAAGCCAAGACTGTTGTCCAGTGCTTTTAGCTGATTTTGATCGCAACATTGAATGGGGCTATCAATACCGCAAACTTCCTTTAGAGCGTTGCCAGGAACAGACACAGGAGGATGATTAGCAAGGCAATATTGTTTGTCATTGCACATACCAAACATCACACAGTCTGAACTGGACTGGTGAACCAGAAAAAGGGCGAGAATGCAAAGAGGAATGAGAACGAGCTGCATTTCTGGTGCTGGAAAAGAGGAGGTGCGAGAAACGACAGTTAAGGAGAGCAAGCGTATTAGAAGGCATGAGTGGGTGGTATCGATTTTTGCATATAGCTAGGACAACGCCTATGCTACGTACTAAGAAAGAATGGTATGCATACCTGCATGCACGAAACAAAATTTACCTATGAAAACTCCGGTCGCTATTTGAACTGGTGACCCTGAGGGACAAGCAACTACGCTAACCGCCTATTGGACCATGACCAAATTCCCAATCAATGCAAAGTAAAGAAAAATTTAGTTGAGCAAGTTAAACAACACTCATAGTTTAAGTACAGCAATGATTAAAATAAACGTATAGAAACGTAAATCTAATAAATTTGTTCGGTTTTAAGGTGGCTATTACACTGCATGCTTCTTACGGATTTTGAAAAGGTTAGTGAAGTGCACATATGAGGCTGTTTATTAACGAATTTGCGTAAAGCCAATTGTAGCATCTCGAGCATCCCTAGAAGACGGATAGAAGGCTAGGAGTAGATTAGAATGCTTGTATTCAAGATGGAAGGAACAGGGACGCTGGTATGGCCGGCAGACCAGCCCACATAGCTAGGTTCCAGACGGCCGCCACCAGTGTGTCCAAACAAACAACACACTATACCAGTACTTTCCAGACCCAATAGGTGCTAGCTTTGCGTCTTGAGCATCTCTTAAGGACGAACGAAGACTAAATACATATATATTCAAGTGTGAGAGGGAAATAAACTGCTAACATGGCCCAGAGGTCAGCAAATGCAGCCACCTCCAATGGCCAGGGGTGTATGTAACATCGCAACCAGCATTTTTCTGGTCCCATTTAATAATCATAGTTCGAAAGGCAGTTAATAGTGCGCCATGATTGCATCATGATATTTAACTGGAATATTTAGCAAGCATCAAATGTAGACATTACTTAAATTTCTTTCAATTTGAAACTGCGGAAGCGTTGAAACGCTACCAACCATGTCCTTAGGCTATCTAGCAGGGGCACGATATAATTAGCAGACTGGAGCACTCACGCGTTTAGAGGTATTGGTGCAGGAGGCTCTATGTGCGACGTTTGAGACTTCCTAATAGGCTAAGGAAGGCACAGGATCTGGGCTTAACATACTTGCGCAGCAAGCGTTAAGCAGGGCTGCTGGCATCCTTCGGAGGCCATCCCACGCCGCTAAGACAATATGCCCGCCTCTCTGTGACCTAATTCGATATTGGCGCTAGGAAGATGCAGTGCTGCATAGCCTCTACCTTTCTTTCGAGCGTCGTTGTCAACGATCGCCTTGATCATCTTCCAGCGACAGACGTCTAAGCGTGACCAATACCAAAATGGTGTTAATCGGCAAAAGGCGTTTTTTGACAACTACATCTCTAGACACCCTCGGAAGTTAGACCAAAATCACAGTGTGGACTGGTTTGAGAATTTAAGTTGAAGTAAGAGGTCCTTAGCATCAGAGCATCTATAAGGAGAAATTAGAATGCCGATCTTTTTAAGCAGGCACGTTAAGGAAACCTCCAGATCAAAGCTGTTCCGCGTGGCTCGCAGCTAGTGTGGCTTCAGTTACTAATACCTTACTTGCGGGAACGGCAATGGGGTAGGTGCCAGGGGTGAGCGTCGTCCCTAGTCTTTTTTTATGGGGTATCGATGGTTCGCCCGTCCGTAGCACATGCACTACTTCCGCGCCACTAGTTTGCACAAGCGGCATAAGGTGGCGTGAAAAAAACCTCTAAGAAAGGGTCAGCTTTCCCCTGCCATCAGTGCAACGTCCCGAGGCGTCCTGGAGGCAAATAAGGCAGAATACCAGGACAGAATGCATGTCCAGTGGAGGGAACGGGGCACTGACACGGTTCAGACTATGGCAACATGGTCGACCAAGTGAGAAAAGTCGAAACGGATACGTCGGAACAACGCATCACATCCGGCCTTGATGACTCCTTCAATGCAGTCATCGTCCCGCCTTGAAGTCAATAATAGGAACGCTATCTCAACCAGTTTTCCTTCACATCAGCAGCCAACCCATGATCCCATGCCCGTATGCCATAGCACGCCTCCTGGGACAGAAAAGACACACTACTGGAAGTCTAAAGCTACAGATTATGAGACAGGACCCAACCTCCCATAAAATTGAAAACCAAGCACCACTGAAAGGCGTTAAATAGATAAAGTATTCTCAAAAAGCAAATTTGAAGATAGGAATTGGAAATCCAAAAGATGTTTGGCGCTTTTTGGTATTGTCTTCCACAGTTCCTTACTGATTTCAATGCATGATTGGGTTGAGGGCAGCCTTGACTGCATCAATGACCTCCTCCTTCGACTTACTACCATCGATGTGGGTTACCAGACCCTTCTGCGCGTAGTACTCAATCACTGGCAGTCCTTCTGTCTTAAATTGCACGATCCTGTGTGACAAAAGAAGAGGATGTAAAAAAGTTGGCATTAATACGCACTGAACGAGGTTTCAACCAACGTCACCAATGCGTGACGCGATATTTAACAAGGCATTATGGCCTAAAACTCATTTCTGTGCTCATCAACGAAGAGACTCACAATGCAAATGAATCTTGACGGATGTTGTGGTGATAATCGTGTTAAAATGCGATGGTTTTGGAGCACAGCTTTCCCCCAATGCTGTTATACATTCGTAGGGACAGAGAGCAATGGGATAGGTGGCAAAAACTACTCATCCTAGCACCTAAGACAATCAGAAGCAGTGGAAAAATGGCTGCATAACACACCAACTTGCCTATTCTTCAGCGTCTGCTCATTGTCATCAATTCGACCGGAGTGGCGCCGAAGACAACGCTCAAAGCAAACCTGAAAAAGAATGGGCATACACATGAAAATGCAAAACCATTTTTGAAACCATTCAACTTGCAATGTTGCGTGCCGAATTGAAAGAATGAAGGTGTCTGTGGGAGGAATGATGCCATTTCTCTAGCCTCCAAAGTATGGCCTGAGAGTCACAGAACGAGGTGATCGTCCCAACGCACTGGAGGAACAGGATCAAGACGAAACTTGTAAAACAGGAGTGCAAAAACCGCCTCTTACCACAAATCAGACAGGCAATCACCAAAAAGGGGTTTTATGGCAAGGGAAAGGAAGGCCAAAATGCTGGCATAAGGCGCGTGCCGCCAAGTAGCGCTCTTTCCAGTTGTCGGCATTGCAAACGAGTGATTTCATCATCACATAAGTAAAACACGGCAAAAACCGGCTCCTGGTGACTTACACTGGTACAAAGGATAAAAAAGAGAGCACTTTCCCTTCCCTCCTCTCCTTTTTCTGCTGGACAAGGTGTACCCTCACCTTTGAGTGGTTCAGCATGAGAAACATACCAACTGTTCCAACACACAGTATCCAGATGCCACGAGGAATTTTCGCACCACTCGAATCGAGATAAAGGTGATACACAAGGCTAACAGGTAGGCAGGCAGGCTCAAATTACATCCGATTTGCTCTACATGCAGTGATTTGATACTTCGTAGGGTGTCGTATTGCTGAACCCATGTGTAGATAAGCGACACCTCCCTAGGCTACAACCGATTACAACAAGACACACCCAAACAGCAAAGTAATGACAAGGCAAAGAAAGTGGATACTTATTCCAGCAAAAATGACAGAGAAAACGCGTGAGATGGAATGATGTTGCCCCAAATGAAGATAATTAACCCAGTTTTGGCGTTAAAGATAACACCAATGGCAGTAGTTGTCCGCCTGTCCTATCCCACAAGCTCTGGAACTCAATCAACAGTAGGAGACTAGTCTTGAAGTTTGAACAGTTATTCACCGCCTGAAATCGAATTGAGAATTTCCAAGCAGCTAACCACTTCTGAAGGGCAAATATGCCCACCTTGACTACTTGCTGCGAATTCCTTCAAACCACTACTCACCCATTTGAGTGAGGAGTCTCAGGATCACCTCTTCAAATTAGTCAACAGTTCATAAAATAACTATAAGAATTACGCTTTCAACAGTGGAGTCTTAGGAAATTCAATTGTAAGAGGGAAAATAAAGCGTTCTTGCCAAAATCGTCAAAGCGCACAGCCAGCATTTTCTCTTGGCACTGAATGGAGAGTGTTGGCCGTACCGATGGAGGCTCTCAATCCACACCACATTCGAATGCTCGAGGGATACCTTTATGTACAATGGGCGTGCAATCTTTGCCACCATTTCTCGGAAAACAGCAAAGAGTTCGTTGGAAATCGCAAGAAACTCGTTTATGGCATCTTGTCTAGGTCAGAAGTAGTTTTGGTTTGAGGGTGATAGTGTGTGGTAAATTAATGGACAGGCGAGTTGGACGTTGGAGCGAAGCTACCGCGCGGCCTAGGACGAAAGTTTACCCTCCCTTGTCTACTTTCATTTACAAGTAGCGAGAGTTGATATAAAGGGAGCAGAACTGCTGGAGAGCACAGAATGGTCCAGTTAACGGGGAGCTACAGGATTCCGACAATTGATGAACAGTCTCACGGAAATGGTGTCCCCTTGACAAGGGTAATATTCGTAAGGCCATGTGAAAGGACAAAAACGCCACCTTTCCCCTGCCCCCTACCGACCCTAATTCCGCCATAGCAGGAGGTAGTCCCCTACTAAGGCCTCAAACTACAGCTCCCAACTTTTCACTACCATTCGACTGATGCCACTTTTAACTACCTTCTGCAGCCCCTAAACTTCCCAGCGGAAGGCAAAAGGCAACCTTTCAGCACCCAAAAAGGCTAATATTTGCGTTTCACAAATGCGTACATAGATTGCATGGGCGTGTGATTACAGAAAAAGAATCTAATTTTCATTGCGTCAGAGGAGAGTAGAATACCCCCACGCAAATGACACTTGAGACTGATGATGAATCAAATTAAGGATAACAAAGTGGAAGATCACACACAAGTGCCAGGACTCGGCATCGTATCTTTAGAGTGGGAATGACAGATTTTGACGACATGGAAGAAGACATAACCCAAATTTATGCACAAAAATCAGCTTTTTTACACTTAGTTGAAATGTTCTTCCAAGCAATAATGTAAGGCGCACTAGAAGATATGGTCCTAGAAAGAAACCGTTACTATGGGGACCTATGCAAATGCATGCAGATGCTGGAAACACACAACCTCCGAATTGGCAGTAAAGCCTTGGGAGGATCATTACCAGCACGTTTGATAGGAGATCAAACTCCAAAATTAGCCAAATCAGCATTTCATATTGGAGCATTGCACAACACAGCACTGGTCGTTTTATGGCTTTGGAGAGTGGCAGACAGGGTCGTGTGGGCGTAAACCCTTAACAGCGTAGGTTCTCGCGTCATAAATAAGCGAATTGGCGAAAACAAAGGCGGTTCAACAGCTTCTAAAAAGGCATTTTGAGAGAACCAAAACTGGTGACCCCGTCTCCTATTAGACAAAAAGGGAAAAAACTTGATGAACAAAACCGCAGCCTTGCCTACGATAACCAGATTGATGGCTTAAAGAGATTACAACAAATCTGCCTCCAGAAGAGCAAATGAAGCGCATTTTGATGACAAAAAAAACTCACGCTATCCGGACAATCGAGGACAACGACTTGGATGACTTTGACCTTATCAGACATAGAGGTCTCCCATCCTGACTTGTTGTCTTCGTTGCGAGGGAAACCGTCTATGAGGTAGTTGATACACTTTTGACTCCTGTAGCCCTCTAACATGGCCTACACGTAAAAAACAAAGGCATAATAAGGGGTAACCTACTCCTAAGGCTAGAACTTTTTGTCTTACGCAAAAATGACGTGAATAATAAACTTAGCGCAATTTATGAGATGTAATTCGACTACCATCCTTCCCAAACTCAGCGGAATGAGATATGACCCGTTCGAGCGTTCAGGGACTTATAAGAGAGATGAGTTCAGTAAACCTTTAATATTCTAACTTCCAAGATGGGCTGGCGTTTGAAATAATAAGTGAAGAATCCCAACCCCCTTTATTCATGTCCCTCATGCCCACCCCATGAACAACAGCAAAATAAATTCAATGATTGACGTTAGGGATACTAAGAGCAGTGTGAATCATTATTGGGACCATTGATTTGTACGATTGGGTAAACAAGAGATGAGGTACGACGTCTTTTAAACCGGGATTTACGTCAAGAAACTGCATAAGTGGAACCCTAGAATCTAAAGTGTAACACCGATATAATAGGCGGGAGTTCCGACGCCAAATATGCCACATGCATTAACAAGTTGACGCCCAATACTAAAAGCTTAATCCGGCGCCACGTTAGAGGCTAGTGTTTATCCATATGACCTTAAACCTATCCAAAGCCCTAGCTAGAGCAAATAAAACGGTTTTATTTACCAACGGGTAGAGTAAGCAAAGGGTTACGGTATGGCCATGGCTGCCGCTCAGTGGAGGTGACGTAAAGATGTCTGATATCTTCAAAAAATTGTTTACCTTAGTCTTATGGTGAACGATAGGTATTAAGGCACGCCTACATCCGATGTTTTCTAGCCAGGAATAACTGAACAGGGACTTAGGGTTCTGGAAGGCTCAGAAACTCACCAAGAGGAGGTGAACTTCTAAGATAACCCCAGAATCGCCATTTTAGACAGTAGGTAAGAAAAGATAATTTGTATGACATGGAAACTAAAAATGTTACAGTACTTCAGAGTGGTATGTTGTAAAAAAGCCCAATCACGGATAAACTCAAGTAACTGCAGACAAAAAACAGTGTGAGGCAATAAGTGCCGAAAAAAGGCTAAACAGCTAGAATGAAAGATTAAAACCAACTTTGTAGAGGAGGGAACAAGTAACCGCGACAGGAACGATTGTGCCCGCCTTCATGTATGATTCAATTTCAGCAGAAAGCTTTGAATTCGGTGCATTCATTTCCTTTCGCAAAAGTTCACCAGCAGATAAATGAATCATGTTGAAATGCTGAAGTGTAAAGAAAGTTTTTAGCGGTAAAATTAACGAGAGTTGCTGAAACAGTAAGGCGAAATAAGGGCTAAATGAATCCCAAAAGTTTTACCGAAGCTATCGGAGGGCAGATGGTGCCTTTTCCGGAGCCGGGTCCCCCAAGCATGAAAATTACTCCAAATGGTTCTGTACAGGGATGAACGGAGTTTTGCTTTGCTGCCATGGGAGCACTGAAATATTTACAAAAGATCGAATACGATCTCTTAAACAATGAGAGAGTACTGCAAACGCTAAAATATGTGCAACAGGAGCAATGCATCGCGCTGTCAACTAGCACATATCTGTCAACATGCACGCACCACCTGCTTTCGGAAGACGCGGAACAAATTAAGGCAAGCTGAAAATTAATGTGCAAGGCACGCATTAAAACGACATGAACGGGATGATTTATGTTTTTACAGTGAGTAAAACCAATAAACTAAACTGCATAAACATTAAATGCAAATTTTTGGTAAGCATTTTAACTGTCAAATAGTGTTTAGTCTGAATCTGAATTTAAGCTATTGCCGCTTTTCTTGCCTATCTGATGTCTGAACGTAGGCAGCAAGCCTAGTTTTCTGCAGAAGATGTTAATTTTGTTAAAATATTAGCATTCCTCTAACCTATGCGATGATTTATCTATTGAGATAAACACGACGACAATTTTTTGAAAATATCAACACTGGTAAGGTGCCATGAAGACATCACATAGCTTTCTCTTCCATTGAGCGTTGTCTTCGACGCGTCAGACATCACAACGTAATCAGTACTGCGAGAAACATTTACGTGCTAACCATGTAGCGTCCCGAGCATCCCTAAAAGAAGGAGAGAAGGCCAGGTGCGGGTCAGAATACATGTATTCTAGACGGAAAGTATGGTAACTGCTGGCATCTCCGGCAGGCCAGCCCATACAGCTAGCCTCGAGGTGGTCGCCACTAATATGTCCGACCAACCAATTGCCCAAACAAACAATATGCTACATAGCCCCTCTCTTCTTTTGAGCGTTGTCCTCGACGTGCCTCTTCATTCACCTTGTGCGCCAGCCATCGCAACGTAACCAGTACTGCGAGAAGCGTTCACGAGCTAACCATGCCACACGCCGACGTCCGGCGCAAATGAGGCGACATTTGACACCACGTCGATGATCCCTTATGGCAGTCCGGCTCCACCTGCAGGTTCGCCCGGCTTGCCAACTAACTTCGGAGTAGGAGGTTCAGACGACTATCACTGCATCCATTGCAAGGTTAGTTTACCGGCAGCCTTTCGAGATGGTTTACGGCTAGGAACGCTTCAGTTGTAAGTAGCTTTACTGCCAAGCACGGGAGTGGGATAGTATCGAAGATAAACGCAGTTCTTAGCCCTTCAGCAAAGGCACTTTTACTGCACCGTTATAACGTGCCACCTGCGGGATAAATCTGGGTAGGAAATGCACAAAATCGGGCTCCACTTTCCGCTGCCACCACTGTAGCATCCCAAGCATTCCTGAAGGACAGAGAGAAAGTTGGGTATAGGTCAGAATACTTGTATTCTAGGCGGAAAGGAAGGGAACTGCTGTCATGACCGACAGGTCATACCACGCAGTACCCCAAGGTGGTTGCCACTAATGTGTCCGACAAACCAATAGACCAAACAAGCAAAACACTACAGCTGCAACCATCTATTCAACAGGCAATCAAAGCGCGAAGTAAATGGTTGTTGTGGTTTGTTTGTTTGATCCGAAGTGTGGCCGTTGTTCACTTAGACGGCAGCTTTAACCTGGCTACGTGGGCTACCTCAACGTTATGCCAGAAGCTATATTTTCCCTAAACTGCGCCTTCTTTAGTCTAGAAGAAGTACTCTCGCGTGGTTAATTGGCGAGCCAAATGTGCCCCTGCTGTGATATCCCGAGTCCCCTAAAGAAGGAAGAAAGCAAAATACAGAACGGAATATATATGTGCTTCCTTTAAAGGAAACAACTCGAATGCTCTGTTTGTGAGGACCCTCAGTAAGCCTTCGGTGAATTAGTTGAACATATTGACCTAAACGCGTGGACTGGTCTTTGAGCCATGCCAGCAGCCAAATTCTTTTGCCGAATAAAAATAAGGCATACTTCAAATTTGCCTATTTGCCTACGAAGGAAACCTAAAATCCACAACATGCGTGAATGCTTATTGCACAGTAACTCTGCCACAGTCAAGACAATGAACTTTTATGCTTTTAAAACCCCATCCTTTTTATTTTTGATGACTTATAAAAGTTGAATGGTTAAAAGAGAAATGGAGACAATTTGTAACTTCAAAACTGTGAGTTTGATTCTTTAGATTCGCAAGCGCTGTGGTTGAGACTGTTTTCGTTGTAGTATGGGGCGAAGGTCGACGTCGTCTGCGTCCTCTGCAGGTAGAAGCAAGGATCGGCAGGCTTCAAATGAATTTTTTATTTCAAAAAAACCAAAGAAGCCCATTATATTGCAAACGGTTGATAATGAATCAACAGGGACAGTCGATGACGTGGATGGTAGTGATGATATCGATGGAAGCCTGGAGGACACCCCCCAACCATGCACGAAGCAACTTCAAAGCGCTTGGAGTCAACGCAATTCCACATCGTCGGATACAGCTGAGGGTCGAACAATATTCATAAGGAACGTCTCTTTCGATGCTGATGAAGATCGTCTTTACCAATTCTTGTCTAACTTTGGCAAACTTTTGTACGTCAAAATTGTCAGGGACAAACTTACCCAGCACCCTCGAGGGACGGCATTTGCAAAATTCGAGTCCCAATTGGACGCTGAAAGTGTCTTGCTTCAAGCCTCTAAACCAGAGGTTTGTTTGTCTCTTGTGGACCAATTTTTTGTTTCGTGGTGTAGTTTTTCGGCCAAGTTTTTCTTGGATTTCAGAATGCGCATCGATTCGTCTTTGCCGATAGACCGTTGGTTTTGTCCCTAGCTGTTAGTAGGGATGAAGTCCTCAAAGCTAAAACACTTAGTTCTGGTGAGAAGGTTTCAAGTAATGGCAATACGGGTGGCAGGAATCTTCATCTTGCCCGCATTGGGCGTAAGTCTGCTCATAAACCTGTATTTCGTGATAGTGATTACCATCATTGCATTTTCAGATTGACATTTACCCTTGTATACGTTTTGCATACGTTTTATGCCTTTCCTAATGTACAGTCACTTCGTATGCCACTTTTCATGAGCAGAAACACGCTTCTTAAGGTTGTTTTCGTCCACGTTCCTTCAATTTTACATATCCCATGGGTTTCAGTTGTGATTATGCTACACGACTTTGAATTGATCCTGTGGTTTAAATCGTATTTATTCTGAAGCTTTTTCTCCAAAGGAGTATGCTTACATTACCCACATTTTCTGTTGGGGAAGTTTGTCTTGAAGAAGTATTTAGCTGTCGTTAGCTCATAAGCCGATTTTTTATTAAATAAACTGTTTTGTCAATCTATCTGTCCACTCCGATTCTCTGTGGATTTTCTATGTACAAAAGACATTTTTGTTTTACTGCTTGATAGTCTCGCAGCATCGTTCTTGTTCAGTTTTTGCACGGGAAGTCTTTAATTAATAACTTAGAACTGCTTTTTGGAGACTTTCTAGCCCACTTTGGTTTGTTTGCAAACTTGAGGGCCACCAACAAACGCTTGCTGGCGAAAAGTATGTGCGAAACTTTATACCAAGTACATCTTTTGGCAGAGGAGAATGGAATCAGACTTACTGTTAAATAAAGTACCTTTGGCATAACCAGAATATCCCTTTCATAGGCTACTACCGTGGCTTTTCGTTTTATGGATTCGAGCTGGTTGTCGGCTACCTATATCAAGATCGAATAATACTGTGCATTCGTTGATTGTCTTGCTCTTTGCTTAAAACCTTGCTTGTTCTCCAATTTACCCTTCCGAAATTAAGCCAATCCACCTAGCTACCTCTAATCAACTCATCTAATCTGATGAGTTTCAGCGACATCCCACTTATAGACGGGAGTACCAGTTAAGGAGAGTTTGGTTTAAAAAATGGTGCTAGATTTTGCACAAACGTCTTCTATTCCACATAGTTATTCGGCCAGGCAGTCGGGCGGCCGAGGGGATGACCCGCAGGGAGGCGGCAATGCGAGAGGCGGTGGCACGAGCGAAGCAGGCGAAATTACGCGACCCAAGCATCTTCATCAGCCCACTGCGTTTGTGCATGCGCAACATCCCTCTGAATGTGGATGATCGAACTCTGCGTCGGGCCTGTCGGAAGATTGCGGGGTCAAGCGCTCGCATCACGGAGGTGAGTCAGCGACAGCTCGTCTTTGCGTTATCACTTTTTCTTTCTGTTCATTTACAAACCGTAATCGCAGAATTACCTTCATGTTCGGGGTTTCATAGGTTTCATTTGTTTACCAATTTTTAAGTGGCATAGAAGGTCTTCCTTATGTTAGTGGAGGCCTCCATAAGATCTAGGACCTCGGCCATAGAACTCTGTGTCGTGGAACTGGCAATCCCGCTGTTAATAGTTGCAGACTGGTGGGAATCCATAAACTCTAAAAGGAAGCTAGAATTGGTATCAGTTATTGACGACTTGAGCTGTCTGCTAAACCACTAGCCTCTCTAATGCGTCTTCCTTTCAGTGTCGAGTGATGCGAGACCTAAAGAGTGGTGTAGAACATCCCAAATCCTTGGGCTATGCATTTGTTGCCTTTGAGGAGCACGGGGATGCTCTGAAAGTCCTTCATGCTCTTAACAACAACAGCAGCATCCTTGGCGGCAATAGGGTGAGCAACCCAAGCTTTCTATTTCCTCGGCCTTCCCCAACTGCCATTCACACGAGTTTTTTTCGCATGTCAAGAAACCGATTGTGGAATTCTCACTGGAAAACTCAAAGGCCCTTGAGAAGAAGAGGAGGCGTATGGAAAAGTCTCAAGTGAGTTGGTAACTGCGTTCGTGTTCATTTTGGTTAGCACCGTTTTTGTCGACGTACGGAAGGGGGCTTGGGGCCTACTGACGTGTCTCAAGTGTGTGTGCCGTTGCCAAGTTGCTCGGTTACCAGTTTCTAAAACCTGGGGTTAAAGAAATAATTAATGCATCACGACAGTTTTTAGTTGAGATATGCAAAGTTACGTGACACTCTTTGCGAAAAGGTGAAGACTTCAGACCTATAACCCTATCTGCTTACTCCATTCTCCGGTCTTCTACGTCAGGGAAGTTTGTGAAAGCTTCACCGGTGTCTCTCTTTTATCGCATGTAGATTCCTTTTTCAGTGGGAACTAGCTGACCCATTAATGCGCAAGCAGCTCTCGAGGTATTAGCGTGGGTTCTCTTGTCATATGTCAAAAGGTAGCTCACCTTGCTGCCACCCTCTTGAGGTTACTATTTTTTACACGATATACGTTGGTAAGTTGCTTGATCGTAATCAAGGCGCTGGAAGACTAAATAGGTATGCATGGAGGCCCACACCATCATCGCAGAGGTCGGATCACGTAGTTGGAGCTTACATCCTTCGACAAAGTGGAGTTCATCTCGTGTAGTTCGATAGATTCGTTAATTTTTGAATGACGCGTCATGACTTATTACTTTATCATCCAAAACAACTTTTTTTTCTTGAAGGTGGCACGGGAGTCAAAGTTGTTGAGCAGCGACTTGCAGTCGACGCGTCAGCTTGTCGGTGGTAAAAGAGCAAAACGCAGTCAACGGTCGAGGGTCAAAGCGAAACGAGGCAAGAATGAGCTGACGCGAATTATGCCTAAAAAGTTAGGCCCCAAGATTCGGCATAATCGGTTGAGGCTTGGAAAGTGAGGAGAAGTGGAATGTACAGAAGGGATTAATGGATTTGCGAGCTGCACATACATATGTATAGTCACTTCTTTGCACTTTTCTATTACTGGATTGAATGTATGTTTAACAACTCTCTGGTGGTGTATGGTTCTGCTTGGGGGGCGTTGCTATGGTGTTTTAAGCTGTGAAGTCGCCAATGCGACTGTGGACCGGGCCCTACCTGGGAGCCGGGTCATAGTGGGCCTGCAAGATCGGATAGCTGTGCAGGGGCGAGCAGTCTCCATGATATTACCGTAAGGAGGCCTTGGGGATTTTAATTGCTCTAGAAATCTGTATCATATGTGCTGTGATGCAAGTATCGATGTGAGATTTGGGTTGAGTCCCTAAATATTTATAATCATTAAGAGGAATTATGTGGAATGGTTGCGCTATAGTTCATTTCGGCTAAAACCAAAGATTATGTTTTATTAAACAGTTCTTTGCTAGCACGTGTACTACTTGAATTTAGCTTTTATAGGCTGGCATACCGGGATTTGTTTATGCAGACTAGTATATGGTCGATTCAACTCGGAACAATTTGATGGTGTTATACGGTTTGGGATGTGGGTGGGTGCATTGTTGCTGCTTTTGCCCTTTCACGCTTAGGTTTTGGTGCAGCGTTGCCTGCTGTGCACTTTTACTTTGAAATGATCTAAAATTGAAGCCTGATGTTTTCCTTCTTGTTCAGCACCGCTTCCGACTAAACTTGCTGATAGTTTTCTGTCTGTCGTTCCAATGCGCATGTGGGACAGGTGAGCGGTGCATTTGGCGTGGCTTATGCAACACAACCAGTGATGCGAATCCTCTTTACTGCTACAAACCGGGTCCACCTCAACCAATTTCGGGGCTTTATCTCTCCAAACTTTTATCAGCCTGTCCAGAGTACCAGAATGTTGAGAATCCTGCAGTCTCGCTTCCTGTTTGTTGCTCACCAGATCAGATAGAAGTATTTGTAACCTCTCTCCAGCTGGTTAGAATGTTTCTAGGAAGGTAACTTCCAAATTTTTATGCTCATTTGCATAATTGTAGCTGTCCCTCATGCTTTGCCAACTTTCGCCGTCTCTTCTGTGAAATGACCTGTAATCCCGCTCAAAGTGACTTCCTCACTGCTGTTACCATTCGTGATGATGGGGCCGTGAAACGGGTGGATTACACCCTCACCAATCGATTCGGAGAAGGTTTCTTTAACAGTTGTGCTGTAAGCACTCATTTCATGAACTTATCTCGAGTTTTCATTTGCCGATGTTTTGACTTCAATTATCGTCTAGTTCTACCTTGAATGTTACAGGAGTCATATAACCCATTGTGGAACCTTATCTTAAGCAGTTATAAATGTAGACGGATTGAAATGAAGACAATGACCCATTCGGCCGTTGTGCCGCTCTAAACGGCACATTTTTTGCAGCATGTATTTCGTGGACTAATGCGATTAAGGCGGTTTCGAAGTTCTTCAAGAGACTAAATTGTCTTTAATTGTACGATCTTAATGCTGCCTTAAACCTTGAGGCTTGATAAAGTGCTGATTTCTGTCACCACCATAATCTGTTGTTCTAGTTGTCTGATTTTACTGATTTGCTCTCACTTAATTGACGTAACAAGCTGTCACCTTTTTTACGGTAGTTTCTTTGTGCGGCTCCGGGTATTCGAATATTCGAGTGGGTGACTTATAGTCGGTGAAAAGCGAATTTGTCCGAAGGCGTGATGGGCTATTTTCTTCCGGGATTGGCTTCATGCTTCGCTTCATGCTCCATACTTCAATTGTGTAGCCTAGTTGAAAGACAATGGGGAGTGGCTCAACGTTGAGGGTTGGGTAGCCTCTACAAAAATAATTCATGTGAGTCACCATTTGTGGCCTTTTATTTTTTAGAATGTTCAGTATTTGGGTTCACCAGCGATATCAATCATTTGTGGCGATGCTCAATGCACCCTATCGAAGTTGATGGAAGCCCTCGGCAAATCGGTGGACAATGGCGGGCAAGCGCCCTTCGACATCAACTTTATCTTGACTGATCAGATTTCCGATCAAGCAATGGACGCGCCCACTTACGCTTGCGATATGCGGCTCCCCCCTCTGGGGCCGAACCCAGGTCAGGAGGCCTGCGACTGCCCCGATTGTCCATCCACGTGCCCACGACCCGACTTTCCGCAGCCACACACACCCATCTTCTTTGGTGAGTTTTATACTTGCTTCCCGCCGTGTGATTTATTGCAGTGGTTCGGAAGGGGTAAGAGGCCAATAGCAGAAGTGTGGCCCTGAGGTAATGCACTCAAATGTGTCGTTTGGCTTATTTCCATTTTCTCATTCCTCATTGCAGGAGTCCCTCTCCCGTGGTTGATTTCCGGGGTCATGTTTGCCACCCTTCTCGTGGTCTTCGTCGCCATTGAGGCATCGGGTTGCAGATCTCAACGTCACCATCGACATGCTGAAGATGAGGGGGACACAGAACTGCTCATTTCGACACCTTCCAGTGACGATCACCACGCAACTTGGCAAGAACGACTCGGCGCTGCTGTGGATTCGGCTCTCTTTAAGGTTTTTTCGTTCCTCCCGTATATTATTAGAAACCTCTTGACCGCCTTCTCCAACTTTCCAACTCACACTGGGAGATTTATGCTTTGGCTAGACAAGCCATATTTGCCATTAACAAAATGGAAACGAACCAATTGTTGGTGCATTTATCAATTAGCTCGAAATGTTTAGTAATGGTTTTGTTTGAAATTTTTAATCTCGGGGTAAATCGGGGTGTCCAGCATATGTGACGCTGGTGACAAGTGTGTTAACCGCTGCCATCGTTTCCTTCCCACTTGCTAGGGCTTCTCACGCCTGGGTCTTCTCATTTCCCATTACCCAGTCTCAACGCTCTTCTTCTCGGCCATCTTTGTGGCCATTCTCTGCAGTGGCCTGCTGATGTTCACAGTGACTACCAACCCAGTGGACCTGTGGAGTGATCCAAAGTCACGCGCACGTGTTGAAAAGAACTACTTTGACACCCACTTTGGGTGGGTGCTTTTGGGTTCTGGAACCATCCTTCCATCCCTCATTCCACCCTCCATCATCCCCTTTCACCTTGAGCAAAGTAGAAGATTATGTTTATCCTTATCTTCTAAGCATCAGTAATGTTTAGGTCCCAAATCAACCCATGACTGCATGATACCATCCATTATAAGCCCTAGAGTGGCGCGTTACGTATGTGTGACTGTGTTGTTCCAGACCCTTCCATCGTTTGGAGCAACTAATTTTGCGACCTCTGGATCCCACGCCAGTAAAGAATGGCACGATTGGGCCGGCGTTTCGGAAGGACTTTTTGGAATTGGTGAGTTCTGCCTTACCTTCCTCCCCCGTTACCTTTGGTATTCATTCTTTTTATGCCCAGATAGCCATTCGATTCGCCCATTCATAACTCTTGGAGTTTCCCCAAATCCCCTAACTCATCAGAGACGGGTCTCTTCCTCCCTCACCCCACCAACCCATCCATTGAGAATTATTCACCCTTCTGAAATCATCCCAGCCACTCAGTCATTCATCCATTCGCTCATCAATATCGGCTCCATTCATTCATCCTGTGTCCTTCACTTCACCCGTTCTACCTTGATCCATTCATTCATCGTTCCCTATATCCATTAATCAATCCTCTCTCCCTATGAATGTATTCATTAATTCTCTCTGGCTCTGGCTACCCATTTCTAACCTATCCAATGGCTGGCACAAGTGTCTTTTTATAGTTAAACTACCTTTAGAGAGCCTGGTTTCATTTTAACCGATCACCGAGGCGTGTTGTGTCGTATGCACGAGCCTGTGTTCACAGCTCCGTTTGTTCTCGTTATTAAGACATGTCATTGCACGTAAGCAGTGATGGTAGAACACGCTTGGCTCAGTTTCTCCTGTTATTGCAGCACTATTGCCACGACCGTCTCCCATTCACAAGTCGGTGTTTGGCTTTTTGTGTAGGTTCTCGACCTTCAATTGCAAATCAGTAACATTACTGCCTACGGAGAGGTCGTGAAGACCAACGTCAGTCTTGCTGACATCTGCTTCAAACCCATGCAGCCGGATAAGGATGAATGTGCAATAACCAGCCCTCTTGAGTACTTCCAGCACAATGTCACTCAGTTTAACAACTCCGTGAGTTCCCACTATCATTGGTCCCCCCCTCCGAGTGTGCGTATTAACCGTGGGAATGCATAAGCCTCATCCGCATATTTTGCCTTTCTCTTTACATAACTAAGCGCAATTTCTATTCACAGGACTACCTTGAGCACTTGTTGAGTTGCACCAAGGACGTTTTCAACCCCAAGTGCCTTGGATCCTCTGGCATTCCACAAATGCCCAACGTAGTCTTTGGTGGATTTGAGGGTAAAGTCCGTCTTCTTGAATGTCCCGCGCGTTGACTCATTGATGATAATTGTTGGTACGTCTTACAGATGGAAATTACGGGCTAGCAGAGGCGGCGGTCATAACAATTCTGGTGCGAAATGATGCCGATCTCAAATCAGATCATATTCAACGCTGTCTAGTTTGGGAGGCTGCCTTCATTTCTACCGTGCGCGAGTGGAAAGAGGCCCATTCTAAGGAGGTGGTCGTCAGTTTCTCTGCAGAGGTAAGATCTCCACTTTGTCAGCCCTCTAAACTGCTTCATCTTGAAGCTAGCGGTGGCTCATTTTAGCGCTCAGTGGAGGACGAACTCGAACGTCAGTCCAATGCAGATGTTCGAACCGTTGTAATCAGCTATCTTGTAATGGTTGTCTACGTCAGTCTCTTCCTGGGCTCGTACAGCTCCTGCCGGAACATTGCGGTGAGTCTGACCAATTTTGGGCTTTGTTAACCAACAATGCAGCTCGATCATAACGGATGGAATTTGGAAGTACCATGTATGATTCAATCACATAAACACCCTAGTTTAGCTGTCACAGTTTACATTTTATTCATGCAACTCTTTCTATGACGTCGGTTGTCTTCATTCACACGTGGTTATGGTCGTGCTGAGCGGGTTTACTTGAAGGCTAACTCACTATTGATCTTATCGGTTGTCGGCGCATCCATCATTCTTTTTCCCACCTTTTGTTTATACCTCAGAATTTTTTTTATTGAATTGATAAAGATCACTGCACTGCTACTTTCAGGCCCTGTCCTGAAACTTTTCTGGTCATGCTGCTCTGTAGGTCGACTTGAAAGTGACTCTCGGCCTGGGCGGCGTGTTGATTGTCCTCGCCTCTGTTACCGCCTCGATCGGTTTTTGGAGTTATCTGGGTGTGCCCGCCACTCTAATCATAATCGAAGTCATCCCATTTCTCGTATTGGCCGTTGGTGTGGACAACATCTTCATTCTTGTCCAAGACTACCAAATGAATGAATCGCGGAGCCAACCATCGAGCCCACAGCACAACAACCAATCCGATGCCGATGTGGTGGAAACCGACGATCGACTATTCGAGGTTGTCCATGGAAGTGAATTTGATCTGCATGCTGAAGCTCAAAGACGTGTCGCACGCACTCTAGGCCGTGTTGGCCCCTCAATCCTGCTCACTAGCTCCGCTGAATCGGTCGCGTTTTTCTGTGGTGCGTTAGTCTGCTTAAATCCGATATAAGTAGCAACTTTGAATCAACTTTATATTTTGGATTTTGCTGCAATTCTTTCCTTACTCCTAATCTTCCTTTCAATAATGCCAACTTTTAGGTTCAATGACTTCAATGCCGGCGGTACGAGTGTTTGCACTGTACGCCGGAGTCTCGATTGTCATCAACTTCCTTCTGCAAATCTTCGCTTTCACGGCTCTGCTTACGTTGGATGCTCGTCGCGAACTGGTTAGTTGGAAAGTTCATTCTTCGTTAAAATTTTTGTCATCTTGCAATATAGAACTGTTTTTTTAGGCGCACAAATGGGACGTGCTTTGTTGCATCAAGAATCAGTCGGCAATCCCAACGGACCACTCCTCCCATCCCTCTGCCGAAACCGTTGTTGCACGTGAGAACTAACTGACCAATAATTTATCCTTGGTCGTTTTCAGTGACTGCATTTCTGTCTCATTTTTACTTTAGCGACGAATGCCACGGAGCAACAGTCGACAAGCCCCGCTCAACCGAACGATAGTAATAACTTGCCTGCTGGACCTACCCATTCAAATGACGCTGCTGCGCCAAGGGCCACTTGGTTGTATCAAGCGGTCTCTCGCGGTCTTTCACCTCTCATTCTTTCAAAATGTGTCCGCCCTTTTCTTGTTGTCATTCTGCTCGTGTGGATATGCCTCTGTATAGCCTTGGTAACTACACGTCTCGAGGTGGGATTGGATCAGCGGTTGTCCATGCCACTGGGATCTTATGTGCTGGACTACTTCGACGCCATCGCCCAATACTTGGCTGTTGGTCCGCCTGTCTACTTCGTCGTGACGGCTGGTCACAACTACACTGTGTGGGAGATGGGGCAGAACTCAGTTTGCAGTTTTGCCGGATGCTCTAATTCGTCTCTGCCCAACATTATCGGTGCATACGCGAAATCGGCAAATTTGTAAGCCGCAGACATTTTAAACGTTATCATAACCCTTTAGATCGCATATTGCCTCACCATCCATGGTGTGGATCGACCAATACGCCAACTGGCTACAAGCAACTGATCCCTCTATCCATTGTTGCCGCGTGCTAAGGACTGATCAAAACGTCTATTGCAATGCCACCGACTCCACCTCGGACTGCGTGCCCTGTCTAGAATCGGACTCCCACTTGCCCACTGGGGATGCTTTCAACCGGTTCATTCCGCGCTTTCTCGAACAAAATCCCGACACCAATTGTCCTCGTGGGTGAGTGATGAGTGTTGGTTCCTCAAAGTATGTCTTAACTGAAGTTGTGTAAACGATTATGTGTTTGGCATTTCAGGGGAAAAGCGGCATTTGCTACAGCGGTGGAACTAATCAAAAAGAATAATGACACTACCAACGTGTCCGTTGGAGCAACACATTTTATGACCTACCATACAGTGTTTCGCGAACCACGAGACTACATTGAGGCGTTGAGGTTATCACGGCATATTGCTGATCATGCTCTGCGCTACTGGAGTAATAAAAATCCGGGCGATTCTACTTTTAACGATACAATCTTTCCCTACAGGTATTTGAACAGTTTGCTCCGTATAAGTCATCCTTTCCTTGTTTCGAGCACTTACAGTCACTTGGAGCGCAATTGAACGTTGTGTCCCCTGTTACAGTTATTACTAAAACTGTTTAACTTTATTTTTTTAGCGTTTTCTACGTTTTTTACGAGCAATACCTGGGCATTCGACACGAAATGGCACTTCAGCTCGGCGTCTGTCTAACTGCCATAACGGTGATCACCTTGCTTTTGTTGGGTCTCAACTGGGCTGCAACGCTGATCATCCTTCTTGGGGTGGCGTGCATTGATGTTAGTCTCCTCGGCCTCATGTGTCTTTGGAGCATCAATCTTAATGCAATCTCCCTGGTTAATCTTGTTGTGGTAAGTTTGCCCCGGCCTGTAGCAGTTCTCTTATCAGGTGTTTTGAATGTAGTGAAGATTGACCACTTTGTTTCTCCCTAGTGTACTGGAATAGCCGTGGAATTCTGTTCCCACATCGTGCGGGCCTACGCGGTGAGCGGCTGCAAGACGAGGGTTCAACGAGCTCACGAAGCTCTCTCCGAAATGGGTAGTTCGGTGTTGCGCGGTATTACGCTAACAAAGTTGGGCGGTATCGTGGTGTTGGCGTTTTCCAATTCGCGACTCTTTCAAGTTTTCTATTTCCGTATGTACCTTGGAATAATTGTTTTCGGTGCTCTTGTGGGATTGATCTTCCTTCCAGTCCTTCTCAGCTACATTGGTAGGTTGATCAAATGTGTGCATGGCTGTTAACTTGATTGGGGACTAGCATAGCTGTCATCCTCTTGTTGACTCCCAGGTCCTTCTTTGAATCCACTGGCTGTCGCCACTATGAAAGATGTGAGCGAGGTGAGAAGAGAAGAGGCTGAGGAGGGTGATGAAGAGGTGAACGAAGAAGGGCGTGCTGACTCGCAATTCCAGACTACAGGATGGGGCAGTAATCGGTTGTAGATCTCGCAAATGTTTTTCACCTATTTGTAATTTTCGTCTCATCTGGATGCGCATAAGGCTTTGTGTCAATCGGTGATAATGTGCTGCGATTTTGATGCGTCATTTTTATTGTTAAGTAATAATTATTCTGTCGTTGTTTCTTCTCACTTTCACCCGCTGCACCTGTTCTCATGAGGATCTGGAGTTGGTCGTAAATGTTTGGTCTCCGTAAATGAGTAGCGCGAGTAGACCTCTGTGGTGATGGATTTGAACTGTTTAGCTCTTTTGGGTAGGGGAGCAGTAGTTTGTAGGTCGATGTTGGACCCCTAAGTAGTATCAGTTGGCTCACCTTTTTGCTCTGTGCAAAGCAGTCGTGCAGCCTCGAACTGGTATGATTCGCTAGTTTAGTCAACCAAATGATGACGCAATTTCGGAATTTCTGGGATTTTGGATCCGTTTGGAGAAGAGGATAGAAAACCATTAATCACAATGAGTCTGCGTGTGCGTAGTTTTGGCCACCAAGCCTCCCTTTTTTTCTGCTAAGACGCAGAATGCATCAATAAACAAATCACATGCTTTGTTTTATGCGTGGTGATGCTCCACGAGTTACATTTCGTCTCTCAGCCTCATCACCTGGGGTGTGTTGGTGGCTGATCCGAAGGTCTCTTCTCAGGTCTATTTTGTTGCCTACTGCACTTACAGAGTTTGTGAGAAGTCGGTTCGTGTGAAGGCACCGAAGTGGGCGTTTTACTTTGCTGTTGTGATTGCCAAAATCGGTGGTCAACGCAGGGGGCTGATTAAATTATCCTTAAGTTTCTTTGACTATGTGGTCGATTTTGAGTAGTTGAGAGGCTACAGACCTAGTCAGGCGGTCGTGTCATCCCAACGGCGCTGTATGTACGATTCGGCTTGTTTTAATTTGCTGCACAGAATTATCACTGTCCTAAATTAATGTATTCAATGTTTGCATTGATCATGACTAGAATATTGGCCAAAATTGGTGGGCGGAGTGTATAGTGTTAGAGCCTGCGCTCTAGTATCTGTAGCTGCTTGAGAGTGTCTTGAAGACAAAAGAGGGCATAACACCAGGGAAGGGGATTGAGACTGCTTACATGGTTTGGAGGCCAGCCAGCCCGATTCGGACAACATGGCCGCCCATGTGACCGAAATCGGAACCGACCGTTAGAACAAAGTACTGCAGTTTCTGTGCATATTGCAGCACGTTAGGCATCCCTCGCACCCGTTCAATTAATGTCATTTCTTTTTCAACCTTACTGTGCCAACCAGATGCAGTGCTTGTGTCGTTGCAAAGGCATCATTTAAGCAGGAATGGAAAACACTTTGACTTTCGCGCCGGGGAGAACTACGACCTACCCGAAACGGTCAGAATCTTAGTTCGTTTCACCACTGGTTTCTATTACGGTCACTTGGATGGTTACATTAACCTAACCTCCGAGTCACATCAGTATCCGCAAACACTCCTACTGCTGAACTTACATGCGTATGCATTCTGCCTAGCAAAACAACCTTCTCTGACCCCAAGGAAGTCTCGGGACACTACAGCCGACTTCACTAGAGGCTTTTCAAACGCAATCAAAACAAAGGAGAGCAAGGAATGCCAGCGAGACGTGTCATGCAAAATCGGAAAGGTAGCTGTAATAGTTTGCTTGTTTGGACTGCTGGTTGCTCTTCGGTTACTTAGATGCCACATATACCTACCCACGAAGGCCGGCCTCCGGGCCATGGCAGCAGCCACATTCTCCACCCCTATAAAGTATGTGCGCTCCCACCCCCCTCCCCCCCATATTTCGCATTGTCTCGTTTCAGGGGAGACTCGGAAGTCCGTAGTAATGCTTCTCGCAGCGTTCGGAGCATCTCTTGGAGTCAAATGAAGGCATGAAATACGGGGTAGAATATTTATGACCTATAGAGGGAGGAACTGTAGCTTTTGAAATTGCCCGGAGGCCAGTCCACTCAACCAGGTCGGAAGGATCACTTGAGTAACCAGAAGTGTGAACGAACAAAGCACTATACTTATATTCTTTAACTGTGCTTTGCGGGCTGAAGGATAATTCCAACCTGCATGTGAACAAAAGTAATCACTCCATCGGGTCCGAGACGCTGTCGCGATAGAAGCTTCGACTGCGTTATCACATGTCCTTCTTCGGCTTATAATAAAATACCGCTTAAAGTAACAAACTTTCTCACAGTAATGGTGGAAGTAATGCAGAGCATGGACGGGCAGAGTTGTCTACAAAAAAATTCATCAGTTAATACTAACAAATTTTGAGCACATACTAATTAGAATAGCAGTACCATGTCATTATTTGATAAAAACGCAATCAGACGCCTATCATTGCAAAAATTATTAAGAGCACAATGCAGAAAACGGAACGAGAAATGAACGCGTGTTTTGAAATCCCGCTGAAGCCTCGTACAAATTCTTCGTGAAAAAATTTAGCCAGATGTCCCACTGATTTGCAATAATGTTTTCTGAATAAGAAAGGACACCTTATTTAATTTTTGACTAGTAAAGATTTGGAGAGCTAACACTTGTTGCACCAGATAAGGAGTCTCTAGGTCGTTGCAATTTACACACTCTAGGTTATGTAGCACACGCACAAATTTAAATCATGGGTGATAATTCGGACACATTCAATGAGTTGTTAGAGCAGGCCTTGGGAACTCCAGAGGTGCGACCTACATGTCGAGATTCTTCTTCCTTAGCACATCTCAACTTCTACTTTACATTAGGATAAGTCGAGAGTTTTTAAGTTTTCAAGGCGAAGGCTCACAAAGCAATTTTAATCGGGAATCTTCGTAAAAATGCATGTCATTCCATTCCAATAGGACTAGGTGTCGTTTAAAAGCCCTTAGTACTAACCGTGACACCCCTTGAATACCATCTTGTGTATAGCACTACTAAATCCTTTCCTCAGCTAAGGCTTGTAATGTCTTAGCCGGGCGCGGTCAACTTCAACATTCTGCGTCAACTGATATCAGCTCTTCTGAGACGCTTAAACTTGTCGAATGCAAGTGCCGCTGACGCTGATTCTACAAGTCTCTCCCTAAATTTAGCCGAATTTCAGGTAAGACACAAGCCTCAGTTGCTACATTTGTTTCAATTTACCATTTTGTCCCGAATTTACGCGTTTTTTTGTTTTCAAGACTCGTCTTTCCAGCCTAGAAGAATTGGTCAATCGTCTTGATTCGCAATCACATGTCAACCAAATGAAACAGGAGACGTGTCAGCGAATCAACAATTTAGACTCGGAATTGCAGAAAGTATACTTGGTTGCAAAACTGTCTATTCGCTATTTCTTTTTGTTTGTCTCTAGACTCTTTCTTTGGTCAATGACTTATCAAAGAGGTGTGCCGCACTTCAAGCAAAACAATCCACCGAAGCCGATGCGGTGGAAACAGCGAAAAACATTTCCATCCGAGTGGAGGAAATGGAGCAGAGCATTAAGGATTTGTCACAGATTTTGGCAAGAAACTTATCGTCGTCTTTCACACCATTATTTATCTTTTCACTAATAATTTTTTTAAGCGGCCATACAAAAGGACTGGATGAAACGTAATTCTTATTGCTACCGTTCAGGTTAACCTTTAATCCTCTTTGAAAAGCGATTTGCATGTTGTGTTGAAAATTACCAACTGTCTTTGTAAGGGTATTCAAAAAGAAGATGGTCAAGTCACTTCCGTTCTATCTGAATCTGAAAGGAGCATTTCCGAGCTTCAGCAGCGTTTTGAGCAAGTGGAGGTATGTTGGCTCCCTACATAACCTACATTTAGTCAAATTTGGAATCTTTTATGCCAGAAGAGAGTAAGAGAGACTTTTGTTAATTAAATTCTAAAATAGGCTAAGCATCGAAAGTAGTATGGCTATGGAGGTGGCTTAGAATTCTAACCTGTTTCTTAATCTTGTCTTTTCAGAACGCTCTTGGCACTTTAAACGAATCAAAGTTGTTATCGAGTGATTCTGATGCCTTCGTTGCGTTAAGTGAACGTGTGGAAGGCCTCAATGATTTGGTGATTTCTCAGCTGCCGAATCAGGTGGGTGCTGGTCCAGAGGTCATGTCATGGCATGCATGACCAACAATGTGTTTTGAACAAAACAGTTGCGAGCAAATTCTACTTCCCATCTAATAGGATGATAGCGGCGACGTACCCAAATCCAACCTCAAAGTTTGCATCGAATCGTTGAAAATGGTGATAGGTGATGTGAAAGAGGACCTAAACAGAATGGACGATGTGGTCAAGGTGAGCACAAACCGTTGGCTGGTGTTCCTTCTAATAGGGAGAGAGAAATAAAGAATCCCCTTAAACGTGTCACTGGCACAGTGTCATGAACGCAAGCCGTCGGTGGCTTACGCATTTAGCGCACTTTGAAAGCTACTTGATGGTTGTAAGTATTAAAGAGATGCATTTGTAATTTTGGCAATGAAACCGTGACACTTGTAAGAGCTGCTAATTAACACTATGAGGAGGTGAGATAAAAAGCGACGGGAAAGAAAAAAGAGAATTATCTTTAAACGAAACATTTCGCTATGTGGGCTGAGTGAATGAACACTTCGCACAATCGGCTTCAAAGGAGAATGCTTTGCTTCATTACTCTAGCAATAAATTTGGCAAAATTTTTTTTGTCAATGCTATTTATACCTTTATGTAAAGTTCTTTGTTTCATTTTGTTTCTGATGAAAAAATTTTTTTCCTGAGATCCTGGTTAAAGCGAGGCAACCTATGGCTGGGTTGGAATGGAAGAGGCTACCGAATCGCCTCGCAATATAACATCAGTGGCGTATATTAGTAACCAAATTCCATCTTAGTCCCTTGCCAATCACCTTTGCTACACATTTGAGAAGAGCATAATCACCTAACTGATGGAATGGATGTTGATGAAGTATAAGGCAGGCAGAGTTGGAAGTAGCAGAGTGATTTTATTTGCCGTCTAGTGATACTCTTCTGGAATGATAATCATCTGCAAAAGTCTTGCTTTACGATTTAACTACAATTGGCTTTTAGAGGCATTTTTTTAGATGCAAAACAATGTTCTGGATTTGCCTTTAAGTCTATTTTCTGTTATAAATTAGAATGTACAGGATAGTCTTGCAAGTGTTGTCCAAGAAAAGGTTTCCAAATCCGATTTGGAAGACGCTTTGCATATGGTAAGTTTGTGCTACTGAAACCGCTCAACACCATGCTACTTAATTTTGTCACATAGTAGTTTAAGTCCGGTGACAAAAAAGTTTATGCGGCTCCAAATGTGTCTATCAGTGCAGTCTGCTCTCCTCTGTATGTGCTTTTAGCTGCTCTTCTTTTGTTCTGAGCCTTGTGGAAACAATTTGGTGGTTTAACAAGACTGCTATTCTGCTTCAATATGACTGCAAAGACGGCTGTTGTGCTGCACTTCAATGAGGTACTGCAAACGAGTGACCCACCAATCAGAAGATGGTTAAGCTAGCGATATGACTATTGTTACCTGCCTTAGATTCTCCTACCTACCTATTTGGACACTGGTCACGGATTCAAGCATTTGGCGATGATTGTGCGATGTTTACACCTTTGTAAAATGTGAGGGTTAAGCAATGAGCAATTCGTAGGATGCAGTTAGATTTAGGCTGTCTTGTGGGGAGCGTTTCGATAACCATTTCCGTTTTGCCTCATTGTAGATTGAAGCCAAAAACGACAATGCGAGTGCAGATGAGAGGAATGAATTTAAGGAGGCCGTGAACACCTTGAAAATAGACGTAGCTGATGTCTGTCAACGCGTCATTGGCATTGTAAGCCTATTTATCTTCGTGGCGTTGGTCGTAATAAAAATAGTGATTTTTTTTAGTTTATTAAGGAGGAAAGAAAAGATCAACAAAAGTTTAAAAAAGCAATTTTTGGGCTTTGATGTGGATTAGTAGACCCATCCAATACCATAACTTTGAATTTTCCACCAATCAATGCTGATTTGTTTATTTCCGACTTAAAGTCCTTCAACCGTTTAACCAAATCAGACTAAGGCTTTTATCTATCTACTCATCTACGATTCCAAAACTTTTGCCATGATCACTATGTGCTTGGAACTCTCTCACCTCAGGTGTCAGTAGTCTCAAGTCCTCTGGGTAAGGCCGCTGTGTGGATGGACGGAATGCATGATGGACTGGTTAACCGCAGATAGATAGATTGGCTTTGATTATTTTGTTTGGAAGCACAAATGCACGTCATTCGGATCTGCGCTGGCTGGACACGTTCCAAATTGATGGATCTAGAAGAAGTGGTGGAAATAGGAGTAAAGCCTAAGCAAACCCTACATTAGTAAAAAACGCTAATGTTTGACGCCGCATATTAGCGAGACAGGTAGAACAACGAGTAACTGTAGGATGAATGGGTGGAAGAATAAATGCATACTTTGGTAACTACGGAATAAATGAAATGGGCGAATAGATAGAGAAATGGGTGCGAGAGAAAAGATTATATATGCACAGAAAACAAGGAGTTTCTCTAATCTTCTACGCAATATTTTACTTCTTTTTAAACCCACAGGAGCGTTTTATTAAAACAAACTTTAGTCGGCTAACTGGTCAACTAAAGGAGAAAGCAGAAAAAAGTGAATTAACTGCAGCACAAGCACGAATGACATCGGAGCTGCAAAAATTTGCATTGCGGCTTAAACTACCTACCTCGAACCTGCTGCTGAATAATGGAAGATTACGTAATGAAGCTGCTGGTATTAGGAAAAAGATGATTCTTCATTGCATTTCTTGCGATCGACCCCTCCTGATAGGAGACAAAAGAAGGTAGGATTAGGTTCATCCTTTTAATTTTACCTACCATAGCAACACATTTGTGCAGTCTTTGATATAGCTTGCTGCAAAAGGGCATCGACGCAGTGCAAAGCACTAACGCGCTTTAGTGCATTCATATGGCATTTCCTTCTTATTGCTTCGTTTACTTTTTTAAGGGCCCTCATGCTATCGATGGAGTTAAATAAGCCCGCTCGATGTGATTCACAACTGTCCGCAGCTGTAGTTTTATCCACGGTCCAAAACGTTTCACACCTTGAATCCTAATTCCTCGTAATAATCAGGTTAAAAGCGTCAGGATATTAGGTGATGGCAATGTTTTTATTGACAGTACAAACTATGTTTTAACAGATGGAAGTCCGTAAATGTCTAAAGCAACAAACCATGTTCATCCTTTTAGTCAGCTGGTTTCCAAACCAAACCCTTTTCAAAACTGCAGTAATAAACAAAGATATCAACATTTGTAACATAATTTTCAGGCATTAAGCAGGTCTTGGTCAAAGCCATAAAAATGCCATCTACAGAGGCCATATATCAAAGGCATTAATTAATAGGGTCTTTTAGGAGTTGTAAAATTGATGCACCATTCCACCATAATGTTCACGCGCTAACAAATATCTAATTAAAGTGTTAACAGCAATTTTTTGCGAGAGTTAGGATTCTTGTAATATTTGTTGCATCAATGTGGTAATTTAAGGAAAAGTGGATCAGAATTAATTATTAAAAAAGTTTCAAGAGAGAATCGTGCGGCATTAGGTAATAAGTATGCTTCTTAAAAAGGTTTATGCTTTGGTTTTTTGTTTGTAGAGGCAACTATCAAGCAAACTACATTGACCCACCTTATGTAAGGTAAAATAATCGAAGAATTTAGCCAACAAGTTGTAAATTATTTGCCTTATTCAAATGAGGAATCCACACATTCGACATAGAAAATCAAGCAAAAAGATTTTTTCGTTTTCGCACATAATAAATGTACTCATTTATTATTAGATTTTGAAAGTTTTAGTGCCAAATTATTCAAAACTCCTCCCTCCAAAGCTGTTAATGCCGTAATAGGCAAAATAATACTACAATAATTGGCACAAGGAAACAATAATTACAGCAAACAATGCCTTAATTATAAAGTAGCATTGCAATAATGATAAACTTTTACCAGCACATAACATTAAAAACACTACTGGTGTGTCATTTATAAACAATTTAATAACAAAAAGGCTTTCATTCAGCTACTCTTCTTTCCGAGAAGCACACCACCAACCTTCGATAATAAATTAACTTAAATAAATGCTTAACTTTACTCCTAGACACAAAAATGGGATATATGATGTGTATCGTATGAAAAGGGGAACAGGTGGAGTTTTCACAACGGTGAAAACAAATGAAGTTAAACCACCTACCCCAAAGGCTATCAGGTAACCGAGCTTAGATGACAAATTTTTAAACTCATGCATTTTAAATAAGCTGTAAATTTATTTTTATTTTTAAGTTTAATTTTTTACCAAAGCTCCGCATCAAATGAGTAAAGGTTACATTTAGCAGTTTTCACTGAAGTAACTTGAGCCCAAGAAAAATGTTGTGTGTTAGCTTTGCATAAAAAATGTAATTTGCAGTGGAGTCACGTCGTCTTCTCAAATCGTGGAAAGGGATGAGCAAAATAAACCAGCACCACAAACCAGCGTGAACCAGAACATTGAGGTAAACTTCGGCAAACGGTACCAATACACGTTTACTATATTTTACTTTATCAAGTTCTAAGAAACAAAAAACTCTATAAAACTGTGCATTAAAAAGCGTAATATTGCTCATTTCAACAAATTTACCCTTAATTCATTCTCATGCGCGCGAACACATAATGAATTTCAAAATTGTACAAGAAGTTGAACAACATAATAAACATTGAAACCTCATACTTATCATGATTGTGGTACCTGTAAGAAATGATAAGCTATTAAAACTGAGCGACAACATTTTCCTGATGTAATTCAGGACACTGGGTTGAGCGAAATTTTGACTAACCTCGATGTAGCCCTCCCAGAAGAAACCGGAACAATTGCTCCCCTAACCAGTCCGCAGCAATCCGATGGTAAGTGCTTCAGATTCAACTTTTTTTCCCAAGGTTATGCATGTCAGTGGTTGCTTATCAATTTATTGTGCGCTTTATTATAGATGAAGCGGACCTGCCTGAGTTATGAATGGATACTCGCAAAATCACGGTAGCTGTGTTTCGAAAAGCGTTGAAGCAAATTGATATTCACATACAATGACCGTTGCAATGACTGTGTTTGCGTAGCATCATACAACAAAAGGAAGTTATTTTGCACAGCTGATGCCTAATAAGCCTTGTTTTGTTTAAAATGGCTTAAAATTGGTCTGCCCAAAACTTACCTTCGTAGTGTCTTTAAAAAAAGAAACGACAAAGCAGCGGATTCAGTCAGTAATCATAGATTTTCTTTAAGAGGAAAAACAATATGCCGCTTAGTCCGATATTATCTTATAGCTTTTTAGGACCCCCCATAAACTCAAGAATGGCGTGTTTGCAATGCATAATACGTTTACAGGCCAAAAAGAAACCCAAAGTTGATGCGTTAGTTGATGGCGTTGGCCTGCCACACTTTGAATGCCGTTACTCTTACTAACCAAAGTAGCAATGGAACACTCTAAGGAATTCCGCGATTGCCATTGTGCGTTAAAACTAACAAATAATTAAACCCAAAAATATTAATACTTCCTGGCTATTGTTACCAGGTCTGTATTCCCTAAATGCCATTAGCGATGATTCTGGAATGAAAGGTCGTGCTAACCATCAGGTTTGACCTTTAAAAAAAGTCAATGGGGTCGTAAGGAAGACAAGTGAATTCACAGTGTCGTTGAGTTAAAACAAATAAAGCGGGAAAACACTCTATTGCGTCTGTTTAAACTATTTCAAAGGCTTTAATTGATTTTATGCAGAAGTAGACATCACGTTGGATGCTTTTCCTAAAAACGCTTTTGGCACCCTACATTTGTAGCGAAGGGACTTCTCCTACAACACATAATGCAGTTTGCATTCGACTCCAACTTTCGAAATAGTCTTAAAGACCATTAATAGTCGATGATTGTAAACAGCTTTAATAAAGTTACTTGCATCTGTCTTGCAAAGGGAATCAAGCCCTCTGTCATGACTTAGAGGTCAGAACGTAAAAAGCAGTGTGCCCTGAAAAACTATAATGAACACAGAAGTCGTACCTGGGTTTGTCCTACCAAAAATTACACAAAATAGTCGTCTTGCAAAAATAAGGCCTTACATGCAAAAAGCTTCTTCTTCTAATGCTGTTTACCAAACCGCACATGTGTTATTTCCTCTGAAGTGGAATGTTGCAGTTTTTTTAACGAGAAGCCATTGCTGTCGCGTATCATAACTGACTTATATGACAAATTAATGTTTTAACTTTTGATTTAGTTTTTTTTACTATGCGAAATTTTGCTTCTAACATTAGCATCAAAGAAGGCAAAAATAGATGCGTCCTTGAAGTGGCATTTCGGCGCTCAAATTAGTTCGTGTCAAAGGCGAGCTGAGGTTTGGTTCGGATGGCAGTTTCGCAGGAGTACGCGTCTCCGAACCTAACCACAACATCTACAAGCCGTAAAGTGCGTTTTCGTAAAAAATACAATGTGACGAATAATGTTATACGTTCTCTCTGCGGATTTTATGAATAGAATGTCAGAAACATTTAGAATATTTCATCAATTTCGGTGCTCCCTTAGTCTGTGGATATGTTTTTGGTAGTTTATAACAGAGCTAATTTTATCAGTTATGCGGACTAATTTAATCTTTTTGAATAACTCTCGATGTGTTTTCTCCCACTCACTAAACCATCAAACTTCCTGAGTTTCCATCGTCGTGCCTGTCGTGGCATGGTAGATTATGCTTCTTTCTAAATCCAACCACAACTTCCTGTTGTATCTGTATTTTCGATTTGTACTTGTTCCTTGTTGCATCATTGCTTCGTATGATATATGTACAATTTTTCTTATTGTTGTCTTTAGTCTGAAAACAGTCAGTCAATTTTGCGTGCTGCACGTGCTGGAAATCTCTCCAAACTCATTGATGCAATTGCTATTCATGGAATAGATATCAACACCTGCAATGCGGTAAGCATGTTTCCAATTTTACCTCCTTAGGGTCTTCCTTTACCAAATTTAACGTTCTTCAGTAAAATTCGTTATTGCAATTGTGCTTTTTTGGAATTTGAGCGTACTTGCAATAATTTGGCCTTGTGTGTTTTGTGGCATCGCTTCGTGAAACATAATGTTCGCTTTTGCTCGATACTCTAGGGATTTTTCTCATTCTTCCCTACTGCGAAACAGTTTGTTGTGCTCTTTGGTTGGTGCAGTTGGGGCTTTTAGAACCATGCTTTTGTTTCATCAGGGCGCTGAATTCCTTTTCTCAGTAGCAAAAGACAATCTCAATGATAATGTACATTGTACTTGATAAAATGATGCGTTTTGACACCCTTAGTCTTTTCCTCACACTCGGCCTCTGCCGTTCACGTGTGATTCCTGCCAAAGGCATCAAGTTTAATTACCATTTGACACTCACTTGAAGCACGGGGTCAGAGTTGTAAAGGTGTCGCAACACACCCCATTTGACCTCAAGTAGGTGCTGAAATTGCTCTCTCCTTACTTCCTCTTGGCATGGGTCTATCCAGCAGAAGAGTAAATCATTTTGTCAACTTACAATTCCTCAATAGGTTCCATTTTAGGGGCCTCGTGCCTAATGGTGTTGAAATTGTTTTCTACAAACTGTGCTCTATCCAATTTGGTACTTACTTGATATGTTCTACTTCTTTGCATTGTCGCGCTGCACTTTTCTCATCAGATTTATGCGGATGATTTTGCGGTGATGGGAGATTCGGTTGTTACTTTTAAAATGCGTCTTTTCTGTCTTAGTGCCGCGACAAACCCACTTTACCCACATTTATCCCTAAGATACAAGATTTCCTTCTAAATGGCAAGCTTTTTGTTTTTATTGTCAGCAGTAATGGAAGTTGCTTTTACAGTCATTCACTTTGCATAAAATGGTAAGGAAGTCGTGCACTTCTTTTAATTTCCTTCATTCTTCTGTCCTCATTTTGAACGCAGTATGCCTGTATCCCTCCGCGTGCTTTGGGAGGAGCTGGGATGGTTTTCTTTAATGGATTGTCTGTTTATCCATTCAATCACATTCACTGCTCTCCATTTATGGGTTCCCTTGTCGGCTATCTGTACATTCTACATTCAAATGACCTCGCTGATCAGTCCTTCCGCTCCTGTCCGTTAATGACGTCGCGTTTGCACGCTGTTTCATCAAACATGTGCTGTTAGGGGGCATCAATTCAGTGATGAACTTGTGTAATCCAAAAGTGAACTGATATGATCGCTTTGGCCTTTGGGTGGTCGACTGGTGTGACCCCGGGCAGGCTTAAAACATCGGGCAGGCGAGTAATCACCACTCATTGAGAGTTGGAAAAAAAGATCTCTTGAAATGTTCTTTTTTGGTTTGGATGTGGCAAACTGCACCAATTTTACGATACCAATCTATTTTGCTGTCAAACTAAAGTGCCCGAAGTCGGCGCGACAAGAGGTGCTTCGCCTGCTAGAACCTCTTCTGCAAGCCTCTTAATGAAAAAAATGGAGTCGGTGACTCTTTGCCACCTCCATTTAGAAGGTAAATAAGTAAATTTCAAGTTACATTTTCTGAGTCTGCTCAACTTTCAGTCGTCAATCGGTTCGTGCGAATATTTTATGCGTGAAGGCTCCGCTTCCCAAGCGCTTTTGGTGTTTTTCTTTCCTCTTGTCTGTGACAATACGACCGTGGGTTTCTCATCCATTGAGAACACGGCGTAAAGGTGGGATAGGATTAAGGAGCCTTTCAAATTCCAATTTAATCAGATAAACTCGTCACTTCACATCGCAATCATCACGCCGCCGTGACGGTCACGCGAAAGCTTCGTAAAGCGTGAAAATGCGGCATTTGTTATGGCTGTCGGAACATGGTGCTCAGTTTGTAGCAGGAAGAATGGTCATGTTCCATGTACCAAATTTGCCTCAATTCTTCTTGTAAGTCTAGTCCCCGTTCCATCAAGGTGTGGAAGGTGCGCGAGGACCATCTAGATGTGCTTCTCCAAGGCCAGGTGCCAGATAAAGCAGCTGCAAAGAAAGCAGTCATCATGTCTAACCATCGATGGCAGGCAGCTCAAACTAATCCTACTCCCAAACTGGTCACGGTGCCGCACGAGCGGATCCAACCACGATTCTCGACTTAACCGCTTCATTATGGAACCAAAAGGTGGCCTTTTAGTATGAACAAACCAGAAGAAACACCACACTTCCTGCTACATGTGGTGATGCCGCCAATAACGACTTGGAAGAGGTTTGACACTTCTACCGTCGTTCTTTTAGGCATCGCTGTGGTGTGGATATGACATGGATACGAGGTTGTGTGTTTGTGCTGTGTCAGGCATCAGGGTTACCATGACTTAACACACTGCCAATGCCGCATGTGGCGTTCTCACTTCTACCCAACGCCACTGATAATTCACACTAGTTTTACTAATTTGAGTGTAGGAAATGACATATCGAGGACGATTTTAGTACCCTCTAATGTCTTCCTCCTTCTTGGAAACAGCATATCATACAACATCTATTAAAGTGGCGCATTATGGTCTGAGATTTACCATTTTCGTAGAAGTTTATAATTCGGACCTAGGCCATTAATACTGCATCGGTGTAACAAAAAGTGTTGTTCCAAAACCGGGAAAACTAATTAGATCCGCTGCATTAATGAGGAAAAAAGCCTTTTTGCTTGCCGTGATTATTTTTGTTTGCGCAAATTGGAGAAAGAATTGGGCTAACGGTGCGATGGTGGAAATTGCAGTGGGTTTTACGGGTGGTACTGGAGTTTTGCGTTTGCCTCTCACATTAAATGGGTGAGGTGAGCGGTTAAATTTTAAGCTTATGGCCAGGGAAAACTACCCCTTTGCACCGCAGTTGTTTTTAAAGCAGTATTTTATTTCTCAGGTTCACAACACTAGTCGTCCTTCCAGAGTGAGGAGGTGTGGGTGTTTCCTGTACCTTTTTGCATTACTGAAAGCCAAGAAATGGGCGGCAAGACCTTAGTCACCTCTCAGAAAAGCGGCATCTTGCAAGATCCATGTAAAAAGTTATTTTTTTTCCCAGGATTTGGGTGAATTCTGCATCAAGTTACATGCAGGAAGTGTAAATAGAATCCTTTTCTTAACCGTATCTCTTGACCTTCCTTGTTTAAATCGATAAGTTGATCCTTTGTAACCATTTTTTGATTAGTTGAAGTAATTTTAAAAGCTCAAGTCTGGTGAGGTATGGAGGATGACCTTCCTTCGTATTTATTTTCTTTAACAGCAAATTTTATCAGGGCATTATTAGGTACCCCAATGAATCTACCCCACTTTTATGTCAAGAAAGTGACGTAGAAGCACCTCAGGAACAATGTAACTTGTTCAAGGAAGTAATTACCACTGCGGCTTAAACCCCTCATCTAGCTAAACAGGATGTGGATGTAGATTCTACTTCAACGAACGATTTTTCATGTAACAAAATTTAATCCCAGCTTCTCTTCTTTCTGGACCACTTTTGTGTCCCTTGTGACCACTTCACGTGTGGTCGTGTGTTTGTCTAACCCCAAGGGGAAGAATGTTTCTCACAATCCTTCGTCCTTTCTTCCGTCCTATGCATAGTCAAACTCTTCTCACGGGGTGATATTTTGGCTGGGATAAGGGTTGAGGTTCTATCTTGCCTCGCGAGATTTGGAATTGGATTTCAGTCCAAGTGATTCGCTCTCACATTTCAGCTTGGCTTGTTTAGATGAAAAACAATTGTCTGGAAATGAAATTGCGAGTGTTGCAGGTTTTTGGTTTGAGCATTAAATTAGCCATGAAAAACAAATACACAAAGGGCGTTTCTCACCACGCGCTTTCAACCGGTCCCAAAAACGGCGCATTTCGTTAAAGTACACGAAATCAGTAGAAAAAAAAACGATTTGATGGTCATTGAACTTTACTGTCTCTTCCATGGCTGTGCATGACAGTGGGGCGGGGCTCTGTTACTTTTCTCACCTCATGACTTCCCTTCTAACCTGATGTGGATACAAATTGAATGCTCTGTTACTCATTGTGAGATTGCTTCCAGTACAAATTCTGTCGTGTCGTGCTCCTTCATTGGGTGCCTATCTCTAAGCTTCTTTAACCCGTTTTTAGGCATTTTTTCCACTAACATCGCTCGTTAAGCATCAATTCAGACTTATTTAACAGAACTTTTTCGCATAAGATGAAAATAAAGCAAATAATGTCTCAATAATGTTATTCTTTTCTACCAAAGCTTTGGAGCGGCTAACCATTAAAAGTCGCATGTGGTTATTGCAGCGAGGTGCATCGGTAACCGGTGCTGGATGAGTGTTCTCTTCTGTACGACCAAAAATTAAACGACCTTAACTGACTAAACTAAACAGTGTCCTTTTGACCCTGTGGTGGCCAAAATCATCGTCGTTGCTTTCAAAACGTCTACTAGCACGGAAAAGGTTCTAGTTTTACTGCACGGAAGGCCGGGGAGACCGTGCTGTCAAATTCTACATAACTAAAGAACGTTACTCATTTTAGGCCATTTCAAATTGGTCACATTAACTCCTTTGGGTCCTCTTTCTTTTAAGATTCTATTTTGTGGTTTACGAGTAGCCAGTCCTGTGCCTTTACCCACATACATCCATCGTCACATATGTGTGACGTTGTTTGACAGGTTGTTAAATGCCCTCAATATGCCTTTCAGCAACTTTACTATCATTGCACGCTTTGGTTGGTCAAAATGTTGGTTAAAGTGAGCATAAATTTGTCATGTGTGGCACTACGTATGCCTAACTCCCCTCACTTTGCCATACAATAGTTCCGGAAAAGGGGTCTAACAAAATCTGCTGATATTTATTAGAGATCGACTTTATCTTCAGAAAAGGTTATACGACCTTGTGAGAATGGCACATTTATGGCAAGTGGAGCAAGATTTCGCGTGTAATCGAACCTTCCTTCGTACTTTAATTGCCCTGTTCCCCATTTTTCGCTCCCTGGAATCCGCGGGGTTCAGGGAGGAGTGGGATTAATTTGCATGCCATGCCAGATTATAAATTAAGCATGTCGTTTTCGAAGTTCAGTAAAGTTGTTTTGTGGCTATGAATAGGGCATCAATAAAACGAAGCGGTTCATCCCGTGGAGAATCAAAGAGAAGCCGACTTTGCAGAGGAAACCTTTAGCCTGCAGTTCATTTTATCCACTGCCAACCATCCAAAGGGTTCATTTTCCTCAGCTTCGATGCAGAACAGTTTGGATTAGTGCACCTATTTCAGACTTAGTGTTTGATCACCCCGAAATGCCGTCGGAGGCACTGGGAAACCTTGAGGGCGGGAGCAGACTTATTGTCGATGCAGAGGAGAGGTGGCAGATTGATGACCTAGATGCCTCATCCTAGGGAGAAGGAAAACAATCGCATGGTTAAATATGCACCCCAACCTCCATCTCACTTTGACATATCTTTCCTAACAGGTAAAGAGTCTTACTTGTTTTACAGAGTGGGCTGAATGCTCTCCACCTGGCCTCCAAGGAGGGTCACGTGGAGATTGTGCGGGAGCTTCTTCGCCGTCACATCGATGTCAATCAGCCAACTCACAAAGGCAACACTGCACTTCACATCGCCAGTCTGGCTGGCCAATTTGAGGTGGCCAAGGTGCTGATCGAAAATGGCGCTCTTGTCAATGCCCAATCACAGGTCAGTTTGCTACTGTTACAACTCGTCGACTTCTCTGCCCTCGCAGGCGTTTCTCGACGTTAGCATCATTTGAACCCATGCGAAGTTTGCATCTTTGCTTGTGTGCTTCTGTGTTGACGACAAGTTAGGCTGTTTTTCCCAGAAAACTTGTTTGCGGCAGCCACATTGCATCGTTCAGTCGTCAAAATGGCGCCCCATCTGTCTTTCTGCTGCATAAACAATGTCTGACGCTATAAATAGCCGCACTACTACCGTATAAAGTGGCGACGCTCGTCTTCTGTGTAAAACATCGCCTTGATACCTTGCCTAGTTAGGCCTTTTGGTTATCTTTTCTATCATCCTGCCTTCACGCTATCTTTCAAGGTCTCCCGATCACTCGAGACGCCGATTTGGGGGTAAATTCTTCTCCACCCCAGGTATTTTTTTCTCCCAAATTTCACTTGTCATCAAGTCGGTCAGCTGTCATTTGCACTCGTCGGGGAGGGTTTCGTGTTGGCAGGACATGCCATCAATTAGTAGAGCCAAAAAAGCCTCACATTGCATTCTTTAGTGGACGTATTCACCTTCTCCCACCTCGTACAATAAGTTGAAACACTTTCAAAATCTCTTCGCAGTTCAAGTCTTCGTTACGGTGTTGCCTTTACTTCGAGGATTATAGCCAACCTTGAAAGATGCCACCTGTGAGGCCCCGACACCACTAAAAGCAAGATTCAAAGCATCAGCTCAACTTGGCACTTCGTAGAAGCTTCAATACTGTGTTTCCTCTCGGGTATTTTACAGGGCGGATGTGTATACCAGCAGGGAAATGGTGAATCCTGCCGTCGATGGCACTCGTCATTCCTTTCTATTCGTAGCCTAGGAAAGAGAAAGTGGTTAATTACCCCACTTGATATGCATGCAGTGAGGGAAAAACGCCCTTCCCACTGTGGAAGTGTTGTGTGTTTCTGTGTTACTAGGGTTGCCCATTATCTGCCCCTTGGTAGAAGAAGAGGGAGCAAATATTTTCCCTTTTTTGCTGCAAGGGCAAAGTGGGGCGTATTTTTGGTCGGGTAAGAACATGTGGGGTTGCAAAGGCAGGAAGTAAATTTGACGAACCTGCCAAACCTGAAAAGCTGCTACAGCCTGCTGCACTTCAAAATTGGTAGTGGAATGTGGCACTCCGTATCCTTCTACTGTCTTGGTGGCGTAGCGAAGGTCTTGGCATGTTGCGCTTTGGATCGAGATGAAGCACTACTAAGGGGGGGGGGGGCTAACAGGTGTTCCGTCCATGTGCTCTTCATGCCCGTGGATTTGAAATATCTCTTCCTCTATTGGTGTGTAATGAAACCACCTAGGTGGCGATCCCCTTCTACTATCGTAACCTCGACGCCTAGGGTCTCACCTGAAAGCTCCTCATTGCATGGGCACCTCGCCTGTTACCTGTGGGCATGATAAATAGGTTCGAGTGGTAACCACTGCTGCTGACATTTACAAAGGCGAATCACCTCTTCGGACACTGGAATGTTTCCATTTCCCTGCGCTGAGCGCTCGGTTTGCAAGAAGTGGGAAAAAAAAAACTTTTTTTCATGGGAGCCAGCTGGCACTTTGCGGTGTTCCAAATTTGGTTCAAGGAATAATTTTACCGAGTACTGACGCTTTGCGTCCCGCTGGGGAGGGGTAGACACTGCGTCGATGGGGCGGCTTTCGCACTGTCTCCAAGTGCACTTAAAGAGTTGGCAAAATGGTCATTTTATGTGAGTTTTGGTTGATTCCGATCTTTGTTTTGCAAAAAGGCTTTTCTACCAGATGGCGCAGATGTCGGGAGTCGGTGTTCTTCCAAGGTGGTGGGTGCATGTAATAGCACCTGGTGGTCGTAACTGGGATGCCTTGCAAAACCCAATCCACTTCAATTCCACCACACAAGCCGTGGTGATTTCCCAGTCTACTGCTTGGTCCACGGTTAGTGCGCATGGGCACGACTCCGCTCTCCAACTGGAGGGGAGGGCGCTATCACAATCGGGAAGATTGACAGTTCATATCGCAGCGCCTTTCCTGGTGATGGTCAAAACGGCTTTGGAAGCATTGGAGTCAGTTTTTTTGGCTTTCATAGTCTCAATTCCGTCCATGAAGATTTCAAATGAGAAACCACAGCACAATGGATGGTGATGCAAGCGAATAGCAGCGATTGCAGGGATCCCGATCCTCTCTTAAGCAGTGCTGTCCTCCTTCCACTCGCTGGAACGTTCATTAGCATAATGTCGCCGTCTTGAAGTCATTTCAGGATTCGGTGGGGCAAAAACATAACTTTCCGCTTTCAATCTCTGTATGTATCAATTCGCTGTGTCAGTCACGACGATGGCCACATTGCAGTGCAATGCACCTCGCATCTCCTCCTCATGCAAACAGCGAGGAGAGCATTCACTGGCAAAAATCACTCGTTCTTTGCCTTTCATCAGCAGTTTGAAGTGACTCATTGGCAAATATGACGTTTTGCATTGCTGCATCAGTATGGGAAGGGGAAACTTTAGCCTCTGGGCATGAGGCTCCATGTATTTGGTCATTTTGTCTCCGCTATAACCCCCAATCTACGTTGATGTTGGTTTGTTGTATTAGCCGTGGACTTATTCAATCACTCGGGCATCTGGTCATTGCTAAACTGGGCTGGAAATGGTGATTTTGTGCTCCAGGAGGTCGGACGTCTGCTAGTGATGGTGACAAGAAGGATTTAATGCCAGTGGCACAAAAGAGTTGCACAAGCCTATAGCCTTCGGCAGGATTAACTGGACTTTTAGCTCGGGTCATGGCGATTCTTTTACCTCTGTTAGAATAGCTGTCGAGGTGAAAATTTGATCCTACTCATGAACCGGTCCTGCCTGGCCAAGGGAATAGAGCATTCATGGATGATCAAGCCACGGGAGACCTGACAGGCTCACACTCTTTACCAGCGTTTCTCTCCCCCCTCCTCCTCTAGAATGGCTTCACGCCACTCTACATGGCAGCCCAAGAGAACCACTTGGAGGTCGTGACTCTCCTACTAGCCAACGGAGCGAATCCTAGTATCACCACAGTGGACGGTTTTACTCCACTGGCTGTAGCCCTTCAACAAGGCCACGAACGCACTGTAGCCGTCCTCCTTGAATCCGATGCTCGTGGAAAGGTCTGTCTACCTGCCCTCCACATCGCCGCCAAGAAGGACGATGTCAAGGCGGCCAGTCTTCTCCTCAATGGCGACGTCAATGTGGACCACCAATCAGCGGTGAGTTGGACTTCGCAGAGAGGTTTCCATCCATTTGATTGGTCATCTCGATGTGCAAATAATGAGGTATTCAATTGTTTGAAATTGTTTGATGCTGTTGGCGCAGCAATGTGCGTTAAATCCACTCCTCCTGCCGCATTGACCACCTGAAAAAGCCCATCTATCCCTCTTGAATCCATGGAGCAATTATTTGTCGACTCATCTCTTACTGGGCCCCCTTCACCGTTTAGTTTGTGAAATGAATTTCATCAAATTTTCATCCTTTCTGAGACGGTCGGAATCGGAGGTGAGATAGTACAGTGGGATTTAGATCCACAGGAGGCCGCAATTTCTCAACACCGCCTCCTCTTTGAGATCGAGCACATCGGAGAGGCCTCCATCTTGAGAGGTAGTGCCGACACTCGGGTGGTGGTCTGGGATAAGGCAAACTTGGTATGCACAACCGACGCCTTCCTGCGACAGCGTTTCGCACCCATGGCCGACAAATGGAATTTGGGCTTCCCTTCACTCGGTTTGGCTTTCCTTGTCACTTCTACCAGTGCAACATCTAGGAGCTCTCCCTACAATCTCATTAAGTCATACCTGTGCAGGAAAGGCTCGGAAGACTGTAAGTTGCGGAGCCTGAGGTCTTAGCGAAATTGAAACCACCGCTTGACGACCTGTCAACTCTCTCAGAATAGTATAGCTGAACATTTTCCCTCTCTTCCGCATCCCAGTTTGCAAAAGCATTTGAAATCAATCTGAGGTTATAAAAAGGTAGCTGGAAGGGGTAAAAACAGTTTTTTTTTCTGTTGGCCAACTAACCCTCAGTCCATGTTTTTCATTTCCCTCCAAAGCAACTTCATGGTTTGGATTAGACAACGAATATTTTTGCATTCAAAATTTTATCTGAGGCAGTAGTGAGGCAAGTTAACTTTTCTGACTTCCTTCTCATCTTTTCCTTTTGAGAAGGGAGAGAGAAATGGTTTTTGTGCCTCCGTGTGATGTGCTTCAAGCCTACGACCAATTTGGTAGCCCCTCTGTAACCCATTTCCTCCCCCCTCCTCCTAGATTTTTTTTTTTTTTTTGAAACAAAGAGGGTATGTTTCATAAGTGTCTTGCGTTTTTTAAGTTCTTTTGCAACTTCTGCAAGACCGAGACCAGATGCGCGATATCGCCTTATGTGCGCAATAACCGCCCCTCCCCTCAGCCCCCCCCCCTCCCCGACCCTTGATTGGTTGTTGCGTGTGCCTGTGTGGAGTCGGTGTCTCCTAAATGTGTTCCATCAAGGCTACATTGGTGTTCTCTTTGTGTCGCAGAATGGAGACCTCATTTTCAGGCCACCTGTGATGTCACCTGCTTTCGTATCTGGTCTACTGGGGTTGTTGTTGCTGCTGCAGCTTTGGTGGTGTTTGTAAGTCAGGTTGAAAGTTCGAATTTTTTTCCCGGACCGTGTATGCACCTATGTCAACGTTTTGTCAGTGGCTAGAAAACCTCTTAATTGGGGAAACGCTTGCTGTCAAAATGGAGGCGCCCTAGCCTCTTTAAGGTCATCTCGGTGCCCTTCCCCCCCCCCTCCCCCTCCCCCTTCCCTTCATTTTACGCTCTGCTTGTGTTTCTTCAGCAAATCTCCATCTTCCGTGTAACGAAGGCTGAATTTTGTCCTCTAAACAGGAGTGACGATCAAGGCAAGTAGGACACCAGTCACGGGTTCCACCGATTTCTTCTTTCCGAAGTCTCTCCAAGGTTGTGTGGATGGTGTCTGCACTTGATCATGCGCACTTGCCGCTAGCATAACTTCTGCGGCATCAAAAGTTTCAAATCAGCAGGGAAAATGGTGATAAAGAATGTGTTATCCGAGTTGCCTTTTCCGGAGCCGTTTTGAGAGTAGGCCTTGTGTCATGAGGAAAGGCAAATGATTAGTGGGTGTTACCACTCGTGCGGCTTAGATGTTGGCCAACAGGAGTGAGTAGTGTCCCACTTAACTTCTTGCTTAAAAAAGTCCTCACTTCTCTTCCAAAAAAATTGCAACTTGTGTCACACCAAGTGGAAGGAGTTGACTTGTTCGCTGGTGTGGCGTCTCAAGAACGGTCGAGGGGGGGAGGCAAAGCCGATCCCACCCCCATCCGCCCAGATTTTTGATTGGTCCTCGCGTAGAGAGTCCTTCATGCTTAGGTATTTATTTTTATGCAATACAACAGATTATCCGACGCGACACTATCTAGTTCGCATAATTTTACACACATAAATGAATGTCACATGATTGTGACGTTAGGATTAAATGAGAACGTCGCGGTATCACACACACACATTTATGTGCCATTAGTTTCGAATGCACTAATCAATGGTAGTCTCAGTGCCTAGTGCAGCCTCCGCATTGCACTTGGTGCCAATATTGTCATTTGAAAGTGACAACGGTAATTTGTGCCTACAAGAATGATGGCAAAAGTGCCAGACCCGTGCATCTCGTCTAAAAGCACTGGTACATGTAGCTCAGGATACCTTTAGGCCATGTTATGTGATGTGCCTTCCCCAACTTTCTGCTTCCATCTGGGGCATTTAAAAGCGCACTTTTTCTCGCGATGAAGCGATTGCATTGGCAGTCCCATGGGAGTCTGATCGCGTGGCACTGTGGACAGTGGGGAAGGAGAGACTTCCACGCCCTCGGGAGGCGATGATGTGTCATGACCTGGTGGATTTGGGACCAAAAGGTATGTACGGACTCGGCTGGTCTTCTGCCGCAAGCTGAGCATCGTTTTTCGATCCAGCCATCATGCAGGTTCAGGGGTGCGACTTTTCCTGATCTCACTATCGGTCTCGATGTGATGAGCTGGGATGCAATGCGACTTGATGATCGCATCAACCGTCAGTTTTACCCCGCTTCATGAGTCCCTTCGCTGTCTCTGCGCTCTCCAAGGGTTGCTTCTAGTGGCAGTTAGGCGAACAAGGTGGATGTGAGACCTGCTGTCCTATCATCACATTCCAACATCCGACTGGCGACTGGTGCTTGAGCTGAATCCGAGCTTGCCCATTTCGCTAAGTAGTTTCTTTGCTTCTGAGAGGCCTCATCGAAGGTCTGTCGTGTTCTTTTTTTATCCCTTATAAAATTCTTTTATTCCAATTCGACGAAACCCGCTTTAACCGGTTGCTCACTGACGATTGTTGTCCACATTGCCCTCACTGGTCGTCGCACTTCTGTTGGATATCCAGGCTGAAAAAAAAGTTGGTTTCGTTCAATTTCCCTGCCTACTTCTGTGTGCTCAGTGGCTCCAAAGCCCTTGTCGAACTGCTGAACGCAGGGGGGTCACTTTTGAATGCTCTTTCCAGTAAACGCCTGGGGAAAGATATTTACCTCAGTTTTATCAGTCATCTTCCCATTTGGTGAGTAGATGGATGGGTGGATGGATGCGTAGATGTAATAGGATGGACGGGAAGTAGAACCAAAAACTGAGAAATGATGCATGTCGACCGGAAAAATGTGATAGAGGTTGAGGAAATGTGCACGGTTGAATGGATCCACGATTGGATCTACAGACACGTGGAAAAGGTGGTGGGTTTGTGCATAAATTGGTGTCTGGGTGAGCACAACGGTAAATGCTTGGTTAGTTGGTCAATTAAGCGAAGAGTAAACCCTTGAAAATCATGCGTTAATGACTCGTTGTATGAATAGAATGAGGGAGGGGGAGGGAGGCAACGGGTAAGTTGATAAATGGATGGATTAGTTGGATGTATGAAAGGGTAGAGCGATATTGCTCGCAACCAGGTCATAAGTGACTTCTTTCTCACCACTTTTATGCCCTTTCTGCCATTCTTTGGTCTGACTCATGGATTATGCAGCAGCATACTTTCTAAACCCCCTCAACTTTTGTGCTGGTAATCGGGTTTATTTAGAAGCAACGATACTATTTTTTTCGTACTGGACAAGTTCAAACAAATTTTGCCGTCTAATTCACTTCCGCTGGAGAAATAAATTGCTGGTCGAGGGTATGCAGTTGACTTCCGTCACCTGTCTTTTTGCTGCTACATGTGACAGGAGGTCATCAATTTCAGCGATGAGGGTCGCCGACTCACCACTCATTCACCACCTCGTTGAACCCGTTTGACTATCTATCCCTCTCTTACCTGTCTAGTCTATCCACCTAGGTTTGGTGACCACCTATTTTAGACTGTTCTTCCACCTTCCACCTCTCAACCTTGTTCATACAGCTTCCATTTAGACGAGGTGAGTAAGTCTACTGCCTTGAAATGCATTCTCTCGCCGCCCAGATTGGTCTGTGCCTCCAATGGATGGTTTCAACCATCGATGCGAGACATAACTTTTTCCCCAACCATATGGCTAAGTACCCAAACCCCTGCTGGACAAGTGATTTATGGAACGGAAAAGGAAACATGCATTCTCCTCAGTGTCTACTTTAATTGAAAGCACTTATCAGTAGTATATGCCTTTTCGATCTCATTGGGACTCTTTGAACTGTGGAAGGAAGGTGGTCTCTCGGAGAGGACCGAGTTTAGTTGAATTAAGGGATCAACACTAATGGCATCTTCTTCATCTCATCGTCCGCTCTCTGCCTCCTCTAACCTCTAGCTACCAGCTATTTAGGTGGTAGCACCACTGCACGAATTGCAACAAACCGAGACAGGCAACAGCTGTCTTGTCCCACAACTAACTGCTGTCAATTTTTTGCTTGTATAGACTGTGCACATCATTCCACCTCGGTTCTTTTTATTTGCCTCTGTGCATAGTCGTGCGTAGGCGCCCAACCTGATGCATCGGACCCTAGCCTGGGAGGTATATTTGACGCAAAAGCCAAACACCTAACCTCCCCGTTAGACCTAAAACACGCTGTTATCAAGCCAATTGTGGCACTAAATCTTGGCGCCGTTCAAATTTACATTGTTATTCAAATTTTTGGCTCCAGAGTGGATTCACGGCTCTACACATCGCCTCGCACTATGGCAACGTGAAAATGGTAGATCTTCTCATCTCCAGAGGCGCAGATATCAATTTCCAAGCAAAGGTTAGTCTTGTTTTTACTTGCGGATTCCTTTTATTTTTAAAAACAAACTTTTTTTAGGCAAAAATGTGCGTCGGTCGAACTCAAAACTGGTAACTGTTCTAAATTCGTACACTCGTGGCTACGAAAGTTAAGTGCACATATTGTTTATCCAATTTTACAACTTGGCTGACAGTATTGTTCCCGTTAGGCATTTGCATTTATTTTGTTTAAATTTCACGATGGTATCATTCTCTTCGTTAAGGAAATTCGGGCTAAATTGGATAGCATTTCCTTTGAAAGGAATATTATTGCATATCGTATTTGCACGCCATATTGGATTCACATAAGTTCGTTACTTAACGGGTGCTACAAAAAACGGAGAAGTCTTTTATGAGACTTCATTTGTTTCACTTCACAGTCCGCGCCTCTTTTCGTTAGCCAATCATTTTGCAGCGTTTGTGCTGCTGGTGCAGAGGAGCCAATGGGAAACGAGGTAAAAGAATTTGAGATTATGGGAGCACATTTTAACGCGAAGAGCTGTACCTTTTTCTGCCTCCCACTTGATGACTAAGCAGAGCATATGCAGGAAGCCGATGATTTCGTCTAACGCCCTTCCGTCAACAAAAAATACGTCTGTTATGCTTCTATTTGCCTCCTTTCCATCACCATTGCCTGACCCATGTGATTAAGAGAAGCATGCTTGTTCCCTCAACTAGGGTAAATAATTCATAAAAGTGTTGTTTTTCCTCCTGATCCACTGAGTTGGTGATAAATTGGTAGAATGGTAAATACTTCTGCATGGAGCAGTGAAGAAGTCACAATTCCGAACGATTGCATGGAATACGTTATAGTTATTGCTTTCTTTTCTTGGGTATCGATTCTAGTGGTAAAGTTTTACCATCAGCAATCTTTTCTGGGCAATTTCATCTGTTGCTCATCCTGTCCGGCTGTCTGAGGCAGTCGCAGTAGCTGGTGGCCTCTAGAGAAGGCGTGTCACCTGGGCAAGCTGAGGTGGACAGGTTTGTCTTCTGGCAATAACGAGATAAAGGCCAAAATTGTCCCCTTTCGAGTTATGGCATTGGGCGTTGGTTGCTCTCGTCACCTGAATTTAAAGTCGCTGAAGTTTGACCTCTCGTGACTCATCGCGTCCACCGATTTTACAACCTTCTGCTATCGATGAATGATTTAAAAATAAATAGCCTTTAACTTTGTTGTATGGAGATTTATGTGCAGCAGTACTGGCGCCATTCCGTTATACTTGCGTATCGTGAGACTGTCTAGCTGACTTGGTCACTGCCTATCCCAAAGAGGAGCCGTCTGGCGATGGTAGAATGCCACCTCTTTTTTGTCTGGCCTCCGTTTTTTTGCTTCCTTAGTCATGTGATGCATTAGCTATAGTTAGGCTGTTCGTAAACTAGGGAGGAAACGTAGGAGGTGTCTATTTTTAGAGAGGTGAGGTGTTCACCCTCTCCCCTTACCTCGATTCTCCCCTGCACTTGTCCAGTGTATCATGTTGCAAATTACAGTTAGGCTTATTTTTTTACCCCCCCCCCCCACCACCCCTTCCTTCTCCATTGCCAGAAAGCTCTGACCGGGTGGAGTTGTGATTGTCCTCCATATCGCATTCGTTGACGGGAGGTTGTTCCCTCTGCCTCTTGCCCGCCCTCCCCCTCCCCGCAGGTGGGAGCAAGAAGGCAAGACATAGAACTTAATTATTCAATTGTGTAGAGGTGACTCCTGCTAGGGACTATAATCTTGGCCAAGACTAACGGACAGGCTACAATGAAGAACTTGTCGTTGGGAAGGGGAAATGGGCAGGGTGGGGGATCAATGACCCCTCCCTCCCTCTCGCCTTGTTTTATCACCCATTTCCTTCGCATGTGTCAAAGTGCCTACTAATGCAAGTAAGCTTGGAAAAGTGGTGTCTAAGTGCTTTTGCTTATTAATACTAAGCAAAACAGATGCGAATTTTAATCGCACTGGGTAACCGAAGAGTTTGTGTGGTTTCCTCTCCTCCGGGAGTTGCATGCACACGAACATTCACAGCCTCAAACGGGCATCTTTTTTGAGCAAGATATAAAAGGTTTTGTCTTCAACACCATTGTCTCTTGTGAAGCTCTGACAGAAGACTCAAGAAAGGACCCAGCGCTACAGTTTGAAGTCCATTGTGTCCACGCACAAGCTTGCATGCACTCTTGAGGCGTCGGTGAAGATGGTGAGGCATCTCACCTTTTGAGTGGTTGGAAACATCGGCACAGTTTTTCTTCTACTACCAAGGCCAGGATGAGGTGATAGTCAGAATATAGGGGAAAAAATCCTGAATCAGACGAATTCGGGGAGCTGGAGGTGGCCAAGATGGGGATGAATCAGCACTCACCCTCTGACCATTCCACCCCAAGGTGTCGACCTCATGGCGGATGAGTTTAGTGGTGGAAAGTACGACGCTTCACGTTGTCCTGGGGAAATTTGGCTTTTCCCTGCCTACCTAACCAGTGCCGGCTACTTAGTGTTATGGTAAGCTCTATTAAGACGCAGAAATCCAAAGCAGGTAGCGGGGCGATGGATTAGTGGACAATCTGCCATGTAACCCAAGTAGATGCAGTCCACCTCCCACCAAAGTTTGGCAGGTCATTGACCATCCACATAAAAGCATGAATGAAAGGACCGAAGAACAAATTACCAGGTCTGGAAGCTCATTTTTAATTGTTAGTGCATAGTATGGAGGCAGAACTCACTTGCTTATACGCTAAACTCCAACGCATTGCAACCAAAAGCAGCACTCATTGTTTTACTATGATAAAAGGCGGAATGGTTCTCCCTCCTCTACCAGCGGCTACAGCTATCATAGAATAATTTCAGCATCGCTTGGATCAAAACACGTACCCTAATTACAGGGTATGATCTGATCACCGCGCTATCAAGAAGGCGACTAAAAGGCAGGAATAGAACAGCTAGGCACATGGGCAGCGGTCCACTACAAGGTCTCCTCTCTCCTCCCTCTGAGAAGCTGAGAAGTGCTTTTCAGAGTGGTTTCAAAGACTGAATGATGCTCCTTAGTAAAGTATTCTGCTTTCCGACCGCTCTAGTAGGCGAAATTTGCAATGAGAAAGGAGAAGCCGGCCCTTTGCAACATTATGCTAGTCGTTGGGTCTGTGGCACCCCCCATGGGCGGGCAGCTCCACTTTGCAATTGCCCTTCTTATGATTATTATTTACGTTATTGCCTTATTCCATCACCGAGGTGTTCTTTGATACATTCATAATTTGTAATTCCATCTTTACCATCTGCCATTAAACTGTCCCATACCAACGTTATCCTCGTGGTCGATACTACTGAGCAAATTTAAGTAGCATTTTCTAGCAGTTGGGGAAAGAGGTTCTCTGTAGAAAGAATTAGTGGAAAAGTATCTTGTCTGGTTTTCAGAACAATGTGACAGCACTTCATGTGGCCAGCAAGTGGGGCAATGTGGTCGTAGTTGAGCATTTACTGGCGTGTGGTGCAGAGCTCGAGTGTTTTACTCGTGACGGATTGACGCCACTTCACTGTGCCTCCCGTTCCGGTCATGCTCAGGTCGTCCAACTACTACTCAATTCTGGTGCGAATTATTCTGCAAAGACTAGAGTGAGTTTGCGCAGTAGTTAATGTTTAAATCCAGCTCTTTTTGTTGCTATATCCCTTTATTTTTCCACGGCCTTAGAGTGGACTCACAGCTTTGCACATGGCAGCCCAGGGGGATCATCCCGAGTGTGTTAAGTTGCTGCTCCTGCAAGGCGCCAATGTGGACGACGTGACGATTGACAACCTCACGGCCCTTCACGTTGCCGCACATTGTGGCAGTGTTCGAGTGGCTAAAATACTTTTGGACGCCCACAGCAACCTCAATGCAAGAGCTAGAGTATGTTACTTTGCCCCCTTTCTTTCGCCTTACCAACCTCTTCACAAGGTCCCATAACTCTCAATTTACAGAATGGCTTTGCACCTCTTCACATCGCTTGCAAGAAGAATCGGATAAAGGTAGTCGAACTCTTTCTAAAGCATGGTTGTGTGGTGGATGTGGCAACGGAATCCGGCCTAACTCCGCTGCATGTTGCCGCCTTCATGGGGAATACTAACATTGTGGTGTTGCTGTTAAAACACGGTGCTGATCCAAATGGCCAAACAATGCACAATGAAACGTCCCTTCACCTGGCTTCTCGTGCAGGTCGAATTGAAACAGTTAAATTGCTTCTTCGAAATGGGGCGATTGTCGATGCTAAATCAAGGGTAACTTAATCTGTTTAGTTGATAATCTGCACTTTATGTAAGCCTAAGTGGCTGACAATAAAGTTTTTTCTGTTCTCAGGGTAATCAGACATGTCTACATGTGGCTGCTCTTCTGGGAAATTGCGAACTTATCACTGTTCTTCTGCAAAATGGAGCCAATGTCCAAGCTGTCACCAAAGATGGCCATTCAGCGTTACATGTTGCCACAAAAGCTGGTCATGATGAGGCCGTTTCCTTGTTGTTGGAATCTGGAGCACCAACTGATGTGTTAACTAAGGTTTGTGTGAATTTTTTTGCATCTAATACGATTATTTGTAGTCTGGGTTCACGCCGCTGCACCTAGCGGCGAAGTATTCGCGATTAAAAGCGGCACAGTTGCTGATTGAGTCAGGAGCGCAGTTGGATGTGCCAGGCAGAAATGGACTTACACCACTTCATTTGGCCTCCCATTATGGATCAGTCAGTGTGGTCAAAGCTCTTCTCGACAAGGGAGTGAGTCACTCATCCAATTGGTTAATTGTATCATCCAATTGCCTATCAGGACCGCCTACGAGGAAGTGAATCGGTTCGCTACACGGCCCTTGTTAACTGAAGTGCCATTGGCTTTTTCTTTTTAGTTTGAAATGCTTAATTTTCCTGTATTGGCCGATGAATGAGTAATTCCCAGGGTCTAGAAGGCATTTCTACTACTTTTTCATAATGGCATTGAGTTGTGTGCACTGAGGAGGATTGATTAAAAGTGCTCCTGCCCTCAGTGTCAGCTGTCAGCTTTATGTGTATTGATTACTCTCAATCGACTGATTGCACCGATAGGACACAATGGTGCGTACGCGATTTCAACGCCTTTCCTGTCCTAGCAGTTTGTTAAGGCGCTGAGGTGTATCGACGACCTTATCACTAGTGCATGGTTAAGGTGTATTTACGTTCCAGGCACTAGCTACGCACGTCTTAGCCTTCTTCGTCCAATGTACATTAAGATCGACTTCATAAATGCTGAGCCACCGCTGGTATTTTTAGTTTTGTTCTTTGAGCGATAACTAAACATTGGGTCCTGAGCATCAATGACGTAGAACTCATGTTCGTGCTGCTGGAACTAACAAATGCTCAATTTGCAAACATTATGCTACGTTTAACGGGTATTTTATTGGCTGAAACCTCTCCCATAAAATCTACACGCATTGTTTCACAAACAATGGTCAACCCCCCTTTTGTTACCAATTTGGTCTCAATGAGTTTTTCGGGCATGGCTCCCTAATAGGCATAGTATTATTCTTTTTGAGTGATAGGTTTACAATAAGAAGTTCGTAGTTGGCTGACCATTTTTTTTTTCTTCTTTAAGACCATACCTCCCACTGACCACCTAATCATCAAATTAACTCTCCAGCCAATCAGTAACTTGACCGAGTTTTGTTTATCACTGATTGGCTAAGGGTATAATTGCTTAATTAATGGATGGTGTAAGTAGTAATGTAATTTGATGATATAGGTTAATCCCATACGATGAAATCACAAGTTTATATCATGAAACGTTGCACAAATATTGGCATATTTACCTTAAACTACCTTATTAAGGGGATTAAAAAATCCAGCTGATCGTCAAAATTTCAAGAATTGTTTGAAATAATTTAGTAGCGCAACGTCCAACCTATAGGCATCAACCAAGCTGCAGACCAGGAATGGTTATACCCCGCTTCACGTAGCGGCCCAGCGTTGCCAGGTGGAAGTCGCCAGATTGCTTTTGAGCGCCAACGCTGATCCTAACGCTGAATCCCGAAATGGCTTTACACCTCTCCACCTTGCCGCACAAGACGGAAGCGTCGAAATGGTCCGTTTGCTTCTTGATCACAAGGCAAAGGTCAATGCTAGGGCTAAGGTGGGTTTTAAGGTTTTGCAGGTCGGCTGGCTCCATTAATTTAATAGTGTTTGAACTTACACTGAAGCAAACTGGATCAAGTTCACTTATGACTTAGACTCTTAATTGCTTTTCAGAATGGCCTTACTCCAATGCATTTAGCCGCCCAAGAGGATAGTGTAAAGGCGGCGGAGGTTCTCTACGATGCGGGTGCTCTGCTGGATCCGACCACAAAAGCTGGTTATACGCCTTTGCACACGGCTTGTCACTTTGGCCAGGTAAAAATTTTTATTAGCATTTTTTTCTACTTAATAATGCATAAATAGATATAAGGCTGTGAATGCTCCTCCTAGTTGAACATGATCAAGTTCCTCATCTCGAAAGGATGCAACGTGAATGCACGCACCGAATTAGGCTCAAGCACTTTGCATTTGGCGGCTCAACAAGGTCATCCTCAGGTCATTTACACGCTATTGGAGAGTGGCGCTGATCCAAATCTGAAAAACAATGTATGTTTTTTGATAAAATTCATTGGCATGATGCAATACGCTAGGGATATTTGCATTCCCGATTTGCTTAAAATGACAGAATCTAGAAGCCTTAGCTATATTCTTAGTTGCTAAGTAAACAGCCGTGTGTCGGTATTACTCACATTGTTTGTTAGGATTAGTAATGTGCTTCTTTACAAAAATTTTTTAAAAATTAGCCTTACCTTTTTAATTAACGAGATTGCTAGTCTAAGTTTCAGCTTTTAGATTTGATTGATAGTAAATAATATGCATGGCGAATTCGTTGGTTCAAGCTAAACTTTGTTTAAATCGGATTATATCCGTGAAAACCTATTTAAAAATCTGTGGTGTCTGTTTCGTCTCAGCAGGTAGCGTTGCCTTTCGCCAACGAGTAGTGGAGTTGATTGGTAATAAATGCGTTTTTTGATGCACAAATAACGAATACCAGGGGTTTTGGGCTTAAGTGCCCTCAAAGTAATAGCAGAATATTCTTTTCTGTAGATGTTTCCTTTCAAGGTTTTGTCATTTGCCCATCAAGTGACTGAAGGGATTTGTCTGGTTTTTGCTTCATTCCGAATGGAATGGCATTCGTTTAGTCTTTAAAGTGCACATGTTGTTTTTGTACCATCGTTGTGGGCCTCTGGGCATGATGTGCCGGTCCATCCCGCCTTTCTGCTACCACTTTCCTGCTTTGAAGCCTTATGGTACAAGACGGAGGGCGATCAGACTTAATTGATGTGTTCTGGGATTGTCCACTATTATAAAGCTGTTGATTTTTTGCTGCATAGAGTTGGAGGGAGGTGGGGTAAACTGTGGCTGGAGGTATCACCAAGAGACTTGCACTGTAAATTCCTTGCTTAAAATCAGTGGGCAATCATACTTGCGATCTGTCGGTAGAGCCAATTTGAACTCTGAGATGTACACGGGGCTTACTTTATACAGAAATTTTCTGGGTATAGTGAGCCACTTTGGTGTCAAAATTGTTTTTTTTTTCGACAGCAACTTGTACGATCTCATGTTTCTCTCTGCATTCTTGGGAAGGTTTAGACTTTTGCTAAGGTGGGAGGTGAGGCACTGTTATATTTTGCTCTCTATAGCCCCTTGATTCTTTTTTCCAACTAATGTCTATCACTTTTCCCTCCTATCAACACTGGATAATCTCCTGTCAGGCAAGGCAGGAAAATCTAAGCCCATACGTAGTTTTTTCCAAGTTCGGGGATAAAAGTTTTTAGATGAGTGAGATTTACGTCTAGGCTGTCCCATTGTGGCCGGGTGGCGGATTATCCTCGTACCAATTCTAATGAAAAAACTGCTCTTCTTTTAGCGGTTGCAGACTGACTCGCTCAGCATCGTTTAATTCATTCCTCTATGCCTGAGATGTTTTAGTGCAACATGATTTTATCTGGGCTTTGGGTGGATTAATGCCACTCAACTTCCGGGTTTTTTTTTCCCTGCAAGGAAAGGAAATCCTTTGTTTTGTGCTTACGGAACTCCCAATGTCTTATAGAATTCGCCTAATCTCTTGTGATAACTCCCTTTGTTTGTCTGGCGTTGGACAAAAGGCGATTCGGAAGTGTGTTCCTTTTTCCATTTTTCAGTGCTTCGCAGTAGAGGATGGTGTGCAACTGTCTCCTTCTGCTGGAAATTGTTACTCTTTAGTTATGCGCATAACTTGCGCCAAATGGAGGAAGAGGGTGGAGGACCCTCTTCTCTCGTAAAGTCGTCTGTGGATAAGACTGATAAGAGTTGCGTCACTGTCCTTTGAAATGAGTCATTCAGAGGTCACGACCTGGGGTAATCAAGAGGCATATATGGCATTAACGAAGGTGGAGGCAGTGCCGATTGCAGAAAGGCCGACTAAGTGGTGAATCTGTCCACATTAGCCATGGGGCCGGTTAAGTATGCCAAACAAATTGACGAGGAATCTCTGCTCCTTGGACTTTAACAGGATTCGCTACTCCCTCAGTCGTAACGCAGAATAAGTGGCATCTGCATTGTAGTCATAGGTGTGGCAGTTTTTGCGCCAAGTTTTAGTGCCTAACAGTTTTTCTGTTCCATTTTCCCTTTTTTAATCGAACCTTTCAACAGAATCTTTAGTGGCTTAAATTGGTTGAGTTGGTCCACTAAGTTGGGGATGCGATCTGCTGGAAGATCTCAAAAGTACGAGGGAATGGTCGAGAGTACCCTCCTTCGACTTGGCTTTAAAGCGGACCTTAAACTGTTATCACGACCAAGTTTTCCTTCTTTTCACGTTGTCTAGGTCCTCTTTTTTTGAGTCTAGATAAATAGCTGATAAAAGAAACTACAGAGGACGTCTCTCATGATTAGGTGAGTAGATGGGTTAATGAAGGATGAGAGTTAGATGAATGTGTTCAGGGGGGAGGCGGGAGCTTGTCGGTGAGTTGGTCACAATGGTGGAAGTAGTAGTCGGCCTCTGGGTCGGATTTCGACTACCTGTTCTTGTTTGCCTTGACAATTTTTTTGGATCCGTGCGCATATTCCTATTTTCCGCTTTTGACCAGTCCGGATGGACGGCGGGTCACGTGGCTCAGCACCAGCACTACCTCAACATCTTCGAGGTGCTGCGACGAGTCACTACTTGTGTGGAGTCCTGGGAGGAGATTGAGACCTATGACGAACAAGTGGAGGGGATTAATGGTGGTCCGGCTGAAACTCCGGTAGCGGCTGGATACTTTGATTCACACCGAGTGGGTGGAATTCCACGAATGGAATTGGAAAAGCCGGATTTGATGGCTGAGCACCCTGTCACTGACACAGAGGATGAACAAGGTGCGCGTCAAGGTTTTTCATTTGATTTTTTGTTGAGGTTGCAAACAGACGTCAAACCTCAATGGGTAGTTTGTTCGATGTGTTGAATAGCCCATGGAGGAATGGAATAAATGCGTAGATAAGGGAATTTTATGTGGCAGAATGGATTGGGGGTGAATAGGTGGACGTAAAAAGATTTGAAAGTAGTCAGGTGGGTGGGTAATCATAAGACTGGCATTAAAATGGATGAATAAGGCAAAGACGTTCGAGTTGTTTTTGTAAACACTTCCTATCAAAACATATTCTGCGCCATACCCTTAGCCATTAAAAGCGATCCAAAAAGAAACCCGACACGACCGACTATTTATGGAGGTACGGACGAACTCCCTGTTGCATAAATCTTGTTCAGATTGCATCTCCTTGGCAATTTTGGATTGCACAATTAGCTCACTCTTGTTTCAATTACTTGTTTCTTCTTGATGCACCCAGGTGAGGTCGAATACACTGCTATTCCACCATCACCAATGTTTTCCCGCGCCACCTCGCAGCAGGCCATAGAGGAGGAGCGAGTCGAGCAGGTGGAGGCCGATTTAACCAATCAGAAAGCGGTGCTGCGGAAACAACAATCCAATGACAATGCAGCTTTCGTGAGGGGAGCCGGCACAAGACTCTCGGACAAACATTCTGTTGTCTCAGGTAGGTATTTTTTTAAGACCTCTCAGTAAGACACCATTTTTATCACGGCGAACTAAAAATCCGTCCGTATCACAATCCTGACAGTATTTTTGGCATCGTTTGATCAATCACAAATCAAGATTTCCATAGGCATTTCATTCACTCTGGAAAGCACCTTGTGGTGTTCGGGTATTAAGTAATAATTGTAGAACTACTGGAGTTCATGCTCTCTGCAATACGACTGTTGAGTAAAAGACCATTTACAAACATCATCATTAACCCACAAATCCATTCATTTATCCACCTATTCATGCTAAGGTAGGCCCCACTGATAAAGTTAAACCTTAAATTACCGTTTTTTCACTTATTCCGGGATGTCAAATGCGCAATTCTTTTGAATTTTTGTCTCTCTTAGCCGACCAATTCACACGAAAGCTTTGTCATCTTTTCGGAGCATGTTTAAGGGCTGTCTCACATGAAATTAGCGTTGTCACCACCCTAAATTATCAACATTGATTCTCGTTTGAAGACAGCATTTTCTCAAGGAAGGTGGCTGTGCGCCAGGCGTAGCACAGGCGCTTTTTTCAGTTTGCACGGAATGCACGCCTATCAATCTTTCCCAGCCAAGACAATATCCACGTGGCGGGACCCAACAGTTGTCCTACTTTCTATTAAAAAAGCAAAAATCTCCATCAAGTGGCAATGGTGGGGAGACTCAGGGGTCTACCCCTTCTGCCATTGGCTCAACCGCGCTCGTTTCTTTATTGGTTACCGGTTAAACGACCAATAGGAGAGGTGGGGCTTAGAAGTGCAAGTGTCAACTAAACGCGTGGCGCTATTTAACGGTCAGTGTTCACTTCCATGAAGGCCTTTTCTTCTCTGAAAAGTCCACATTCCTCGGGGGTGAAGTCACCGAAAAAACTGCGTTTCAGTGAGTCACGTTTCGTCTCCTATTACGCGTAAATTTCTCCTATCCTGATCATTATTTTCGGAGTTTTTTTCGTCAGTGCTGGAGAAGGAAGTGTTCTGTTAAAGTATTTGTTGGCTTTATTCCGGAAAAAAAGGCATGACTGTTTAATGTTTACTACCGTCAGCCATGAATTTGGATGCCTGTTGCAGGTTGGTAATTCGCTTCACCTGACCTTATGGAGGACGGGACTGCACCAAGTGGCTCCTATTCTATGTCATCCCCTTTTGTGACCTTGGAATAGCATATTTGGTTGCATCGTCCGGAGGAAATAGGTCGAGCGTTGTAATGGGCTGTAGACTAAGTTGGTGGTGTTAAGTAGAGAGATCGACGAGTTCGTCTATTTTTATGCTTGATTAAAATAAAGTATGGTTTTGTCGAACAGCTTCTTCCGAGCGTCGTCTTCGGCACTTCTGTGTTCCTCTCCTCAATGCGTTCTAAGCCAATCTTTACGTAAACTACAACTTACCCCGCAGTAGGATGAGAGATGACGAAATGAGCTTGCTCCATTAAAAGGGTCACATTTAGAAACGGTGTTCACATTCAGACGACGAAGAATGGTCTTGCATTTTCTGATCCTTTGATTTCTACCCTCGCTTCATCAGTGGTTCTCACTGCAGATCTTAGGCCTGGAATCTCGCTAAGAGTTGACGCATTCTTAACTGTATTCTGTCAGCCTTGGTTAATGCCTTCTTTCCGTCTTGTTCGGGATGCGGATTTTCCATCGCTTCCACCAATGTAGTGCTTCATGCCCTAACTGAAACAATGTTTACCTCATCCACTCCGGGAGTTCGCCTCCCCCTCCTTGGAGGTGGGCGAATTGGAGGGTGAATGTTAGTTTGGTTAATTAGATGGAACAGTACCAGGGCTATGGTAGGCGTTCTTCTCCGATGGTTAAGGGGAGACTCGCCCAGACAGAGGCACTAGACCTTTTTTTCCCTTGCGCTGCCTAGGCCATTTCTGACTGCATTGTTCATGCGGAATTCGCTCTAACGTTTGTAATTTTTGATGAGGCGATTTTATAAATCCCCTTCCCACTAAACCCTAATCCCAAAGAAAAAAGGTTTAATCTCTGTGGGACTGCATACGCTGGTTGCACAGCCAAGTTGCGAAGTTATCAGGAATGCATTGCCAAACAGCAGAAGCTACTGGTGGAGTTGTGGGCTTGCTTGTGGGCTCTAAACTGGTGAATCAGGATCTATGCAGTCGTAGTACTTCTTAGTAGTCTAGGCTAAAAGGGAAGCTGGGCAAGGTACTTCTAGATGTCTTTCCACTGTTTCACAACATCCCCAAGGGCCTGGATTTGGACTACTGCATGGATGCAGAGGTATTCGCTCACATCCACAAAGGCAAGCTTCTAACAACGTCTAGAACATACTTGTTAGAAGTACAAAGCATGCGAGACCTGGAGGTCTATGGCGTTTGCCTGGGAGGAAGTAGCATCTGTAGTGATGTGCTATGGTTGATTAGGTCTTTTTTGCCACCAGAAAAGTCATTTCTTTGTTTATCTTAAATCTCATGGTCCTGGTAGGATGTTGCATAATAGCGTATGGAAGGAATCTACCAGGACTGTGAAACGAAGGAAGAATAGTTGTGTGTACCACCTTACTGACATTTGCAATGATGCTGAAAAGTCGATTGAAGTATTTTTTGCGTCTACCTTCTAAAGCGCTGCAGTTAGCATGTTTTTAACCAAATACGCATTTCCGTTGTTTTTTTTTTTGGGGGGGGGGAGGGGGGAGAATGGGGCGCGAGGCAACCATTCATCACGTGTTTTGCTTAGCCATGGGTGATAGCCGGATTTGTGTGGAATTCAGTAATGAGGGCTAAAATGGGCTTTTTTTATAGGGCGTGCGTTTTCTACGACATTTAATTCGGAACTTTAGACCAGCTAAAGGCAATGGAAGAGGTTCTTGCTTTCTCCACTTTTACCACCTCCGATGTTTTTAGTACTAGTTGGAGTTTTCCTGCCGGAAGGGATTTTGGGAGGTGTCGTTTCCGTTGAAGAGGGGATATGGTCCCAGCTTCACCACCTTCGGTCGGGTGAAAAGAAGGATGCCTTACAACCTGTCATGCCTAGAGCCACCAATTAGCGTTTACTTTAGCTTCCAGTTGCTCATTTCCATAGAGGTTAGAATGATTGTCATCGCCGATTCCAGTCTTCCGCTTTGTGTGCCCCCTCTGGTTATTTTTTCGCACTCCGCAAGATCCGACACATTGAGTCTCTTTCAACATGCTGGATTGTAAGCGTTTTATGACAAAATTTTACTACACTTATCCACAAGGGCTAGCGGGCGGACCTGTCAAGTGACAGTAATGTCAGAGAAGCGCCTCATAACTCCAAGATGGTGAGTAATGTGGAGTGGAGATTGAATAGTTCATGCAGCTAAATGTAAGCTCTATGTGGACTAAAACAGCAGGAATTGGCGCCTTGAATGTGCACCTCCTAATGCAAGATCCTTCTTGGTAATAGTAAGACCGAAGTGCTATTCTTGCTACATAATTAGTTAATTAATCAATGTGACATAAGAGTGGATCTTCTTGACTTTTATTTTTTTCGAAAAGATGCACCACGCTTAAGCAAGTGCGGGCCGACTTTTTTGAGCTGGCGCCGTGGCAGACATCGATGATTTGATCACTTTAAACAACTGGCCAAGGAAACAAACTACGATTTGCATTGGGCATGGAAATGTAGCTCGTCTTGTGTTTTAGATATGTTTGATTTTATGGATGAATAATTGTTTTTGGCGCCAGTGGTCTTAGTACCAAAGCGTTGATTAGCATCTGTTCGCCTTCCACGTAAATGTGCCAAGGTTATTGCAATTCTTCCTCTTTTACTTTATTTACCCATGAACTATTGCAAAGCGGCATACTATAAGGCGTCCTTTTGATTACATGAGCTTTAAGTTATTTTCTATCGTGGTGACTCTAAGTGCAGTGGTGTTTCAATGGTGGTCCGTTTCGAACGCTTGTAGCCTCTAGCCCAAAGGCATACCTGTAACAGATCCCACGGACGAACGAGGTTTTCTACGAATTCATGCGTGACACTCGTGGAAGGCTTCAAGAGCGTTTTTCCACGTTTAACAGAAACTCGGCACTTCAAAGATAGCACATTTAAATAAGGCTGCATCGGCGATTGAAAGACAATTATCTGCTTGTTGGTAACGGTCGTCGACGTGACGGTTTCTGTGAATAGCAGTCATCTTGTAAAACTCTTGAAACCGGTTTGATAATAAACGCACATGCTATGATGAGACTAGGCAAGAGGTGGGTTTTTGTGGTGAATAGCGAACTTCACTATGTGGGAACATTTTTGATTTTAAGATCATGGTGTCCCAGAACGGCTCAGCTTCGCCAGTCAATCTTCCCGTGTTAAAGCTGCGCCATTGTGTAGTAGTTTGATTCCTCGACCGTTCCAAAAACTATGGGAGAATATTTAGGAGAGCATTCCTCCGAATATGACCTTTTCATCGTTAGGCCCCGAAGTCGCAGTTTGTCGCTAAGTTTACCCATAACTTTTGTCTGGTTGGGAGGTTTTTCTAAGTCGCACACCTCAAGGATTTTAGTAAAACTTCTCTCATCTCATATCACGCATTCCTCTCTTGCTAATAGGCTATATTTGGTCTCCTCTTTCTCCGTACCCTTCTTCTTTTTCATTTTTCTTTTGACTTAGGTGAAGACAGTATTGATGAGGGCATAGGCTATGCCATAAATCAATCACAATTCGCGCGTGATAAGGACGCGAATGAGGTCTTTGGCAGTGGCGATGGCTTCAGAGTAAGTATAGGCCGTCGAATTATCACTTATCTTCGTCCCAGGACCGCTTTCTAAGGCCATATTTCGGTCACTATTTAAAATCCATCGGAAACGAATCCTCGCTGGGCTATGCTACTTAATTAAAGAAGTAGTTATTTACTCTGAGCTGATCATGAGGCCTGTGTCGAATGATTTTTAGGCTTCTGGCCATCGTCTAAAGCGTGCAGATCGTGGAAGTAAATTCTCTGGCAATGAGAGTGGGAACATCGGTTTTCCAAGTGGCTATGGTGGCCTTGAGTGGGACTTCGTTCCTGACAATGCGCCCATCTCTCGCAAGCCGATCACTTCAGGGTAAGTAACGGCCGCTGCATCCCCACAACTAACCGTCGATTGACAGCTTTTATATGGGATCAGACAGCACGTTAGCAACATGCCTAATAGATATCGATCCCTAGACATTAAGAATCCCAAAGATCTAGGCAACTCGTCAATCACCTCATCAACTATGTCCATGCGCCCTCTTGTTATCCAACGGTCGAAGGGAAGCCATTTTTAGGGATTTTTCCGGTGTTCCTGGTTGGATCATCATTTTAATTAATTTGTTGCATTCTTCTGCGACAATTTGATGCACTGATGGGCATTAAAATTCGGACGTTGTACCATCGGGAAGACAAAATTGGAATGACGGCTGAAGGCAGATGCTAGTCTCGGCCCTTCCGCTCCAGTCGACCTTCTCCACCCATAGAAATCAAGGTAGTTTTCCTTCTGCATCAACCCCATCTGCTGTCACCACTAAGGCACCGCTCTGAGCCTCCCATGGGATTGTAATAAGCTAAGAGCGAATGAAAGAATCCTAGGAGGCAGGACTTTCCATGGGGCAGAGGTGCCACTGCCCAAAGCCTAAGGTGCTCACGTAGCCAAACATCCAACCACACGAAATACCCTAGCCATTACACTACGATCCAACGGCTTCCAGTTGCAGGGCTCTTTAATAGCCCTGCGATGAAACGTAGGTAACGGAGTTCTCTCACGTAATGCATTGTCACTCACGCCAATAGTCACGCGGTGAACCAATGACCTCCCTTGTGCGTGTACACCCCCATTGGATTAGCCGTGCGCACGTGCGCCCGCGCAGCGATTGGTTCGTCTGTGCATGCTTTCGGTCGCGATGTTTAAGCCGGTGTCAGTACTGCGCGCTCGGTCTACTGAGAGCAGTTGTGGAGGTATGGGACTTTCGGAACAATCCGCATCCACTGAGGAAATAACCGCGATCCCAGTCGAAAGAAACGAGGATAAGGCGACTACGTTCGGCATAGGACATGATCGGTAATTGGTGTCGCTTAGTAATTTGAACACACGCTCATTGGTCATCAGGCTCATATCAGCTTTGGGGTTTATTTATTTTTTATACCTTTGAGGTGACCTTAGTCGAGCGATATTTGCGAATTTGATAATTCGGCATCATTAGAAGCTCTACTTAATGGAATAATTTGTGCATTTCCTTCCTGAATGCCTACTTTAGCCCATTCTAGAGTAAAGCACTCATGATAAATAGCATTCTTTTTAAATCAAACGAAGTTAATAACAGTCTCAAAACTAACTGTGTTAAGGTCTAGCCGGAGGAAAAAAAACGGGTTTTTCCATTGTCTTATCTAGATCTTCTGCTTAAATCTCATTGGCTGGCAGCGGAGGCTGCTTCTTGTCACTCTTTTTTGTGATTGGTTAATGCCCTATTTACCCCCTACAATAGCCTCAAACGTGCTTATTTCTTTTGTCATGACGACTGAAAAAATGGAGACCAAATTGGACGAGCCTATGACAAAGTGTTGGAGTGGTTCTGGACTGGTATTGCACCGCACTTACATGGCGTTCACATGCGCAAAAAGGCTCCTTGTGAATACCCATAAACAGTTCAAAGCGATTTTGTTTAAAGTGACGAACAGGAAGTGAATCGTTACATTCCGGCGTAAACATGCGCTCAAGGTTGCATGTAGTGCCTTGATTACTCTTATAAAAGTAAATGTCCACCTTTTGCTGTGCCTGCGGTACAAACGCAGAGGTTACAGCATTTTTAGCATTTCCTTCGTCCGTGTTTTCTGCGTTTCCGGAGCATATGGTGACTAATTCTCTTTGGTGGATTTGCCATGTTTGTGGATTGGGGATGGGCGTTGGCACCTCTTAGGATGGCTACTCCCAGGAAGAGGGCACAGGTCTCATTCAAACGCGGGTAGAGGTGACCAAACCTTACCTCCCACTAGATGGTATTAAGTAAGAGCTAGCGGTAATCAGAGCGTCTCCAAACTTTTCGCACTAGTGCATTTATGACCGTGGAAACTTTCACTTTCTCCCAGGGTGTGGTCCAGATTTCATTATCCACGACGGTAGTTCGTGATGCATCTCATTTGTGAAAGTTGATTCAAGCAAAATGGAATTTTTGTGTGGTGGAGTCAGTGCTGATGTAAATGTACCGTCATATGTTTTTCTTGCAAGAAACCCTTCAGTCAGGAAGATTGTTTTTCCACACCTGAATTGTGATAAGCACGCGAATCGTTTGTTACCTTAGTAGTGCAGCTTTTGATTGGCACAATGTCTGTTATTGTCACGTATCCGTGACGCCTCGATCCCCTCATCACAAATACGGTACTTGGAATTCTGCAGCAACCGTAGATGCACTAAATTGTCTGTTTTAAACAGGCGTTCTAAGTTTTAGGGCTACAATGGCGTTCCTTGTCTGGACGGTAAAAAACTATTTTCTTTTTAAGCAGCATTTGGATTGGTCACTTCCCCACTGTGCAAGAGCAGGGCAGGTTGTGACTGTCGTTTTTTGCTCTAGACTTCGACAAGCAGTAATTCCCCTTCTCTTCACTCCGGGTCAATTTTATGTCCTCTGTTGCCCTTTTTTGCATGGACGCTCGACCCATTTAGCAGGCCATCTTCCTTTGCGCGCCCCGTTTCAGGAAATCACCCTTTTCCGCAAACATTTATTTTGCTTTAAATCATTCATAAAATTAAGCTTTGGCATGCTACATGGTTTTGATCATGCAGCTGACCCAGTTTGCGTGGTTTACGGGGGCACCCACTGACCTCGATTTACGATTGAGGCAACTGGAGGCTTGAAATTGCAACTAACACGGTTAAACGGCAGAACGTGTGAATTCGTCAGGGGAGATTATCTCAACCGTCACGTTCTTCTGTGGTGCAATTCGTTCAGGTTTTAAGGGCGAGTTTAAATGAATGAAAGTTTCATGAGTCATTCCGTGAGGTCTTTTGCAAGTTTCCTCTGGAAAATCAACAGCGCAAGAGGGGAGACGAAGAACGCCAACCGACAAGGACTTCACAACAGTTTTTGCTCGAGCTCAGCTTCAGCGACTCAGACACCGAGCCAAACTCGATTAGTGTAGGAGGCAAGCTCTAATCGCATCACATCTTCGATCACTCAGCGCTTTATGATGAGGGCATTTCAAAATACATGGACAACGGTGTAGGAAGCACACTGAGGAATGCCATACCGACAGACTTTTTTGCCAAACTTCTATCCTATTTGCATAGGGAGCGGGCCGATTCCCTACAAGTCGTAAGTCATTGCAGCGATCGCCTTAGCGGTTCTCGTGGGCAGTTAAAACAGTCTATTATCTTGTCGAACCACCCAATTCAATGAGTCCATCAACACCGTGAGGCGCTTCAAATCTTTTCTCATTCCTCTTCCAGATTTCTTGTCTCCTTTCTGGTTGACGCACGCGGTGGTTCAATGCGAGCAAGTCGGCATCCCGGTCTGCGAATCATGGTGCCCCCTAGCGCTGCAAGTGCTCCCACTCGTGTCACTTGCCGAATGCTGCGTCCAGAACGCACTACTGCACCGCCTCAACTCAATGATGCGGAGGGACTTGCTTGTCGGTGAGTCGGAATTGAAGCGGTTTCTGGGTGATCTTACTCACTGGCCACTCCACTATCGCTGCTTTGTTGGTAGAATGGTGTGAGGCATGGCCGAGGTTCTGACAGTTCACATTCCTGTAATAGTTTAACCCTTCAGTCCATCGTCCGTCGATGACCTGAAATAATCCATTTCTTCAGTATCGTTTGCTGATCCTTACCATTGACAGAGAGCCGTGCTTTAGGGCAAATGAATTTGTTAACCTTAGTACTGTGATTTTCATTTCATCCTTCATATCAGTAGTTTCAGTCGTCATTCAATGGATCAGCAATTGAGTCCTAGCCATTATCAAACTCTTAGCCCACAACACCATTTTCGATGGTTGTTTGCGCCCGGCATCGTAGTGGTAGGCCAGTTGACCTTAGTAGTATGTCCGTACTTCTACCCTCTACCAAATGTTTTGCCTAAAGGAAAGACTTTGTGATAACAATGGTCTGGGCTACCCTTTTTTCGATCCTCCACTGGTTGAGCCATCCATAACTAGTGCTTCCCTTTGTCACCTTTCCGAGGGGAATTGGGAATCTAACGAAGTCTAGAGTGCGGGGGAGGGGAGCTTTAACGCCACAACACGGTGCCCTAGGGGAAATGACAATCCTGCCTCGATCTTAAATTAGGCAACATGGAAGAGGTCACTCATGTGTGTGTGTGTGTGTGTGTGCGTATACGTGATTCTTCCTTCGCCTCCGCAGTTCTCCTTTCCCCACACAGCATAATCGAGTTGGGTCCGCATCCATGCCAATTCAACTCGCCTGTCCTGTTGGAAATTCCTCACTTTGCTGCTTTGCGTGGACGACAGCGTGAAATCGTCGTGCTTCGCAGTGACGATGCTGAGACTTGGAAAGAGCACTCCCTCGAGGCCACAGATCAGGCAGTTCGAAGTGCTCTCGGATCCGTCTTCGGTGAGATTTTTCGAGCACTTAACATCGCCTGCATGCTTAAAATCATCGAGTCCTGATTGCCTCTTTAATCAATGTGGGGAAGAATTCATTACTTCTCATTGCAAAGGATCAGCAGTCTGTGGCGTCTGGCTATTTGCCTACCTCCAGTTGAAAGAAAAACGTCTTTTGGTTTAAAAATTGTTCTTTTGATTGACCAAACTGCGCTTCTCGTTGAGGAGCTCAACTGCGCAATTCACGTGCGTTACTTTCAACTTACCAACACCGGATTCATGCATCGGTGGAAAAGCTCTCTCGGGGAGGAAGCAGCAGTAAGGTCGTGTGTCTCTCATTAATAACCGACGTCCTTGTCGCGAGAAAACTGCGTCGTTCAGGTCCAGTGCAGCGCAGACTAGCCTAGCCGTCTAGACATAATTAATAAGTACCACAGCCTCCCCAAGGACAGGAGGGGATAGGTTGTTCATGACCTTGGAGTGGGATAGAGTCGGTGCTTAAGAAAGAGTGATGGATTGAAGGTCAGTGTTCTTCTCGGGTTGGGCGCGTCGCAGTGACACCTCTCGTACTAGCACACCTCTTCAATTCGTATGTCCAACCGACCCTATATAATCGAATGCAAGGGGTGAATCACCAGGTGGGATGCATTTGGCCACTGCGTGTCCGAGGCAAACATTAGCCACACTGATTTATCTTTCTACACTGAAAATACTTCCCATTCCATGGGGTTCAACTTTGACGTGAAGGGCGGAGGAGAGGTGTGACCGATGCAATGGTTGCTGATTGCTGCCGTTTCCTCTTTTTGTAAGACACACTGGAGACCGCGGAACAGTTGAAGGAGAAGAGGATTTTGCGTGTCCTAATGAGTGATTTCCCGCAGTACCTTGCTGTGGTCAGTCGTCTGCGTCAGGAGATTGCACTCATTGGTTCAGACGGTGGTGTTCTTAGCTCCACTGTTGTACCCCAAGTTCAGGCCGTCTTTCCTGAGGGCGCGCTTCAGAAACGAATTCGTGTTGGTCTGCAGGTGAGTCGCGTATCGGCTTGAATTGTGTGCACAGGTGGCCCTTTCAACACCTCCAAGATTTTCAACTTCATACGCAATAATTTACATTCGTTTTGGTATGCACTCTGCCGGTAATAACACACGCAGCATAAAAACAAGCATTTTTGACGACTTAATTACATTCCCATGGTAAGCAGAGGTGAAAGGGTGTATTTAATTGAAATGGACTGCTACTGTCCCTGACCTTGATTTAAGCGGTGAGAAAAGTTTATGCTTGTTTTGACAATGAGTTGTTGGAACACGTAGGGGACTGGTAACTTTCATACACTTGTTTGTGTGAGGGCTTATTGGTGTGGAGCCTCCAGTCCCCCTCTCCCTTCCTGGTTTAATGAAATTGGATTCTGTGACCAGAGCTTGTCGCCTCTACAGGAGGCGCCTTGTCGACGTATGCCTTGAAGAAGGCGGTTCTGGTGATGGGCCACTCAAGGCAGATGAAGGTGGAGAGTTTATCACTGCCATTAACGAAGTGGAATTGCGGCGGATTCGAGACCATCGGATTGGTGACCGATTCAGCTCTGCATTTCTTACTTACCAAAGGACTGGCGTGTTCGGCCTTTCACCATAGGTTCCGCCGGGAGGAAGAAAGGGGAGGTGTCGGTCCCCCTAGTTCACCGTCCATCAAGTGATATTCAACTGTGTTTGGCCTTCGACAGCTCCATGACCACATACCAAGCACATTGAAGAGTTAGGAAATAGAGTGATTCTCCCCTATTCTAGAGTGGGAACGGTTTAGAGATTTGCGACTGCATCCAACCAAAGATATGCATCAAGTATGTGCTTATTTTGCATCCGTGGAGGTCTTTCACCCTTAGTAAACATCTCCCCCCCGCCCCGGTCACAAACTATAGATAGGAATGGTTGGTGAATAGCTGTGTTTATTTTGGCTTAAGTTCCTTCATAACTCTTTCTCTTCAAAAATTTGACGATTATTTGTAACGATTTCTGCCTTTCTATGCTCTATTTTCAGTCTTATAGCCTTGAAGCGAGGAGAGTCTCTTCATTCGATCGGTTAAATTAGGTTCTTTGTAGTGAGACTGGCTCCCTCTCACACGCTCCGGAGGCGTTCACTTCGCCACGTCGGTCACGTAGCTGACCTCGTGCCACCAAAGTGGTGCATTTAAACAAGGGCGTTTAAGCCCAGACTTGCAAAGTGTTGATAAATGCTGGCGAGACCTCTAGTTCCTTACTAAAAACGCTTTTAGTCCGGATCACCTGTTTGCAAGACCGGAAAATCGGATTTTTCTTGTAAAATTACTTATAGGGATGGACGTGAATGTGTTGTTCCATTCAGCAAGTGCGTGAAAGTGTGGGTTTATGAATAAGCCGTGGAGCAGATGAATTCGTGCAAGAGCAGTTAGCTAGGGAGGTCAATGGATGAATGGGCAGTTGGATTTGTGGATGACCTCACACCTGCCTGAGTGGGCATGCCAGTTTGCAAGTTGATGGATAGGTGGATGACCGGGCGAAGCGGTGGGTGGACGGACTGATTGCCCATCTTGGTCAGCAGGTACATAGGCAATAACTTAGTGAGTAAACTGGCCGATGACTGGTTAGTTGGCTGCAGGAATTATGCATCGTGGGCTCTTGAATGAATTGGGGAATGAGTCAGTGAACATGTTTTTTATGCGTTTGGGCAGGCAGGCGAATGGATGGGTGGGTGACTGACCGGGCGAATGAATCAATGGAAGGATGGATGGATGGATGGATGAATGAATGGCCGGGCGGTTGACCGGCCAAATCATCGGAGAGTTGAATGCATAGACAGGCGGAAGTGGGAAATGAGCTAGGTGATGGACATTGTCTATGGGCCCTATTCCACCCTCTCATGAGTGGGCAACTGTGTGAGCATGTTGGAATCGACAAATGACCAATTAACTTATTTTGCTTGCCTCATTTCCCCCTTAAGGCTCACCAAATTCCCTCTGACATGGTCACCCGCCTGGTGGGTAATCAGGTCACCGTCTCGCCCATCGTTACTATTGAGCCAAGGCGCCGCAAGTTCCACAAACCCATCACTCTCACCATCCCCTTGCCTCGTTCGGCTGTAACCACCAAACACCACGGTGGTGTTGGTGCCGACTCGGCGGCCAATAGCAGCCTCCGACTCCTCTGCTCCATCACTGGAGGCACGGCCCCGGCGGTGTGGGAGGATATCACGGGTTCCACACCGCTTTCGCGTGTCAAGGACTGTGTCTCCTTCACCACCACTGTCTCCGCCAGGTGGGTTAATTTTCTTCTTCCTTAACCAAACAATAAGAGCGTCGTCGGTCCACATAATGGCTTAGTTTGCCGCATCTTCGAACAACCCAACTAAAAATGACCTCTTTAACGCCTTACAGGCTGTGGTTGATTGATTGTCCGGTGATTAATGCAGTAGTGGAGGTTGCGATGCGTCTCTACAAGGAGGCTTCTGCTGTCCCCTACATGGGCAAGTTTATCGTCTTCGCGAAGCGTCCAGAAGTGGATGAGGCCTTGATGCGTTGCTTCTGTATCACCGATGACAAAGTTGACAAGGTTAGTCATTCCTCACACATCATTCCCACCTCCCTCGATCTGTAGAACCTCTGAGACACCCTCCAAACCTCTCTTTTTTAGACCCTTGAATGTCAAGAGGGCTTTGACTTAGTTGCAGCCAGCAACGAAATCGAGGTGGTTGACAATCGCCTCACGTGGCTAGAGGCTTCTGGCAACCTTGTGCCCGTGGTCAAAGCCGATGACCAGTTGAGGCTTCATTTCAACGCCTTTAGAGAGAATCGTCTGGCTTTTCCTGTGCGTATTAAGGATCCACAACTGGAGCCCTCCGGAAAACTTGCTTTTGTTCGAGATCCACGTCCGGGCAGTGCGAACGAAGTCAAACCCATGTTCCAGGTACTTGATGACTGCATGAAATGCTGACCTAATTACTTACCAATCCGCGAGGTTCTTGAATCGCATTGTGCATTTCACCGAACAGGAACTGGGAGGAACGACTATCACAGAAGCACTGCCAGTTAGGTCGATTTGTGGACTAGAAGTAGTTTTGCCCTTGGAAATTGGCGGTACCAGATCTGGATCTGTGTTGATTAGTGGGGCTGATGGTGCGCACACAATCGCCTCGACGGCAGCTACGTCTGTGGTGTCGCTGTCCTGCTCTCAACCACAGCATTTTGAGCATCCTACTCAGAATCTGCCAGAGGCGGACTCGCATGGGCGGTGTTTGGTGGTCCCACCGCCTGAATGGGCAACCTGTGAGTTAATTAGCGGGTCTTTTTTGTCGGGGAGTCGTGGCGCTACTTTCCGTTACATCTTCCATCTCTTCAGCCATGACTGAGGACTCCATAGCTCGCACACAATTGGACCTCGTGGAAATCGCTACCCAAATTGGCTCTGATTGGCCACGTCTTGTGAAAGCGCTCTTCGCACGCGACTCTTCCGAGTTGCCACCCTCAGCGGACCAATTGATTGATTGGATCTCGAGGCGCTGCACCTCCACTGACACCCTGAGCGCGGCTGGACTCACTTACGAGGGCTTGCGATGTGATCGTGATCGTGCTCTTGCCATCCTCCTCGCCTGGACCATTGAAGCTGGTGATGCCGCTACTGGTAAGTTTGTAGTCCCCCTTCAGGGACCGTCATCACCTTCTGTTAGTCCCGAGAAGAAGGCCAGTGTGGCAGATTGCATGTAACTATCTCTTTAATGTCCAGGCAACGAGTTGGACGTTGTGCTACGACAAATCGGCCGTGAGGACATCGTGAAGAACTGCATGCGTGACATTCGGCCAGTGTTGGAGTTGGATGAACGTGAAAAGGTGAGCTCTTTCCCTCTTGGTGCGGCTCTATCTCCATCAATTCCATCTCCAGCACGCCAATAGTGCAACCCTGGCTAAATGTCAGATTGAGTTTGTCTTTCGATATTTTTGTTCCCTTTTAAGGAACAAGAGGATGTGATTGTGATGGTAAGCAAAATCGCCTTTATGATATTGCGTTGAATAGGCTCCGTCATGTTATTCATCTCAGAGGGTGGAAGTGTCTTGCTAACCTTTCATTTGGCTACTCTGAATTCATTCACTCTAAGCCCATTGGTTTTCCCCATCCATTCATCCGTCCTCCCTCCCTTTCTCCATCCATCCTTCTTGTAACCATGGTTTCCTTAACGAAATAATTGCGACACTTAGTTAACTGATACTTTGAGGTCATATTGAGCACTAAGCCATCGCTATTTCCAATCCTCTCTCTCTTTCAATCAGGCAAACGAGCAAATTGATTCAGCTGGTCGAGGCTGGAGTCCAGAGGCCTCGTCTACGCACCAGGAGATGCGGATCACCTCGTTGAGTAGTGAATTTTCCACAGAACAATTGGCATCGGGTCAGTTGGAATCATCGGGTGATTTGGTAGGTGAACGAGTGCTTCACACGATGGAATTTTCATCACCCTTTGAAGAGGAGGAAGGTGGCACGAGTGGAGCACAGGTCACGAGTACACTGGAACCCTCGTCACCGGATAATGTGGAACCGGTGGAGGAGCCAGAGGTGACTCTGCTGCCAAGGGCAGAGCCGGAGATTTCGGAGCTCACGCCAACGGTACGTTTGTGTGAGCTAGGTCTAGCCCACTGCGGGTCCATCGATCTACTCCATCCGTCCAATTGGGTTTGTTTCGCTTCAGCAGGAACAATCGCAATCCTATGCTGTGACGGAGTCTGAGGCTCCACTGTCAAGCGAACAAGCAGAGGCCCAGATGACCTCGGTAGATGCGACAACAACCCCAGCCATCGATATGACAAGTCAGGAGGATGGCGAGGGGGAGGAAGGGGCGGAGTTGTCTAGTCCCCCATTGTCAGATCTACCAACAAGTGAGAACTCTCATCCTCCCGAGGGGAGTGGCCACCAGTAGTCAGTTCGTCAGTCCATGTGTTGTGTATTCGACACTGGTTCTTTCCTTTGCGTTACTCCTCGCCTTCTTTGCTGTTGTCTCTCTAATGTTGCTGAAAATCGCGCCATTTTTGCTCTCGGACAATGATTTATCACCTTTTCCACTTCTGTCCTTGTCAACCTTCCTAATCAGTCCGCCTACCTACGTCCAAGCGTTGTTTAACAATCACTGCTTCCTGTTGAGTCAAAGTCCGAATTATTCCTTACCACTGAGGCTTGTTCATGGCCGGTGTTGCGGTGGTCATGGAAGTCGAGTCGAGGTTTGACACTCTACACCTTCAGGTGGCGGGTATGACGTCATAACAGTTCGGCGCGTAGTGATGTTGTCAAGTCTGTCCCATTGCCTGCGCCTTTGTAGTGCGTTAGTCAGGCGTGTTGACTATTTCACCAGTCTAGACATCGTTAATCAACGGTACAGTTTCAAGGACAGGATAAAATAAGTTGCTCTATGACCTTAGGATGAGATAGCGTTAGTACTTGAGGGACAGTGAACTGGAGGTCGATGACAGTTTCGGATCGAGTGCAGTGCAGCGGTGCCATATTACGCTCACAGTTACCAGTCCTGTGAACGTTTCTTCGGGTCGTTGAAGGGCTCTCTGCATGTATTTGGCAGCAAAGTGTTCGAAGAGATGTAGGCACACTGATTACCGCGTGTGGAAACGTGAGAAGGGATTGTGCCTCGAATAAATGCACTTTAAAAGTTGAGGATCTCCGTCAACGCTTTCCGTGGCTACACGCCTGGTGTGACCAGGTGTACTGGTGTTGCATCTTTGCGATTGAAATATTCTACGATCGTCTTCCACCACAGTTAGAGATGCCTGGCTTGCTGAGGGTCAGGAGTGCTGGATGGCATCGCGGAACCATTGTTCAGATCCATCTATCCACAATTTCGTGGTATCAGATATCCCATCTCGGTCTCTCTCCACGAGTGGGCAGTGCGCTGTCAGAGGTTGAGCCTGCTTCAATGTGGCTTTTGCTATGAGGTTCCAATGGAAATCATCCCCCATTAGCAGGTGAAGTGGATTGGGAGTGCAACAAGCTAACCGGCGCAGAGGAGGATGGCCAATAAGTTGTAGGAGAAGCTCCGACTCCATTGGAGTTTCTGTAAGCTTTTGTCACTAAGACGAAGGTGGGTGGTCCATTCAAACCAGTGGTCCAGGCAAACTGAGTGCGTTGAAGGGTTTAGGCGAGGATCTAGCTTTAATCCTAAGGGATAGATATCCGCGACTCGCATGTCGTCACTACCACGCCAAGAGTAAGCGACCAAGGTTACTAATCGCTTTTGAGGGCAACATGTCCGAGTCAGCGCCGTACATGCCATCCGCCCACCACGACCCCGCCCAGCGCCTGCCTTCACAATACCAAGGTAATTGAAGGCACAACCACATCGTCTCTTCCCGTTCGAGACTTCCAACCCAACTCGAAAACAACTTCCCATCGATGAGACGAGGAAGGGAAGAAACTACTGCCGGTTTCAGTGGGGTGAACGGTCGAAACCATGATTCTCATTCGATGGATTTGGACTCTAGTCGGATTAGCTTAACTTAAAAATCTGAGTCGATGCTGAATGCTCCCAACCCAGAAAATGGTCGCGCAGTCGCAGCCAGAAGGAAGCCGACCCTACCAAGAAACTAGTACCCGTTGACAAAATCTTCCTTATTCCCCAATGGAAACCGCAACCATCCCCGTAGTCGGCAGAAATCTGATTGACACTCCAGCCTGGGGGTAGCCCGTTAGCCGTGGCAAGCAGCTACCCCCGAGAAGAGGGGCCCCAAATGGAAGTGCACACTACCTCAGACAGGACATATATCATGCCAGAGACCCAGACCATATGCCCAAGGCTAAACCCAACAATCGGTGAATGTGCAATGACAAGGGTGGGACCCAAAAACTACCCACACGGAAAAAACAACCGCCAGAGACGATCTGCGAACCAGCCAACAATGAAAAGCTAACATGACGACCCCAACATTCCATCCAACCAGCCGAACGGACCCCAAGACACAAGGGGAGAAAAGGCACCGCGAGCACGTGACTCCCAGCGACCCTCACTACCAAAAACAAACCCACACCCGCCTCCACCCCAGCCAAAGCACATGTGACTCGGGCTAGCAGGCATTCAAACAGCCGAAACCACCCAACCGTAAAACCGACACAGAAAACAAAGGCACAGTGCAAAATATACTTAATCGATTTAAAACAGAGATTTGGCACCAACGCGTTTCACTTCTCAAACCTAAAAGCAAAGCAAGAAAGCGTGAGAATAGGTCCTAAGGAAAAAATCAGATATAGGAAACATCAAGGGTCAGAGTCTGCCCTAAGTTCTCATCAAAGCTTACCAGCAAAGCTGCATCTGAGAAAATCGAGGTTCACTATAACCAACAAAAGTGAGAATCAGAACAGATCAGACAAATGCCTCGAGGAATAACATTTCTTACGATTCAAACTCGTCATCGCGTCATCATAAAAAGCACAACTCACCACGCATGCCATTACCCCAGAGAGAACGACGTGCCACACACGAGGTTCCCATGTATGAACCGCCTCAAGTCATCAGGTAAACTCAAATAAACAAAGGCTTTAATGAATAAATAGCGTCACAAAGAAAACTGCAGTCTTGCCTTAAAAAAATTAAATAAATTATAAATAATTAAAAAATAACAATAGGCAAGTAAATACAGAGGCTGCATCTTAACTTCGATATTAGAGCTGTAATGAAAAGTGCTAAACAGCATTTTTAAGCCCGGAAAGATCTTATGCTAATTTGTTAGCATTGTTTTTGCCAAATTTTAATTTGTTATTTTGACTTTGTTTTAAAATATCTAAGTAGAGCTTACGGACCGAGAATGGCATGCTTAATTTCCATGTAAAATAAAATAAAAGGCAAAGTACCAAGCGAAATGTGTTCTGGCAATGGAGGGTAGGGATGCAACTCACGCCAATCTGCTAACGCTGGCCCATACAGTCATGTCACGATATTGATTAAGCCTTTGATAAACCATACAAGAGACAAGATAAGCAGGGCACAACTTATTTTACATTTTTTTCTATGTTACTTTATACTCTTTCCTTAGTGAAACTTTGACGTCACCCACAAAAGGGAAAAAATGCACATACTCAAAAGAGGAAGGTAAAATGGCTAGTGGAAGTGCCCGAATGACAGTCCACGCGAAGGACAATATAGCTAGTTTTGAGACCGAAGGCCAACAGGTAGCATAAGCAAACAAAGTAATAAAGTCCCGCCTAACCTTGAGCTCCTTGTTATGCATTTGCATTAGCAACTGTTTTGATTAATCTAAGATTCAGCATTGTTTAAATTTGTTACAGGCAACAATGTGGAAATTTTAGGATTTCGTTGAAACTTTGGGTCAAGTCTGCCAAATACAAATAAGTTTCTTGCCTAAATTGTTTAAATGCAAAATACAACCCTTTTTCTTTGCTTTAATTTTGATGCTGATGTCACCAGGATAGCATTCAGTTCAAACGGCTTTTTACAACACAGTTTCCGCAATCTTGCCTGCAAGCTGAAACCAAAGATGTAGTGTTTTCTTTGCTTGGACTGTTGGTTGGTCTAACACACTAGTGACGGCCACCTGGAAGCAAGCTGCGAGGAGATGACCTGTTAGCCATGCCAGCCGCCAACCTTCTATCCGTCTTCTAGGGATGCTCGGGGTTCTACAAAACATCTTAAATTTTGACGGAACCTGCAAATTATTACTTCGATTTTATTTTATAGCGCAGTAGATCCAGTGAGGGCTCACGCCGATATCACACAGTAATAATTCTTTCCGAGTTGTGGGCTTAGACTTCGGTAGCCAAATTTTTTAACTGAAGGGGTTGGTCTTCTAGGATAGTCACCATCTCATCCTCTCCGTTCATTGAATGCGTGTTCTGACATGACTCAGGTGCTCTGCTAGTTCGAGCTGCTGGTGGTTGTGTTTACCCAGCTGAGTGGGCTGTCTTGTAATCCATGCCAAATCTGTATTTCCTCCATCTATATGCATGCATGTGTAAAAATTGTCTATAAAACGGATTATGATTTGGGTAGTGTCTGTAATATAGCTTGTTGATCTGACCCAGTGTGGCCACTTTTAGAAGCTATGCGCCCTGGGCTCCGGGTCATAACGCCAGCCCACCCTCTCTGTTTGCTAAATATATATTCTCACAGAGAAGTTTGGTCCTTTTTTGCCCTCTAATAAATTTTCAGATTCTACCAGCTTGCACAATTTTTATGTATTTTACAGTATAATCCGATTTTTTTTCATTTCATACATTTATTCATTAGATCGGAAGGTTTCCTTGTAGCGTTTTGTTTATTAAGACTGTTGGCTGGTCCGGCACATTAGTGGGAGCCACTTTGAAGCTAGATGCGTGGGCTGGCCTGCCAGCAGCTCCCTTCCTTTCCGTCTAGAATACAAATAGTCTGATCTATACCTAGTAATCTCTCCGTCTTTTGGAAACACTGAGGACGCTACTTTCCTTTTAAATGCGCACCGACAGTTTTTTGATCTGCTTTTGCGCTTTGCGACAATGCAATTTGCCTTTATGCTCGGCCTTGTACATTTAGGAAACTTTTAATACGCATTATTACTGCAGATCAACGCTTTTGTCAAAAAGTGCTATTAAAGATAAAATTTAAAAAATAAGTTTTTTTGAGTGTAGGTGAAGTTGTAAAAAAAATATTTTGCATTTTTTGAATGTATCAAAGAGGTAATTATAGTAGTAACAAGCATTGCTTTCGGAAAACAACCTTGAGGTTCGTGTATGTGAGTGGCTAACCGCTAGCGCCTTATTTAGGATTGTTGTCGCAATTATTTTTCATCAATAAACCGTTGGTCATTGCATACTAACTAATGGTTCGCGTGGTCATTAAAAAGGGAGATCAAGCACAATTCCTCGTAGACGTTCCAGCATCTACGGACATTAAGACACTTATCGAAAATGTTAGCGAAATATATAATTACCGTTTGAAAGTATTTCGAATCGCAGAACAAATTTCAGAATTAGCTGAGCATGGGGTATCACTTCCCCCAAATATGCAAGTAAGTTGGTAGGCTTACATGAGTTCTTCTTAAGGGATTGACGGATGACCAAATAGAGGATCTGAGGTTGGTTGATGAATGGGGTCAGAAATGCATTCCAAGCGGTGGCTTTGTGGAAAATAAGGATAGCCTCGGTCGGAGGAACGGAAAAGGTATTACTCTGATTGGTAAATGTAATTTTTTAGCCCCTCTGAAGAATATGGTGGAAGTCCTTACCAAAACCATTGCTTCAGCAAAGTCCCTTATAGCAAAGGATTTGATCGAACAAGGAAAGGCTCTTACAAAAGAACTTGTCAATGAGGCATTCATGATGCTAAGTGGTGCTGTAACCATCGTATATCCTATGGGTCTCCCACCCTACGATCCAATTCAAATGGAATTAAAAAATGAGGAAGATTTGTCTGGTACCCACGTAAGCTGGATATGTCCGGAGCTCACTGTGCCTTCTAGGCTGGGACTGAGGTGATTCCAGTCGAAGACGCAGCACTGTGGTTTTGTGGAAAAGAGTTGTTGCCAGGGAAATTGCTCTCCGACTATGTTGGAAAGAATGATAAGACGAAGGTCATTATAAAGATTCAAAAACGCGGCACTGGTGCACCCGCACGTGAAGCTGTGATAAGTGAAGCCGATCACCGAGCGCTAATGGCATATTATTATCGAAGACAGGAGGAGCTGAAGAAATTGGAGGAGAACGATGACGACTCCTACCTTAATTCTGCATGGTCGGAGCCTGGGCAGTTGAAGCGACAGTTTCATGGTCTGGGCGATATTAAATGGGGACCAAGATAGTAGTGCTCTATTTGTGATCTTCCATTGTGTTTATTGTTTTTTCTAATGAAAATAAGTTATTATTGCTGCAAGGAATGCCTTTTCATGTTTGGATTTACCGCTTTGCAATTGGCGTGCATCATCGTTATTGATGTGCCCCGCTTGAGTGGGCATTTTGGAGTTAGGCTGAAGCATTATTCGCGATGGCTATGCGCTCCCCTTATGAGTGATATCCGAGTTAAAGGTCCTTTAGTCAATCTGGAACATTGCCTTTGGTTCAATGTAGTGAATGGTAGACTTTGAGGTAGCTAGAGGAGACTCTTTGGTGCGGATGAGCTCGCGTGTAGGGAGAGGGAGGGTGCGGGTGCAAAATATTGCGTCCATTGTTAGTGCTTAACCAAACTGTTGTCCGTGGGCATCAAACTCTGGTAATTATGATATCATCACAACGCCATCAGCGGCAGTTGTGCGATGCAAATAATTGGACCTCGCTTAAAAGTAGCAGAGATAGTGCAAATGAGAAGAGCTGACTGGAAAAACTGATTTAGATCCATCCAACAGGCCAATCATGTCTGTGACATTACAGACAAGGCATTTGATGCATTTTTTCGCTTACGGGCAGCTGTGTCCCCTTAGCCTCTGCTTTAACTAGACTACATGTCTTTAGGCCAAATCGAGAGCAGCAGCTGGCCTGCACGTCGAGTACCGTTGATCTGACTACGAACTCAGGGAGACTCAAGAAGCATCACTACTGATGGACAACTGCGATGCCGTCAGTTCGACTCTCGATTTCGGTCACGACCGCTTGTGTGGACATATCGAATCTGCCACTGACATTTCACGACCAAGGGGCTGAGATTGACGATTGCCACTAACAATCACTCAGACTCTTTTGATGCGAGGAAAGTGTTAGCGATGGGAATGGCACTAACTGCGAACTACCGGGAAAATGGTTCATTTTGGGGTTTCTCTATCGCGTCCGACTGGTTGGATTGAAGCCAGCTAAACACTAGTAGGCAGCTGAAAAGTGTAAACATCGTGACAGGAAGAATTAACAGAACGCAGCTCCAAGATGCTTAGCTTAACGGTAATAGTTTGTGGCCGGTGCCTCAATGCCCAGAAATTGATGCTTTTGATGGCAAGCAGAAAAGCCCATCAGGATATCAAGCTACCATACTAAAGAAATACCATATTTATCAACATTTCTTATGACAAATGAGCGATTCAGTGGCTTAATATTTCTCTAAGTTCATTGGAATTTAGGAATTGGCACAATTGGCGCGTGAATGAGTTTTGTTGATTCCGGTTATTATGCAATTGCCGACATGAGACGTATGCAAACGAAGCGTCAAATAGACGAAAGAAAACACACACACTATTTTGTTGCTTATTTGAGGATCAACTTTCGATTGGTCTCTTGCATAAACATGTTACCCACATCAGACGAACTGGCTCTGCGGTACAAATCTTGTCCCTTGTAATAAATAATTATACCTTCCATGCCAATTGAATATTAGAAATCCTCAAATTAAAATTAGCAATGCCGAGAGCATCAACAGCAGCATAGTGAATTTGGCTTGCTTATTTGTTTGCTTTATACACGAAACGGCTGATTTTAATATTTTGGGCTTTTAAGAACCACTTGGTAGGCAAGCACAATGCTTAAGCTCCTTACCAATCAATGTAGAATGATGCCTTTTAGTAGGTGCCCTGTTTACCTTCTCGTGACCATTACGAAACCCTCTCCTTTTTGTAGTCCTCATCTGTTGGTGGCCTAAACAATTCTATCCCTCGACCAATGGCAGCCGGCCGCTTTGGTGTCTTTGGTTGAATTACGTGGTGCCCATGTAAAAAATGACAAGGTGTTGTGTATCTGGTGAATCCTTTGTAAATTTTGTTTTTACTCCCACTATTGGTGTTCTTGCTACCAAAGACGTGGATGATTTCCTTGCATCCAGCAATCTTGGATTCGATGAGCTCTTATTACCGTTTTCCGGGCAACTGAGAGACAGTTAGTCGTACTTTCTAAACGCCTCTTTTAGTTTTTATGAGAAATGGTAACAACATCACGCACATTGTCAAAAATCTCAGCATTCGTTTCGAGAACGTTGCCGCCCCGTTTAACCCTGTGGTTGATCGACAATTTACCATTCAACCTTCTCTCTTTCCTTCAATGAACTTTTCCAAATTTTATCTCAATGGCAAGGCTTACAACATACCAGGCATACTTGCATTAATTATTGTACATTTTCCTAGTTTCGACCCCATGGTTCGAGTGCTGGCGTCACTTATTTATATCGAATTTAGATTGCCATGAGCATGAATTTCTGACGCGTTACCTCGGTTGTCTATTTGTTATTACCACGCGTAACCCTGACACACTCGGTGCTCTTTCGAGTCTTGTACAGCAACAGGCCCAACTTGTAAAATCCCAGCCCTTCCGGTGGTTCAGCCCATCTGATATAGTCAAGTTTTACGTTCTCATCAACAACCCAGATATGATGTCAGTCAATGAGTGGGTTGTTTTGTTATTTTCTATTCCAATCGTTCTTAGGGGTACCAAAGTATTTCGGACAGTTGCTGCTGCCTTCGGTAACGCAAATTGCTATTTTCTTGACCTCGGTTCATCTCAAAATTGCTCTAACAGCCCCATGGGAGACATATGGGTTCGGTACCTCGTTCCTCAAGGTTGGGATCCGAATGAACTTGAGGGAGCTAAATCTGTTTTAAAACCCCAATTAGCTCATCCCCATGGTGAACACTTGAGTAAACAAGATCACGAAAAACTTCGGGCTTTTGTGCATGATTTCGTAACTCGGATTCTTGTTCCATGGATTGAATCAACCATTAGAACTTTGAACGATCAATCTGCGCATCGTTTGCGCAAGTCGCGCGGATTATTCTCGGTGACTCGAAAGCTCTTCTCCCAGTCCTCCATAAACGAATCCGTTTCCCTCTCCTCAAGCCAATCCGATCTGAACGTCAGTCTACTGGACGGTGTCAACTCTGCGGCTGGCATGACTTCCCTCTACCCTGATGATGCACCAGAACAACAGATGAGGAAGCTAGCGGACCTTTTGTTCCTATTTCAGCAATACGAATCGGCGCATCAGATTTATGAACTAGTAAAACGTGATTTCAAACAAAAGTCAGCTTGGCTTCATTATGCTGGGGCGCAGGTATGTTTGACTTTTGTGGACGCTGACTCCACACAATATTATCCTCTTTTTAGGAGATGTCTGCGTTATCAACGTACCTTCAGGGCGCGATTAGCCAACGCCAGTACCCGCAACATCAGATGGATGATGCGATTGTTACCTATGTTACTAAGTGCAAGTACGTAGGCATTTTGCTTAATCTTGCCATGAGGAAATTCTTTGCATAAAGTACCATCAAAAAGTGCTCTTGCCTCGATTGGGATTTTTGCCGCCAAATCGAAATCTCTTTTATCTTTCCGTCCTAGAAACCCAGATCTTGCGTTGCGGGCCGTTCTCCTGCATACAGAAGCACTGAAGTCCCGAGAACTCTTTGCAGAAACGGCAGTTTGTTGCATTAGATTGGCTGATGCAGTAAGTTATTGATGATTGCATCCATTTTTCCAATCACTGTGGTTCTGCTCCCAGAATCAGGGACTTCCTAATTGCCTCGCCGCAGTTGTTAGCCTCCTAATTTATTTTTTCCTGCTCAGTGTGGATTTATGGCCGGGGGATTGCTATTGGAGCAGGCTGCACATTGCAATTTGCGGGGAAAGCGGCCACTTCTGCGTCACTTCGCAATGCGAATGGCACTGGCTGGCGCGCGCTTTAGTCGGGCCAAACAGGTATAACTGTCGCTACTTATATTTTTTAAGTAAAAAGTAACTAACCCACAACACCTACGTGATTAGGAATTTGGTTTGGTGTAATGTCAATTTTTTATTTAGTTAACGGACGTAACTTTGGTTTTTTGCCCCGTCAGAACCATGATTGGTAGACGCTAGCCACATAAAACAAGAGCCTCAACACTTTTACTCAATTTCGATACCTTTGGTAAAGTTAAGCAGACTTATTTGACGCAATAGAAATGCTCAATTCTTTCGTTGCGTCTGCTACGTTGCCAACGATTGTTGGATATGCCTCGATGTGTGTTGGCTACCCTATCACTACATGTTGTTCCTCCAATATAGACTTCATTAAGTCATTGGCTGTTTGATCGTGTTTGTCAGCAATCCCAGAAGCTATCTCTTGATGCAAGAGCCGAAAACTCCCACTGTCGTCCGGACGTAGGCCGCTAAAATTATTATCCATAAATTGTCATCAAAGATCTGAGAAAAGGGGGAATTGAAGATACTTTAATCGTTCTGCCATGGAAACAGTTTGAACCCTTCCTTACCTATGAGGTGGCAGTAACCCGCTTTTTTTAATGCCTAGCCACATCTGAGCGCTCATGCCTTCACCTTGGCCCTTGAGATCCTCTCACCTGCCAAAGGTTCCGACTCTGGATGGACTCTAGCCCTAGATCACATGAATGAGAACCTTGCACGTCAACAGCTTCTGCTAAATCAACCCAGAGAAGCGCTTCAATCACTGTGGCATCTCCTTTCCCCGCACAGCTTTCAATTGGAGGCTGCTCAGAGTCGATTTTTGCGAGAATTTCTCAGCATCCTCAATGAGGTTCGTTGCAGCCTTGCAAGCTTTGGGGTGAAAGGTTTCACAGTGATGGCTAACTTCTTTTAACACCTTTGTAGGTGAACTCATCCGGGAAGGGGAGCAAGGAGTGGCTGGAGTTGGGTCTTCCAGTTTTTGAAAAGAATCGCATCAAGGTGATGCTGGGAACACCTCTCCGCAAAACCGATGGTGAGAGTCTGATGTTTGATGCTGTTTAGAATAGGAGCTTAGATTGCACCTTTGTGTTTCAATGTCGCGAAATTGAACAGCTCGTGACGGTGGAATGCGCTTGCATAAAATAAATTCAGAATTATTTTCCCATTCAGTCTCAGTTGACACCGACAAACGATGCCTGTAAGGAGCTCGGGTCAGAAAGATGCAGTCAGTTCTGATGTTATTAACAATCACCAAGTCACAATTGTGTATGTCCACACAGATGACTGCTCGGTGGAGGCTCGCGGAACCGCCTTTTCGGACGATGAACACGATGATGCAGAAGACTCGCGCATCTTCTCCACTCAGCGCTCCTCCCTTCCGCATAACTTTGCTACGCTAATCTTTCCCTCCCTTACCTGGGCAAATGATATTCCCGCCTGGATGGTTTCCACGGATGTACCACCTGTAGAAGGTGGGTTTGTTCGCCGCCACGAATGTTACCACGAAGGCTGAGGCGATTCAATCAATTCGGCTGAATGATTTTGATAATGCGTTTCGGTCTTTTCTTTTAGAAAGGCAAGATAATGACTTTGATCGCATGAAACGGCCCGGTGAAGAATTTGCTCGTTTCCTCTACACACATCCATCATATTCACTACCACGACAGGCAGTTTTCCGTCGACTGAAGGCGTTATTATGTCTGCAGACCGGCCGAGAATTGTCCCGCGCCGCGGATAACTGTGACCTTGTTGTAGCGATAGCTCCATATGCGAATGGGGAGAATATAACGAAAAAAATGCGGTGGCATAACATTCCTGTTAATGGTTAGTTCTGGTGTTGCATCTTCTACTTATTAACAATAAGTAGGGTACCTTTTTTACCAATCCAAATGGCAGCGCTTGGTAGCGTTTTCTAACATTTTAAGCCCGCAACATTGGGTTAAATAGGTCAACTATCGCAGCTTTATGAGCAATTTTGGAAACGACCACTGTTCTGGATCACTTTTTTTCCAATCTGCTTCCGAAATATCGTCAGCCTCTACTTTTTACTTTTTAGAGCAATTGACAGTTCAGATCCCATTGTACAATTCTTGGAAAGTGCCTCTTGTTCTTACTGACGTACACCTTCTCTGGCAGGCGTCGTTAGGTTCCAACGCCTCCGAATCTGGGGTTATTATTTCAAACGAAGAGGTTAATGTGGAACGACTTCGTGAGGCGAGAAGCTACGTTTACGCTTCTGTGCTTAACGAGTTTTACATGCTGCCTGGAGACAGGAAATTGGTCTGTTGAGGTTTGTTTACCATGCCACCGATGCGTAGACCATCAAGATGCATTTCTCCCTTCCCTCCTAGGTTGAATTAAGACTACAGCCTCGGCAGTGCATAACCGATCTTCAAATCACCGGCGTTGCTTTCAAAGTTGATATCTCGTCTCCACGTCAATCAACCCTCGTTGACCTCCCTTCACTCTCCACATCTCCACAGTCGCTTCCTCTCTCATCATCGCTGGAACTGCTTACCACCACTCCGCAGTTGGACATTTATGTAGGGGCCACTGACGTTCTCCGCGATCCATTGGGTTCAGCAAACTCATCAACGAATTCCTTGACGTCTGGAAGCCATCCTTCTTCCATTGTTCAAGGGAAGGTCCGGCTCTCAGCTTCAACGGATCCGCGCTTTCATTGGAATGTTGTTCCACCTCAAGCGCTTCTTAAGGTACTGGAATATTCTCAAATTTTAGACACTCCTGCTTCTTGCCTTGCTTTAGGTGTCGTTCGGTGGACTTCCCCAGTCTTTATTCGAGGGTGAAATCTACGGGCACAGCCTCACTCTCACGAACATTGGGAGTCGTACACTAGAAAATCTCTCTGTCACCACTTCTTGGCCAAGTTTCTTCCTTCTTTCTAATGCGTCTCCGTCCATTGTTATGTCGTTGCCAGAGGCTGTCCCGTTGGAGGCCTCGAAATCGCGGAACGAGAAGTTTTGGATTCGAGCACCACCGGCCCAAATGCGTCGAATAAGTCGCTCTCAACAAGACGGGAACGCTTCGGTGTATTTACAGCCGCAAATGCCGCCTTTCCGTCGACTTCATGTGGTTTTCGGTTACACTACAAAGGGCGAGCCCTCTGTGTAGGTCATGGCGGTTGAAGTCTACTTATTGTTGAGTAGGTTAAGGTACCTCCAACACGAGGCGAGTTTGCAACTCTTGCCGTCGCTTCAATTTTCTGCCACTTGTGCTAGGACCCAGGGCTCCGATGTGGACTCGTTGATGATTACTTTGAGGTGTAAGAACGTGTCCATACAGGTGAGTCTTCTCTCGGCTCAATTTATGGCTCTCTCTAGCATTCCTTCAACGTGGTTCAATTGGCCTGCCTGGACGCGAACTGGAACATTCACCTCGTGGCTCCCAAAGACGTGGCAACTTCTAAGAGTGGTTTTTTGAACTTTTTACAATGATATTTTAAGGGTTTTTTTATTTGTTCAATCTGGTTGGCTTTTTTCCAATCAAGACGGTGTTCTTATGCTTCCTACTCGGGAGGTGACCTTTTGTGTTCGCGCAACGCGACGGAAACCCGCTGCAAAGGAGGTTTGTGGTGGTGCCACTGTCTCCAGCATCGCTTTGCACCCGATCTCGGATGAAATCGACGCGCTGGCCACTCCGTATGCTCAATTTTTCCAGCTTTCCACGCAGGCTGCTCAAATGGCTGCATCTGGGGTAAGATACTCGGATCGAAAATCCTCGGTACAGATTTCTGCATTCATATTTGGTTAAGTAGTAATATTTTGATCGGTTTCCCCATACTTAATTCTTAGAATGGTGCTTCAACCAATCGGAGCGTAGCAACGGGAGTAGCCGCTTTGGAGACTGACCTGCAACCAAAGAACTTCTACGTACTTGCTTTCTGGCAGGTGGTTGATCAAAGTGACTCTCTAGTCAAGTGCCAACGCTTCGGCCAAAGTCACATTCGTGTTGTCTACGCGCATGCACTCAAGGATCTACAATCTGTAAGTTCATATCTAAACATCTTTTCGAGTGGAGAGGAAATTACGTGCTCTTGTCTCCTCCACCAGCCCTTGGGAAACAACTTGGCACAAATGTTGGCCTCAATCCCCTCTTTGCTGCCACTTTCCTCACTCCTCCGTCTGCGTTTGTATCATCCATTCCGAGTTGTGCATAATTTTGCCAGTGGAAGTGAGGAATGCGCTCCTGATTTAATTCAGACCATTAAAAGGTACTGTCTACTCACCTCCCTAACAGCATATTACACCTTAAATGCAATTAGTAGCATATTTTCCCAAAGTCACATTTAAGAATTTTGCTAAGGAATGTTAAACCACCTACAATACTGCCTCCTTAATCAGTTGCTAGTGGCACGGGTTCCAGTGTTCGGAGGCCACGAGTATCGGAATGCTACTGAGTGAACGTTAGTAGTATCATTCAAATGAAGCTTACTGATTCCCCCGGAATGCTGCCTTTACAGATTAAAAAGTAACGTCTGCTTTGAATGATATGAGTAGAAGTTCTGTTCCATTGAATCCAGACTGTCGCAAAACTTCCTAAAAACTTTGCCTTTAGTTCCGCGATGGCTGTCATTCCAGTCACTGCGGAAATCTATAACGCCAGCTCCTGTCCTGTTACCGCTCGTATATCGACAAACGAGGACAACACAAGGTGAGTTTTTGACTCGAGCTCTACATTCAAATATCAGCTTTGAGTTTATGGTTAGGTCTTTTCATCCACTTAAACGAATGTCAGCATCACTTAAGGGCATTAATCTCAATCCACCTGCTAATTGTTTTATATCAGTATCAGTGTATGAGCATTGCAAAGAGTATTTTGTCAAATTCTCTGTCTCTGAGTCCTGGGAATGGCTTTTCATCCAAGCTTTGGAAATCTTGACTCGTGGGCCAGAAATAGCGTCTTCCCATCCAAACATAATAAATCTGCATCGCCGCTACCCACGCAATGTCCTAAGCTGGTGCTAGTTGGGCCTGGATATCTGATCTTGCTGAAGCATTCTACTTATATCCACGTCAGTAGTTGGTTATGATTTTCTAGTCAAGAATGAACTACTTATATTTGATCTCAGTAGCTTCGCCGAAAGTCTAAAAAGTAAATGGTTGACCAGACTTCGCCTTATTCGATAATACTTATTCTATTTAACAGCAGGAGTCCCACAGTGCCCCAGCAACCGTTGCCGCCGCGCGTATTGTGGACAGGTGCGTGTGTGCAGCAAGTAGCCTTGGCCCCGGGTCAGATACATCGTCTGAGCCTCGTCGCACGCGTTGCCTGCCCTGGCGTCTACGAGGTCAACTCTCTTTGTCTTAAGGCCTCCGTTTCTCCCTCCTTCACTTCCCCACTACCACCATTATCACGTCCCCATAGCAATAATATTGGTGACGAGAGAAATTTTGTCCACCCCAACGGTCCTATTGCCGCCGTCACTAACCCGCCTGCGCCGTTCGTCCGCCAGTTATGTGACTTCTCATCCCTAGTTGTCGTGATAGCGGCGGAAGTGCCCTAAAGTACCCATAGCAGTAAGGTCAACTCCCTCCCCTCTCTTCAAAATTCCTCCCCTTATTTACATTTCATGCTCTTCTTTTTTGGATAAATACACACTTGTTTCTCCCAGTTAAATGGAGGGACTATTTTGTGGGGGGGGGGGGGTACTTCCTCAAGACGAGGTGGTCGCGAGCTGGAAACCGCGAATCTAAGGAGGAGGGGTGTACTGTATGGTCTAGGGTACGAGATGGATGAATTGCTGCAGTTACAGGCAGGGTTAGTGAGCTCTCCGTCTCCCTTACACCTTACGCACAGAGATATGCCCTAGCTGCTTATACCTCAAGTCGCCTGGCCCTTGCGTGAACGCCTTTTGTAACCAACTCCCAGGCGACCCTTGACTCTGAAGAATCAATATGCACCGCGGCGTAGGGTTTAAAATACCAACACGTGAGTGAAGCCATCGTAGAGGGCAATGAACCATGGGTTGTAACGCGAGTGCCATCGAATGCCACAAGCCCCTTTCTCCGAACGGTGAGTTTGATCGCAATTTGTTATTGAGGCCGACCTTGAACTCGTCATTCGATTGGTTCGTTATTGCTACTCACTCTGGCTCTTTTTCCTGCCTTCTGATGGTTTTGAAGGGGGTTAGAAAGGCCCCTTAAATCTCGCCTATTGCACGTTTGGCCACTGATTCTATCATCGTTCTAGAACCAAATAAATGCGTGTACTTTATCTTTGCATCCCATTGATGTTCTCGTCCTGAACGCTCTACAAGTAGCCTTCCACTTCTGCCGCCACAACGGCATTCTAGTGGCTTTTCAGGACAAAAGCGTGGCACTTTCATTGGATGGGAAGAGGAATTCTCAATGAAAGTTTCCATTCAAATACTGCTTTTCAGTGTGATACACTGGGGCTCGAGACTGTGGGAAGAGATGCGACTTTGGATTGTGTGAGCTAAGGGACAGAGGGAGGAGGAAAGCGGTGGGCAACCAGTGTCTCGTCAAATTTTGCATGATTTTTGGGTGGTAGCTCTCCAACCGAGAGCCACCACCATCTCGGCTTTGAGCAATATCGTGTGAAATGGACCGGACGGTTTGAAAACAAATTTGCGTCGTAGAGACCCGCAGGTGGACATCAATATGCACTGTTTGTTAACCTTAATTTACCTAAGCACGAGGCATCAGCAATCCAATCCTGCTATCGGAGAAAGTGTTTTAAGGCAATCTGTGACACGCTCTTCCCTTGGATGGGACTACTGCTCATCCGTTTCTCTCGATTCGCTCTAGGAGTTATTAAAATAGGCCGTACAAGCCAACAAACAGATCGATTCTGAGCCCTTGGAAGAGCTCAGGTGTGTTGGACGTTAGTAATCTTCATGATACCACGATTAGGGCTAAATCGTGAGGACTTAGGTGTTTGCATAGTCTTCAAATACTTTAAATAAGTGGCAACCCCATTTCGACAACTTCAGGCACTGCTTCTGTCTTCCAACCAAGATGCGGTGACCTGAATAAAACCTCTAACAATGAGCACACGGAAACGAGGTTATTTCAACCGCTATCGGAAATGCCCATGATTGTCGAGGAGAATGAGGAGTTGGAAAATGACGCCGCGGAGGAAGTGGTCGGAGGCAAGGATAACGATGGTTCTGGTGCCTCTGTTGCCGCCAGTGATGCTTTCACCATGATTGCCCACAGCCAAGGCACATCCGACGTTGCCATGGTTTCAGAACACATTTCGTCCTTTGAAGGAGTGGAGATTTGTGCACAACCAGTGAGGGAGGAATCAGTGAGTGTTTTTCCTTCCTATGCCTTACTGGCCCATGTTGATAGGCCGCACAGCGAACATGATTAATGTGTTAGCATCGCCGTATCACAGCTAAGCAGTAACTCTGCTATTTATTTTCCTTGGCCACTGGTTAGTTGAGCATTATTTGCAGCTAGTGCCCACGAATATAGTTTGATGAACCCCGGATTGCATTCCCTATCTGTCTCAACGTTAATGCTGTCGGACGGCTAGTCAGAATGTGGGACCATACAAGGTCGTCGAGAAAAAATTATCCCACGACCTGACTTCTTCCGACCAAATAAACACCTTCTTGTTGAGTTAGTCTGGTTAGTATATGCGTTTAGAGCACATGAGAGGTTGTTGGTGAAAGAAAGTACGCTTGCCTCGGCTACAAATGATCGGTCACTGACTGAACTTGCCAGAGAGGGGAAAAAATAAGTACAGATTGCTGGTTTTGTTGTCCATTTTGAGACCAAAGACGGAAAGGTCATGTCACCAAGTAATGTTGGCTCACTGTTCAATGTTTTTAACTTGCGGAAACCTGAAATTTAGTAAGTCCTCCAGAAGCCCTTTTGTTAAAACGATTTATTAAAAATAGAAAATTATCGCTTAGTTTGAAGCCATCTTTCTAATTTCCTCAATGACCTTGGGATGATTGGCTACGCAACGCCAGACGCAAGATTAAATTGGAAGAAGAGGAAGTAAATTGTGCAGTTTTTGGTATGGGTTGTTGTGCGACCTACAAAATCTACAAGATCGTTCAAATCTGCGCATTATAAAACAGGCATGTGGAAGTCTACCAGCATTGCGCTCTATTTCGCCTATTTTGATTTGAAAAACGATTATCTAACGAAGTCGATGGAAGCGGCTCTAGCTTGCATGCTTTGTGGGTCGATTTTAGCTCAAGTTTGAGGCAAAAGAAGTTCATTTCTTGGAGTTCGCTTGGAAGGCATGGCGGAACTCACTATTAACAACTGAGTGTTGGGGAGAAGGCTGCACCGGGCATGCGTGCTGCTGCATTGCTAATTAACACACAGAGCTGTTTATCATTATCCACTCCACTTATGAGTCCTCAAATGTTATGCCCCGCAATGCATTTACATGAGAAATTTATTTGTGAAGCACACACTGTGTTGAATGCAACTGAGCGAACGGACGCCGAATGGAATCAGCCGAGAGATCAAGGACGCAAGCCTAGGAAACTACAAATTATTCCTGCTATGCCAGGGCAGCGGACTTTTGCACTGAAACTTGTAACAAGCGTATGCATGCAAAATTCGCTAGTCTAAAAGCCCGATTATATTCAAATTTTCTGGGAAGAAATTGCTCTCACTCCAAGGCGAATGGACTTGATTTTTGTTCTGTACACCCCACGGAACTGTGAGACACTTTATGCAATAAAAGATGAGTGAAGGGGGAGGACTGGCTCACTCGATAGCCTGAAGATGAAGATGGGAAGAAAAGTTAATTTAGATCAGAAGCAGTGGGAGCAGAGCTTCAAGCCTTTTAAAGCAGTCGCTGGTTATGATGGCGAGCATAGGAAAAAAGGCTCGTTTTTGATATTCATCCGCATTTTTACACCTTTATCCCAGGAAAAATACGAATATGTCTGGAATGACATTTTTAGCCTGAAGAGAGACTGGTTTCCCACGTAACAGAAGGTAAACTGTTTGAAAGGTAGTATCGTATTTCATAACGATAAATAGAGGAAACTGTGACCACGAATTTGAATCTATCGCTGCATGGCTTTGTTGCATCTGCTGACTCAGCAAGGTATGTCTACGCGTGAAGAGCTGACCCCTTAAGTAAGGAAGGGACGATGTGTGCGACCTCAAAACCTTTACCTATTGTTTACCAAATAGCGGTCAGCACAGCTCTCTTCCACGTGACATGGAGCTCGCCTTTTAGGTCAAAGCAACCGCAAAAAAACATTTGTATTTCGTTTTGACAAACTCCAAAGTGAAGGCTGTCGATATCCACAACAGCTTCCTCATCTTACATATAATAAGAGTACACCCTTCATCAAAGATGTTTCGGCTCCAAATCCAGCTTTGTCTCCACGTCTCGTCGAATTGATTCGAACAGCCCCGTAATAGGGAATCAAAAGACCACAAGGGAACAAGATAAACTGCAGTTCATTTAACATCTCTTTTAGCAAGACGTTAGAGGGTGGTAGCAATGGAGCCAGGGACCAAGGCGGTCAGAGAGGCAGATGTTCTCGGTGTCCAAAAACCGAATTTATTTTGGCCAGTTTTCGCTGCATTCACACGTCGTCCCAGGCTCCCCTGGATCAATATAATCTGTCAAAGAGGCCCTTCCAGAACTATCCCAGCTTCCGTTTGGCCGCAAAATCGCGGAAAACATGTGCAGAAAGGGTTGAAAGACTTCGAACACTTAATCGAATAGCACAGCCTGATATGGGCATATGGAGGACAAGAACTAATTTATTAGTAAGCCACACGATCTACTTTTCCATTTTTCCTTAAATTCGACAAAGTGTTTACGATACTTCTGCTTTTTCTGTTGTAGGAGGCGATGGGAATGCAGCGGAGGGAATTCGCTGAAAGGATTAATTGATGAGAAAAAAATATTCGCTATAACGGTTGCCTTTGACCGTTTGTAATAGTTCTCAAATGAAGTCATAAGTTTTGAGCCTTCTTACTGCTTTCTTCCATGTTCTAAGCGGATCTGCTAAACAAGTGCAACAAGTGTTCCGTTGCGGGTCGATAATCTCAGTTAAATTACTGATAAACTTACCTGCTAACAGTTGAAGTGGGCTTAAGACTGCGTTTGAGGAACGCTTGCACAAAATAACATTCCGAAATCCGATCGAATTTCAATGAATAGAGCAGACCTTTTATCTAATTGTCATTGGTGAAAGCCAGTGGTGAAATTGTCAAGACGGAACACATTACATAACAAACAGGTCAAAATATTTAGTGAGCAGAAAAAAATTTCTCTTACCCTTAGCAAATAAAAGATGCCCATGATTCTCGCATTTGTTTAGCTCCTTCAATTCAAAGGTCTGACAGGATTGCCTCAAGTAATTGACTGTAAATGTTTGCCGGTGCAGTGTGAAGTAGGCATTTAATCAATTTTCTCGTATGGATCGAATAACTTTACTCATCGATATGGACTGCTTTTATGTCCAAGTAGAACAAAAAGCGCGTCCAGAAACAGTTGGGTTGCCGTGTGCTGTCATTCAGTACACAAGCTTATCGGCCGCCACGTACTTTCCCCGGTTTTATAAACTGCTTGGTTATAGGCTAATTGCTGTAAGCTACGAGGCTCGAGATAAGGGTGTTACACGGAGCATGAATGGCGACGCAGCCAAAGCCCAGTGTCCTGATCTGCTACTCTTCCAAGTTCCCATGCGTCGTGGTAAAGCTGACTTGACAAAGTAGTTTCAGGTTTAAAATGCTGTTGACTCCATTCAGGTACCGTAACGCTAGTGTAGAAGTCATAAAGTCAATTTCGAAGTTTACCTCAAAAATCGAGCGTGCCAGTATCGATGAAGCCTACATTGATGTGACAGGTATGGGCATACCGTGCACTCATTCGAGACATTCCAAGATTTACTCTCTTCCGAAATGTCCGAAAGCACAATCTCTCTTGAGAAGTCGAACGTAGTTATCGACCCCGACTCCATGAAGCACCTCTGTGATACTCAAAAACTGCCAAATCCACCTTACAGTTGTCCAATCATCGAATTATTGGGACAACTGGGTGCCGTCGAACGTTTTTGTGACGGCCAGAAGTTAAAGCAGGCTCTCTATCTTGCTCAAAGGTTTAAGGACCAGATTCTTACAGACACTGGCTTCCGGTGTTCGATAGGTGTGAGCCCGAACAGGGTAGTTGGCAGCTCATGCTTCCATCAATTCCTCAGCAAATCGTTTAATCGGACTTGCATATTTTAGATGCTATCTAAGATAGCCTGTTCGCTGAACAAACCTGATAAGATAACCATCGTACCTCTGGAATCGGCTCAACACTTGATGAATTTTACCAAGGTCAAGAAAGTGTAAGGTACTTTTTTGTACAGACTAGTTCAATCCCCCTTTTTAGTCCTGGATTGGGCGGGAAACTCGGTAAAGACTTATGCCTTCGCTTTAACCTCGAATTTATTGGTTCATTGACCGCCACTCCTCTCTCAATGTTAATAGACGAATATGGTGAAAAAACAGGGTATGTTTCTGCCACTGAATAAATCGGACAATCGCTTTAAGCCGTGCTTAATGTGTACCAATGAGGTGGTTTGTTATTTATGATCAGGCAACCCTTTTAGTTGATCCAGCAGCACTCACTTTCCCTTTCCTTTGAACTATTGAAATAGATTCTTTTCGATTGTGGTTTTACGCTGTAGTAGCTCTTTTCACTGCGAACCTCTGCAAAGGCAGCGTTAAAGATATCAGTACTTGGGTATTAGACCGACGACCTTTGCATAAAGCGTCACCTTCTTTTTCAGCACCTGGTTGTACGAACTTTGCCGAGGGCGAGACTACCAAGCAGTGAGTGTCCGAACTCTAGTGAAATCCATCGCTTGCAGTAAAAACTTTATTGGGAAATCTGCACTCAAAAAGGATGATGAAATTCTCCAATGGCTGACAAATTTAGCCGGTGAAATAGTTGAACGGGTCGCCATAGATCGAGCCAATCACAACCGCCTGCCCACCACTTTGTGCATGTTTCTGCGCTCTGACCGATCAGACACGAGGTCAAAAGCCCTCAATCCCAATATACTAGCCTCCATCCCCCCGCGTTCTCAACAGATGGAGGAGGAAACAGAGACTCAGATTGCAAAGAGGATTGCTGAAATGGCATTTGGAGCCGTGCGAGGCCTTGTTGGGACAGCTCCAATCACAAATATTTCCCTCTCGGTGGGAAAATTTAACTCAGATCACAGTGCGGCTTGCATGGATGTAAAGAAGCTCCTCGCTGAACCATTGAAACCGGTAAAGAAGGAGTCCTTCTTCCGTCACCTTATTGAAACTCGGGATGAAGAGGGGTCGTCCACGCCAAAAAAGGCGGCCGATGAGACCTCTATCTACCAGGCCATCGAATCCAAAGCTCGGGTGGAAACGAAAACGAGCAAGGAGCTAGTCTATTTTCAGCGTCACAATCCAGTGGTAGACAAGATTTTGTGCGAGGAGTGTGGATCTTATGTGCCGGTGCATCTCATGCCCGAGCATAAGGACTTTCATTTCGCTCAAAGACTTCAAAAGGAGTGGAATAGAGAGGCGAATCAGACCTCACAGCCTCTGCAAATTAAAAGAGAAGCCAAAACGATCCGCGGGGGAAGAAGAGGACGTGAGCGAGGGAAACGGGACCTCGGACTTCCGAAAATCGATGCTTATTTTGTCAAGAAGGATTAGATATTTTGTACATTTGTTATTGGCTGTGCTTTTTGCTAAGAAAGGCTGGGTGCGGCATGTATCGAGTAACGACTGGGGTGGTCTAATACGGGAGTGCTCTTGCCGCGGGCGTGAGGTTTTCATGCACCAGCTTGGACTTATTGGTGCGTTCATATAGGCTAAGGGCCACGTGGTTAATGGTCTTAAAAGCAGGCAAATCATTCGGCACGCAGCTAAGGCACGTAAGGAGAGTGGCCGCTGGGCAAAACAGGCAGCGCCTTTAATACGTTACCATGGTAATCGTAAATTTAGCACTCTGTGTTTACGCATTGGACACCTAATGATGCTTCCTCTCACCACGCCGACGTCTGAAAGCTTCATTCGACTTTAATCGTCACTGTGCCAATTAATATTAAAATAAAGCCAAGAAATTAAGCTTAGCAAAAGTTGCTTATAGGCAATGAGAGATATTTGCAAGTTTAAGAGGTTGATAATGATTTGTTTATGTGGCCCTCAATTTAGAGGGTGAGGCATTTGAATTCGCGGATAGTTGTCGCTTTTCTGCGGCACAAAAATGACAGGTGATAGTCGGTCAGAAGTCAAGGAGCTCGATGCGTGGATCGACCAGCTTTATAATTGTCAACAACTATCTGAGGCCCACGTGAAATCGCTATGCGATAAGGTTTTTGGTCCATACTTTGGGATAACTTTGTAGGCAAAAGAGATCCTAACCAAGGAGTCAAATGTACAAAATGTTTCTAGTCCAGTCACCGTCTGTGGTGATGTGCATGGCCAGTTTCACGACATGATGGAGTTATTCCGCATTGGGGGGAAGGCTCCAGACACTAACTACTTGTTTATGGGTGATTACGTTGATCGAGGCTACTGCTCCGTTGAGACTGTCACTCTCCTGGTTGCTCTCAAGGTAGATAAGTGTGTCGTCATTTTGAGATCCTTGTAGGTCCGTTTTCGTGATCGAATAACTGTTCTACGTGGAAACCACGAGAGTCGGCAAATCACTCAAGTCTATGGCTTTTACGATGAGTGTTTGCGCAAATACGGGAATTCAAATGTTTGGAAGTACTTTACGGATCTTTTTGATTACCTTCCTCTCACCGCTTTGGTCGACAACTCTGTACTTGTTCTACTTATCGGGTTTTATATGAGATTTAGATATTCTGCTTGCATGGCGGACTGTCGCCCTCGATTGACACACTGGATCACATAAGAGCACTTGATCGCATTCAGGAAGTGCCTCACGAGGTACGCTTTGTTTTGACTATTTTTCTCACTAATGCTTACATCTACTTGCATTTTTTGGGCAAGTGCTACCGGACTAAGTTATAGTTCTTTCAAAAATTGAGCAAAGTTAATTGTTTTTGCTGTTTGTCGATCCCCTATTCATCTTGAAGAGGTGTGGATTTGCACTGCAGTGGTCTGTGTCTGTATTTGACTTCAAGTTTTGCATCCTGCGGTCATCACTGCCGTGGTTGTGTGAGGCGATGAGAAGTTGCCTCTTTCACCAATAGGCACTGTAGTCGTTTTGATTTGCGAATCTTGCTCCGTTCGCATATTTTCCCCATCCGGAGTGGAGTTATGCCATTTGGGGGGTTTGTGACCGCCCGTCCCAAGTTGAAGCGAGAATTCCTTACCAATTTACCGCACTCGGAATGGTTGATTATGCGGTTCCTGTTGGCAAGTCAGAAGGCTACATTGTGAGTTTGCATTCCTTACCTCTATTACTGACTCCAACGTCTAATCGATAGCATTCAGAATTGTGTGCGTGTATACCTGTGTCGAAGGTTAGAGATTCTGGTTTCATTTTCTTACCAATTTTTGTGTGCTCGGTTTACCAGTTACCTCACGTTCTAATCGACCATGCATTGCCATTAGTAATGCGGATTTTGCAAGGCTGTGCGAGTGCGCGTAGCTGTTTGGTTTCGATATTAGCCTTACATGGCAAGCTGTTCCGATCAGTTATCAATTTCGTGTTCTGTGGATATCCGTTTACCATTTGAAGCGCCAATTCCATGCAATCTTGTAGCCTCCGGGACTACGTCGCGTTCATTAATTGAAAGCCAACAGCGATGGTATTGTGGTTCGGCAAATTTTGATTTTTTTGGCGCAGGTATGCGTCTGTCTGAATGGAATGCTGTACTTGACATCAGTACTGTAAGCGTCCTATTTCTGCCATTTCAATTTCTTGCTGCATACCATATTTTTGCACCACTCGAAACGGCTTCGAGTTACGTATTTAGCGAATTGGATGTTAGGTGCCTTAGACATACGAACGTCTGTTCTCATTTCCTGCGTTCCGTAGTCGATCGCTCAAATTAGCTAAACTTGAGACAATTCGGCAAGTGTTCAAAGGAAGACTCGTGCTAGATTCCATCTAAGGACATCGGTTGGTGATAGACTGCGGCCCTACATTCAATGTAGTCTTGTTTGTGCAAGTAGAGACGTCGTGCTTGATGCCGACACTGATGGTGTGCCCTTTTGTTTACGGATCTGATTACTGGAATCGTCTCGTCCGGCTCTCGACTCTTGCATATTCCCTTGGAGTCCTGTTAGTTGATTGGGGCAGACTCTACTATGGTATAAAGCAGAATTGCACCTAAACCAACCTAAATCGTCTCCATTGTGGTGGTCGCCCCCTCCCCTAAGTTGATGGTTAAAGGTAGCAGCCAGGATGACTCATTTCTGTCCGGCCGACTTACTGGTCATGGGTTTCAATTTCAAGTGGGTATCCTCCATCGTGAGTGCAAAACATTTTGGCCAACGTCGCAATACCCTCTTTCTGTTTCGATCTGATCACAAGCATTCGCGGCGAGTGCATCGGTTCGTTTTGGGTCTGCCCCACAAGCCGGTCTTGGGATTGACATGTATCCAGGCCCTGCCCCACCTTAAACTGATCAAGACGCTACTCTCACCCCTGGGGGTTTGTATTTTTTTATGATTGGGCTTATGCCATTCATCCCAAATGCAAAGGAGGGCTTCATCACCGTCTGGTGTCACGGGACTTCACAGTTTAGATTTGAAAAACACACCGCTAGACTTAACCCTCCAAGTACGACCTCATCTCAACGGCTGGAACATTGCATTGCTTGCTTATTTAGGGTCCAATGTGTGACCTGCTGTGGTCGGATCCGGACGATAGGGGTGGTTGGGGCATCAGCCCACGAGGTGCCGGCTACACCTTTGGACAGGATATCTCGGAGCAATTTAATCATAGCAATAGCCTCTCTCTGATCAGTCGTGCACACCAATTGGTCATGGAAGGATTCAATTGGTGTCATGAGCGCAACGTCGTCACCATCTTCAGTGCTCCCAACTACTGCTACCGGTGTGGTAATCAGGCGGCCATAATGGAGTTGGATGACAATCTGAAGTACACCTTGTGAGTTTCCCACCTCTTTCCCCCTATCACCTCGTCTTTGTGATTTGATTGCTGCTTGCATTGGCACTGAAATGTCTCACGCATCGCGGTACATTTGGTGCCTTTCTGCCTAACATCCGCTTCCACAAATGTGCTAATCTTACCATAAATTCGGTGGCTTGAAATTTACGCTTTTTTTCTAGTCAATGAGTGTGCAAAAAGCATTTGAGATGCAGCATATCTCTGCGTTACCTTGACCCATTCGTTATTCCTTCCGTCGGCGAGTCTTCCTTCATCTGTCCCTATTTAGTCGGCAGCCTAGGTGCTTTCGTGTCATCCTGGTGGCTGTAATTTCCTGCTGTTTGCTGAATCCTTTAGCTAGAATTTGCGGTGTTTATTGTCCATCATTTCGGCCCACTGTTTAAATTTGTGAAGTAGGCTTCTATGCCTTGGTTCCAGGCAATGGGAAAGTTGGCGCTGTAGTTTTCAGTGCATCACGTTCGTAGCGGCTTTTTATAGATTGTGCAAATAGATAGATAGTGCAAATCTCCCTCCTCCTCGGTTGAATGGACTTACCATAATAAGACCGTCCTCTAAAAAGTCGAACTTGGTTTGGCTCCAAACTCGGAGAAGCTAGCGTCTTCTACTTTGTCATGGGCATCTGCTGCGGATGTGGAATGGGGTGGGGAGGTGTCTCGTGACCAAACGGCTTAAACATATTGATCACATCTTGCTGTCATTGATGAAAGTTGTGTGCTTGGTGTGAGTGATGCAGCGGCTCGATAACCTGCCCTCACGTCACTTGGATAAAAGAAGATGGGGGTGGAGGAAGTCTCAGTGGTGGCTAAGCCAATGGGTGTGTTGTCACGTGCTTCGGGTGCTTTTTTATCCACTCGTTTCACATCATTTGAGCTGACTTATGATGCACAGCGACCTTTGTGCTCATGTTCCACCCTTCGTTTGTCGTCACTGGATCTGCCTTTGAACCAATCGCTTGTTACTTTCCCCTCCCTCCTCATCCGTCTGAGGCGTGCAGATTTGCGTCATTCTCGTGTCATCCCAAGTGGTTTAAAGTTGTGATTATTTTCGAAGATTTGTTTTCTTATAGTAATATTCTTATGGAACTAACTTTGTCACCCCTTTCGTGGTCGCTGTTGAAGCCAATGTGTTGTAAATGTCATTCGAGTCCTGCTCTGTGTATGATCAACTTTGCGTTCTGGCAGGAAAGCACACTACTGCGTGCCATTGTCAAGTGATTGATCGGTTGATTTTTAGCCTACAATTCGATCCTGCACCAAGACGAGGAGAGCCACACGTATCCCGTCGCACACCGGACTATTTCCTCTAAGTCTCTCAGAGGCGCCTGGCCATGCAGTCGCACAGCCCGTCTTGAATCCCTGTCGCAGCCGCCACCTCACGCTCCCCCCTTCCCTCCGAGCCTACTTTTCCTCTCTCCTCTACCGCTGCCTTGAACTGGATACCAGTATGCGAGTGCGCCGATATCCGCATGGTGAGGCTTATTTCGCGTCCACTTTTTCCTCTCCTCTCGTTTCCCTCCCCCCCCCTCTTCTCTCCCATCCATTCTTTTTTAGCTCAAAACTAATGCCTATGCCCTTCCCCCCCTCTCATCCCGTGTTGATCGCGTGTGTTCTCTATCTATCTATCTATCTATCTATCTCTGTCTGTCTCTCCTTATTCACACCACTAGCAAAATTTAAGTACGAATCTCCTCACTCTCACAGGCACTCATTCGCTCACACACTTGCATACACACACACGCACAGTGAAAATCTCTCGTCGACATGCAAATTTCATGATGAAGACTTTTTGGTCTCCATCTGGCTTGCATGTGCGTAATGTGGCTGTTGCTCTCGTGCTGGCTTTGTTCGACTCGCTTTCTATCGCCCTCTGCCTTCTCTCTCCTCCATCCCCCGGGTAAGTGATGCGGTGTTTGAAGCGGAATAACGAAAGTGAATGTACGACAATGTGGTGCTGCTTAATTGAGGCAGTGTTGTGCGGAGGTAATTATGGGAGTTGGAAGTTTGAAAGCGTGCAATGAAGGCGGGCTGGCTGGCACATTGGAAAGTGTGATTTTTCGCAGGTGGGAAAGTGTCAGACGTAACAAGCTATTTGCGTAGAGGGGCAGGCGGGTGGTGCTATAGTCGGGTCGCTTCTCCTCTTTCAAAGCGGACGCCGCGGTAGCAGAGTTACAGCCGGCTTAACCTTTTTTGAGAAATCGTTTCACAGAACGCTGGCTGACAGATTGTCACTTCGAATTCAGAGAATGGTGCAGTTAGCAGAGGAGGCGGAATTTGCGGCATCGAGAGGTCGGCCACACTGAGTCCACAAAACTGCTCGCTCTCGCACGTTGATGTGCGCGCAGTTTATTTATGGGTGAGGGTAGGATCCTGGAATGTGTGGGTGGATACAGTGAGTTCCATGTCAAGGCTGGATGTGGTTTGCTCTCCAGACTGTAATTCGTGGTAGATCGAGGTGATCCGTTCCTCCAGCTTCCACCTAGGCGCCGGTTGGCTCAGAGGTGAATGTGCCTCTTGGTCAAAATTCACTCCGGAATCTGCTTGGAGTCGTTACCCCCTTTGATGCAATCATTGCGGTCATCGGGCTCCGGGATAGCAGTAGGGCGCCCAGGGAGGCGGTTGGTAGATTGTCACCACGATTTCTAGGAGTTAGACAGTCGATGGAAGAGGCTGGTCTGTTGTTGGGGCGTTCGAAACCTTGATAAGTTGAGGTGAAGGCTGGGAACTGAGTGTGGTCTGCCCTGAGTTGACTAAGCCGAAACCTGGAACAGGCGTGGGAATGTAGTGGCTGCAGCTCTCACTGCTTGAGGTTCGTTTCCTAACGGTTCCAATGGCTTAGACTTGGGTGGAACACGCCTTTGGAGCGGTCTGTTGTCCAATGTAATGTGTTTGCTCTGTTACCCGAACGCGAGGATCCGCCTATTCAGCTCTCGTCTGTCCGGTGTTGCGCAAAGGTGATTGGTTAGCAAATGCACGTTTCATCGAAGGTTGATTTTTGTTGATAGGATGCGACAGTATCAACTAGGGCCGTGGGTCACTGGGGCAATCTCTCCATTTAGCCTCAGTTCTAATTTCTTTGTTGCTGATAGATATCATCGAGAAATCAGAAGATCAGGTAAAGCAGGGCATGCAACTGCTACTTGTGCGTTCGTGAATACGCGGACCAAAAAAAATCTTCAGCTGCCAATTGACTCAACTTAAAGCAGATCTTCAATCGGTCAATTCCGCAATCTGCATGCACTGAGGCAGTTCTGTCGGCTTTTCTGTGCTTCGGGTTACGTTAGCATGCAAAACCCACCATTTCCATCTTTGCCCCTACGAATGCGTTTTTAAATGGTTGATGTACCGAGAGCTGTCATCAAGGTGAGTGTTTTGCAATAACACCTGGAACGCAATGAAGTTCGCTTGCCGCCTTTCTTCCTTCAGTTCTATGGAAGGGAAAATGTTGTCAGCACACTACCTCTCTGTCAATCAGTTCAGGCACCTCTTCGCAGGTCGTCCTTCGACGCTGTGTCCTTCTGTCGAATGGCCCAGCAAATGGGAGAGGCAACTGACTCCCTAATTGATCATTCCAGGGAGGAGGGTTTTGCATTAGACAGTTTAACGAACTAGCGCCTTCTCGGTAGACTGGCAATTACTTTCAAAGAAATGAGGCAACAGTCGGTAGAAGCCAGTCGTCTGTTGCAAGCAATATCATTTCGCTAAATTGTGCCGAGATGGAATTTGACAGCTCAGCTGCTTCGATGGATGGTAAAAGTGATAGCTGCCGACAAATCACCTTCCGCTATGAGGTGTGGGAACTCTGCAAATTCTCCAACACCATTGAGCTCTTGAAGTGCTGCGAGTCAAGGTAGAGCCCTGAAGGGACTGGTTACGCGCCTTCTGGACGATTTTGTCAGCTGGAGCTCGTAACATACTTAGAAATCCCGACCATTCAGTTAATACAAACACACTACAATCAGAGTGCAGAGGAAGCAAGAAGCAGTGTGTTGTCGTTTGCCGAACGACCACTAGACCACAAACAAAGAAATCATTCGGTTGAATAGAAACTGCAGATATCCTTCTCTATCATCGGTAACAGCTTAAATGCCTCTCCAAAAGTTTGGGTCTTGGAAGTGGGGCCCAGACTCTACCACGCTGCCACAAACCCCCCGCTTGTTTCGTTATTGCACAGATAAAGGTTGAGAGCACGAAATTGAGACCAGGATATGATGAGCTGCTGGACGCGTCACCTCTTTGCAAGAAACGGAACAAAATCAGTGTAGACACATTCACCTCTCCGCCTATGCTTCATAGTCCCTTCTTCCGTCTCATGGGACATCGAGTGATTAAACCGCCGGGAAACGTCAAGGAGATGTAAAATGCTTCATTTGACACTTGGGAGGGATCATATGAGGTGTACAAAGGGATGGATATTAGAGTAATGCGGTGTATCCCTCCTTCCATTCTCTCTTCATCGTAGCCTGGAGTTCAAAGTACCCGACGGGTCAGTGTGTGATGCTGCTGACATTTTCCGGCCCACCTACCCACCGCTGGAGATAAATCGCAGTCGTAAGGGAGGTTTGACCTCCACCCAGTGAACTGTTCCGCAGTTCACCATGCATGCCAAGAAGATGTAAAGCGATGTGCGGTAGAGTTGGGCCTGTGTTGGAAGTAAGGGATAGATAGATAAGGTGGTAGGATGGATGCTTGAATCATCTGGAAGGGGCAAATAGTTATTCACTCATTCAGCCTTTGAAGCTTGATACCCTTCACCTTTCACTCCATCATTCCTCTATCGTATGTCAGCAGCTCTACGAGCAATTCATCCGTGACCTTCGATGCCCTTGACCTGGAACTCTTGCTTGAACAATGGGGTAATTTGGGGCTGAACTCACTTTAGGTTGATCGATTGGCCATTCCTACCAACTGTGAACCTCAAACGTTGCTGAGAATTCAACGGCAATGGTGAACGAACTGATTCAAGGCTCGTGGGATGGACACTAACAAACTTGCAGTTGTGCAAAGAAAAGTTCCTCATCTCAATAATCAAGCAAACAATGCCTTCGTCAAGTCATCATCCACCATTACCGATAGATGAACACGATACTTGTTCTTCTAAAGGCGTCTCAATGGATTCAACCACGTCATCCTGTTGGCAACCTACCAACAATGCAACACCGACAACAATGGGAACAGCACACCGACAGCAACTAAATCTTACCCATTCATTTCCTCCATCTTTGCATTCATTAAACGATATTTTATTCCTGAATTAGAGAACTAATCAACTTTGATCGTCACTTTTTTACAAAAATGATCTTCTCCGCACACTCTTTGCGAATCATGAGAGGGGGGAGAGTCAAGCCAGACCCTATACTATGCTGTTGTCGAGACAAGAAAGGCATTCTACAATTGGAGCTTCTCTGTTTCCAGATCCTCCAGCGCACTCCACACTGAGTTCTGCTGACGCACGGATTTGGTACCTGCTGTAAGCCCTGTTGCCTGCTGGAGATTAGACGGTGGCTCACCTACCATCTCCATAGCGACTTGTTTTTTCTTGGCGACGTCAGTCGCTGTGGAAGCCGAGGACTAACAAGGAAATTGACAAAGCAAAGATGCCACCTACTGGAAGATATTGTGGAGTCGCCGAATCAAGAATGGAGTCTTTAGAGTCCTCGCCAAAAATGTTCTTCCACAACAATTCCTCCCGAGACGCATTGAGCTTGTCATTGGACGGCGCCTCAGCTGGTTTGGGGATGGTTAATTCTTCGGAGAGTTTAGCCTTCACCTCCTCCATTTTGATGGTTGATGCATCGTGACGCTTGACAATTCGTTCAAGCTCCTCTTTGAGCTCTTTCAAATTGGAATCTGGGATGGGATCTTTTGGTGTTTCCTTCACACTTCTTTGAGGAAGGAAAAAATGAATAAAAAGCAGTTTTAACTTGTGTGTGGGTGTGGGCGATTCTTTGAATGGATCGGAGACTGCACTTACTGTGATAGTTTGGATTTTTCTGTTTGCTCTAAAGTATAAAGTGGAGAGGATTTAAAGGATGTGCACAAAACTTGATCCATAATTAACAGATCGAATTGGGGGGAGAAACCGAATAAACGCACCAAGTTTGCCATCTCCTCTCTATAAAGTGCATGAAAAGGAAACGTTTGATCATTTTGAATGCGGAAGGAGGACCTGCCTTAGAGGATGCAATTTGGTTAAAAAGGCTGAGGCGAGAGTGAAGGAAATACTTTCAGGGGATAGTGCTAGGCCGAGTGGACCTCTTAGTGAGAGAGCAACGTCCACAGCCTGTGGGAAGTGACATCGGCCGGATTGATGAGGTACTTTTAGGGTCCTATCAATCGGTATATCAAATGTGGTACGGGAACTATCTCATTCGAAGCGTCTTAAATGTCCAGACGGTAATTTAAGTTATTTACCTAGATAATGAAGAATTGAGGACTTAGCGCCAATCTGGAACGCTAACGGAAATCCAAGGGTGCTGGATTAGCCTACTGAGCCACATAAGCATGGAATCTTACATTGGGAAGGTAGGTCAAGTCTGTTGCGCATCCTCCTCACTGCAGTTTATAAGTAAAGAAGGAAATAATCTTGAATTTAAATTATAAATTGCTTATTGAACATGAAATTGCAAAGCACTATTGATGATGCTGAAAGCTAGTAATTCTGAGCCCTGACAACTTGGTCTCCAAAACAGGCAAGGGAGGAAGTGCAAGCCAATTAGGTGTGAATCCCACCATTTTCGAGTGGCAGTAGGCATTAGCAATCATGTGACTGCCCAATGCCAATGCCAAAGACGGGGCGATGTTAATCCTCTGGAAGATGGCAAACAATGAGCATGAGACGCCTCAAAGTTTTGTTGTAAGGCGTTGGAGGGTCTTACACCAATATGCCACAGATTAAGGTGGAAAAATGAAAGAAAGGCTTTTGTCTGATTGATTTTACTACACCTAAGTATTTCAAATGCCAATGATGTGGAGCAGGTTCTTCCTCATGGCTATTTAAGTTGCACCAGATGGATGGCATTCAGGCATACCTTGTGTTTGGCCTCCAAAAAAGATTTCACTGTAAACAATAATTGTACTGTGGGAGGCCTTGCGATGATGAAAAGGTGTAGTTAAGGCCAAGCATTTTACAAGATTTTATAGGTTGAATGAAAAATGAAAGCGATTCGGTTGCTCGAAGCTTACACAAGAGTGCAGGCTGCCTGTACTACTGATGAATGGAGTACAATAGGTGGAAGGAAAGAAAAAAACTGGAGAACGTTTGATTGCAATGCTGATGCTGGTGGTAGTGGTGGTGGTGAAATTATGGCGACAGGTGAGTCAGATTAGCAGTAAAAAATTACATTTACTCTATTCAAGGTATTGTCACTTCAATTAACCGTCCCCCCAAAGTTGCCTTTGTAATACTTTGTTTGGCCATATTGCCCTAGTCAGGTGGACTGGCCTTCGAGCCAAGTCAGCAGCTCGATCTCTCGGCTAAATGTGCTTGTATGTGCATCTTCAACTCTGGTGTTATGCCTTTTTTTCGCCTTCAAAGAAGTTTCGAGACGCTACAGTTTTGTCCTGCATTTGGTTTATGCTGCTTACTTCTATTTGGGGTGATAACACCAAGATTGTAACCCTTAGTTTAGGGATGTTAGTTTGTCCCGACGGACAAATATTTTCACACGAGAATAAACTGGAAAAGACCATTTAGAATTGGGAGAGATTTTATACTAATTTTGGAAGTGGTTCCATTCTCATTGTTTCTATCACCCTTTTGACTGATCATTCACTTATCCATTTGTTGATCCATTCATTCGCAAAGCATCTGGCAAGTAACTACCCCCATTTGCCAAAAAAATATGGAAATCGGCTCATCCCTCTTCACTCGACAAATTCACTAGCAAGGGATCTTTGAATTTCTATTCACCCACCCCTCTGTCCACCTATTTGTCCGTAAAATTGTAAATTACTAATCTACAGCTGACTAGCTGGAGTTTGAAGGACCTTGTAAAGCACAGACGATTGTTTGCACGTACGCGTTGTAAAGAAAAAAATGTATATTAGCCAATTGCTTCCCCTGTTCTTAAGGCTCCAAATCCCAGGGGACGAGGATTAGTCAGCTGTGATGCCATTCCATTTGATCTGTCCTCCATCATGGACCACTAACAAGAACAACAAATGGGCGCTGATGTTTGATTGGAAGTATCATCGACGAGGCCGCTTTATTCATTCCGGAGGCTTGGCTAATTGACAAAATGGCCACCATCGCGATAAGCCAATGCTGCTTTTATGGCTAAATTACATGAAATGGATGTGGAAGAAATCACAGTGCTGCATGACATGCAATCTGAGAAATAACCCCTTTGCTGGATGAGTAATTCCCTGGTTGTGTAATTTCCCTTTCTGGTGATCACAACTGGATGCATAGATCATGCGGTTTAACGTCATTGGCTTGATTTATTTAAGAGTTTTTGAAATCTAAAGTTTATGTCAACAAGGCAGCAACAGACCACACATTGAGCTGCAGTTAAAAGTTCAACGACACCTCCCGCATCATCTGAGAAGGAGAAGCTGTGGTAATAACTGCTGAGCACAAGACATGGTAGATAGAAAACGCCAAGACTGTCACTATGTTCTTCAATCACTTACTTTACCTCCATTGATAGGAACAGGGGGGAAGGAAATGATTGCCGATTGACTAACTGATTTATGTGCTCACTTATCCAAGTATTTCTTAATCGTGTGAAGGCATCACTGCTTCCAAGACACCCAGAATTTCATCCTACATCACTGTGCATACTCTGCATGTGTATTATGAACTGCGGAACTGTTCATTGACTGGAAGTGTGCGGACAAATAATCTTCCGTCCCTTCCTCGACGGAAGTAGTGAAGAGTAGTGAGTGAATGAGAGGGGAGGAAAGGGGCAAGAGAAGGAAGAAAAGCAAATACCTCACTCCCATCCCATTTCTTGTGATTTGTATCGCCCTCATTCAGTGTTTTGCAAATAAAACCTGTCCCCTACAATTTGAAAGTAACAACCAAGCCACCACACACACATGCGAAGGACTAAAGGGACTAAAAGGAGGTAGAGCCAGAGGAGTCTATTCGAAATTCCACCTTTCACACCTGCAACTAAATAACTAACGTAAAACAACGACTGAGTTCGATAGTACCACAAGAAACTACCTTTACTTATTTCTTACGATTTCTCAATAAGCTTCTCTGACTCGTGGCAAAAGGGATGCCAGTAAAATTTAAATGAATAACGATAAGTGCCTACTCACATCAAAATTCTCCTGCAAATCTGGCATAGCTGCATCGTCACTATCCGCATCGCCTTCTACGCCACGGGTAGCTGCAGCCTGTCCACTTGCATTCCCATCACCACTTTCCTTTTTCTTTCGGCCTCTAGCCGCTGGTATTGGTAAATTCTGCACCTACATGGAGGTAAGCACAACATCACAAACCATTTAACCAATCTGGCTTTCAAACGAGAAGGGCAATCTACTCACTAAATCAGCCACCGGCTTGCGACCTCGACTTAAGAGGTTTCCTGTTGTAGAGGAGGATTCTTTACCCTCAACAGCAGTACCATCGCCTTCGTGACTGTTGTTGGTGGTAGTGTAGGAGCGAGTGAAGAGGCCGTTTTTCATTTTTGCCACCATACTAGAGATGGGGCAAACAGTATGCCGAGATCTACGGCGCTTTCCTGTGACTTCTTTAGCACCTCCAGGGGGAGATCGACTACATGTAGGCGGTGATTAACATAATGACGTTGGAGAGCCTAGCATTAAGGAGATGGTGAAGAACAAGTAAGTATTTATGAGAATAACCAAATCGAGGCGAATTAAAGGGCAACCTGTTCTACCTCGTCATGAAAATCGCCTTCAAGACCAAGACGACCAGAAACTCGACTGCGTTCGAGTTGAAGCTCCAGTCCTGCGGTTTGTGCTACCACAGATTTGGGAAGGCGCTGACTGTAAATATTCTGCAATTCCAGCAATTTTGTTTTCTCCTATGGGACGAAAAAATATTTTTGCTCCCAAGTTCCTATTTCAATCACTTTTTCGCCAAGATTACATAGTTGCTCTTCAATGCAGATCAGTGTCAAATAAAAATGGAGGCCCTTGACAGCCTTAGCCGCAACTTCAAAACTATTCTGTGCTTTTGGATGTTAGGACCTCAAAGAAAAGCACTTCGGGGAAAAATAAGCCTCATCAGCCTTATTATAAAAAGTTTGTAGGCTCCAAAATTTAATTAAGAGGTAGATTAAAACAATGGGACGTTTACATGTCGCCTGAACTAAGTCCATGCCTTCCAGAGCAAAGATGAGGCGAATCCCACTACTTAGGTTTGATCAGTTGCCTAGGTAAGATACGAGAACAAGTTTTAGACCTGTTTTGTATACCAATATCAGCCAATATTATTTCTTGTTGGCATCCTCAAGTCCATCTCATTGCTGTCTATTTAAAAGACTTAGCAATCAGACCTAAGTAATTTCATTTTTAGCATGAATGACTAAAGTGGCTCATGGTATCCCTATCTTAAGATATGATCCCTTAAAGGTCAAGCATTTAGACGGACAGTAGAACCTTGTCAAAATGCCCAGAAGAATGAAAATAATGAACATAAGTTGTTTTACCATGCCCCATGAGACTCACATTCCAACTTGGTAAGGTAATCTTTTCCAATTAAAATAAGTACCCTGAAGAAACGACACTCGAGATACAGTATGGCCCCAAAAATCCTTTTCCTGAGCTAAAACAGCATCAAAGGTTTTCTCGTTTCACATGAAGCCTTAACAATTCCGACTAATATTTTAGTGATAGACCCATCACAAATGGGAAACGTGGAGGACGAGTCCGAAAAATTAAGACGAGCATTTTTATGGTGAGTATGAGTTTGAGACTTTCGAGCTTCTTATACCTCAAAACCACAGCGTTTCGTAGGCAAGCCCTAAAATAAGTTGATTTTGTCTCATTTTTGGTTAAAACCAGTTAAAACGAGTGGAAATGTAAATGTTCTACAAAAGTGCCATTTCGACAGAACCAATGAAAGAGTGACTGACTTGAAGATTTCGGTTAACGACATTCAGTTGGGCTTGAAGGTCGCCGATAAATTTTCGCATCTTTCGAATCTGCTCATTAGCCGTTGCCTGCTCAGTTTTGTGATTCCTTTCCACCAACTCCATCTTCTTCTGCAAATCCTAAGATATCAAGATGGAGGAGGGGTGTAGAATCCATTTTCATGGCTACATTTACGCATCGAGGAAATGGTTTGACACTCTTAATGCAATTCAAGTCGAGTCGAGGTAATATCCAGGTTTCGCCATCCTTCACGATTCAGTCATCTCAAGAGTTTAAATGAAACCGAAACTTGAGCTTATGAAATAGGGATCCCTCATTTTAAGGAAACCAAGAGGTTTTTTAGTTCTCAACATGACCTCTTGGTAACAGAATCCCAAATAACTATGCTATGCCTTCATACAGAAAATAAGAAAAAATTACCAAGGCTTCCTAAGAAATTTCATTTATTCAATGCAAACCCCCACGCTCACTCCCTCTCCTTCTCTCCAGTTCCATCCTAAAGGGGTAGGTTTCCTGAAAGTTGCTATATTTTGGGCTCTCGTGCAAAAGGGACTTCCTCTTGACTCATTTGCTTCCCATTTCTGATTGCTCCCAAAGGTAATGAATCAATGCAATGGCGAAAAAGGTGCGTGCACGCATCGGGATCGCATTATATCGAGTGAGCAAACTGCAGTCCCGAATGAAATTTGGCAACTGGTAAGCTGGTAATGAGCAATTTCTTCTCCAATCCAACCCACACAATGTAGACATGGTTATGTGGGGGTAGGGGAACACTCGTCATAGAACCGCGGGGTGGGTAGTGAGTGGATTATTTGGAGTGACCAATAACATTTATTTGTTAAATGAACACTAGAATACAAAAGCACAAAGATATTGCTTCATCACAAGTTAGATTTATAAAAAAAATTGACGAGTAAAATGCAAAAATTTATTGGAGTTTGAGGTCTGCCATCGTTTAACGCACACCATTTACCACTTTTGTGCTCATTGACTTGCATCACAGCAATTCCTTCCAGTTATTCAACCACGCGATAGCTAGAACTTCTTTATACTAACAACAAGGTAGCGGAACTTCACTTGTAAGTGCTATGCACTTTGATTCTTCGCACGTCACCAATTCGATTTCCCTAAACCTGTTATTTCTGGATAACAGAGCCTGTTTGTGAATACCTAACCTTCACTCGTTGAACAGAGACCACTTCCCGCAGCTTAGTGACGAAGGCTTGCTCCTCAAAGTTGGAAAGTTTAAATTACAGGTTCTTTGAATGGCATCTTATGAAATTAAAAAGTGGATGGAATGTAAAACGATAGGTTGTCAGGCCAGCACACATCCGCGCTTTATAAACCATGCAAACAATCGCTTCCTTTCCCAAGTCTGCAAATCATGGCAGCGCGCCATAACAAAAGTCCCACTATTTTTCAGCCACCTGACAACTTTCAAAGATTCTTCGCATGCAGCAAAAAGCCTACCTTTTCCAAATAAAATGCTTAATCAAAATTTGTCAGCAAGCCGATATCCCTTTACTTTCTGCTAGTATGCAATAAATTGGCATCTTCAAAGTTTAAAAATTCAAATCGTGTGCAACACTGATGGCAAACAGTCTTCCCCATTTAAGTACAAATTCATTATCATTTTGCGCACATGAAGGATTCATCTTAATTCTTGGCTTCTAAGCTTATGTTTATGCGTCAACTACACGTTTCCATAGTAGTATTAAATCAATTGTTGGTAGAAAACTTGCTAATTTATGATTATTAATCAACATCACAATTGTTCGAACATTCCAGACACCATTAACCAAGTTGAAGAGCAATGATGGCCGTGAGTGCGTACTTAGGGCACATTATGATAGTTTTCATAAAAAACACCAAAATTGGCATGTGCCGACACAGCTTTAACAAAAGCCTTCAAACATGGTATGGTGATGGTCGTAACGCTGGTCTACAGTGAGAACTTTGAATGGCATAAGCAGTCTTAGTTTCAATGAAGAATTACAAACGACATCATTGTACGTACTCGAACTTTGCGTCGTTCCTCTTCAAGAGTTGTCTGTAAAGCATCTATCGCCTGAGTTCGCTTCTTACTTTCATCTTGCTCATTTGTAGGAGCAGCGCTGGAGACGGGAGCTGACTTGTGATCACGCTTTTCCAGCAAAGGGAGGAGTCGTGCCTCCGCTTCAAGCGCCCGTTTTTCTGCCACATCGACAGCTTCCTGCTTTCGTCTTAGTTGGATCTGCATAGCACGCACTTCAGCATTCAATCGATCGACAAGTGCCGGCATCTCTGCCTCTCGTCCTACTGCCTACAAAAAGCCAAATAGGGGCAAACCCAACTTCCTTACCAAGACAACTCTCATGCGCATCTCTACCAGATCTGATTTCTGTCATTATACTTAAACCGACCTTTGTGAGTCGAGCGCTCTGGACCTTGCACTGGCGTTGCACGGTACGCAGCTCTACTCGACAATCTTTCAACTGACTCTGAAGCAGGTGATTTTCGCTTCGTAATGAAGCAATGAGATTCTGACTCGCCTGCCATGCCTCTAAACTCAATTCCGATTCTAGGGAAGGCTGAAGCCGGTGGCGGCGACGTTGCTGCTGACTACTCTTGGAGCCCCGTACACCACTTCTGTGCCGTCGATAACGCCGATTTTGTTGTGACTGTTGTTGTGATGAAGGTGGTGGTGGTGGTAGAGTAGCAGCGTTGGTGTCCGGTGTGCTTGATTCTGGGAAAAGCAATGTGGATACATCTCATTTGAATGCAATTTTGAGGACAAGCAAAGAAGTTTCCATCGCTATAACCTTTATGACAGGATCAAGAAGAATCGCTAATACAAATACTCAGATGACACGGAAGGCGCAATGTCTTTTAACGCTAAGGAGTTAAGAAACCGGTCCCGCTATCAAATAAATCAGGTGAGGATAGTGAAACCTCCGCAGACTCGTCTTGCTTCAGTGGTTAGTAAATTTCTAAAGAAGGAAGGTCAGGTAAAACAGTATGCAAAAGTACTTACAACAGAAGGATTGGTTAAAAATTTCGCGAGTAAAGAAACAAAAAAATAATAGGGGAGTTTAGGCAATTAATTGGATTCAATTACATAAATGAATTTCGACGATAAATAAAACGAATTTGAATGAAACTCAGAGTAATCCAGTTAAACTTTTTTACAGAAAAGGGAAAACATTCGGCAACAACTGCGTCTCATGTAAAAATCGTCACGATTCGCCTGAATGTGCAAGGAGTTTTAATTGCCTACCCATCAAGGCTTGTCAATGAATGAATTGATAAGGTAGAGTAGTTGCCTTTTGGCTAAAACCCAGTCGTATACAATACATCTGTAAATGCGCCGCATTTGTAACATTAACTAAGTCTAAAAGAAAGAATAAATTAACTTCAATAATGATAAAGTTGGAGTTAGGCATCAAAACAGTGTGATCTAGACGAGTTTGAAAAGTGAATGACAAGTGTAAGGCACTTAATCAGGTTTTCACTCAAACAATCATGTAAGAGTATTAGAACAAAAAAAATGCTTTTAACCCACTATGCAGCTTGTTGGGCTTAAAGGGAGAGGGCACGTTCCCCATATTCATATCCGACTCAAATGACTCATTAAAATAGGTTTCTTCCTCCTCTAAGTGTGCCTGTCCAAAAAACGAAAACAATTATTTATAATAAAACAATTTTTTAAAAACTATTTAACACAATTACACACAATTAGGATGCTTACCAGTAACACCAATCATCTTGGATAAAATATACTGTCTTTCGCCGCATGATCATAGACAAAATCAATTCGGCATTTACTGGTGTATTTTATACGCAAAAATACTTGCAAAAAAATTAATTAACAAAAAATTCATGGAGGTCAGGTAAAATCACTTGGCTTTCTTAGCATGCCAAATATGAACAGACATTTAACAAATAAAAATCTACTAGCATAAAGCTGTGCTTTTACCTATGGGTAACCAGTCATAGCAAAGCAAGATATTGTATACAAAGAGACTAGCCTGAAACTCAACATTGTCCATTATGAGGAGACTTTCTCGGCTGGATCCATACATCAACGTGACCTATCCCTAAGGGTTGTTATGATATCTCGCGCTGCGCAATAAGTTGGCGGCTTTTAGCTAAACTTTCGTTTTCTAATTGGTTGATTCATGTTTAACGCTATTGTAAATGCAACTCTGTGAAAGCAATTGGCCACTAAGGGATTCTTGCAAATGTGATCTGACTCAGCTACTCTCGTGTTGACAGAGCACGTGTGCATTTATTCTGTTTTGCATCGACGTCTTACGTATGCATGGTAGAGTCTCAAATGCCCTCCCAAGACAAAAGAAGGCAAAGCTTAGGGCAGAATATCTATGCATGAGACTACTGGAATCTTCGAGAATATAGCAATGGCAAACTTAACTCATTTATCCCAAACAGAAGTGATCCAATTGCCACAAAAGATCTTTCGCTTTCAAAAGTCCGTCAAATGCCAGTTTGAGGTGTCTCGCTTCACTATGCAAAAGACTCTGGATATCACTTTTGCTGCCGTGGTGCTGCATTGCTAGAATTGACGATGTAGTTTATCTCCTTTGATTATCCGCCTCCAGATGTCTTAACTCTCGGTAGGACGGTTTTAGGAAGCACATTTTATGCCTATTCGAAGCTTGCGCCTTTTTGGGATAAAAAACCGGTCACATCCAACCCACCATACTCGCCAGTCTCGTTGAACTATCATCACCAATAATGCCCCCAACTTGGAGTGCCAAGTGCCAAACTAAACAACCGCCACAACATTACAACGTGCTTACCCACAAAATTTGGAAAGGGATTATTATTCTGGAATAATTACAGCAGACGGTTTTGAGGGTACTCCTCAACAGCCATCTTTTGCATTCGAGCCTACCACATTCTGCAGCACAAAACTAGGCAATGCGTGGAATTAGACGAAGCACGACACGTACACAACGCAAGCTTTTGCAGCCCCATCAGCGTCAAGGTAAACCAAATCTCAGCAAGGAAACTTGTATTTCTACCAAAATGATTCAGGATACAAAAAAGGTATGAGAAATCACATCAAAATCATTGCAACATTCCAGTTGAATAGTGAGAGACTTTTATTTTCCAAAACTCCAATAAAATGCTAAAAAATTTTAAGGCCGTGTGTCATGCATGCTCGCCATGCTGTAGACTCTAAAAAGTGAAAAACATAACTACTTAATTAATGCCTATCAATTGACAGTTTTGTAGCAATCGGCGCCCAACGGCTACCTCTTCATCTTCTTTCACATTATAACCGTCTCCATACCCATCGAAACCCATAACTTGTTGAGATTCTCGACCCGAGTTGGCAGGGTACTCCTCCACCAAACTTTCCACCGTGGATGAAACGGCCGCTCCGGTCGTGGGCGGAGACGAGGACACTGTAGAAGGCGGCCGATTTCGTGAGGCAGTAGCGTTAGTTCCATCGGACAATGAAGCTGATTGCCCAATAAAGCGTTTTAGAACGGTCATTCCACCTGCTACTGGACCGTCACCTTCCTATGGAGAAAAACACTGTACTTTTAGCAGACAACATCCACATGACCAACGGCGGCTTGAGTGAACCACACTTTTGTCAAGTCTTTCAACTCATCTCTACGTCCATAATGAAACAACTACTCGGGAGTTGTGTTAGTCTCGATTTCGCTGGGTAGTACCCCCCAGACAGGAATGAATCCTCGAAGATCCACAAGTATCTATTTACACTTTCAAGCGCCTATAAATGGATTGTGAGGTGACGACTCCTAATAGAGCAAGATCAATTTCGGACAAAAAAATTGTTTTTCCTGTATCCTAATCTCGCTTTAGTTAGTTCTACTGATAACAATTATAAGTAGGATGGTATAAATTGGCAGAACAACGATGCCGCTTACCCTAACTTCCTCGTAGGCCTCGAAGATTATTGTCACAAAGATGTTCAACACGGCGTAGATAAACAGTGTGATAAATATGTAGAGAAAGACCCTCGAAAAGAGGTATATCCCCAGTCCTTTCGTAGCATCAATGGTAGCAAAAGTGGTGTACATGTCATCACCATTGATTAGGCTGAAGAGACACTCAAGGGTGGATGTAAATGAGCGGAATTTCATGTGAAAGGGACCCAATATCACCCAAGCGGGAAAGACGAAGGCGAAGTAGAGGACGAGGGCACAGGCACAAAATCGAAGCAGGCCCGGAACAGAGCGCTTGATTGTCCGTAAGAGGAGCTGTAAAAAGGGTAAGGAATTACGTCCCCTGTATGCTAGCAAGGCTTGGTGACAGTGTGACGTACGTGAGTTTGGGAGGCCAATTCAACATAGCGAAGAACGCTAATCCACACCAAAAGTGTTCCCAAACCCAGTAGGTAGGACAACTCGATGTAGGCCTCTAGGATCTGCAAGAGAAGCCACAAGTGTTGCAGTCCCTTCCGCTAACTATGTGCGTTCTTCTCTAAAACTTCAGGCTGGAAATTCAAAATAAGAGGAGAATAAGGCACACGCACGTCTCTGTTGTGCACGAGCTTTGAGGTGGAGCCGCAGATGATGAGAAAGTCGCTTCCCAACACCACAAAGAGCCAGGGATTTACAAAGTCGAAGAAGAGACCCTTTAGGCGTATACCATAGTGGCCTTTGAAGAATCGTTTAGTTCTCTATAACGACAAACAAACCGATGGATGTGGCATAAGCGTGGAGCGAAATAACTGCTCCATTCGTTCAGTCACCTTCCACAGTCGAACACCTCGGAACAGCGAGACTCCACAGAGCCCCGCGGAGACGAGAGAGGTGTTAAAAGCGAGGAGATCAACCACCAAGTGGACTACTCGGCGCACTGTGGGTGCAGCCTCAGGCTCATCGTCTTGCCGTACGGCATCGGAGATGGCACAAACTACTTCGAAGGGCGCCGACGTCAAGGTGGCCACCACTTGACCCGTTTGACCGCTGTTGTCGAAGAGGACCTGACAATAATTTGCGAAAACGATAGTGATGTTAATTGAGTGGACTTTATTCCTGCATAAGTACGCGAGTTATTCTCTAAGCTCTGCGATGGTGGTTTTAGGCCACGCGAAGGCTCAGCACTTTTTACACTCCTGACGAAACTACGTCCAAAGCTGAGTGCCTAATGAATGCTAGAAAAGCCTGAATCTACTGCAGAGGAACGAGTGAAAACTGCCACAAGAAAGTTGAACTGAAGGGTAGGAAGCTTACATTCACATTGAATTGAAAGCACTCAATGCTCCTATCCCAGTCAGTGTGGTGTATTGGAGGTGAATAGAGGGAGAAATTGAGTGAGAGTTTCCGAAACCTGAAATGCACCCATCAAAACTTTAGCACGAACATAACCGATAGTTGGTAATGAAGGAGGGAGAGCGAACATACCTTGAAAAATCAAGATTTAGGCCCTGCTCGTGACAAAATGTCTCGGTGCGTTCCCAATCAGAGATTTCAATTTCGGAGACGTCGGTGAGATTGATGGTTTTACAGACTAAAAAGTGAGCAAAGCATATAGCTATTGGGTTATAACGGAAGGAGGACGGCTGGGTCCCTAGCCCCCACTCTCCGCCCACAACCACTGCCGCCGCTTCCATGCGACCCGTTGATCCCAATGGTGCACGTAAGAGGCATGAAACTAACCTGCTAGTGGAGCAGCGTCCACATATTGGGAGGGTAGATGAGACAGAGAGTAAAACAGCTCAACACAAACGGTGACTGGATGCTTCGCATCGCGGAACGTATAGCCATTGAGTGAAAGCAACTCTGTTTCATTGTACTGAAGCATAAAGAAAAGAATTATGAGTTGGGAATAAAGCTAAGAATTACAACAACAAATTCAAAAGGCTCGTCGCATTAAAATAACTATTTCAGTGAATAAATGGGTGGCTATGATGTGCTCAATTGAAAGGCAGTGAGTAAAACTGCACCAACCCGTCGCAAAACAAAGCCCAGAGCCTCGTAGAACTCATCACGAGTGTAGAAGCCGTAGACCCCAGTGCTGGGTGGATAGGGTAACGTCTCGTATTGCGGGTCCCATCCACGAAAGTAGAGGTGCCTGAACGCGACCTGTGCTCGCTCCCCATAGCTCACACGAGTGGAAGATAGCGTGCCAAATAGGATGAGCTGGATGGAGGTAGGATGGCAAGGCTGATGAAAATGAGCAGAGGAACGGTTAGTTCCCTTCCCATCTCTCCTTGTTCCCTATTAAACCCAACAGTGATAGAGTGCCAAGTGCATTTACGTGGTTCTGGAATGATTAAGTAGAGAACGGATTCTTAGTAAAAAGTTGTATCCTTTTCAAGCATTAAGAGAAAGAAGAATGTTCGTCGTCACATATATTGCCTAACGCGTCCGTCATCAGCACCACGCGCATGCGACGGCCAATATTTACGCCAAGATCTCACACGTTACGAATATGCGCCACACTTGGATAAGAGGGAAGGGAAAGTGATTACAACAGGACGTCTGAGTTATTCCAATAACAAACGCACTAAAGAGTAAGAAACATGCTTACTTATTTACTACATCTGGTTATGCAAGACTAAAAAATTCGCATTCATGTCTGGAAAAAAGAAGATGCATTTCAAAGCCCATTCAAATCCACTACGGTACACAAACTCCTTGTAAATTCTTCCCCATTTCCTCCGCCAAAGCGCCCATGTTTCAAGCAAGGCGTTACATTGGAAACAACAAGCAATGAAAGAATAAAAACTCCCCTATCAGGGCATACAACCAATGTTGATTTGAAGAAACGATTCTAGGCGAAGAGCGAAAGGAAAGTCTTTAGCTCATTATCCGGAAGTCACAAAATCGCCTGATAAAGTTGCATCATATGCACCTAGTAAGAGCAGATTACATACCGGTATAATCGAAAAGCACCAAAAATGATTAAGCTAAACCGGCAAACTCTAGTGGAATTGGCGTTACCAGCCGATTAAAACATTCGCAGAATTTTCGGTCAATCGGTACATCGATACACTCATGACTCGATTTAGCTAGCCGACTTTCAGAGCATCAGACGTCCATTATTTTACATATCAAAATTCCAAAGGAACATTCATCTACAAATACACCCGCGAGCCCCTGTTTTCAAATAAACACTCTTGCCCTCTCTATGCACGAATTTCTTAAGCGTGCCTTACTTTTGGGCAAATCACATACTTGAAATGTGACGATGACGATTTTGAGGAATTGAACAAACATTGAGAAGGGGACATCGCCAGTTAATTTCCAACGTTGCACAGAAGAAAGAAAGAAGAAGGAGAGTTCCGCGCGTAGACTCGAAGCCTCATTGACGTCGACGCTGTTTGCGCTCAGTTCCGGGTGCACATTAGAAAACTAGTAAAATGCCCCGAATAATACTATGTAAAAAACAACAAGGTTACATCACCAAGCACACACCGGTGGATGGCGTAAAGAGGTCCGCGATTCATCGATAAGTGGAGTTACTTCATCGAGGTGAGATGGGACATTGTGAGCCGAAGAAGCAAAACGGCGCGGCATGGCATAACCTGCAGGGTCCATGGACATTTAAAAGTTATCAATTTAACACAAACAGCGAATAGTGCTGAAGCAGTAATCACAACCCGTCTGTAAATGATACGCAAACCATTCAAGATTATTAATAAGACCACAGAAAAATTGCGACATCACTGAACGCCACTGACACAAACAAGCTAATGCAAGTTCACCAAGGGCAGGATTAATACAATTATAACGCAAGACATTAATTTACATTGGAAAGCAGCATACCATGAGAAGTGAAAACACGAATTAAAAAGTGCAGCGAGTCTGTGCGGCGGGTTAACGAATTATGATGTAATGAAACGGTAAAACAAGTTAAACTTTTGCATTTTAAATTCCCTATCTACTTGATATAAAAATAGCTGTAAATTTATAATTGTCTGCTTAGCTGGGCAAATATTTCGTTGGTGTGAAAATTTCAATTGCTAGTTTGTCGCTGGTTTGTGCTTGATTTTATCGAACATTACGATTTGGTGTGCAAAAGGGTTTGGATGCGTTTCGTTGTGGTACTCTAGTGAATGTACAGTTTGGGTTTCTGGTTATTGTTTCTGTTTCAATTTGGTCTTAATTCAGAAGTATCCAGGCTTACAAGTTTTAAATCTCAGCAATCGCTCTTTCTTTGCGTCCTGGTTGCTGAGTTAGCTACACTTCGTCAAGTCCTTTTGTGCCCGCTTTGTTCGTTGCTCAGACTTGGCATTTACATGCCAAAAATCTTGATTTTTTGCAGATGAGTGACTATGACAGACTGAAAGTTATTGTCGCTGGGGATTCAGGTGTTGGGAAGACCGCTTTTGTCCATTTGCTCTGCTATGGGGAGGCGCTACTCAACCCTTCATGGACAGTAGGATGCGGCATTGAATTATTAGTATGGGTCAATCACTCTTTGAATTTTTTAATGCTACAATTTTCTTACTTCTGTATGTTCTTGGTGGGTGTCTTATTTGCTTCTAGTTTTGTCGAATTTTTATTATGTACTTCTCGCTTGTATCGGCGATCGTTATTTGCTTTTCTCGAGCTCTTCCATTCGGCGTTCGTATATTACAGCATGCCGCCTAAAGATTTTTCATGCCGTACCGCACTATTTAATACCTTTGGTATACTTTTTGCTTCGAATTTTTTAATAAATATCATATTCCCTAAGAGGTTCTCTTTTGGTATTCAGTTCTTTGACATCGTATTTGCTTAGCATTGGAACATGTCAGTAATACGGGGTGATTGTCTTTCATTAGTTGCCATCTGTTCGAATTTTTCTGCAGCTGCTGTAGCTGTGGCAAATATATGAGGCCTTTTCGAACAGTCTTTGCTTGACTTTACCCCTTAGCAAATGCGTGGTGTCTTTGCAATTGGCTGGAGCTTAGTGTTCCTGCTTTTGCTTGCTTCCTATCCTCCAAAAGATTTTTCCACGGCCCAGATGTATTGGCGATGCTGTTAGTCGAATTGAAGAGCCTAGGACGGCCAATGAGGAGCGCTACTTTGTTGAATTCTGGGATATTGGGGGCTCAGCAAGTCACGCCAATACCCGTTCAGTCTTCTACGACAATGTTCACGGTGTTATTCTGGTACATGACCTCACCAACAAGAAATCGGAGGTCCACCTGGACAAGTGGCTGACAGAGATCACTTCAAAAGGACGGGCGTATGTGAACCTACCATTTCAGGTTTTTTATGTTCCCCTCCCGAAATGTTCTTTCTCAAAATAGGCCTCTTCACCTATGCTTAAAAAACATTAACCTCAAAATGCCTTATTGCATCTGATTGGCAGCTTCGAGGTCGTTTGCTACTCCACGGATGTTAATCAGACGGTATCGGCCAATACGGGTGTGAAACCGTCCATTCAGACTCGCATTTCACCAACTTCTGCCACGATGGCCTCATCTACGTCACAACCTCTACCATCTCTTAAGTCTTCAGCACTGCCCCTCCCGGTTCTGGTGGTAGGAACGAACTTAGATCAAGTGCGGAGTTCAACCTACTCCTCGACTTCCTACTTACCCCCTTGGTCCAACCGTTCTCGGTCCTCATCTCCTATCTTGTTGGGCTCTAAATCTGAGGGTTTTGCGGCCTCGCGAGCCTTTCCTGAAATTAACCTCGTGAGTTGTTCATATCTGCTCCGTTCACCGAAAACCACGCGGACAACACGGCAGTCAGGTGCATTGACCGTGTGTCTCTTTATGGTACCATCTATGGTACACGAGTTGCCAATTATAGTGGTAATAGTATACCCGGTGATGCAAACGCAAGTTATATTTGTCGGCGAAATCGTGGCATTTGTGCACATTCAAGTCGGACATTTTCCTTACTATTTTCACACTTTCATGGCAGTAAGAGGCATCGGGCTCCTACAATTCATGAAGTCGTGTTTCGCGTTTGGATGAGATGGGTAGCTACAAAGGGTTTGCAGTTTTGTACAAGAGTGTTGAGCTAAGAATTACAACTGGCAGTTCCCCTCCTTTATCGTCTAGACCTCCTTTTACTCGGTCTAGACACTTTGCAAGGCAGCATTTGAAGTCAATCTGGGAGTTTGTGACTTCACAGTTCTTTCTGCTAACCTTTCACCTGTTTCAGAACTGCAATTCCGCCGGTAGTCTTGCTGAAAACTCTTACAATGATAGGACAATTTCAGCCTTTCTGCAGCAGGTACGTTGGCTTGCATACTTGGCGGCCGTTGGGTCAAGATCCCACCGTGAGGGTTCGGGTTAGCCTAGGCCTTCGAGGAAGTAGTTCGGTCGTTATGTCTTAATCATCCTAAGGCAGACCCCTTCCCTGTCTGTGAAAAGCCCCCTAGCGCCCTGTAATTGGATTTCTCTGTCAATGCCCAAGTCGTCTTATGCTGATCGGTCCTCCCAGGGTTGTGCCTCGGTCAAATATCTTTAACGCCAGGTGAAAGCATGGTCACTTTTGCCATCTACGTTGACACCATCGACACACCTTGCTGCGTCCCCGCTCAGTAGCTATTATCATCGTTGATCACTCCTGTGTTGGGCATTTCGCAGGTCATTCGTTTCAAGAAGTCCACCGAAGGTGTCGGTAAACGGGGTTCATTGAATGACATCACTACTATTTCCACGACGTCCTTGGTGGGTCACAGCGCCGTTCAAATTCCATCCTTCGAGCGTTGGTCTGGCGGTGCTATCACCTATCGAATGCCCAATTTCTGAAATGCCACCTTGATTGATTACTTTGCTATTTTCATCAGGCTGTTTGTTATGCTCTGTACCGGATTTAAAACATTAAGATTGTTCTGAGGTTCTGTCGCACTAGGGGTATACAGGATTTGATCCACCCCATGTCAATCATGTTGAACTGTGTCGAGGCTGTTTCACAAGATCGTGAGTAGTCTTTGCCATTTAGGTGGCTGGGGGGAGTTGTGGGTTGCACTTGTTTTTGGGGCCTCGGAGCAGTGCCTAAAGGCTTCAAAGGCTCCACAGAAATGCACCTGGGTCATGGATGCTGTCGGAAGTACAAAATTTGTGGGTTTTTTCCGCGTCAAAAGTACAATGGACTCAGCACTTGGTTTTGGTAGCGGGCTAGGCGGGGACTCGGCAACCGTACTACTATCAGGTGGCTTGACCTTAGGGCCGTGCCTGTAGAGCCTGAACCATTTTGTAGTACGCTAGTATTGGAAGGTCATTGTGCTTTCAGTGTTGAATCGACGTCTAGGCGATGGCAGCAGCACCAATCCCTTCTTGATGCTGGACCTATGCCCGAGTATTGCATGTTCTACCGTCTTCAAAGAGGTATCGGGACGATAATCTTTTGTTGGCGAGATTTATCCTGCTCGAGATTTGTGTCTGCTAAGATGGACTTGAAAATGCTCAGTAGTAGTCGTAGTGCTTAGTTTTTATGGCTGCCGGTTTCGGTTCCGGCTACTTTTGTGGCCATATCGCTCTAGCCGCCTAAGCTTGCATTGGCGGTGCCAGTACTCCCGTTGTCTCTGTTAAGTATATACCGTTTGGTATTTCGCTTTCTCTTGTCTTCGAGGAAGTATTGCGATACAGCATTGGTGGCAGCGGAAGGCGGACCGGACCTAATAGCTCTTCAATCGCGATCCGTACCGCTTGCACAAAATGGTGTTGTGGGAAAAATGCATTTGCTACAGATGAAGTTTCTGCTAGAAAGTTACTACCAACCGAAGCGACAGTAGCTATGAAAACTCTGGAAGTTTTAGTTGTTCTGGTTGAATTGCCGAAATGATTCAGTGATGTGGCGGCCAGGGGTCCCCTCAGTTGCGCTCAAATCGTGATGATTGGTGCGATTCATTTATGGGTGTCCCTTGCGGTACAGATCGTGATTTGATTGCTTATGCAGGAGGTCAAAGTAGACAGCATTGAAGACAATGTTCAAAGGGATGGAGGAGGCACGCAACGCCGTTTGTTCTGACTGGCGGTATCAGCTTCTTTTGCTGCAGCGTCTCTAGCATCGCTTGAAGACTAGAGAAAGCTAAATGCATATATGTTCAAGAGAGAGAGGGAAGAGAGCTATTGGCATGGCCCAGAGACCAGCCCACCCGGCTAAGTCAAGGCGGTCACCTCCGTCTCTTCTTGTGAGCGTTGTCCCTGAAGCTCCATTTGGCACACCTCCCGTGCCAGCCATCATAACTCAATTAATACCGCCAGAAGCACCTACGAGCTAGCCGTGACCGACGCCGGCATTCGACGTAAATGAGGCGATGCTCGACACTACGTAAGTGATGCCGCTTGACGATGCAACTCATCTTGGATATTCGTCTGACTTGCGAACTGACTTCGGGGTAAGAGGTTCTGCCAACCATCAATGCATCCGTCGGGAGATGTTAGTTCACCAGCCGCCTTTCCAGAGGGTCCACGATCGGTGTCGCTTCTGTTGTTAGTAGCTTTCCTGTAGAGCACGGGAATGGAATAGGCGTCGAAGACAAACGTTGTTCTTGTCCCTTTAGCACATACACTTCTTTCGCGCTGCTGTAATATGTCACTTACAGTGTACAAAATCGGATTTGTCCTCCACTGCTACCATTGTAGCGTCCCAAGCATCCCCTGAAAACTAAAGAATGCTAAATACAAGGAACTTTCGAATTGGCCAGGAGGCCAGCTTACGCAGCTAGGGTCGAATGGCTACCTCAGCAACCAGGGGCCAACTATCAGGCCAAGCGAAAGAAACGATACGGTGGTCACATTACCCTGTGGCTTGGGGTGACATCCACTTTCTCCCTGTTTGTTTGAATATATTCTACCATGATTACACAACATTTGATCCTTCAAAGGAAGTTATGAAGCGCTAAAGTAACACCTAAAAAAGCGCCACAATGCAAAATAAAAATGTTTAAGCCTAGAATAACAGGCAGGCTTGTCCGTTGACCTAAACAATTTTTCGCATTCAAAAAATAGTGCAGGCAAGATCCTCAACAGATAGCTTCCGAACATTAAGTAGTGGAACTAATATTTGCGGAATCGTGTTTTAGATCTCTGACTGTTATTGCGACCAGATGAAAAGAGTTGCTCGTGTCGGCAATGCTTAAGTACTTTATTGAGTGCTTTGCCGTCGGTATTCTGCTTCGATTTCTATGCCTGAATTTCGCACCTTCACCAGTTTTGCAAAGTATCGGCCACGCCGCAAACGAAGACTGGTCACGCTGTAATAGCTGTTTCAGTCTTATATCCCCCTTTAGTAAAGGAAGAGGTGACAATATTCCGCAACCCGAATGTTATAAACGGTTCATCCGCAATCACACAGGTTGGAATCTTAGTTCACCTCCTATTTTCTAGCCTCCGTTGTACTTGTTTATGTGGAAACTGTTCAATTTTGACCTCTATGAAAGAATCATTCTTCCCGTAGTTCTTCTCTTTCGTTAGTGGCAAATTTAGACGCTTGAATGCCTCGGATTTTTGGCCTTTCTTTCACTTGATTCCCTAAAAGTTGATGCACAATCTCCAACTTGTGCTTATCCCTTGGCCGTTTTTGTGTAAGTTGTAAAGTTTAATCTCCCGTGAATACCAGGAATTTTTCGCTTGTAGATTTGCTTTTAATCCATTTTCTGTTTTCGCCTTTGGCAATCATTCAATTGGGATTGTACCCGTCATCCTCACCGTTCTAACCTTCGTTGCGTTGGCTAAAGGTTTGTTTGTTTAACATTCCTAATTTCAGATCGAACTTTAATTGCAAGCGTTCTCTGCGGAATTGGATCTTACATAAGCATATATCCTAGCTACCTCATGCTTGCTGTACTGGCGCAATGTCGAAAGGTAGGTATCTAGTTTTAAAAATTCGAATTATTTTATCATCCATCAGTGCAAATTCCGTTTGTATTTGTCACTCTTTGCCTTTGTTCTTACCGTCGCCGGTCTTCTTTTTTCAACATATCACCTTGAAAATAGCTGGGACTTCTTGAGGCACTGCTACCTGTCGAAGTAGGTTTCGTTTCTGCCTAACGCTTTCTTTCTGGTATTAATTTCATTGCCTTATTCTTCCATTTTCCAGCATCTACGCTCAAAACACCACCCCAAATTTGGGACTTTTCTGGTACATGTACGTGGAAATGTTTGCTCACTTTAATGTCTTCTTCGTTTGGACTATGCAACTCATCATATTTGCACTATGCTTCGGTCTACTGTTTCGATTCTAGTGAGTTATATTTTTAACTGACGCCTAATCCGTCCTTGTCACTTTCGAAGCTTTAGTTTTTGAGGTGAAGAGTGATGGGAATTAGTTAGAACATGCCGATCCTTTATATTTCATAAATTTTGTGTTTTGACAGACAGTTTAACAAGTTTTTTGTGGAAGTTTTTGCGTAGGTTCTTGATATTACCCATTCTCGACTTGGAGTATTTTGATGCAAACCTCGTATTATTTGACAGATTGGCTTTTGACTCCCCCCCTCCCCCCTGCCAAAAAGAGCGCCTCTGAGATAATTTCCTCTACTCCCTTCTCCTTTCTATTCATAGTGAGGATCCACTCTTTCTGGCCCTTCTTCTCACCATGACGACGGGTGTGCTGAGACCCTACAACAGTGTCTCTGATTTGGGCTGTTCCCTTACTCTGCTAATGCACTGGCGTCACCTTTTCGCTTGTAAGCTCCTCTCTCGTACACGTGCCCGTTGTTGGGTTAGTGATGGTTGGACGTGCTGTTTCAGCCTCAAAAAAGATTTGATTTCATTTCTTCCATCTTCGAAATTGAGATGAGAATGTGTAGATAAGTGGAAGGAAGCCCTATCGTTTCCTACTTCATTGGCAGAGGATTCCGTCGTCCGGTGCAATTTTTTCGACCTTGGATAACGCAAGTCGTGTTATGTCGTAGTGCCTAGCCTTTGAAATGAAGTTTTCACCGTTCCGTTTGGATTATTTTGAAAATCGGCCCCGGCTTTTGGTGAAAGGCGGCATGTCCTTTTTGGCAAGCACTTCCTAGAGAAGCTGCTCGGCGGTCTTGGCTTGTGCTAGAGTTTATTGTATCTGCTCACCTGATTACAAGTTGAACGACTAGGCAGGTTTCGGGTCTGGACTTTTCGAGAAGGAAAAGATAAACACCCCGCTTGTGTTTTTCGTTGCTGCTGAATGCAATGTTGCCTCAGGACCTAAGCCTAGGAGTCCATCACTGCAACTTTTACCTGAATCCTGCCACGATTTCTCATTCAGCCAGTGCCTTATCCATCCATCCTTTCTTCCTTACCCCATTCTTTTATCCACCCGGGCTCTTTCTTTGGTTAAGAGGGATGTTACTTATTCATTGTAGATTTCAAGAACACCTTTATCCTCGCCGTCTTAACAACTGTGGCTTTGATCTTGGCCCCGTTGTTCTATCTAACATGGCTGTATACAGGAACGTCCAATGCAAATTTCTACTTCTCTGCGTCTCTGATCATCGGGGTTGTACGGGTACGAATACTTTTGGTAAACACTTAATCTGAGAATTGGCTTTTGTAGCCTGAAACAAGTGTTTACTTTCATCGTTTCGTGGGGTGTATTCTCGGGTGGGTGAAGAGTGGGAATTTCCGATCTGGTGGATGAGCTTGTTCTTGAAAATTCATTCACTCATCATGTTGTCTGAATTTCTGATGGCCGACTGCACCCACAACTCTGCTACACAGTCCTTGTTTTTTGGCTAATTGTTCTCTGAGCTCTCGATAAGTCGCCTGACTCGCCATTACAGCGTATCCAATGGTAGATTTTGGTAGGTTTCGTGATGCTCCGCAAAGGAGCGATTTCACCTTGTTGAAATACATGTCTATGAGGAACCCATAGTAGCTCTTCTGAGCTTCATCCTGATTTTCTCCCCTGTTTTGCCTTACGCTCTTGGTTTCATCTCCTCATCGGTTTCTGTGGTAGGGGAGGTTGGGTCTGTTTTTTTTAGTGATCAGGACAGAATTCGTCAATATAACCGGCTCTATGTGAGGCATCAAATAGAACTGTAGTGGACTTCAAAGGTTTAGGACTCGTCCTACCGCACTGCTAACAATGTAGCGTCGGTGTTACTCCCAAAGGCGGTGTCTGCCACACGAGAATGAAGGCGTCAGGCAATATGTGGACTTCGAGGCTCGTTACTGTTTATAGTTCCATGTGGTACAGCTTAAGGCCCCTGCGTTGGTCTAAGCACGTCGACTTGGTAAATCAAAGTTGCTCCCAGAATAGTTCGCACGAGTGGTTGGTGCATGAGGTCCGAGGGCGCCTCGTAAGTCTTCATTCCTTATCGGGGTCATTCAATGCTGGCCTCTTTGACTGCTTTTACAATTGGTTACCACCCTGCAAGTGTTGTCTGTGTTAACGGGTAGCAGTGAGCTCAAGAGTCGTCTATTTTTTCCTCTTCACATTGAAAAACACACGTTCTTAGATAGCATTATTCAGTCCCGAACCACTCTTCCAACCTGCGGAGGAGATACTGGTGGTGGTAAGTCTAGGGTTCCCCGTCGCCGACTAAAAGCTCCCTATTGGCCCGTGTTAACTAGACTAACACCTTTCTTTTACAACTGCAGGTTCAACTGGTGACCCAGACGATTTCGGCGTACCTGCGCTACCAATTCCATCGGAAATTTGGTCCACAACCGTGTCTTTCCACGGGTGCTAAGATTGTGCCCTGCATTCGCTCCTAATTGTGCCTGTGTTTGGTAATACAAACAAACCGTGTTTCACCTCTGTGGATTTCGGTGCAAAATGGAAGGGGGAAGTTCCTTCAATCACGCAGTTCTCTAGTTCCTCAGGAGGTTGAGAGTCCATGGACATGTGCGGGCTGTAAGGGACGGATTGAAGCCTCGTTGATGCGTATGAGACCCCTTTGGAGCGACTCTGTTGAAATGAGACTTGGTTATTAACCTCTGTATTTGTAAGGCGTCTTACCTGAGCACAGCGTGGTCTCCTTTTGACTCGACATCGCTGGATTCTTGGCATTGTCTCCGGGCAGGGTCGTTGAACCGATCCCTTGATCTAAAGTTGCGACCTCACTTCTTTTATCTGAGAGGAGGCGAGGGATGGTGTCAACGATAGCATCCGTTGCTTAGGCTCCCACAATTCTGGCTGGCGTATTGGAACAGAAACCACAATTTGACCTTTCCGGTCGGGGTTGTCAAGAGCATTGTTTCCGTGCGGTCGTACATCAGCAATGCACTCACGTCTGTAACTGCAGGGGGACTGGGGGCATCAAATTGATGTTAGCGGTTAGCAAATCTCATCTAAGTGTAGAGCATTCGATTTCGTAAGGCCTTTGCCCGCTTTAGATGCCTATAAGTGCGGACTTGCTACACCGAAGGATTGGAACGATGCCCACTCCTGACGAGGCCTCAATCTAGGTGTCCACAATTAGAGGTTCCCATGGAGGGTCCGGTCCTCTTGATGGAGGCTACGGTCTAGTGCTGCCTCGGGGATGAATTAATCCACCCACCTCCGAGAGAACTGGCCACCCAGGTCTGGAGCATCAAGATGTGACCCTGTCAATACCACAGCCCCACCCCAAAGTTGTGGCCTCTGCCCCCTCGAACGCATACACGGTCTGCCAAACTTGTCTTACACCAATCACAAACTAGCCCAGGGAAATACGCTCTTTGAAGTTCAGGGAAACCAAATCTGAGGGCTCGATAGTCGGATGATCACGGGCGGAGAGACATCCCCGACGAGCAACCAGGTTACCCTTTCCGCGTCAGCAGTGCCTCTAGGATATCCTAACACCCTCCAACTACCAGAAACGTGGTACAACCAAACATAGTGATCAATTCACTGGCTTACACGGAGAGTTTAAACAAATCGCGTAGTTAAGAAACTTTCAAATTGAGTAGGCGGGGCGCACCACCGCCCCAGGCATTGCATTTCACTCGTCCAGAGACACTTGAGAAGCGTGAGAAGAACTGTAGTCGTAAAAACAATAGCCAAATTTATTTGTCAATGCAAAAAAAGCCGAAAACGAATGCGATGAAAGCTGTAGGAAGGCGCTACTCATTTTCTCGACGTCTGGCAAGCTCATACACCCGGAGATTTGGGCATCCTGTGAAAGCCAAGGAAAAAAGGTTGCAATTTTAGTAGAATAGATAGCAGCAACAGGGATGGATGAATGAACAGACGGATAGGCAAGTGGATTTTGAATTAACGGATATGTAATCAAGTCTCACCATTTAGATGCGACATTACCAGCCTCGACATTGGACTTCATGTTTGCCAACACATCGGCGCGGAGAACTAAAAGCAACGCATCAAAATTAAAGCATATTCCCCTTCTCCGCCTTTCGCAGGAACTAGGGTTCATAAGTAAATTGGTTTACAACCGAGGAGGCCATTCTAGGCGTCGAACTAGTAGAAACAGAAACTCACCGTCCCTCGCTTTGTAGGAGGCGGATGGCGATGTCATGTGAACCCTAGCCGTAGGAACAAGGTGTGCCTTCAAGGGAGTATGAGACAAGAATCACCTAGACAACTCAAAGGAGGCAATGAATGCGGCATGGAATACCACCTTCAAAGCTAAAATGCATCCAATGTTCCTGTATGAACACAATACATAGGGCGTTTCACTGCCGGGTATGGAAAGAAGTTCGACAAACCGCAAATTTCTCATTCGATTATCAAGCTCCACCCATACCTACATGGTGGAAAGTCATCGAGACGCCCCTTTTGAAAGACTAGAATGTCACCAACAATAATTGCTCCAATGACCGTCACGCGTTCCAACTGCACCAGTATCCCGTGAAACGCATTCCTTGCTCGCCTACGATCGCCCTCAACTGTCATGCAGTCGGAGTGGATCATCTTTCAACAAGTGAGTCCACCTTCCCAAAAACCGATGTCGGTCTCCTTCTTAACACCCAAAGAATGGCAGAAGGGTCCTCCTCCTCCTCCTTGGTTAATCAAAATCTTGGCAACCACCAGGAGAGGTGATAGCTGCCGCGCAAGACTGCCAGACAAGTACGCGTGTTTATCGTAACAATGGGGAAGGCTTTCGCACAAATGCGTTCAGATAGTAGGGCCCACTTCTACCCACCTCCAAACCACCTGAGAGGTTTCATCGGGAAAAATATTACCCCTTGGGAGAGGAATGCTATGGCGCAGGTTGACTTCAATGGTAAATTGTACGATATGCGGTCCTAAACTAACCCGAAGAAATATCACTGCAACACTCGCCCAGCTGATTCATCAACCTCACCTGCGTCCCAAGAAGAGATGCTTCTTCCAATTAGCCAAAGCATGGAAAACAGGGGCGGCATCCACCATGATACACAGCTCAGCATAGTACTTGACATTGCGGCGAAGGCCTCTGCCTACGCAAATATTCCCATAGTGGGGCGCTAGATAAACTCTCGGTAGCACGCAACAAACAGGCATGTAACACAACCCTCATGTCGGCAGTGGGAGCTGAAACGCATTCAAGTCCCATGTGGAGGCACGAACACTGCCCGGATAGAGGTTAAGTGAAGTCACGGTATCATCCTTGCCTTCCTTTCAATAGGCAGTGGAGAGGTCAGTAAAAAAGGAGGCCGTACCAATAGGCTGACGCATGTATGCACAGGTTACAGCAGGTCTACCCGTGAGTTAGGCTCCGGAACCAAAAAGGTCTCGGTTACAAGTTGACGCACGACACACTCGACTGTGACCACTTGACCCCCTCTCTTCCCTACCACCCATTTTCACCGTTCCTATGCCTTGAGCTGATGAAACCACAGCCGAAAAATACAACGCGTAGGCAGACTATTCTCCAACCACTAACCTGTAAGAGAGTTTCATCCAGGTTTGAGAGGACGACTCGCGGAGGAGCGGTAACTAAGATAACAAAAGGAAAGGGACAATGAAGCCTGTACCAAACAAATCTGAACAGTCTCTGTTGGGAGAAAGGAAGACGTACATAGTTGGAAGGGGAGATCCGTGTCGGCCAATCGTTCTTGAATGAACTCGTAGAGAGCAGATACTGCAGAAAGGCAATGCGAATTAGGCGGTGAGGCGAGAGATGTTAAAAGAGACTATGAAGGTGGTCTACCATGCTCTTGGGGGCTGAAGCAGGCTTGAAGGCAGATGTCATCAGGCCAGGTAAATCGAATGACGCATCTTTGACAGCTCTCACTTCGTGCAGATGCTGCAGACCTTTGAACACTGCGTTCGCCCAAAAGAACGTCTGTACCTCTGTCAAAATAAGAGGAAGAAGTGTGAGTAATATTGAAATAGTTTGTGGATTCTGAGAGGCACAAACGAGAGCTGTAAACATATCACTTGAAGAGGGATGGATGTAAGACAAACGCGTTACGATAGCATTAAAGGAAGGGCAATTACCGCGAAGTCAACCTCCTATTTAAAAATGGAAATAATAGAGAATGAATAATGCTGGAATTATTAACTAATTTGAATTCAAACAAGCGATAGCTGTAAAAGCATCAAGTGGAGGTGGATGGATGGGTGGATACGGCAGGAACTTGTCGCGCTAGCGTTCACCTCTTAATCGGTGTTCTGCAAAAAATGAAGCAGTTGCGTCAATGAGTGGAGGTTCCCTAACAAAACCTGTTCTGCTTGCTTCTACATTCCCCTCCATCTGTGTCTCCAATAGACCTTCAAGCCTCTTAGGTTCTCCATTGCTGGATGGAGAATTCATGCCCAACAGCCTCTATGCCTCCTTCCAAGGCACCCGATTGCTCCCATAGAAGGAAATGGCTGTGAAAGATGGAACTCGGATGAGTTCACGAGGAGCTAAGCAGATCACACCCAAGGCTTGACATTCAATCAAGACATGAGCTTGGATCCTAACGAGGCAGCGAAATCAATGATCACAAAACATTTGGCGACAACTAGGGCAGGTTACATCTCACTGATAGTACCGAAGGCGGCTGTCATAACTGAATGGGATTGGGTGCATGAACATCAATTGCCGATGGCATATAACTCTGCTAGTCGTGTTTCAGTTCCCCAATATTCTTACACCCGATAACTTAAACACACAAGAAAGTCAAACTCACGCCTCCCTTCGAAGATCGGTGATGATAAGACGCAGTTCACGCTCTGTGAGTTGGAAGAACTCATCGGGCAGTTCTTCTACAAGGGCGTAGAGGCAGTCACCAGGATGGATGGAAATTGCGTACGTGTGGGTCTGAGATGGACAGAAAAACTCACCTGTCTCCATTTCGTGTGAGGCGGTGGTTTGCCTTTGGAAAAGCACTTCCTCCCGTGCACATGCCCCACAGGCCCCACCTCCAATCCTGAAGCATAATTGGCATATGTAAATGAGCTAATTTCTTAAGATGAGCCAAGCAAGACGGATGAGCTCGTGGGATGCCTAGCATACTCAATTGAGATCTCATTTATCCTAGTCAATTGTAAATAAGAAAGAACCCAAATGAGCTATTTCAGGCAGGCTGCTACAGAAAAACGGTTGGACGACGGGAGCTAATAGTCAGGGCGTCTATATTTGACCGGCCCACCATGAAGGCAACACTCTAGGAAACGTGTAGAGGCATCAAGACAAAAAAGGAACTTTTTACAAAATCCAAACAGGCTTACACTTTTTTTGGATGCAGGAGGTCTTGGCCCTCTGTCTCAGTGGGGAACTGAGTGTAGGAAGGAATAAAAATGGTCACCAGCATTTATAGACCGAATGGGTAAATGAGAAATTTGATGGATTGATAGATGGGGGAACAAGCAGATGAATGGAAGGACTGCTAAAGGAATGAAAGAGTACATGAATGGGAGCTTCATTGATGCATCGCACCTTGAACTCGGGAGTGTGTTCCGGCACAGCGCCTTGCTTGGAAGCGGTTGGAACGTCGGGCTCCAAACTGATCCCAATCATCTCACCCACTGTCATCGACTACAATGGAAATAGAGGAGTTTCTAAAGTATTCTCTCCGGTAATATCCACTGCGCCTCATCTTCCCATCCCGAAGAATTGTTTAGAAGAATCAGCTCAGGCGGATGCGCAAGAGACATAACAGTGGTGGGAGATACATGAAGTTAGCACCTCAAAATCCACTCCCATCGGAAAACTTCCAGTCGTGATTTGAAATCATTGCGCAATCCACCGTGCTGCGGTAAACTGCGTTGAGAGTAGTTCAGTCGCCGCCTAGAGGCAAATTACGAAACACTAACAACTTGCCTAAGGAAAGTTTTGCCAATGGCGATAGGCACAACCAATCACTGATCGCCCATATAAGACACTTTGCTTGCTACTCAATCGTTCCCTTTTACAACTTTCCATGGTTCGACCTATCAGGCAAAGCAACCCCTCAATTGCAGCAGAGCCCTGTCATAAAAAGCAGACATCTTGAAGCAGGCTAATTTTTGTAGAAGAGATAATGAATTCAATGAAAGGCATTTTAAGTACTCCTCAACATTTCCGTGATGGTGCCATGTAGACGAATTAACAATGCACCACCGACCATTCCGATCCTTAATTATGAAACTGCGTTTTTCTTCGCAGAAATGCAATCTCTAACAGCACCTCCAACACTCAAACACTAAAAAACCTCACTAAGAAAAACGAGGGAATACGAAAATAATGAAAGACGGTCTGCTTGTCTGATTTGAAAAATGCAAAAAGCAAATAAATTCGTATTGCTGAAACGGCCATATATTTGCCTTTGAGACAGACCATCTTGATTTCGTAAATATTTGATGAGAATTACGATTACCGTCAGTCGTTCGCCTGATCAACCACAGTTAAGGGCCCAACTATCCAATCAGCCTCTTAGAACACAGAGACAAGGATTAACATGAGCGTCTATCTTAACACCGATTCCGTGATTTTTGCTTAACTATTTCTCAAATTTCGCAACGACGTCCCGAGAACAGTATTTTTACGAAGGGAAAAACAGTCGTTTCAGATTCCCTTGAAAGACATCGATCAACGCTCTGAGTAATACACCAGCATTGAGGGGAAAGCTTCTCCATTTCGACAAAAAATGCCTAAATATGCAAAAAAAATATACTAAATCACAAAATTTCCACTTTTTAGATGATATGATAGAATGGGGAATTTGTAGACCTGCACACATCCTTACCGTACTTAAAAATCGCCATGTACAACTCTCGCTCTAAAATTCCCGCCAAGTCTCACTAGTTTTTGCGAATTTGTGGAACAGCGATTTCACCTGTCAGATAAGCTAAACAGTTTAAGTAAAGAAAATAAACCCAAGGATGTACCTCCTTAGGGTGTTCTCGTGCCGACTCATCTGGATCGAACATGGATCTGGATGATGGAGAAGTGAATATGGAGAAGGGTTCCAGATTCGGGGAGGTACCAACACCGGGAGCGCCGCCGCTGCCACTTGGGAATATTATGGAAGCAGACTCGCCCTGTGGCAACTGCTGTTTGTAAGCCGGTTGGCTCGACCCTGGTACTGGCGTCGGCGGGAACGAAGTGCTGCGGGGTTGGTGGCGGTGGTGGCCTCTTCGTGGGAGGTGAATTCTCAGAGAAACCAGTATCACTGCCACTACTTAAACTTGGGAACACCGAACCCGACTTATCCTGAGGCGAATATCGCTCGAAAGAAGGTTGACTCGTTCCTGCCGTTGGCGTCGGTGGGTACGAATGCTCCAAAGCCGGCGGCTGTGGCGTTTCCTGCCCGGGAGGAGATGATCTTTCGACGGGCTGCTCTTTTCCGGTAGTCGATAAAGATGTACCAGCTAAAAATACAGGTCATTGATGTGTTCCCAGGGGAAATCCAAAGAAAAATTATTCACTAGCTACCATTCCATAACTCTCGCTAATCAGACAAGACCGAAAAGTTGTGCTAATCAGCAATTTTATGAGGGTAAATAGACGAACACATGGATAGGAAAAACACGTGTCAATTTTACGGCCGAAGCCAGCGGAACCAAGGAGCTACACCTTAGCACGTTCGATAAATCGATGATTGACGAATAAGCGAAAGGCAAAAATCGAAGCCCCCGTTTTTGATGATAATGACTGTGCAACTCCACAAGATAAAGTGACACCCCAATAGTGAGCCAATCTAACAATTGACAGCGTCAATCAGTAAATAAAAAACCGCCGAATTATAGCGGGATAACTATAAACATTTTGGTAATAAAAAATACCAGTTCTTCGTCTAAGAAAAGTTCGTAGTGAATGCCAATTTCCCTATTACTGCTTCAATTGACTGAATCTGCCCACTTCAATGAGTTCTTTTCCCAGTTTTAGCTCACGCTGATCAAAAATCTCACCAGATGGGGATAAAACAAGAGAGCCATTTGCAACACTTTGGAGGGGTTGAGGTGGTCGATGATGCAGTTGAAAAAGAGCGGAACCCCGAATCCCCAAACTCTCGAGTGTTGTCTCACGAAGCGACTCTTCTCCATCAATCTAACAGAGAAATCTGGATATTCCTTAAACTCAGAACTCACTTGATTTTGTAGATATACCACGGTCGGCACAAGACCATCAGTCGTTGTACTGAGAAATGTTTCAATCCTGAGGCAAAAGAATGAGTGGATTGAAGAAAGAAAAACAAAACCCTTGGAGAAAAACAGGAATATACCTTTCGTCATGGGAGGCGAGTGATTCTAAAATACTCCAAACTGAAGAACTTGGGTGTCCACTACACTCAGCTCTGTAGCCGTCTTCAAGACGAATTCCAATGCGTACGGTACTTTTTGATGGGCTTGGTGTCGGAAGCTCATCGCAAGCCACCAGCTCTAATGTGGCCCGATTGGTCAAACCAGAGTACACAAAAGGAAGGCTCAGATCAACAGTTCTCCTCCTATGCCTTTTAAAAACCAACGAAATTGGAGTATTTACGAACAAGAGGCTGGCATTTACATGCAACGTGTTGAAAGCTTACATTAACTTGTACGCTTTGGGATCCAACGATCGCTTAGCGCATGCTGACTCAAGAAGCTAAAAGTGTTTGTCAAATAAATCCACTTACTCTTATCATTGGTGCTCGAGGCTTGACTAGAAAAACTTCCAAATGTCCAGTTGGATAGCGAATATTCAGATAGCTCATCTTGAGACAATCGCTTGCAGGTCTAATGACCTTAGCTCATATCAAACACCGCGGTGTACTTTCGCTTTATGATTGGTCATTTTTTACTGATAATGGCCACACCTTATCCAAAAGATTAAATTACGTTTTGGCATAGTGCATCTGCATTTATTGTAATTGCGTAGAGCACTTAGGCATTCTTATCCCCATCTTCTGGGCTAAGGTTACCATTAGCTGAGCTGTGTGTCAAAATACTGATTTACATTGCTAAGCGCATTAATCCAAATGCCTTTTTACAATAGTAATTCGGTTTGCTACTAGTAACCTTCTTTAATTTCCAATGAGCATGGCCTGTGGTAAATACACGCAGTTTTTGAACCCGACATGCCCAGTGGTAAAAATATATTTCTCTTATCCTACCTGCTAAACAGGCCGTAACACTCAGGATGTCCATCGATAACGGCTGACCTAGTCCCTTATCTAATAGCTGCAAAAACAATAAACATTGCATTTAAGCTTGTTTTCGCAAGTACCCAAACGAATGTTTCCGATGACATCAGGTTAAGCGGAGATAACCTTCGGAACATTCTACCATTTGATTAGAATTTTGGCAGCTACGGCGATCACTCCTACAAAATTGGCAAAACTTAATATCGCATGGAAATAATTGGCCACAGCACACCCGCTCGGGATCTCGGCGATCTCGATAAATATTATCCATACAAAACGCTTCGTAATATCAGAGGTTTGGTTTCGGTCATCTTATGCTGTTATCAGCTTGCTTATTTTCGATGCTCTGTCGCTCATATTCAAAACCCCTCGTAGGCACACTTAGTTTTCACATTTTTACTTGGCACAACTTTGGATTATTTTTATGGTAAACTGGCATCACAACTTTACGTACTCTTTCCACTATCAGTGTCTGGCGAACTCGGGGTACCGTGCAAATTATGCTTATTCTCTGTCGCCTCGACCGAGTGTGGAACTAATTCGTCTCTTTTCCGGTGTCTAACGGACAGTCCGGATTTGACGCCCCAGTCACTCGTTCGAACTGTCGGTGCTGAAAAAAATTAAAAAGGGTTCGTTAAGAACTTGTTTTTTGTTGTTTCTTAAGTTAGTTATTAAGTATCGTGTTCGCATTTTTAATGCTGTTCTTAAGAACCTACTAATCTTGCATTGCTCAAAGCTTCCATGCCGCTCCGAATTTTCGTTTGAAACTTGATTATTGTAATTGGCGAACCACGTTTCGAGTGGATTCAGTTTGATTCCTGATAAACGTCTGTTAAAAGCCGATGAGTCCACTCTTTTTTGAGAGTTATTCAGTAGGGAAACCCGTTGTTCCATGTGGCCAGCTGTTGTAAAATGTGCGAAGCCTTTATTTCGGTCAGCTGTTTAGGTTTTTGATTAATTAACCCTGTTTCCCATTTAACGTGACGCTAAAGTATCCCTTGCCTAGGCGTTCCTTTTTTAAGGTGGCCAGAAAGTTGCCCTTGCTCTACCTTTCAAGTGCTTTTGTTGTCCATCTCTGGAGTTTGTAACCCTGCACTTGTAAATGAAAACCTGAAACGAATCAGTGGAATGTTAGGCTTTTGCGAGGCCTCGCATTAAGTTTCAAGGCCCATGTCGTTTTGAATGTCCCCAGGCCACTAGTATTTGTCTGTGACATCAAGTACCTGCCGATGCTTTCAGTTATAAGGAATTTCAAGGCATGTGCGGAAGACCCATTGAGGTGGAAGCATTGGATGTGGTTGTTCCAGTACCTAAGGGAAGCCATCTGTTCCTTTGCTCTTTGCTAATAAACATATCGAAATTTGAAGATGGGTGTAAGTAGTTAGAACGCATTCTCCTTTCATTTTGAAAAACCACTGCCGATTTCACTCTTTTAAGTGATTAATTTGGTAAGCAATTGATTCTCAAATTGATGAAACCGTCTTGATATTACCTTTTCGCAGTACGTCTACTTGCCTTCATCTCAGTAGTAGTGATTTATACGACCAAAAACAAATGTTCTTACACGTTCCTCCTGCGTTTGTATCCCCTTCGGGTTCGCCATTCCAAGCACCAAACACCGGTGAAGTAGGGATTGCCTAAAAAGGCGCAAAAGTAGACGCGTTTCCGTGTTCTCACCCTCATCCAAGTAGCGATTAGTAAAAGTACCCACCCAATCGTGACGCAATAAAGCATCACTCTTTTTAGGCACCCTGAGTTTCACCCTCACTCGCTTCTCATCCAGATACCAACGTCGAACGAGGTAGAGTAAGACGCCCAATTGAAGGAGGTAGAAGACTTCAGCGAGAATAATCTCTGCTAATATATACTTCTCACCAGTCGTAAGCTCTCTGTCCATTATTGAGCTGGTTTTTTCAATGTAAAGTAAACAAACAGTTAGATCTTAGCGCTCTACTGCTCTTCTACTCAGACACAGAATGTCATCATTGATCGCTTCAAAAATGCGTCAAAACGCGTCGAGTGCATGCGGTTTTTGGTCCAATCAAGTAGTCAAACGTGCTCCTTTGCATGCGCCTTCAAGTGAGTGGAAATATGATCAGCTACCACAACTTATGGGTACAGTAATAGAGATTATTAATGCCATCGAAAGGCGCAATTAGAGGTATCGCCTTGCGTTTCGTTTTTTATGATGCCTCCTTTGGGGCAACTATTTTAACTGGCCATTCAGCGCATGCGTCTCCACAACAATTGCAGCTGTGTGATTTTACTTGTACTTTTATATTAGATGTGCGTTCCAAAAACCTAGGTAACTATTCCAAGTGGGTACTCTGAGTCGCCAGGTTCGTTCAGGTGGCTCTCATTTTTTTGGCCTTATTTTTTGCGATCCACAATTTGCGTGAGCTCTGAAGGAACACTATTGTGCATGCTCGATGTGGCTGATATCTCTTATTTTTCCAGTCTTGTACTTACCACCGCCTTCGGAGGCAATTAGGTTGCTAACGCACTCCCTGATCAAGTTCTCTATTGGCACCACTTGTTGGTAATAACCTGTTGCGTCATGAAATAGTGCAAACAATTTGTTCAAAATAGGGAAGGAAATGTAGGATGTTGGATGCGATGTTTGGTTTTTTTCCTCTAAATCGTAATCCTGAAAGTGGGCAATCAGTGGGAGGAAATTGCCGTAGTAAGTGGCAGAAAATCCATAATTAATGTGAAATCTCGATCCCTTGTTACTCATCAGTAGTCTCTATAATTCTGCTGGATAGAAATAGAGATCATTTGATTCGGCGAAACGCGTTTTTCAATTATCACCAAATATTCTCCGCAAAATTGAACAATTATATACATGCTACTAACACCCTTTATAAGTAGGCCCGCCGCGGATGTGTGTATTCTGGGGGCTTTGTCCCGTCGGTCAGAACCAGCAACGTTGTCGAAAAGTGCATTCAAGTTTAGTAAACAGTTCAGTGGGTGAGCCGCTTTTTTTGAAGTTAAAGCCAAAGGTTTTTAAGTGAGGATGTAATCGACCTTACTGATTGCTGATTCGTTCTAAAAGCTTATGAGACGGCTTGAAAGGCATAACATCAAGTAATTCGAGCTATTTGACAATCTATACCTGTAGATTTCATTTTAGGATTGATATTGAATGTCGAAACAAGGCATTATGACTACTTGACCACCAGTCGATTTTTTTGCCGAAATGCTGATAAGCATCAGCGGCAGTTTTTTCACCGAATTTGTAACATAATACTTTTCTTACCAGCTACAGTCTCTGCGCCCTCTTTACGTGCTAGACTTGGAGCTATTTAACGCAGTCTATTTGGCGGAACATCGGGAAAAGTGCACCCAAATGTGGTAAGCTGGTCGGGCTAGCGCCAAAATGGCTTGAAGGGCAGAAGGAGGGTGCTGATGGGCGTGGATTTCGAAAATTTTTCCTAATTCATCGTTAGGCGTTTTTAGGCCTACCTACAGAATGAGTCCCGCCTAAACCCACAATATGGGGTCTGGAGCCCCCTCATTGTGGTGATAGATCGTCCAGTCGGCCTCTTCTGGTACGTTGTATCTCACCCAGGTTTAAGTCATTCCTTTTCTATAAAATCTTTCAAAATACTCACCCACCCCTCTATTGGCGCCGTAAAAACTGCATAGTTTGAAAAGATTTACCATCATAGTGGCCTAGATTGCGAACGTGTAATATCACACGTGCATATGCCACATAAAAGCACAATAACAGAAGAGTTCTGTGTGTTTGGCGCAAGAAAATGAGGGCCTATGATTCACAAATCACGTGTGCCAAGTATGCAGTGGATTGGCGAAAATACCGCAGTAGGAAAGAGCGAATCCTATCGCCTCTGTACTCCCATATTCCAGCTTAAGCTCCTAGTGGCTATTACTCTCTTCTCTCGTCTCTTGTTCCCGAACCCTTATTTGAAGCGTGTTTAAGCAGGCTATAAAAACTTCATCAGTGCATGATTAGCTCTTGAGGCGGTACGAGTACGTGGGTACTGGCTGATTGGTTTCAATTCCTCTTCAGATAAGTGGGTGCGTCTGTGTCGACTTCCACTCCTGGCAGACCGTCTTGACGCAGTTCCGGTCGCCTTTATCGTGTCGGAAAAAAAGCCGACATCGCATTAATATCGTGGCATCATGTTAGCATTCCGTAGTCTTGTAATTTGTGAACATAAGAAGTATGTATCACTTTTCCCTCCACTGCGGGGGAGACATGAGACCTGTTTATGCGCTTTATGAATCTATTAGAATATTCTCTGGATTTTGCGCTTTTTAACCACCTCGAATGTCTGCATGTTGACTACTGCGTATTTCTCAGAGTTGGTAAATTGATTCGTGTGGACTCTTTTGTCGACGATGATGAATTTCGATGTTTTGCTTTGTTATTGATGGGACAGTTACTAGAAGATCATTCTCAATTTAAGCACCCAAGTTCCAGTTGTAACAGTTATGATTCCTCGAATATCAGGCGAGAATTACTTTTACGCCCGGTGGGATGGGATAGTGGGCCAAGAAAGGCCACCTTCACTCCCACATCGCCACGCCCACCCACTCTGTCTGTAATCCACCCTATCAGTGTTTGGAAAACACTCCTCTGTACTCGTCTAGTGAGTCACAAGCTCTGGTTTTCCATTCTGTCTTGCAGTGGCATTACTTCTCTTCGACGCAAAGAAGTGTGCTTGCGTTGGCAATCATGACAGTGCATAAAGGCGTTTGGCGTGATGACTACACCTCGATGCATGTGTCTCGACGAGGGGCATGCTCATGTTGTTTTTGTTAGTGTCGTGATCCTTCGTGTTGCAATAAGCGATGCAGTGCAGTTCGGTGCAGTGCAGTGTAGTGAAGTTGTGAAGTTAAGTGTGTTTCGCAGGTGGCCAGGGCGGAGATGTGTCTGGCCTGTCAGTTGAAAGTAGGCCTCTGCGTGGTGTTCAGACCTCGTACTTTGATGCGTGAAGGGGTGAGTGGGGTGGAGTGGGAGTGGGAGTAGGGGTGGGGATGGAGGTTTGGCTGTGAGACGATATCAAGCGTCATGTCACTTGCCCTCAACCCCCATTATTCGCGGTGGGGTGAGTTCGTTTGGTGTGATCGAGTCGAGTGTTTATCATGATAGAATCTGTGTTGACGTGCTTGGTCGTGTCTTTGTTTCAGCACTCGTGGAGGCACTGTGTGTTGGTGCTGACGTAGATGCAGATGGTGGCTTGCGATTTGGACATGTTTCAACCAGCCGGCTGCAAATAGTGGACAACCTTGGGTTCTCGCATCAATGAAGGGCAGGAAAAGTGTCTTCGGGTGTTTCCAGCTCCTCGACGGAAGGACGAGGATAGGCTCGAATAAATATGAGGTGAGTGAAGGTGAACGGTTGTTAAGACGTATTTACGATGTGCGTCCAGAGTGAGCCTTGCATTCACTCACCATGGATGGCATTCTTCTGAACCAGCTTTGGAATGGGAATTAGTCAGTCGACCTAGACCTGAATGCGATTGGAATAAATAGGGAAAGCTGTAGCATGTGCTGGTGTGTGAATTATTCAGCTCCTCTTTTTTGTTTGTTGGTTTGTTTGTCAGTGTGTCGGAAAACGGCCTGACTTCGCCGGCGTCTTGTTTATGTTCTGCCCTTCGTTGGTGTTGGTTAAAAGTTCAAGAGTCCAACTTCTTACCTCATCCAAGCATCTCGTGGTTAACCGATGTGTTTGTTAAGTGCGGTCGCCGTGACTGTTCCAAACTCCTTTCGAAGCTTTCTGTATAAACAAACTTAGCGACCTTGAAATAGCTCATTACGTTCGTGGACGAGGTGGGCGATCAGGGTGCTGGAATGAATTAGGGTGAATTTTCACCCCCCCCCCCCCCTCGCCCCACACGGTCATACGCATAGGCGCACGTCCTCATAAGCACACACATAAATTCATCGCACCCGAAATGCTCGAGAAGTGACAGAAGGCTTGGATTCCTCTCTTTGTTAACAGTCGGGGCCAATATTTTGTCTTACCGTCAGTTTGTTAGCCATCTGGCCATCACAATTTGAGGAGAGGGGCGAATTTAATGCTCAAATTTTTATGCTGGTCTAGCGATGACCTTAGTGCTAGCTGCTGCTTGAAACCGTTGTACCAACACGTTGTAGGAACATGTCTGCACCGAGTACACATGAGAGTTAATTGGTGTCGGCGTCACATCCACATCCATACGGAGGGGGCTGTCTGTCTGCCTAAGTTGACGTCTTCTCCTCCCCAGTGTAAGGTCGCGGTAAGGCGTGCTGCATTCATGACGTTGCGGGGTTAGTGCGATTGGCCAACGAAGGGAATCACATGACGCGCTAGACACAAGTGATGAACACTCCACTTCGCCACGCCCAAGGGGCAGTTAGAAGAATAAAAGCGTTTTTAGTGTAAGCGTTCTAGGGGTCAAATCACCACTGATCACAATGTCAGATTTTATAAAATAAGAAGGGCGAAAGGAAGGACTAAAAGGAGTGATTATGGGCTTAGAAGAGATCAGGAGGGTTTTGGAAGGTTCGCTCGACCTTATCACGGCCTCTAATTAGTATTGCCTCAGAAAATGTGGTACTTGTAGGAGCTCATGATGCTCTTGTACTGACCTTCCTGATCCGTTAGTCAATCTCCTTCGCTACCCACGAAGTAGGCATCCATTTCTTATTGTAGTATCGGTCTTGAAGAATTCGTGCTAGTTGTCAACTCCCTCCTGTGATTTTCTCATCCAAGTTCTTGGGTTATAAAATTGGAATTGAAAAGGGAAAGAAGAAGTCCCTGCTAATTGTGTTTTTGCTATGCGCCTTCATGTCCTTCTCTCACAAAGAATCGTTCACGAGAGTGATGCTACTCATTGGGGAACGCATTCACATTTAGCAATTACCTTGATCCTCCTTCCACTGGTCTATGACGCAGTTTGTGGTAGTGAAGAGTCGGAGTAGTGCGTAAAGCTTCAGGGCTGCCTGCACTCTTCCATCGCCTCAGCACTCCCTTCCTACTGGTCCACTGCCATCAACTACTTCAACACATGGCGGCCTTATTGCACACCTCTGTGTTCTGTGGATTGAAATCAAACACATCCACGTTTGATGCTTTGCGAGGGAATCGAGTCAGTAGTGAAGATGTGCGTAGGCGAGGTTGTGTGGTGCACTGAAGTGGCGAGAATCGCATCACCACGGTACACCTACTGTTTACGCCTGTAGAGCACCAAACTAGCCAAAGGCGCTTGAACCACAGCGCTTCCACAACGCTGGTGACAACAAGTGAGGAAGGGAGGAGGGAGTTCAACAAATCGACAGTCTCCGAGGCACGTCGTCAACCGGCGTTCTCTCGAAGCCTCCACCAATTAGTTGGTTGATGTAGACGCTGATGGGGGTGGAGTTGTGGGTGTAGGTCAGCTCTTCCATCACTCATGTCAACTGTGCCACCGAGTTGGTCTCACCATCTCAATCCCCAATCCAATCCATTCCACCCACTGACGACGCGCACTTCGGCAGTGTACGAGGGAGCAATGGAGGTGCGCCTCCTTCCCCACCTTTTCACAATGCCTCCACTTTTTGGCGCAGGGTTCCAATTCTGTTTGCACCACATCGTTCACCTCCTCCACCATTTCCATGTGTGCGGTGTCGCCTCCGCGTTGACATTCATCGAGTGGACGAACTCGTGTCAAGTGTGGTTTGTAGTGGCGAGACTCGATGTCGTGCAAGGTGACAGGAAGGCAGTGAGGATTACAGTCGAGTGTCGTCATGTCCAATCGCACCGCGTCTTACCGCATCACCGCGACAATCAGCTTCACGTAGTTGTGCCACGATGCATGTACATAAACACTCGGAAGTTACTACGGCAAGTCATTGCAATCAGCAACTGCATCAATGATTTATTCACTTGATAACGCAATGCATTGCGCATTCCCTTCCCCCCCTCCCTCCCCACCTACTCCTCCATGTCCTGGCCTGGCCTGGCCTGGCCTGCCCACTCTCCTCCCCGACGGTGTCGTGATACTCACTAGTGGATAAGTAGCTTTATTTCTCCATTTGCAGAAGCTCCAAAGGACGGGAGGTGGTACACACAGCAGCATGAGCAAAATCGTCGTGAGGATGGTGACGAGTGGGTGGGACACTGGCTCAATGTCATCCAAGTGGACGTTTGTGTCGTTGGCGTCCTTCTCCAAAGGTGGGAGATGACGCTGTGTCAGATTGTGTCCAAATGGCGCAGGTTGTGCTGGGCTAAGCATGGGTGTGGAGAACTCGACGTTGGTCCCGCCAGGCTATCAAATTAGTCGTGAGTGTCTCGTATCAAGTCGAAGTGATTTGGGATCGGTTAACTTTTTCGGCCAAAAGCGAAGATTCCATAAGTTCGAAGAATAAGATCTGGGAGTGGACTAACCAGGGGATTAGGTTGAAGATGTTTGATATGTCCTAGCCCCTATCCTCTGCGCAAGGTTTTGAATGCGTGTGAAGGGCTTGCACCATCACGGTTTAAAGTATTTTACATCCATGTTTTGGATTCGTGAAACCAAGTCAATGCCAAACAAAGAGTCTGCGCCCTTTTCGATCACTTGGTCGTGTATATTTGTCGACCACGCTGACTCCGACCAATGTTATAGCAAAGTGCGATTGGATCTTGTCCATTGGGTTCGCACGTCACCGCAGCAGCAGCACCGACAACAACAGCAACAACACGGAGTTCAAAGGCGAGATTACCAAACCATTTCCAGATCGTGTGACCTCACTTGCATGCTCTGTTCGCATAAACATCGCCTTCCTAAATTGATTCATGCATAAATTCGCTTTGTGTTGCAAATAAAGGCTGAAAGGACCTTCAAAACACCCTCCCCCCTCCCTCCCTCCCTCCCTCCATGAAGCCGATTTCGTATACTTGCTCATCACAATGTCGCCTACCATTTCAACTCAATCCATTAACACACTTGTTAGCTTCTGAATAATAGCAGCTATTATTTTTGAACCTTTTTAAAGCGGGACTATGCTAGACGCTTTCGAGAGCCATTTAAAATAAATAACGACAGCGGGACGGGGGTTCATAATTAACCAAGGCTTGGGAGATTGGCCTAATTAAGGAGGGATTTGGTGTGCCCAGTTCATCTACTGGCAATTGAAGGCGTCGTCTTTTCTCCCCTTTTGAGGGGCTAGCGGCTGTGTTGACTGTAGGGTGCTGTTCTACCCTCTCGTGTTTACCAGGTTCCGTTCTGGAGAAATATGGTCCACCACAGGGCCAACCGTTCTCTGAATTTGATTGACACCGGTTGAACTACACGTTGGCCCTAGTTGGAAAAAGGCCAAACCAAATCTATTTGCTTGTGTTCAACTCCGTAAAATTGCCATACTATTTGCTGTTGCGTCACGCATGTGTGACGTTGGTGGTGGAAGTGTTAAGACAGCACCAACTTTTTATCCAATTGGGCAAATGATTTCCCCAAACCATGCGCTCTGCTCTCATCCCAATGAGTCCTTTTATATTCCAATTTGCTGCAGCGCTGTGGCAAATCGCCTTGTCACATATGCGTGACGCTGGCGATAAAGGTGTTAGGCTAACGCCGGTTTTACATCCGATTAAGCAGGTCACTATACTTAAACTGTAGGCGTTACTTATAGCCCAACCATCCTGTTTGTAGCGCTATTCATTATGTAGCTGTAACACCTCGCCTAAATGATGTCGACGTCAACTTCATAGCCGGTTAAAAGGTCATTCGTCCAGGTCATTACCATTAGTCCGAAAGTAATTTCCATGTGCTTTATCGGCTTTAACACGGCTACCCCGTTTACAGTGCAAAAGTTTACTACAGCGTCGTGGCAAACCAGTCTGTCACGTGTGTGTGACGATGGAAATGAGAGTGTTGGGACGGCGCCCATTTTATGGTAGAATATTCACAATCCACTTACCTTTGCTTGCTTACGTTTTGTTTTTCAGAGTTTTTTTTAACAAATGTGACTCCACGAAAAACGTGAAAAGCAGTAACCGCTGGCGTGGTGTTTAACCAACTCCGCGTCGTGACTTTCCTCGACTTTTTGGTTGGAAAAAAAAAGTTCATTTTAGTAAATAAAGATGGACCGATCTGTTGCCTTTCCTGTTTTTGAAAATTGGGTGCGCGCTGGATGTCTTCCTTCCTCTCTCTACCCTAGCCTTCGTACTGACAGAGGAAATTTAAAGCTAGAAATGTTGTTCATGCCCTGGATTGTAGTACCTGGTGCGGGTAACATCCGCTGCAGCAAATGATGTCATTGTGAAGGCATTTCTTACTAACTTAATCTGATTAAATCAAAAGTGGTGTTCAAGTCAGGCTAGCCATTGCCGACTACGCCACCTAGACTCCCATGTAAGGTTTGTTTAGTTTCACCGTAGTGGGGTGGTACGGATGGAATTGACCACCTTTTGATAACTGGTGGTAAGTGAATATGTGGGATTGATCGTAGACGTCGTTGTAGTTAGACACCACAGGGGATGAATCGTACAGCATGCCGGACATTCATTCTGAGCCTCAAAATTTCGTTGCCGATTTGTTGGGTAGGTGATTACCTGTCCAATTCGTCACCCAGGCAGGACTCACCGTATGAAGAGAGAGGGTGAACGTTCTCCATGGCCTCGTTATGCAAACAAAAGTATAAATCGCTGATCCCTCGATTAGTATACAGGGCAACTGATGATCTAGGTTACCTCTAAGCTAGACCACAAGGCCTTTTGAGTGGTTCAGGTAGGCCAAAAATAATCTTTCACTTCCCTTTGCCTTGTTGTACTATATCCAGCACTGTGAAGTGTGAGCATCGACTTTGCCCTCACCGCCTCCGATGCGTATGACCTCAAGCGCTGCCAGCAGCACCATTGACTCCACATGCACACAACGCCGCTGTTTGATTGGTCAAAAGGCGACCAATCAGCGGCGTCGCCTGTTTTTTAGGTTTAATGCCAGCCGCCTTGCAGAGCTAGGTCGAGGCTGACAACCGTGGCGGGTTGCACAGATTTAGTCGCACGAACAGATGGACTGGCTGGTCGTGGTGATTGTGTTTTGCGGTGTGTTTGTCTGTTTGTTTTTTTGCAATCAAAAAGCGGTTTTCTTTGCCTTCCCCCATTAAAGGCACACCAGACCGTCTCGGTTTACGAAAAGAGCGCCATTTTAAATGGGTCTCCCTTCTAACCTGCTGTTCACATTTCCTTAGGTAAAGCATTAAAAGTAATTGCATTAAAGGCACCTTGTCTAAAATTAGGTTGTGAAGTTGCATTTGCAGAGTGTTAACCCACCTTAATTTTGCAGAAATGTGCCTTTGTGGAGGAGTTTCTCACCGAGCGCACATAAATATAAAACATTTGTTCAATGTGAAGTTGTTTCACATACTTCTAGGTAAAAGTTATTCAAGGCTGCGATAAATACCTCAAAGCGCGACTTTTCAAGATTAGATGTGGGTTTCAGCAGTGAAGGCGTCCTCACCATCGCGATGGTTTGCACCCGGAATTTGGAGGTCGTGGTTGGGTCAAAGACCGCTAAAGTTCTTCTCGGAATGTGCTGCACTTTCTGAAAACACCTACAAGCTTTCCAAAGAGGACTCCTCGATCAGATAAACCTGCTTTGCTTTTTTGGAAGGCTCAACAACTTGGAGGGAGGTGGGCATCCACTTCAGTATTAGCTCACTAAACTTCATTTTAAAAGTGATAATGCATATTGCGAGCTCCACAAGGGCCAGAGTCAGATAAGTAGGGGGTTTTGGGTTATTACACCCCTTCCAATCCATCATCGACATACTCATTGTGCGTAAGTAGTATCGCTCACGTCTGCTTTAAAAATGCTTTTAGTTTACAGCATCCATTTGAAAGTTATTTGATTTGGTGTCTTTCGTTTGTCCTTGGCTCTGATGTGAATTTTCAACTAGTTATCCCACTTTTTCCACTGTTTCTTAGATAAACCAGTGGCGGTCTCCGACTGACCCATCTCGGGCGATGTGCTATTACCGTATGGCATGCAGAGGCTCAACTCCACCCGCCAGTTATTGGCCTATTGGAGAAATGACTCATCATCCAGGGTTTGTTATGACTCCTCCAGCCCATTCATCCGGCGACGACGCAGGCAACCGTCCCGCCTATCCCCCTCGATGACCGAATTTTAGGGACAAGGTTTAACTGGATGACAAACGATGGTTTCTCATTCCTCCCATACCATGATCGAGGTTTCATTGTCCCTTCGCGAGCCATCATCGAGGTCTCCTCGCGGTGATGAGCCTAAGAGTTCTTTTAGTGCGTCTTGTGGTAATCACGCTTGAGAGTGAAGTCATCCACTCGCCGTGAGGCCACAAAGGCACCTAAGTGAGAATTCTTGCCTAATTTGATGCAACACATGGCGAGAATCCAAGTGGGCTACATCTGGTGAGGGCATTTCGAAAGGTCGCTCACCCGTGGTGAGTCAATCATGAAAATTCGAAATCTTTTCAGAAATAAAGCATCCCTTCATCAAAAATCCAGAACAATAGAAAGCATCTGGAAGTAAAAATAAGGCCATCACTTGGACCATAAATACTTTTGATAGGCAAAATTTAATAATCGTACGGTTACCATAGTGACAGTGCGCACCGCCCGCCTCAAACCACGATGTCACCAGGAGGGCGGTCTCCAGGGTGAGTTGCTTCCCCTTATGTAACAAAAGAAATCTGAAGAAATCCTAGTAAAGCATTACCATAGCAACCTGTTGCTACTGAAATGGAATTGACTGCATGAAGGCAAAGACAGTGCAACCCCAAGACCTGTGCTCGACAGAACTAGCACAACTCTAAGACTTTTATTCTGGACTGAAAATAGGCAGGCATGCGGGATTAATCGACAAGGTCACAAGTGGCGAATTTTGCACGCACATGCACACACTAGTTTGTATTCACCCCGGTTGCCAGCACACCAACGCAACGACAATGCAGGCGACTACTACGCGCAAACTGACGCTAACCTCACCTCCGTTCCACTCTCATTGGCTCATGATTCGGGCTATCACATGAGCCTCTGATTGGTTGGTATTTTAGTGCTGCAGGCGCCATTTGATTGGGCCATTCGGTTCGCACGTCGTTCAACCTCCATTAGCATATGCTTAGCACGCTCGTTGTGGTGGTTTCCTCTCTAGTTAACGCGCAGGTCTGTAATCTTATTAGCCGGAAGGTGGGTGTTCTGTGCGAAACGGTCAGTTTTTGACAAAACGGAATGCCAACCTCGTTATCTTGCCTTGTTTAGAACCTTGGTGACGGGCTGGTCCACGTATTCGGTTTAGGTAATTTATGGCTGCAAACGCCGTATCTCATTCACGTGCTCCTCAAAAAATGGTTGCAATTTGGTTAGCGATAGACGTGATGCGTTGGCGACTGCGATGACGGTTCAAATTTTAGAACCCGCCTTCACTGCTTTTCCGCACTTTTGTCGCATCTGCCTCCCTAGTACTTCTGCATAAAGAAACGCTTAAGCAGACTTTCTTTTCACTTGTGTGAAATTCAGACTACTCCAGCGTTAAATAAGTGGTCGGGACGTTCGTGGTTGGTTGAACTTGTAAAGTGAGTCTTCAATCAGGCGAAATTTTAACGCACACAATGTCATTGCCTCCGCCATGGCTGTCTTACGCATCCTTCTAGAACGGTGACGAGCCAGAACGTGCGGATGCATGAACCACGAGACACTACAGGCGACCGAAAGTCCGTTATCCACCGAGTTGGTCCCCCACTTGTCCCGCCCATTAATTATTTGTTTAACATTTGAACCCCGGCGCGCATCCTACACAGCGATGAGAACGGAAATGTGCGATGCACCAGCACCTCCAACCACGTCACAAAAAAGCTCCCCACATGCCCCCAAGTATTGTGGGCTGCACCAACACGGCTAGCCAATCACTGGGTGAAGCACAGACAGACATTCATCCAGGCACCTGTTGATTGGTCAGCTTTTACTGCAGGGGAACACTAACCAATCAACTTCGCGGTTTAGGCCATGAGGCAGTCCTGCTACTGCGCTGGCGAGGGCTGCTGTTTTGACGTGTATATGTGCTGTGATGAGAGTTCATTCAGTAAGTTGGATGTAAAATCAATAGTATCGATTTCCCTAAATTGTGTGACCGTAGTATTGCTGTAAGCCTCGCTAACGGTGGCTATGCTGCCAATTTATCGATTTTTTCGCTGTTTAATTATTTATTAAGAACTTCTTGGTGTAAAATGCTGAAAGGGAGAGAAAAAGTAGATTTATTTTGTGTCGATGACTAATACTCCTCTAAAAATGAATTTTCTCTGCGTTTGTTCATGTGATGAGGTTAGTCACGTGACCGTAAATGTACCCTGGTTGTGTCCTTTCTAATACATGCGTGTATATCATCTAACTTTTCGCTTTTTTTTCTAGCAGCCTTGGAGAGTGCTAACAGGATTGAATGTGGTGGTTCTTTTCAGTCCAGAAATTATTTCCAAGGCCTGGGTCTTAGCCCTGACTCAGTGAAGTTGCGCATGCACAATTAGGTGGAATAATTTCACTAGCAATTGCTAACGCGCCAAGTAATTAATTTTACATCTTTAGTTAAAGGAAAAAATTAGTTTAGGAGAAAATTTTTTTATCTAAGCGGTGGGAAAGTTATGCGCACTGAGTCATTGGCTGGTTTACTAACCTGGCAATTGCTATCTTCAACCTTTTTTTCCTTATCGACGCAGGACTTTTCAGTTTGCCTTTGAATTAGTTAAAATAAGCAGTTCTTTTCATAAAATTAAACTGTTAGCTTCGCATTTTGACTACCTTCTTCGACAATTTCTGTGTAATTTTCTGGCCTTCCAAAGAGCCCTCCATAATCGCGTAGGTGCAGACATCATGGGGAGGGACGTTGGCAACTTTACCCTGGGAACAATAAAAGCGGAAGAAGAGGGTGAGGGCGCATAAATGGGGCGTATCTTGGAGTGTCTCGTGACACCTTGCATCTGACATGCCTGGTTTAGGGCTCGCCTTTCTGCTGAAGTAAAAAGTGTGGGGGTTTTAGGCTCGTTTTTCATCCCTGTCTATGCATGAGGTTGGATGTTAAAAAAGTGACTTTTCTATTGTGGAAGACTTCAGAGTGGCTCAGATCTCCATTTGGCAGTGAGTTCGCATTCTGCAACAGATTCACGATAGTAACGTGGGAGCATTGTGTCTATTTAAGGGGGCCTTGATTTCAGCTAGGCGTTTAGGCGACCAGACGTTTGCTCCTGATGCCTCCTTTGTGAATAAGATGGGGAGAGAATGCTGATAAAGGAATAAAGCCGTCAGATCGTCGAGTAGGGGAAGAAATCGGGCGAAATCAAGCTACACACTCAGTGAAAGTAATCGAACTGAACTTAGTTGAGGTTGTCGAAGAGGAGGACTTTTAGGACAGAGACTAGTGGACATTGGTAATGAAGATGGAGTTTGGTGATTGGCAAGAGAAGTAATTTACCACTATGCGGTAAAAACGTTGCTTAAAAGCATTAGATTTTGCAATGAGGTCTCACATGCCTCCACCATTTGGAGTATGACATTGGATGGCCATAAATCTGCCTTTGCCATTGGTCGGGGTGGGGGCAGTTGTTTTCTAAAAATTTACCCAACCCAGAGATGCCAAATTGCTACAAGCTTGTGGTTAGCTGGCGTGAATTCATTCCACCCAACTGCCAACTGCTACCCTGTTGGGCATTGAAGCTTTAAAATTGCCCAACAAACGGGAAGGGGGGAGAGTGGGTGGAATTTAACCTTCCAGGGGTTTATGAGACCATCCCGACCTCACCCTTGAGGGTTCGTACTTACCCCATCAACGGTGGGAAGGAATTCCCTCTTAGAGAGTTGCTTTGCAGTTGAATCTGAGTGCGTATAACCATAGTGATATTACAGTTGACAAACATCCAGGGGGAACCGCATCTACCTTTTGTACCACAGAGTGAATTTTGCGCTTGAGTGGAATTTGGGGCGGTTTGTGTATGTGACCATCGCAGAGGATGGCGGTTATGCGGCAGTGAGGTCATTTTATGACCCCTGCTTTTAATTCCGTATTGTTGATAGTGGTGGAGGTGTACTGACTGAGTGACTGTGGCGGTGATCGACAAAGGTGTGCGACCAAGTCATATGGAAAGGTAATGGGTCGTGTGGACTCCGCGTTTTCCATTCGTTTAGTTTTACAAAGCAGGATGGGGTTGAAGTGGAAAAGTGAGAGAGGGAGGATGCGATGGCATACGCCTAACATCTCCAACCAAACTTGATGACTCTCTTTCTATCCCTTTAAAGTATGCTCAAGTTCAACCTGAACAGTTGAACCGAGGTCAAAAGAGCATCTGTCTGTCGAGGGCTGACGTGACTCTGGTCAACTCAAATTGATACGAGACACTCACGACTAATTTGATAGCTTGGCGGGACCAACGTCGAGTTCTCCACACCCATGCTTAGCCCAGCACAACCTGCGCCATTTGGACACAATCTGACACAGCGTCATCTCCCACCTTTGGAGAAGGACGCCAACGACACAAACGTCCACTTGGATGACATTGAGCCAGTGTCCCACCCACTCGTCACCATCCTCACGACGATTTTGCTCATGCTGCTGTGTGTACCACCTCCCGTCCTTTGGAGCTTCTGCAAATGGAGAAATAAAGCTACTTATCCACTAGTGAGTATCACGACACCGTCGGGGAGGAGAGTGGGCAGGCCAGGCCAGGCCAGGCCAGGACATGGAGGAGTAGGTGGGGAGGGAGGGGGGGAAGGGAATGCGCAATGCATTGCGTTATCAAGTGAATAAATCATTGATGCAGTTGCTGATTGCAATGACTTGCCGTAGTAACTTCCGAGTGTTTATGTACATGCATCGTGGCACAACTACGTGAAGCTGATTGTCGCGGTGATGCGGTAAGACGCGGTGCGATTGGACATGACGACACTCGACTGTAATCCTCACTGCCTTCCTGTCACCTTGCACGACATCGAGTCTCGCCACTACAAACCACACTTGACACGAGTTCGTCCACTCGATGAATGTCAACGCGGAGGCGACACCGCACCCATGGAAATGGTGGAGGAGGTGAACGATGTGGTGCAAACAGAATTGGAACCCTGCGCCAAAAAGTGGAGGCATTGTGAAAAGGTGGGGAAGGAGGCGCACCTCCATTGCTCCCTCGTACACTGCCGAAGTGCGCGTCGTCAGTGGGTGGAATGGATTGGATTGGGGATTGAGATGGTGAGACCAACTCGGTGGCACAGTTGACATGAGTGATGGAAGAGCTGACCTACACCCACAACTCCACCCCCATCAGCGTCTACATCAACCAACTAAGTGGTGGAGGCTTCGAGAGAACGCCGGTTGACGACGTGCCTCGGAGACTGTCGATTTGTTGAACTCCCTCCTCCCTTCCTCACTTGTTGTCACCAGCGTTGTGGAAGAGCTGTGGTTCAAGCGCCTTTGGCTAGTTTGGTGCTCTACAGGCGTAAACAGTAGGTGTACCGTGGTGATGCGATTCTCGCCACTCCAGTGCACCACACAACCTCGCCTACGCACATCTTCACTACTGACTCGATTCCCTCGCAAAGCATCAAACGTGGATGTGTTTGATTTCAATCCACAGAACACAGAGGTGTGCAATAAGGCCGCCATGTGCAGGGAGCCCTGAAGCTTTACGCACTACTCCGACTCTTCACTACCACAAACTGCGTGATAGACTAGTGCCTTTTAATGTTTTCTGCGTGGTGGAGGTAAACATGGGGTGTACTGCGATGATGGAATTTCTGCTACTTTGTTTATAGAAAGAACTCAGCTGACCAATTCAGCACGTCACCTTTCTTAGCCCTTGACCGCTTCAACACTCCACACATTCACGCCTGCCTAGCATGGAGTGTGATGCAAACGCACGTCTTCACCGCCCGGTCGTTGTCTCCCCAATCCCGCATGCACAGTCACGTCGGAGACTATTTAATTCAACACAGCTAGAAGGTGTGCATTGTAACTCTCATGCGTTAAAGTAACTAACGAGAATAAAGGCAACTTTTCACAAGGTAGAAAGAAAAAACGCAAGAATTTTACTTCTCTCTGGCCGAATTCAAAAGGGCTTAATAGGAGAGGAAGAGAAGAAACTACTGGCTCTCGTTCACATCACACCCACATCCTATTCGTCGTAGCCCTTTGTCTTGACTTTTTACTCATAACTGTCGCTTTGTCCAGACATTTACCTTACGCACGTGATCACGGCAATCCGAACTACCATTTTGGGTATTCAAGTGTAATACTAGGAAGAAAGGCGGTGGGCAAGACTGCGTTTGTGTCAGCATTCACCAATGTAGTGCTAGTTGAGGCGATTGTTGATGGACGAGGTGGAAAGAGGTGTTGCAGGTCAGTAGGTCACTAATGGGGCAATTAATGCGACAGAATTTAATGAACAAATTAAGCCAGCTTTGTGTTATTGGACCTCTAGTTCATCCGGATATTAGGCATGTACGTCAAATCATACCTTGCCGATCCCATCAGACGAAGCCATGAAGCCGCAAGACATTATTACCAAGCGAAGACAGAGTATCGACATGCGCCAACACTCTTGAGATTGGCAATTTTTTCTCAATCTTGAATTGGCAACCTTTATAAGGTTGGAGCTAGCCTTGTTCAAGCGCAGCTGGAGGAACGATTTGCTGCTCCGCCTTGACCGTCCAACGTTTGCAGCACTTGTTGATGTAGATTTTTGCAGTTAAAATGCCAAAAGAGGTCTATCAAAGGTGCTTGATGAAATTGCCGCAGAAATGAGTTTTTTACGCTCTTTGTGATGTGGTGCATCCGTTTTTCTGACGATCCATACATCGTGAATGACACTAAGGCTGATAATACTGCCAGTCCTTTACTTCCCAGACTTCGAACACGCAATTCCTTTCTACCAACTCCACCATGTCATAAAACGACGGCGGAGGTAAGGCGGGTCGAAATTGTGCCCCTGGGTCTGACAAATTGCCACGTGCATCCAATGACCCCACACAGTTCTCGTTATGTTTAATTCATGCTTTGGACATCAAAAAAGCCTTTTTCGTGGACTAACGGTTGAACGCGCTCGTGGTGGTAGATGCTAGCACTCACGCCGATGTCACAACTTGTTGACGAGGTGCAAGACTTGGAGAAGACTCGGTTGCAAAGACAAGGCATCCACACCAAGTCAACTTCTACACGTGAGAGTTGGCAAGTGACATCAGTGTTTATCGAGGCATTCCATCGGCAGCCACTGAATCTGACGTCGGCAGTAGTCCATGCTTTTGGTGATGGTTTGACTCGGTTCGGTTCGGTTTGATTTGGTTAGTCCAGATTCGGTCAGATCTGACGTGGTGTGGTGTGGCGTGGTGTAGTGCGGCGTGGTAGCATAGGGGCCACAGCATCCACTGTGAGGTGGGTGGGGTCAATGCCTTGGCTGCGAGATTTTGTTGGAGAGGACGATTTCGTTTGCGAAGAGCGTGACCTGAGTTAATGATGCTGACGAAATCGACAGAGTGGGAGAAGTCCTCTCGTCAAGATGGCTTGTTGAATATGTTGTGAGGTTTCTTTCGCCCTCTCAGTGCCATTGTCATTGCCACTTGGAACGACACTTGGAGAGCTAAAAGCCTAAAACGAAGCCAGAGTGAATTGATGTAAGCGAAGTCTATTCATGCCCATCCATTGACGTCGAAATAAAGAAAGATTTTTACGGATTAACGGATATTTTCCATCCTACAATGAGTCAGACGCTAGTGACGAATCAGTAGCATTTGACAGGAGGATGAGTGGACAACTGTGGGAGATAAGCGGCTGTTAAGGCAGGACTACTTGTCAATTAGCTGAAACCTCTATGGACGTCCATGCAATAGGCAGGATGAGGAGTGGCACAATACTGAATCTAAAATACGGTCAATTAACGACAAATTTCCCTTCCCCTTTTCCAATGTGATTTGTTTCGGCAAACACCAACAGGATGAAGAAAGAGCGTCGATACTGGCAGAGTTAACCAAGACGGCAACAGACGCCTCGGAGTGGACACATTTCAGCGGCAGGAGTGCAGAGAACAGGAGAACAATTTGTTTTTCAAAAAAACGAATTGTTTATTGCACACGAATGAAAGAAGTGGACAGTGTCTTTTGTTGTTGACGTTTCAGTCACATTGGACGTGCATGTTTTTGCTGCTGTCAAACAGCGATCAGTTATGTAATGGACGATCCGCTAAAGTTTGTGTGTGTTTCACATTTAGCTCCTTCCGACAGCTGTGAACGAGGAGTCTTCTGCTGTGGCAAACCGTATTCATTATGTTGCAGGATCCCTCAGAAAAGAGCTTAGCAGGTAGAACCAAGACTCCAAGTTTGACATCCCTCAGGAGGAGATGTATAAAGCAAAGAAAGGCGGTGACAAGATGACAGATGAGATGGAGTTTGACAAGTGTTGAGAGCAGTTATCAACATCAAAAGGACCTCACCTAGTACTGACCCTTTGGAAGAGCTCATGGAAAACAAAATGCCGAATCCAGTCTACACGCCACCAAATGAAATCGCTGGGTGTTGCTGCTGCACCGCCATTACCAGAGCCACTACGCAAACAAGGTCCTGGAAATTCACTCCCTGCTCCACAGGTTAGGTTAGTATGTCAGCGAGTGTTGGGGGAGCACGTCCTGAAAAACTTTAGCTGCATTTTGCCTTCCTTGACTTCTCCCTCTTCGAATTGACCTGCTGAGGGTAAAATAAAATCGGCTACCATCCATCATCACTGCTGATGCCTTCGGCATTGTTGACTCGATATTCCCGCGTGCCAGTGAACGTCCTTGCAGCTGTGGTGTTTAGTGCTTTGTAATCTTAACTCTGAGGCTTATGGCCACCTTCCATGCAACTGAGCGTTTGTAGATAGGCAGTGCCTTCTACCGCAAGCGTGTGAAATCGCTGTTGCCACTTCTGGTGATGAAGAGGACTGGTGGTAGTGGTTGAGTTGGCAAAGACTTTTCACTCAGTTCGCACACACATTGCCAACACACACTGTTGAAGTCACAGACGGGCGTGACTTCCATCATTCGCCGTGCTGCCACGGAGGGTGCGGAGGAGACATCCGATTCCCTGACACTTTGGTGAACCACTCATATTGGCAGCTCCTGATGGCAAGGAGTCAGCATTCTTCTGCTCCACTTCGCCATCAACAACACCATCATCATCATCATTACCATGAACACGAGTGTGGCAACGACTGCGGCTCCTCTCATTGTCGTGGCTGCTGAATAATGGTTGAAGACGGTGGAGGGGGCGGTGGCAGCAACATCTCAAACTTGTTCGTCCTCATGCTCAATTGACTGAAATGCCTCAGTGTGCGTGTGGACAAGCACTGCCATGTCCTTGAGTTTGTATTCACTTGACTCCACGTGGACGGGCAAGTTGATTCGAAAGCCCTGTTGTCTGTTTCCTCCTTCGGGCTAAAACTGTGTGACTGGTGGAGGAGGGGATGGTGCAGTTATTCTAATTTCAGGTCACGGTGTGGCGATAAAATTTGGTGCAAAATCTTTATTAAAGGTGGCAGACAGACGGTGGGGCAGATCACCTCCCCTTGACAGTGCTGGATAAGAACCTTTCAGAAGCCGCAATGGTGTCAAAACAATATTTAGCCATTGTCGACTTCTCGAAGTTATGGATCACGTGCCAGCTTCCAGTTTACCAGCTGTCCATGCGGCTCCAGCTCTTTCCTTCAACCATCTGTCCAATGCTGAAGCTAGACGTCCAGTCACTCACCCTTTCATCTACTTACTTAACCGTCTACACGTTGTCCATCCTCAGCGTGGTAGGTTTATTCTGCACCTATTCAGCCAACGTAGATGGACTTGGAAGTCACGACGGAATCACAAAATTTATTCCATATTGTCCCTTCACATCATTCACCTTCTTTATTCTAAAGATCCTTTTTCCTTTCTCTTGGATTGGCGATCCGCGTAACCGAACAATCATTTGACAAACCTTTTGACTGACGTCCCACTTCCAGATCAGTAGTCCAAGCATCCTCTGGATGGAAAACTTAAGCTAAAGGCTATTGGATGGAAGTGATCAAAACATGCTCGTCCTGTCATTCATCCTCTCTAAGGTGAAGCTGTTCATCGGACTCCATAAAAACCCACCCCTTCAGGTGCCCATTCTTCATTTAAGCCGTCCACTCTTCCACCACCGAATCTACTATCCAATCATGAAAAGACCCACTTTTTTTTCCATTTACAAGATTGGCATGCTTGACTTCCATAAATTCAGTCGGTGGTCCACTTGGCAACAAATCAACTCCCAAGCAAGCCACCGCTAGGTTCGAGTCCATCTTTAATGCAACAGCAGCTCATTGAACCTCGGGCTTAATTGCCCGTGCCGTAGTAAATCAAGACATTTCCAAATGGTTCCTGTGGAAGACGGGAGTTTGAAATAGCACTAACCGTTCGTCTATCCATCCATCAAGGACCCAAACCACCACTACTGCCGTTTTAAATCGACTCATCCACTTCTATCAATCATATTACTTCTATTTCGAAGCCTCATTGGCGGATCCGTCGATGCATCCACATTCCATTCTACTGACTACCCAGCCTCCGTGCATTCCTGCATTCCAGATCAAATCCTAGACTCTGTTACCACCCCATCCATGCCCTGGTAATTCGCTCTGAATTCACACAACCACCAAATTCACAGAACTGGGACGAAGAGGTGAGACCCAACAACCACTCCTTCACGCAGCCTTCCTTGTCAATAGCGAGCCACTCACTGATCCCGACTTCAGCATTACCTTGACACATTCACCGCCAAGTCCATCCCTGCATCTAAAGTCAACGGACTCCCACAGTCCCACATTCTCATCATTTGTGCTTTAAGTGGTTAGAAGTGCGGTAATGGAGGAGAAGCAGTTGATGCGGAGTGCTCAGAAAAGCACACGTATACATAAACAAGGGGAGGGAGGGAAACAAGATGCAGAAGGGGAAAGGGGGAAAATAGTACTTCGACTTTCTGTGCACATTTGACAATAGTAGAAATGCAACTGATAGAGAGAGGGAGAAGTTGGAGACGGAGAAGTGAGTCTGTAAAAATACACACACTTGGATCAGCTGAGCTGTGCTGTTCAGTCGTGTCGGGCGCGCAACGCGGACCGAGTGACCGGAGGGGAGGGTCCGTTCCGTGACATCGTCGGCGATGTCGACGTGGACGGCTGTTGAGGCTGATCTTGAGCCTCTAGAGTGCGCACGATGCGCAGGATAGACTCTGAGCCGGCCGTCTCGACACCGCGCGCGAGGGAGAGGAATGAGAGGAGTTTGGCCAGCATGATAGCTAGTGGACGGAATTTTCCCGGTTCAGGGAGGCGTGAGCGGATGCGCTCGGCATACCGAGGACTGGATTGTAGGATGCAGCCGAGGAGAAGAGCTATTAGGATAGAATTAGATAAGGGGAAAATAAATTTGTTGGATCATACGCATGCGCACTAAACAGCCGATTAAATCAATTGGTCGGGACAAAGAAAGGACCCATTCATCCAACTCCTTTTCTAGCCAATTACCCGCTCATCCGCCCCTACGTCCATTACTTAAACCTATCATTCGTACAAACATTCTACCGAATGGCTCCAGAGATGTACACCAATGAGAACTAGCGAAGCCGAAGGGATGAGTCGACTTCAAGACGTTAGGAGGGGCATCCAGCCACCGCCAGAGTAGCTGACCATCAACCCATTCTTTAAGATTGTCATCACCCCCCCCCATCAATGCAACCAGTAGTTTTCCTATTTATTAGGCCATCCTCCACCCATCCATCCACACATTATCCCCTTCCTCCACTCAATCAAACAGCTATCTATTGAAACTGGAAGCAAGACTCCGGAAATGGAAAAGCCAGCACAGGTACGAAGTAAATAGGAATACCAGCATAGGCTGCCACCACGGAGTCCTCCATGTGCTGATTGGCTGAGGACATGCGTTCTTTCAACTTCTCTTGTTCCTCTTGCGTCTCCGCAACGAATTCCACATCAGCTCCTCCACACAACTCGTCGTCCTCGTCATACTCGTCCTCCTCTTCACTGCCTTTTAAGGGAAGGACGAAAACAGATTAAATTAGCTTGTTAAAGTTGGAGGACGAGAAAAAGAAGCTGGCAAGTGACTTCTCTTACCATCACTACCTTCGTCCTCGTCACTGCACATCTCATCTTCATCTTCCTCTTCTTCTTCATCTTCATCCTCCTCTTCTTCTTCATCTGAGCTCATACCTCCATCAAGTCTAGCTCTCTTCTCACTACCACCACCTCCACGTCGTAACAGGGCTTGACGACGTCGTCTTCGCTTTGCACGCATCCGTGAGCGTTTCAAGGACTCTGAAAATATAGTAGTTAGAAAACCCACTCTACTTCACTGACAGTCGAACGACTACTTACTTGAAGATCTTGAAGAAGTACCAGGCATTGAGGGGTCAGTACCGCCGACCCTACCGCCATGCCTATTTCCACCGACAAGGCGCCACTTCAGTCCCGCTTCTTCAATTGTCTCTGTTCCACTGTCAGTCAGGAGAGAGGGGGGTGGTTTTGGTCGCTGAAGAACTGATGTATTCGTGGTTGTCGTCGTCGTAGAATCAGCCTCCTCAGTCTTCTTGTCCTTTCCTTCTCCATCTTCCTCTCGCTCAAACTCATGCATGAGAGTCTTCTTCTCACGATAGAGAAAGAGTTTAACAACCTCGTCTAGTGCTGACACTGTGGGTACGCGCGGAGGGGTCGCGAAGCGTGGAGATCCACTACCGCCTTCAGCTTCGTCATCCTCATATCCTACATTGGCTAGACTGACATTCTCGCCATTCGCAGCACCACCACTGGTATCAGTTGAACTCTCTGGGCTCCGAACTTCCAGATGAACAACTCGGATTCGGTTCTCTGGACAGTGTTCACAAAGGTTTGCCAGGAGACAGAGAACAAGAATGAGAAGGTCGAACCGTCGAGAAGAGGGTAGACGATCTGGTAGGTGGAAGAGGCAATCTAGAGTAGCCTCCAGGAGGTCTGGACATCCGCCCAATCGATCGCTAGCATATTCTGAAAGTTTAAAATAGATGACAACAACGTCAGAGCTCAAGAAGTTGGTTTAAAAAACTTAAAAGGAAAGCATAAGTGACAGCCACTTACCACTATGCGAGACATTTACAAATAGGCGAAAGATCGCAAGAAGGCAGGTTAGGAGCGTCTGTTGATCCTGTTGGAACTCCACTTCAGTAGGAGTCGCCGCTTTGACACCTTCGGTGGAGGAGGTAGGTGGCTGATTTTGGTCCTGTTGACCAGATGTCTTCTCTTCTGACTCCTTCCACAGTAGCTGTGCCCAGGAAACGGAGGGCGGTGCATGACGTGGGAGACGAGAGGCACAGAGACGAATGCACTGAACCAATCGGTCGATCAGAGCACGCTCCTTGTAGCGCACTAGGTGGGTTTGATTGTCCGGGTTCATGTAGGTCATCTGAAGCACGAAAATGAGACATGCTATAAAAGGCGCTTCATGGCTTATGAAGTGATCTGAACAAAATGTAAGAAAATTACCACTTGGGCAACTCCTAGACGCTAAAACTCCCAAGACAGGTTTCAGCTATCTGCATTTGCAGAACCTTCACAAGGCAAACTTACATTTTCCAACATTTTTGCGTAATGCCCGACTCTTTTCAAATTGTCCAAAGAGAAATCATCCAAACCAGTGGGATTCTTTGCGGTGGAGACAAAGAAATTGGATCCTTTACCAGGTCCATCAAAAGTGCAGAGGTCCTTGAGGTAGTCCACGGCATCGATTGTGGCGTCGGCAACACCATCCAGCCCCCCGCCAGTACGAATGCCCGCCTTGAACCAAGGCGCGGCTCTGCGTGTGGAGAGGTTCAAAACGGCTTCAAGGATCATATCTCGTGCCTGAAATGAGAAAAAAAGACTAGTCTCCCGAGGGTACTACAATCTATCGGGAGTTTATAAAGACCCTCCTTCAATACTAATACCTCCTACGATGGTTCTAGGAAGCACTGAGATAATGCTGGTAAACTTTGTTAAGGAAGGATAATACACCCTGGCGTCATTGGATCTGTGGAGGCCCACATCGTAGGCATTACTGAGACAGTCATGACCTTTAATAACGAATATAAAAATCACCCTTAAAGAAATGTCCAATGTACTGCGGTGGACATAGTGATTTATGATACGTGGTATTGTAGGACTGGAGAATGGGGAATAAAAACTGTTATCACGGAGATTTTGCTTGGTGAATAACAGCTTACGACCTTCGGCAGCACGACATTCCAAAGAAACTTGCCTCCCAATACTGTTGGTCAGACGTGAGGCGTAATTTATGCAACAGCTACGAAAATTGACGGCGTTCACTTACACGCTGACGAAACAGGAAGCCAATCTCGGTGTAAGTCAAGGTGACTAACTCACCTCTGTTCCAGCCCTGTGATTGATTACAAGGCAACGGTGGTGACCGAAGAGAAAGAGTGACCATTAGAAGCGATATGTTAAAGCACGGAGTTCGATTGGTGCTGTTCAACCCATTCCTACCCTCGCTCCAGTGCAATGCTGTCAGCGTTTTAGCATTCGTAGAACACATCGCGCATCGTGTTAATAGATAAACTACTTGCCTCCGTTTAGTCAATGCTGCGTCTATCCGCACTGCATTATTCAATGTGCCCATCCAACTCTAGCACCTCGGGGGAAAAGTTGCTATTACTTGTGACACAGGAAGTGCATTGGCTGCGGGAAAACGGATGCGCCCCGGATGGATGGATTGATGGACAGACAGAGGTACGCGTAGATGCGTCTCCAAGGCTAATTCGACCTGCATAGACACGTGAACCAGTGACTAGACCCCCGCCACATACTACACAAGTAGATGAATGGCAGAGATAGCGAGTGGAAGTACGACTTGAATTGATGGACGCGTGAATACATCCGAAACAAAGCCCTAGTTGGGTCGGCTCACAATACCCAGGATAGATGACCAGACGGATACACAGACACACAAACCCCAACAGTACTGCTGGAAACAACTTTGACGAATTGCCAACCCACCGTCAACTGCCGGTTCATCCGCAAGTGCCTGGCATTGAGAGCCACTGTGGTGGAAGAGGAGAACAGAGACGCAACTCCAAGGTTTTTGCGCACAAACAATGCTGCCATTCCAGCCGCCGTACTGCTGTTGTTGCCACTACTGCTGTTGCACAGCTGCCTTCGTCGGAGTGTCAGACGACTTTCGTCCACGCTTCTGCTGCTGTGCGGCCACCGCCTCTAGCAACTGTTGAACTCGGCCACGCACCTGACTAGCCTCCTTATTGAGACGCCCCTGTCGCGAAGCCGCCCCAATGCTGTACTTCGGGGGCGCGCTGGTTGAATCCATTGACGGTGTAGCATTTTCTGTCATGGCTGTAGATACAAATAGATGCACGCTGGGCAACGTTTTGTGTATCTCACATAGTTCCCCATTTAGCCAACTGAGTTACTTCAAGAGATGTGGCATAGAGGGGAAGCAGAGAGCATAGAGCTACATGGCAAAGACCAGAACATTTCTTGGGCGAATGGGCAAATAATAAAGACTTGTCCCCTCCCTCTCAACTTCCAATAATCTAACCTAAGCAACAACTAGAAAAAGTCACAGGAGGCAGCAAGCAAACTGCTCTTAGCCATCCCACCATCCAATCTCATACAAAACATCAAGAATTCGCCACCACTGAAAACACGACAGGAAAGGAATGTGTACTTCGTGAATAATTAAGAACATGGATCTGGAAATCACGAAGAGGAGCGCAAGTGTCATGGGCTCCTACCAGAAGCACACTTTCTGAATAAATACTACTCAGAGACCATGACCGAGATCACGCAAACCTTCCGCGTCTATCATGATCTTTTCAAGCACGCCATCCTCCCTTCGGGTTCTTAACTCCGTAGACTTTAGTTACACCCAAAGTATTGTAACCAAAGGAAATTCAGCCATTCCATTACTTTTGGGTCAAGCGCGTTCAGACAACTGCAGGCGTTTAGAATCGAGAAAAACACGAGAGTGTGTTCACCGCTCAGGTCTGAGCGCGTCGATGGCCCCATCACACTAAACTTGTAACATAATGAACGCAATGCGGTCCGCAACCTTATACTGACATAAGAAGACACCAAATTAGATGAAAATTCTGGCACAAACAGAAGGACAACCTTCTCACACACAATCATCTCTATTTATAGGCACATGTATCCACATTTATGCAAGTGTGGCATCAAGGCTACTTCATTCCCGATGGTACGTGTGCTCAACGTGGTTACAAACCTCCTCCTCATATGGACACCATTCCAAGGTAGTCATATAAATGTTGGCGTAGCGGTTTCTGGCATCACTCAACCTACCCACCTGACCGTTACCACGAGCACAATAAGTAAAAAACAACGCTAGAGCTACTTTCTTACTACTTGAAGGGGCTATCAGTGAGGTCAACAAGAGCGTCCAATCAGACCTTCCCGTCTTAATTACAGTCAGGATTGACAGATGGCTTCCAAACCAAATGACAACAAGGCGGAACCTTCAGCAGCAAAGAAAAGACACCCACGTTCCGGCAAAACTCGAGCACTAAGAGCACGACGAATTTCCGCGTGTGCTCCAGTTTGGGTGGATATAGCTGCGTGCGTGTGGTTGTGTACGTGCAGGGAACGCAAATTCACCCTCATTTGCACTGGCACCTTCATTGCCCTCCTTTTGCCTACACGAACTGGCCCATATCAAGGTCACCACAATTAACTATTCATGTAAAAATAAAAAGTGCTCCCAATGTCCATTCAACCAGAGTTATCGTAACCGCTGTAACCAAAATCATCGGCCGACCACGGGATGCTGGTTTGAGGTCAAAACTTGGACTCTTGAACTTTTGACCAACGTCAACGAGGGGCAGCACATAAACAAGGCGTTTCTAAACCACATCGTTTCTCAATCAAATAAAAAAACGAGGAAACAAGCAAACAGGTGAACACAGGCTAATTCCCACACTGCATTCCTGCCCATCAAACGCCTTTCACCGTTTCCTTATATCCTCCAACCACATTCACATCAAAGTCAACTTACCAACTAACACTTCAGGGGTGACATAAAAAGGCATTCGAAGTGGATGAAATTATGGCCCACATCCACACCCGCCAGAGGCAAGGCAGAGCAGCTCATCACGAGGCAGAACTGTTCATAAACCAGAAACACAACAGCCAGCACTACTTTGGCTAATAAACAGCTAGCGAATTTTGAAGACCTCCCCCTTACCCTTAACTCATTCGACAGCCTGGCTGATACACTTCCAATGCTCAAACCACCATCTGCATCTACGTCAGCACCAACACACAGTGCCTCCACGAGTGCTGAAACAAAGACACGACCAAGCACGTCAACACAGATTCTATCATGATAAACACTCGACTCGATCACACCAAACGAACTCACCCCACCGCGAATAATGGGGGTTGAGGGCAAGTGACATGACGCTTGATACCGTCTCACAGCCAAACCTCCATCCCCACTCCCACTCTCACTCCACCCCACTCACCCCTTCACGCATCAAAGTACGAGGTCTGAACACCACGCAGAGGCCTACTTTCAACTGACAGGCCAGACACATCTCCGCCCTGGCCACCTGCGAAACACACTTAACTTCACAACTTCACTACACTGCACTGCACCGAACTGCACTGCATCGCTTATTGCAACACGAAGGATCACGACACTAACAAAAACAACATGAGCATGCCCCTCGTCGAGACACATGCATCGAGGTGTAGTCATCACGCCAAACGCCTTTATGCACTGTCATGATTGCCAACGCAAGCACACTTCTTTGCGTCGAAGAGAAGTAATGCCACTGCAAGACAGAATGGAAAACCAGAGCTTGTGACTCACTAGACGAGTACAGAGGAGTGTTTTACAAACACTGATAGGGTGGATTACAGACAGAGTGGGTGGGCGTGGCGATGTGGGAGTGAAGGTGGCCTTTCTTGGCCCACTATCCCATCCCACCGGGCGTAATTCTCGCCTGAATACCGGACATAAGTACATACAGACTGAATTACCGATCATCTCAGATTCCACATCAATCTACCACCAACTCACGTCTGATGACAACTTCAAGGATAAGTTCAGAGTTGCTTAACGCATCGTACACTAGTATGAGAAATTGGACCAGTGGGGAATATTTTGACAGAAATGGGAACGACTTAAGCCTTCCATAAATTTTCTTTCCTACAATTCTCACTGCAACCTTCTAAGACATCGAAACTAGGTCCCTTTTACAGCTATGATAAACAAAACTCTTCATTGACTGCTTGGTTTATGAGACCTAGAATCACCACGCCAAACGCTGAATGCATTCAACGCCTTGGGGCGATCGTTACTAATATGGACCAAGAGTTACTCAAGGGTGGTGGCTATCTTTCCACACGGACAAGAAGACCCTAAGTGAATGGCTGAAGACCTTGGAGTTCCCTGAAAACTGTGTCCACATTAATAAGGCTTAATTGCCCATATAAATAACGAACCTGGCCAGTGTCAAGGGCATTCGGAAATCACGTAGAAAGCCAGGCAGGGGTTCCACAACGCTACTCCGTTTTAATTTCTCAACCAAAACCGAAGCGAAAAGTCGACATCAAATAGAGACGAGGTTAAGATTTAGTATTTGTTCGTAGCAGCGGATGATGCTCAAAAGCTGTTGTGTGTTTACCAGACGCTGATCAGAGAGCCCAAGACTTTTGACCGATTTTCTTTAATGGTGGCCTTTTCATGGGGTAAGGTCTCCACTGGACTGCTGACTACTTGAATAGAGCGAGACAGAAGAGTGTTCTGCCAGTTAGCAACTAAACCATCAGCAAAGTAACAAATTGGCAAGCCTATCACTAGTCAAGTCATACTGAACCATACGACATATGACAAGGGTGAAGTTTCACCAAGTGCCAAAGGACCTGTCAGGCGGTCAATGTCCTGCCTGTACACGCACCCGGCCAGAACAACCATTTTTGCGGAAGACGGATGGCAGTGTGAATGGTACGAGGGAGAGTCGTATTTGGGTTTACCGCGATTCAGCAGGAGTACCTCGAGCACCGCCCTAATCGACACAACTCGGCTGACGGTGTCAGAGGTGGTTAACGATCTCATCCCAAGTACAACCCCATCATTGAGATTGGGGATTTCGCCAGGTGATCTACGATATTTTACAATTCACTGGAACAATTGTGATAGGCAAAGTGAAAGAGAGACCCCAGATCTAGTCATCTAGTCCTCATTATGCCTTCAGGAGTATTTCGGTAAGGGGAGAGGGGGCAAATTTAATTCAGACGGCCAAAAAAGTGGAGAACTGATAACCGACATCAAAAGCCAGGCGTCGTGGACAAGATGTGCTAGAAACACTAAAAGATGGGCTATCGGGACCGCGTATCATTTTTTTTTCAGCTATTGTGATCTCAAGCTATCAACAAATGAGGATACCAGACTTGAAAAAGGGGTACTGCCTTCGATGTCACAGCAGTTAAATGAAACCCGGATAGACAGCCGGCGATGAAAAGATTGAAAAAAGCAGAGATGGAATAAATGCAGATTATCATCCCTAGAAAGCTACTTTTGTCAAATAGTTCGACGCATGAGTAGTTGATACAATGAGGAATTGTCCACTTCGTTCATCCTTCACACATCTCTAAGACGCAAAGCTAGCGACGAGCCTCTGCGCCTTAAGCAAACATTCGGCGCATTAAAACACTGGAAACAACGCAGTGGGAGCTATTTGGTACTGAATTATGTGTCGTGGGACACAAGAGTAAACATGAAGAGGGAACTAGACGTACTGCTTGGCGCATGAAGTAGCTTAAGGAGAGCGGCAAGTGTTTCGCCAGTGAGTAGGTCTGGGTCACGATCCCGGGAGAAAACGAAGAACAGCCCGGCTGCAGTGAGGCCCAGACTCTGAAAGACAAGGAGAAATACACGGTTAAGAAAAATAATTGCAAAGGTGAATCCTCTTAAGAGGGAACAAAATCTCCCTTCAGCGCTAGATGCCATATCGAAGACAAAAAAGGAAGGCAAAAAAACCAGTCAGATGATCAATTAAACACCGCGGATTCTCCTACGAAAGCCCAGAAGGGAGATATTTAGGCAAGTAGATAGCCCAAAACGAGCAAACCAAACAAAACGAATTGAAGAGAGGAATGAGGTACCCAAACCAGATCATCGAAGGTTCAGTTGTGAGCAAAAATGACGATAACTAAGGCAACAGATAATAAAAGCAAATTGAGTGAAATAGGTCCTTCTCCTCCAACCTACGGTGCAAATCTGTTGCCTGCCAAGTAATGAGCAATAATTACTCTAAGTGTTAAAGAGCCCGTGAAGAAAACAATAATCTCACCGCTAATGCATCACCCACAGTCTAATCACCACCATGGATGAAGACCCCATTCCAAACTCATCTATACATCATGGGCCATTATACACCTGTCATAACGACAGCACATCGTGACACCCATATTGGCCTGAAGAACGGCGAGCACATCAGAAACATCCACAAACTCAAAAGAACTAGTGGCGGTCGCCAAATCTTTGAATGACGGGTCACACCGTGACTTGAAATTAGAATAACTGCACCATCCCCTCCTCCACCAGTCACACAGTTTTAGCCCGAAGGAGGAAACAGACAACGGGGCTTTCGAATCAACTTGCCCATCCACGTGGAGTCAAGTGAATACAAACTCAAGGACATGGCAGTGCTTGTCCACACGCACACTGAGGCATTTCAGTCAATTGAGCATGAGGACGAACAAGTTTGAGATGTTGCCGCCACCGCCCCCTCCACCGTCTTCAACCATTATTCAGCACCCGCGACAATGAGAGGAGCCGCAGTCGTTGCCACACTCGTGTTCATGGTAATGATGATGATGATGATGGTGTTGTTGATGGCGAAGTGGAGCAGAAGAATGCTGACTCCTTGCCATCAGGAGCTGCCAATATGAGTGGTTCACCAAAGTGTCAGGGAATCGGATGTCTCCTCCGCACCCTCCGTGGCAGCACGGCGAATGATGGAAGTCACACCCGTCTGTGACTTCAACAGTGTGTGTTGGCAATGTGTTTGCGAACTGAGTGAAAAGTCTTTGCCAACTCAACCACTACCACCAGTCCTCTTCATCACCAGAAGTGGCAACAGCGATTTCACACGGTTGCGGTAGAAGGCACTGCCTATCTACAAACGCTCAGTTGCATGGAAGGTGGCCATAAGCCTCAGAGTTAAGATTACAAAGCACTAAACACCACAGCTGCAAGGACGGACGAGGCGTTCACCGGTACGCAAGAACATCAAGCCAACGATGCGAAAGTTCGCTCATTTAGAAGAGGACAATGTCAAGGAAGGTGGAAACACACCGAGATTTTTCAGGAAATGCTCCTCCACGACTCTCCGACAGATGACAGATGGATATAAACTGTGAAGTGGGGAGTGAAGCTCCACACGAAGCATATAAACATGACCTTGTTTACATAATGGCCCTGGCAACGACAATCCAACAACAACACTAATCTCTTTCATCGAGGAGAGCGAATTCCGCATTTTTATTTTTTTCTGAGCCACCCAAACCAGCACACCCTGACCAGGGTAAGTTCAAATGAAATCGCTCGACATTAAAGCCACTTCCAACTTTTTTCCCTGAGCGCATTCCATAGAATTGGCTCAACGGAAGACCTTCTAATACCGTTTGTCAATCCCTCCACCTATCATCGCAGCGCATTAACCCGCCCTTCAAACACCAAGTCACTACAAATTGTTGCAATAGCGCTGAGAGGGCGAAAGAAACCTCACAACATATTCAACAAGCCATCTTGACGAGAGGACTTCTCCCACTCTGTCGATTTCGTCAGCATCATTAACTCAGGTCACGCTCTTCGCAAACGAAATCGTCCTCTCCAACAAAATCTCGCAGCCAAGGCATTGACCCCACCCACCTCACAGTGGATGCTGTGGCCCCTATGCTACCACGCCGCACTACACCACGCCACACCACACCACGTCAGATCTGACCGAATCTGGACTAACCAAATCAAACCGAACCGAACCGAACCGAACCGAACCGAGTCAAACCATCACCAAAAGCATGGACTACTGCCGACGTCAGATTCAGTGGCTGCCGATGGAATGCCTCGATAAACACTGATGTCACTTGCCAACTCTCACGGGTAGAAGTTGACTTGGTGTGGATGCCTTGTCGTTGCAACCGAGTCTTCTCCAAGTCTTGCACCTCGTCAACAAGTTGTGACAGCGGCGTGAGTGCTAGCATCTACCACCACGAGCGCGAACTGTGCAAAGTCGTGGGATGCACGTGTCAATTTCGAGGGAGGCTTCTATCATCAACGCCTTCGCATCTGGGCCTCGAAGCCTAGAACAACCATTGTCTTAAATTAAGAATTTCTGTTCTAAGACGCATCCTCTTGATGATTTGTGGCGTCACGTTTACAATCGTCTTGACAGACTCTTCCACCTGGAAGAGATGCACACTTAAACAGCGCCGGTTGTAGTGATGCACATCGAATTTGGAAAGCCTTCCAACCAACCGGCCGGTCACTCGGTTAATGTTATTCTACCGCATTAGCGTCACCCTAGAGCAATGTTGTCAAAACAACCTCCGGTGTTTGATGGCCTTGATTTCTGCAATTTTTAAACACCAGATTCCTGGTTTAAACAACAAGGACAACTTCCACACATGAGTTCATACAACCGGCGTCATTGCTGCGTTCACGACGCAAGCAATGGATGACCCTCCATTACCAATTCGACCAGATTCGGTAGAGACAGAAGGCCTTGGACGTAAAAGCAGTTTTCTCAGCCATCCCTTACCGAGTTCTGTACTTCCTGAGTGGTAAAACTCTGCACCTTAAGGGCAAATTAGACCGTTTCAGTTCCATGGTTGGGTAACAATCAATCACTTTCTAGTAGACATTTCAGAGTCCAGATGAAATGAGGAGAAACTGGATGACAACCACCTTTAACTAGAATCCCTACCTTCTGGCCTGAGCGGTTTACTTGAGTCGCGTGGAGGGGAAGTAAGTTCGTGCTGACCCCTATGATTCAGCACTTTATTTGGGACAATTTTGATGAACTAGCAACGAGCGGAACAACACCTCATATTACGAAGGAAAAGGAGCTATCCACCACAGTTATATACACGCTCAGGATATTGAAGTGGGAAACAAATCCATTTCCGGGATTTTGCAAATGCCCACTTCCACCAATCCAAACCAACAGCTAAAATTTAAAACACCAGCGACAAATTGGCAGCACAAAGGAAGCCATCTAAGGACAGAGGCTACCGGCAACGCGTCCGCTCGTGGTAGACCAGCGATAAAGTGACACCAGGGCCAAAGGACTGAAAACCAGCCATAAAAGAAAATAATTATTGCAGCAATAAGGCTCAGTGTTGCGGTGGCCTGAGAGTAGCTCAGATATGGGGCCGAGCAACATTTAAAAAATGAAGCAAGGTGAAACGGGGGAAATAAAAAGAGCGCAACTCAGAGGTGCAACCTTATGACGTTGGTCTGCGCTTAGCTAAATGATTCTAAGGAGCATAGAGTAGCACATGAGATGCACTTGCTTTAAAACGCCCTTCAATCCTTCTTGGGGCAAGTCACCCCAAGAGAAAGAGGGAGAGGAGACGACTTAATGTCGTAATGTTGCGTAATACGGGGAGAAATTATGCTTGATGATAAGAATTGTTTGAATTTGCCACAAATCATCCGCCACGATGGTAGGATAGGGCTTTTCAGCCAGTCGATTGGCAGGCAAGGCTACCGCCCAACTCCTATGCCTCACTTTGATGACTGCGGTAGCTTAGTGAAACCTTTTAAGGGAACACCAATCTTGCATTTGCCGGCTGTCTTACCGAAATGACACAAAAGAGGAACGCTTCGATTCGGGTAGACTCACAAGGGAAGGGCTGTATAAACCAACCATGAGGGCTGAAGCATTCATGATTTGGGGACAATACAAGAGGGCAGTGCACACACAACTGATTGAACCGGAAAAGCGAAGAACAGCCACCAGCTTAGGTGCATGATCACTCACACATATAATTGGATGAACGCTTCCTTCCATGCCATCCATTTAATAAATGAGCTGGGCGAACGACTTACATAGTCCGTGTGAGCGTCATGAAGGTTGGCACAAATCTGTTTGAGCAGTCCATAGGCGTGAATGAGATCTCGCGTGGCTGGGGTGAGGCATTTGTTGGCCAAAGAGAGAATACTAAATGCAGAGAAAAAAACTTCCACAGACGACTCAAGAGGAGAGTGACGCCGCTTAAGCGACTTATAAGTAGGCTACCTGAGACACCGGGTGTCGGTGGTGTTGGCATCACTAAGACCGTCAATGAGGTAGTTCATGTCGTCCAAGGCGTGCTGGACACTGCTGCGCTCCTGACCCTCGTGGGAGATCTTCGGCTTGTCTCCAGCTGTGTACAACTGAAAGGAAGAAGAGTGAGGAAGAATACTTACCCAATCAAACACAAACCGTAAGTGGCGCCATTGACTCGAATAATGACGTCGTCCAACTTGCTACCTCCTTATGACCAAGGCACGTGGGAAGTTTGAACTTAGGGGAAGGCTAAACATACTGAGCATTAGTAAAAGCAGTGTTCACGCCCGAGTTTCGGCCGATTTAGTGATTAGCATTGTACTTTCAATGCGAAATCACTCGAGTTACCAGAGTAGCCATCATAAACTTACAAAGCATGCAATAAAGTGAGCAGTCGGATCTTCAGCAGTAGAATGGAATGAAAAATCGGATACCATAAAAGTACCGCAAGAAAATGTGGAAAATAACCAGGATAGAAGAAGTCGCAACTAATAATGCCGATTCGTTCAAGAGTAGAACGAAACATCCCATAAGACCGACACAGATAAGACATTTAACAGGATCGGAGGCTTTTCCGAGCATCCTCCCAGAACGCAAACGTTGCTGCATTTGATGGAATTGCTTTCCCATCTCAATTGAGCTTGATCATCAGCTTGCGTGTCAACAGAAGAAGGGAGTAATAGGAGAATTAAACGAGGGAGAAGTAGGGAGTGCACATATCGCCGAATTGATAGAAGTTTACGAAGCGTATGCCTGAACTAGATTAACAGAGGAAGAAGCCACCGATTGGCTCGGGGTGAACGAACCACTACATTAAATCAGCTGTCAGGAAGAGTGTTACTCAAAACCCGAACTTTCGCCTCATGATATCGTGAACGCAATTTAGTGATTAAGGTAGAACCGCCCTTAGTCACACCGTGTCACAAGAATCGAACGTTGTGCCAGCCGAAAGGTCCTCAACCTTCTTAAAGAGATAACTCACGTCTTTTTTATCCCTAGTAGTGTTATTCGGAGTTTTAGCCTCCACGCCAGTACCGTTGGCCAGTGGAGGAGGAGGAGGAGGAGTGCCCTTTGGATTCATCGTCCTATCAGTCGAAGGTGGATTTGACGGGTGATGATGATGGGGAGGAGGCGTTGGTGTTGGCTTGACAACGTCCCTGGATGCCGGCCAAAACCAGGGCTTAATCCCATCATCCTCCTCATCCTCTTCCCTTACCGCAAACGTCGATGACTTTGGTTCTGGTTTCGCCTCCTCGTCCTCCTCTTCCACCCAAGCATATGGATCAGCCTCTGATTTCTCATTAGTTGACGGTGACGCCGGCGTCATTTTCGCAAGTGATTGGTTTGAGGCGGGCCTTGAACGCTGATTGGTGGAAGCTAAGGGTTGCTGGAGGCAGGACTTAGTCGGTCCGCTTCGTTGATTGGTTCGCTACAAATAACAATATATAAAGAATTGTGCCTCAATGAATACTGATGAAGAAAATATCGAGCGAGACGCGAAAGATGTTAGTTTCACTTGACAAGAGTAATTCGAAAATCTGCCAATCACGAGGCTTGCCAGATTAAGTACAAAATGTTCGATTTCGTTGGCTTTTCCGTTGATAATAGCGGAAGTACCTTAACGAACTGATCACTCGATTAGCGTGGATTCGCTTTAAAAGGGTGCCACTCGTAAACTATAAGAGAAGTGGAGGTGGTTAACGAACAGAATGAATCGAACATTTCGTATTTAAAGGTATGCCATCTTAGTCCGAATCGAAAGGCAATGCGAACGACATCCATGTTTCGCAAATAATTACTGGGTACTTTGAACACAACAACAAGAAACACATCGAATGCGCACTCAGCAGCCGGAGAATGAGGTAAGGAGGCATGCAGACGTAACAAACTCACGTAGTCCTCCGTTGACTGTGCAAAACGCCAGTGCGAACCAGCATATTTCACCTGAATGAAGAGATCCTTAGTGAAATCTGCAAATTTACATTGCCCAGCATTCCAGCAAATTTTAACCATGAGAATGAGAAGAAATGTGCCAATCAGAATTAAGCCAATTCAAAACATTTTAAATGGGGGCATCAGCAGGAATTTCCGCCAGCAAATCTCCGCAACGTCAGTCATGTCATTGCGGAAGCCACCCACTCCAGCGGCACATTAAGATGCGAAACATCCACAAGATTTATGACTGCACTCGGAAGCTAACTTTCACCGAACACAAGACTTGGAAGGCGGTTGAAGAAACACACAACAAGAATCCCAAGTTTTGCGAAGGCAGATTGATTTCATTCTCTGCCGTCATAACCGTGTGAACATGACACCTTTCGCTATCGAATCTTAAGGTCGGACAGTATTAAATAGGAAGCAACCGCATGCTAAGGGCATTTGGAGAGTTTAAACTGATTTAAACAGAAACTCCGTTCCTTTCATCCAACAGACTCTCGCGGAATGTTGGCTAACTGGAATTGACTCAATTCATTGGCTATCGAAAGGCGATTATGACAATTTTTAGGCCAAAAAAGTCACCTCACTGGCTCGACGCCAGATGAAATGCTTTGTAGATTTGCTGCTTCAAAAAGTACTTTTACTTTAGGCATTATAAGAGCAGAATACAGTACTTAATCAAACCCACTTAGTTTCGACGGCTATAATTAAGTTGTGGATAACTTTGGACAGTTATGGAAGCTACTTAGCCAAAACCACAAGCAATCGACCACCTTAAGCCTACTGATGGGGAGACCATGAAGTCATGCGGATGCCGATGTGTGCTTCAAGGTTTGAAAGACAAATCAGAATAAAGAATATCTCCTTCAAAGCTACTACACAATAAAAGCAAAGATATGGATTAGCCTACCCGCCTGAACTTCGGTGAAATTATAGGTGCAGAGGCGGCGGTACCCATTGTAGCTGCTCGGAATTCGCGCCTAGGAGCAGTAGCAGGTTTTGATGAAAAAAAGGAAGAGGGAGCAGCGGCACTACGGGACAGTTCTAAGGGGGGCGTTTGAGTGTTCGCCTTTCCGACTTCGTCGACGGGGGAGGGAGAGGGTCGAAAAGTAACAACGTTGACGCGCTTCCGTGAAGAGGTGGTGGCTCTGGCAGAAGAGGAATCGCCCTTACCACTATTCCCCCTATTGCCACGACTCAATTGCTCAAATCGTTCGCTCGGTCGCGAACTACGAGTGGCAAAGGTCCGATAGGGCATCTAAAACGCAAAGGAGACAAGAAGATATCAATTCGACTCTGTGTAGAACGTACGTATTATGAACAAAAATACACGAGAAACCAAACGTGCCACGATCGTTATTTCTGCCACTTAAAACAAAACATAAACCGATAACTTTTATTCCAGTCGCTAACTTCACACACTCTCATTTACCTAATAATTGACTTGAATGAGCCTTAATACCAGCAAACAGTGCATGAGTAGACGCACTAAAATTATCATGTGGTGAAATAAGTTTCAGACAAAACGCGCTTAGATCTCCGCTCCTGCAAACGGTCAATAATCATAGACCCCAAAATTTGCGAACCTATTAAAAAGTTGTACTACTAAGGCAAAAATACCACAACTCATCAGCAAGTACAAAATTTGGAAGGTTAATTCCACAGAAAATTAACCCAATGAACCCAAGGTAAACAAAAGAAAATAATGTCGAGGCGTTTAACAATGCATTGAAATGGCAACGAATAGACATAGAGAAAACTGCATTCTAGAAATATCCTAACTACGCCAGGCCAAACACAAATAGATGAAAAACAATATCAAGTGCAAAATATGGCGAAGAAGCTCAGACTAGACCTTAGTATAATAAAAATAAGTGATTACTAATGAAATTAAAATTTTCATTAAAGAATGTTAAAAAAGATGTAGAAGAAAAAAGAGAGGCCTGTTAGGTCGATTTTGAGGCAAAAGAGACCATAGCAAAAAAACACACACAGCGAAGACACTTACATCCATAACTTAGACGAAAATACCATTCATTAGCATCCGAAAATGTGTTTAGATATCACCTCAGATAAACAATCAGTGTAAATAAAAGTGCACAAAAAGCAGATACAAGATAAGATTACAACAGTTTTATTAATAAATTTTTAATTTGTTAAATTATTTTTAATAAATTAATGCAGAAATAAGTATGCACATTACAATTTTGTTAATCTGACGCATGGCTTATAACTTGGCTTTTAAATCACAGAAATACCTAAACTCACATGTTACGCTGTCTCCTTTGGTAGTGCATTTGGATAGCAGCTTAACTACGATATTCAACACAAGTTATTTTTAATATTATTTCTTGCAGTTGATGCGCCAATTCGCATAGTAGGAAGTCATCATTGCTGCGGCGGAATTTGCTGCGGTCGCAATTTGCCTTAAAGTTTTGTTCAAATTACTTACCTTGGGCCGCTGGAAGTGGCTACGTTTGTTTGATTGCATGCGCACGAAGTTCGGTGAGCGCAGAGTAGCAGTTAAATTATGTGATCTTTTAGCTGTGTTACTTTTGGAAATCTTACTAAAGAAAAGAATTTGGTCTAATGGAAGTAAAGCTTGTGATGTCATAGTGTATTTATGGAAGTTTGCCCCTAGCAATTTCGGAATCTTATACCTATTCTTTTGAAGTTTAAACATGGCATCTAAATTTGCACAAATGTGAGTTTTAAACCTGTTGCACATCTAGGAATCAGGTTAATGATGTGTGTAAATTGAATGATGATGAATTTCTTTAATCACTTATTCAAGACATCAAGTTAGGATTGTTGCTAGCACATGCATTTTTCGCCTGCTCTACCCGAAATCGTTAACACTGTCAAATGTTATTAAATTTATATGGTATTTTTGCAAAAAAACTTGTTCCGCTTGGTTTGCTATTTATAGTATGACAGGTCGGAACTTTCAGAAAGAGGTTCTTAAGAGATGCTGCCTTCGGCCTCAAATCCACTCTGAATGCAAAGGAAGTCGACAGAGGATGGAGGAGGATGCTTTTCATGCACAGGAATGCTACAGCTTAAGCCCGCTCCTCCTATCCGTTATTGCCGTTTGGTTCGCGTTATGGACTCCAGGTCAGAATGATGGACTTTTCGATCACCGGTCGGCCAGGCCGTCGATTATTCATATCGTGTGCTATGTTTTCGAAGTTCAGGAAAGGCTTAGGGCACTTCGAAGAGTCCTAAGTTTTCATTGGCTGCGAAGCATTGTTTGCCGACTTTTTCGATGACAATCAGAGCACAGATGTCACTTTAAATTTATTTAAGGTAGCTAGCTAAATTTCTTTTGACTTCTGTCAGAATAGCGTGAAGCAAAGAAATCTGAATCTGCCTGTGCTAAATACTGAGGCACGTGCCCACGTTACTTTTTAATCCTCCCCCTTCTCTGAGTCCATTTACACCTCCAACAACTTGATTACTGAACAGGCGGACAGATGGATTGCTAATCCATTCTCCTCCGCGCCGTTCCTCTTATTACCATAAACTTTCGCTTCACAGACCAATGCCTATGGCTTAGGAGCTTTGACACCTCTCTCCGGTGAACGGTTAGCTCGATTTAGATCGCCAGGACTGGGTGGAGCATCGCCACTGTCTAAACCAATGCCATGACTAAGCAGCACTGAGGACTGCTAGCCAAAGCGCAGAGACGGAAGACTACCCTCTGCCACACAGCCCTTCTGCCTTCCCTAAGCGCAGTCTTTGACAAGGAAAGCAGTCCCGACGGCGTGTCATTAAATGCAGAATGAATTTTCCATCTTCCCCTTTTCAATGCAACGAAATTTCTGCATGACTGGAGAAGAGCAAAAGGTTTTATCAAATAATCACAAAACATTATTGAATGAGCTAAATGCTTAAAATTTATTAGGATGCACACCAGAAAGTAGTTCTTTTGTGATACTGTGATGAAAATGCTTTTAGAAGTAGAGTCGCTAGCGCCTTAGACAATGCTTTTGGTAGTAGAGGTGTGGAAGTGGCTTTTCGAACATTTGATGAGGCACACCCACTACTGCCATATGTGGCATGAGCTAAGGGCCTTAATGCATGGAAGGAGGTCTGCAGTGGATCACCTAAACGCCAACGCATTGCGTGCGCAACCACGGCTCCCTTCAAGTTCTTAGCTTAAACAGCCAAAGCGATCCAAAGTATCACACTGTATGACTAAGCCGTAGGCCCAGAGTTAGCGCACGTATGCAGCTGCTTGCGAGCTTGGCATATCATTTCCATCAACTTATGGATGGCATTGACCCAAGCCGCTTTTGGACTGTTCGAGCATTGAGTACGTAAAAGTAAAGGTTCAGAAATCTAAGAGCTATTAATGAATTATTGTACCAAATTGCATTCTCGATTCTGCAGTCAAATAGCCAAACTTTTTGATTTAATGGGCTGGAAGAAGTCCGGCTTTGCCAATCGTGATAGCCTACTAAATGCTTGTAAGTAGGATAGTTCCACAACCCATGCTAGGAGAAATGGTGCCTGGAGGTACCCTTCCAGTGCCACTACCATTTCTGCTCCAATAGCCCCACACCTGGGCAGTAACATCAACGTTGTTCGAGGGCCCATTGTGCTGATGAATAATAAACTACTCTATGCGCTGAGAAATAGGGTCGGAGAAGGTAATCAACCACTACAGCCGAGATTTCACCGTCCGCAATTGATTGCTTTAGCAATCCAACAGATAAACAAGAGTTTCCCATATCGGCATTGTGGTTCCAGTTTGGTGCAATCACAACCACCATGGGCTAATAGGGACCATGTGTCAAGCATTTGTGACACGAAGGATCGGACGAAAAGGTGAGAGTGTTACCCATCTCTGATGTTGGCGTTTAAGTTGCTAACCCCATTTTGTTACAAAATTATTGGCTTACTCCAGAGAGAAAAACTATCACACCTATAAGGTCAGGTCAGCTTGTTCGCCCCTGAAAGATTGATTGCAGCTGGAGAAATATAAGCGAACTAAAATTAACAAAAAAACCTAGTCTTATAATTCAATCGCCAACATTTCTACTGTCTTCAATTAAATCGATCCCTCCACAGCAAACGATTTGTTCCATTCAGTCCCCATGAAGCGATGTGGAACCCTCGTCACGTATGAGTGACGCTACTCTATACTATCGTAACCGCATTCTCCCATGCGGTACAAAAAAGAGAAAGCGACTAACAAGGGACAGTAAATTATACATTTATTCCATCTAGACTACATAGCGGTGCTTATGCAATCAAATAGGGAGCGGAATGGACATATCACAGTGGACAGGTACAAACCTGCGTTGACACAATTCGTGCTAACTCGGATGGAAAGCATTGCTTCTGCACTCCCTTTGTATCCGTTTCACCAATTTATGTGAACAATAATTAAAACGCACTACTGCAGTTGCACCAGAAGGAGGATGGTTTGAGGAGGTCTTGGCGGTGCACGAAAGATCCTCTGGCTTCTCCATCACCACCTCTTCCTCCTTCATTCGTTCTTCAAGCCGATTCGCCTCCAAACACGCCACCAACGTTTCAATGTACGCCGCAGCAATGCGCAGGACCGAAAGCTTTGTCAGCTTACATTCACCGGAGACAGGGACTGACCTTCTCAACGCTTCAAAAGCTGCTCCAATGGTGTGTACCCTTCCTCTTTCCCTTGCATTAGCTTTGATACGTTGCTGAGCTGCTCTGGCACGACTCTTTCGAGGTAGATTAGCTGAATAGGTGGCAGCTTTTCCATTTGCATCACTAAGGAGATTGGTGATTGAGAAGTTGTTAGATTTGGGGGTATAGGCGGTAGAAAGAACAACCATCCGTTCAGTAGGTGGGAGAACGTATGAATGAGAGAAGCGAGGTGAGGTGAGGTGAGGCGAGGCGAGGGAAGTGACCGGCCAGATGGCCGAGAGGCTTGAACAGCTGGGCGTACACACGTGCTGGGAACAGGTGTGTGTGTGTGTCTGTGTGTTTACGCGTTGCCAGGACACACCTGGGCGATGGGACATAGGATGTAAGGGGGTGTGAACGGCGTCCACGCCTCCCCTCACCCGCTAGCACTCACGCACTCACATACCCTGCGCGCGCTAAATTCGTAATGGCAGATACACCTGGCGAATGAGCGTCCGTGTGTGTGTCCGCCCGTCTGACCGTCCGTATGTTTAAAGTAATTCAGTTACCAAGGCATTCGACTGCTGTGCCAGTGGAGGGGTGAGGTGAGGAGGGGGAGAATGAAGGCTACATAATTGCTCCTTCAAATGCCAATTCTCCCCCACCTTTAGGTCAAGTGCTCCCACTCTCGGCCGCTTTTTAATTCCCCTATCAAATTACAGCCTTACCGGCTCATTCAACAAAGTTGTTTCACTTTTTTACATCCTGGGGCAAGCTGGTGACAAGCCATGCCATGTGCCCATATCACCATCGAGAGGACATAACTGTCGAATTCCTTTTTGAGACCTATGCCACACTACAAATCGGTTGCTTTTCCTTCGACGCATTTCTACCAGGCGGGTGCAAGGACTTAAGGGTCTTTGAATCTGCCTGCTCAGCGCGTTTTGGGGCAAAACTTATCAGAACTGTCAAGAAGTGCTGCACCCGCCAACTGCTGCATCTGTAGCACCAGCGATGGGCACCTCTACAGATGTTCAAGGACATCCCGAAGAGTTAGGAAAATGGTAGCATAAGCAGAAGGACGTGCCAAAAGGTTCTAACCTTCTGTGTAACGCCTGCACTTTGGCCTTCCAAAGCAAGACCTTTCCATTCATTGGCTATTTCAATGTCAACAAGTTATAAGGCATCAGTACCGATAGCTGATTTGGCAAGCCTTTTGACTTGGGGAAAAATTCTTAGCTTTGAGAACAAGACCATGGAGAAGTGGAAGGAGTAAAAGGTGTGGACAGGCAAGAGACAGTGGAGGCAGATGAATAGGAAGTGCCACGCATGCGTGTGCATTCCAATGATTCCATTGCACCGATCCAGGTGTTTCCCCCGGCAGTCTGATTTCGTCTGGCTGTCTGTCCACAAGACTGTTATTGCGTGTGTACACGGAGGGGTGATTGTATGTGTGAATTCGTACAAATGTAGAAAATGCCTGCTTTCCCCTTCCATCCTCGTCCAACTTCGTGTTCCTTCCCGCCTCCCCTCCATTTGCATCTCCCAATCACTTCAGTGGGTAGAGAGGGTTAAATATGACCCTTCACCCCTCACTGTGCCACTCCACTTGGCCCGTCTTGCTCCTGCTGTGTAAGTGTGCAGACATATGCGTTGGTTGAACGACACACCATTCTCCAGCACATTATTAGCTAACTTCAACTTGTCACTTCAAATTGTGGCAGTTGACTCTTTTGATTACCAATCGAATGCCCCCAGTCGGGACATGTGATGGGGCATATTCTCAACAAACTGAACCTGTGAGTTCCTGGCTATCATTTTGGGGAAGAACAGAGGCATCGCTTTTAAGTGAACAACTCGACCATCACGCACACCGAAAGAATGTATGTACACTCTTAATCGACGTCAAAACTACAAGAGATCCTCTCTTTGTGGCCACTAGACCTTGCGGTGTGTTGGAATCACTGACGTCTTGGGGTTAGTGGACAACCTCCCCAATTTAATGACAAGACTAACTGAGACTAACTGATATTTTCCAAGTGATACGGAGAACTGAAACGGAGCAGCTGAAACGTAAACGTCAAAGTGAGCGCATAGAAAGCCGCACGAAATTGATAAGGAAGTGAATGCAATGGGTGCCGCATAGCCCATGGCGAACGTCCTGACAGGGCTACGAGGAGGTTGGGCCCACATAGGAGGGGGAGGGGGGAAGGAAATCAAGATGACCAGTTAATCGAAACACAAAGTAGACTGTGGGTAAGTCCAATCCAGACAGCATTAATCACGACATCAGACACCAGTGATAGTGGCTGTGTGGATGCAGCAGGATGGAATGATGAGTGATGGTCGAAAATCGGCAGTCTTCCCAAATGAAAGGAATTCAAACACAACCCGCGTGGTGGTAGAGGGACGCGCAGCCTCGCAGTCATTGTCTGTTCCACAGCATCGGTATTGATGACGGTCAATTATGGTGACAGCGTATTCAGACTGTGGAAGTGAACAGGAGCCTAAGCCTTCCCTGAGAACGGTTCTTCCGCAGTACCAAGCGATTTGACTCTCCGCATTGATGAGCTAAACTACCCAATCGACTCTGTCCAGCTAACCCGCATTATCGCAGTCACTCCGACGCCCATAACACCGCTGACAGAACTGTGGGTGTGTGCACACGTTCCAGCAATCCCGAGCCACCCGGACCAGGTGTTTCCTCTTCGTCTCACCCCCTTCGTTTTCATGTTATTAGGGTGGGTGAACGGATAATCGCAGATGCCAGCGAGAGCATAGCAACACAGCTGGTAAATTGTTGGGTAAAATGAACGGCTAGGCGGGTTGTTAAGATGCTTCCATCCAGGGTTCCATTTATTTCTCCTTCCCCTTATTTGTGGCCTTCTCTACCACCACTATTTCGACGGGAGCACTTGAAGAGTGTTCCACCTCGCTGATGGTGATGAACAGATGTTGGGAGAGAGGAGGGGTCGGGCGGTACCACACTGGTCCAAATGTTTCTCCCTTCCCCTCATGGGTGGAGTGAGTGAATGCGGCCATACGGCCCCTTCCTGTGCTAACTAATTCATTGTTTAAGGCTTAGAGATAAGAATTGTTTACGCGTCTCCACATCCCGCTTTACCTCCTCCAATTAGCCGGTTGCCAACGCTAGGCGGTAGGACGAAATGCGAGGGCACACTCTGATGACCTCATTACTGCACAGTCTTTGAGCCAGAGGCCAAGACATCGGCCAAAGTTATTTTGACGTTTTTGACCACTTCAAGTATGGAACTAAAGCAATAACAATGACTGGCCCATCCTCTATCATTCATTGTATCTACTAAGATCTCCAAATCCAAATACCTCACCTCCGGTTGATGATTGTTGTCTTCAACACATCTGGAGTGTAAAGCCCTCAAGTGTGGATGACAGCGAATGGTTCACAGCACGATAAGGAGACAGTGTAGACGTTGATTGGAAGGCATGAAACACTGGACAGGGAGGGCTTCTATTCCGATGAGATTCAATGACTGCTGTAAAAGTAAAGGCTTCAGAGGCCTCAATCGACCAAAACCGATGATAAAGTGCATCAATTTGCTTACCTCTTAGCAAATATGGGATCCAAAACTCCCCATGTCTGACCAGTGACCCGATGGATGAGTTATGAACTTTCCTGGCCCACTTTTGGGGATGGATACATAAACGATCACTTCGTGTCCGCTGTGTGGCAGACCATGTGGACGAAACTGCATGCAAGTAGTTGATGGAGATGCGAGACGCAGTCTCCCACGGCGCCACAACTTCTGGATGAGGGGTCGAGGTGCAGCGCCTCACCCTCAATGCCAACCTTCTTGAACGGCATCTGGCCTTGTTAATTTATTGTTGCATTATGAAATGCTGTTCCTTTGGCTAATTTTTAACCCACCAATCTAACCACTGGCTTCCTCTCCAACCGGGTACCAAGGCAAGCCCATACGGAAGAATGGAATGTCGCAATTACGCTGTCACAGATGGGTGTTGATGATTTGGTGGAAACAGTAACTCAATTAGAAAGGATTTCGTTTCCGTATTTATGGATCTGTTGACAGGTGTGCACGGGTATCCCGCTCATAAGGTGACGATGATATGGAGAGGGAGGAAAGGGGAGGAGACGACGGAAGTAGGTTTGACGATGTCGCACAGGTGTGCCCTTTAGAAATTCCCTTCTACCCGGACCAGGTGTTTCCTCTCCCTTACAACCCACATCTGTCTGCCTGAATCCGCGCCCCTTCACCCGCATTACAGGGGCGGGGGATGGGAGGGACGCATATGCCGTAGGGGTGCGAAGTCACTGGTGCTTTGTTGCTGGGTTGATGGTGGGCAGGGTTACAAACACCTCCACGCCTTACCACTCGGTCTACTGCATGGCTGCGTGTTATTTCGAATTAAATTTGAGATATCCAGAAGTCTGGCCAATATTATCCATTTTACGTGCATAGAAATGAGTAGGTACGCTTACTTCAAACAGTGAACACCGATCGGGGCTGGAAAGGATTTAATCGAAGCATTGCAGATCCTCCTTTCCAGCACCGATCTGCTTTCCTTGGTATGAATACACGAAGAATCCCGAAAAACTCTCGACGAGTAAGTTTAATGAGCCAGAAATCGTTCTTATCACTTTTACCGAGGTTAAAATCTAGTTTTGGGACTCCCATTCGTCCAGGGACGTAATCACGAGAAAAGAACCAGCCCTCAAATGGATGAGAGCGAGAGTATCGAGGGTGTCAGAGCAACGGATAATAGAGCACATGCCTAAGGATTAAGAATCGCTGACAGCTTCTTGCTTCAAATCCAAAGGCGGTGAAACCAACGGGATTCAAGACAGCCCGATATGAATAGTTATAAAATAAAAGTAGGAAAATAGGAAAACTACATATGTGTTCATGATTTTACAACTATATACACGTACAATAACGGAGAGGAGACACTTCAACGCCTTCTCATTTTTTTCTTCTGATTCGCCTTCTTTCGCTTAGCAGCCCGTTTCTCCTTGATCGGCTGGTCGAAATGCAGGTTCCCTCTCTCATCATCTACATCGCTATCACTATCGCCATTAGTTCCTGTTGCGTCCTCCTCTTCCTCCTCCTCCACTCTAGCCCGTTTGCTTCGACGTTGCTGTTTCCTTCGGCGCATCGCCTCCGCGTAGGCGGCTATTCCTGCCGCTCCGCTGGCCCAAGATTGATGCTCCAGTTCTTCCTTCGTCAATTCATCGAAATCATTTTCCTCTCCTTCGGAGGAGGAATCAGAGGAGTAACCACCTCTTTTTTCCTCCTTCTCCGTTAGCCTACGGGCCTTCTCCTCGCGAATTGCCTGAAATGTGAGCACGAAAATACATTTTACTGAAACCATATAAGCAACTGATTTTTAATAAGAGTGTAAATCACCTTTGCGGCTCGTGACCACGCTTCTTCGGCCAGGCGTCTTCGCGTTTCCATACCAACTTCACCATCAGATTGTTTTCCCTTCTCCGGAGGAAGTTGATGCGGCCAACGTGGGATACACCGTCGCGGTTCTTTCGATTTCGTGGGTAGGAGAGCAGATTCAAGATCAATGTAGGCTTTCCCTTCATCACGGGTCACTATAGTAACCGCAGTGCCGGAGCGAAAAGCTCTGGCTGTGCGACCAACGCGATGACGGTAGGACTTAGTGGTGAGAGGAACGCCGTAATTAATCACCAGTTCCACGAAGGGCAGATCCAGACCACTAGTGAGTGAGGCGACAAACGAATGAGAATCCGAAAGTGGAAAAGAATGGGGAAAAACCTAATAATTGGGGCTAAGCTGACATTTAGATGCAAAGACTCATACCTGACAGTCTACTGATAATTTGTCAGTAACAACTATCACTATATGCAACCAAACTCACCGACTAGCCACGTCCGTTGCGACCAAAATATCCGCCTTTCCTTCCACAAATTCAGTGAGTACGCGACGTCTCTCCACCTGTTTCATTCTACCCATCAGTCCCACGGCTCGATAGCCACGTTCCACCAAAAATCCCGCCAAAAAGCGTGTCTCATGACAACGAGCGCAGAAGACGAGAGCCCGAACGTCGCCCCTCTTCTCCAGTAGCCACTCCAAACACGCCAGTTTGTCAGCTCTGCGTGTCGGCAAGCAATAGTGACTTAGACCAGCTGGTAAGCCAACGTTGATGACGGGTTGAAATTTAGAAGGCATTTGATCGGCGGTAGTGGAGGTGCAAATGATAGCACCCTTGCGTAGCGCTACGCGACGCAAAATCCTCACATCCTTGTTCAGTGTAGCAGTGAAGAGGTAAGTTTGAGGATGGGGATACTTGGTTCTCTTTACGCTGATATTGACGGATTCTTAAGAGAGCAAAAAACGGGTGAAGTTAAATTAGCTAACACCAATGATAACTTGCTCTATGGGTGATCAAGGCGGTGCTAGCTATAGTTTCAAAGGTGATTCCATTGCCTTTAACCTAAAAATTACTGTTTTTAGTACAATGCAGAGCATGATAAAATCCTAACCGGGAGCCGAAAAATATTGGTTAAAGAATAAAATAAGGGAAAGTTGCGGTGGTTCGTTAAACACCTTTTACATGAATTGAGAAGGAGATGCCTTCCAAACCACCAGATGACCAAAGAATCACCGTTCTAGCCGATACAGTTCACCAAAGGAAACTGCCCTCTAGGCACGTGCACCAGTCAACTGGCGTAATGCTTTAATATGGCCTTAGCCATCCATTCCAATTCCTTGAGTTCAACATCTGTTGGACGATGCGTGCCAACGTTGTGAACCATAGCAGTCTGAGTTTAATTCCAGTGATGAATCTCCAAGAAGTGAAACCACCCTTCTCACGACTCCACCTCACCTCTAATCATGGAGAACTAGAAGATGCTATTCCTTGACACCATTCGGTGGAAATGCAGCAGGAAAAAACGTTTGCTAATATATCATGCAGTTGGTGACGAGGCAGCTGAGAGTCATGAAGGCCACTGAGTGAAACAGCATCGTATGGGGCAACACACATTAGACGGACAACAGCGATTGGCAATTCTTCCTCTCACATTGCAGAAGCCCTCCGTTGGCAATAAACTGAGTAACCGATTGGCCGCCTGAATGACGGAGTGACATAGTATTCTCAGACGGGTGCCCAGCAGGGCACATAGATTGAACTTCGAACACAATTGTTGATGCATCTAGGTTCGGACTACAACTACATTATATCCAAGGCCTACCAATCTACTCTCCAGGGGCAGCGAATCAGCCAAGGGGAAGAAAGAACCGCTTCTATTACAAAATAGCAGCGCGACACCTCCAACAGCAACCTCTACGGATGTGAAGATGCAGACCATGGGGTGGGAGGAATGCTGCCTTACTTTCGTAGTGCCCTAACCCCTACTCCTCCAAGTGGTTGTTAACCAAACCAAGGTATCTAAGGACCCCAAGAAAAATCGCATATTAAAAGTTGGTTTTACGGCTGCAGTTGATTCTTGTGGGGAAAAATTATCACTTACGATGGTAGGCGCTTCAATAAATAAATCCGGTTGGGTACGGTGACAACTGGGTGTGGTACTGCTCTACCAGAAAGGTTGTCAAAGGAACTAAATCCGAGTAAGGCATCGAATTAAATAGCTACTTCTGCTACACCGCCTCTGGTCAAGCTACAAAAGAGTTCACAGGTCAAAATACACCTACGCTTGCAAAAACATCAAGAGCAATTCTCTCACATAGTGAAAAGGAGTAATGCAGACAGGAGGTGCGTAAAGAAGGAGTCCTATTAGTTTAAAAAGTAATGGGATGTTATTGCTGATAACTGCACTTGGGGTGAAAGTAAGTTCTGTGTTCTATCGAAACAAGCTACCCATACAATTTAACCAACGACATCCAATAAGTAATACAGTTCGGGTACGAAAGATGAACGGTGAATACGAAAACTTGCACACTTAACACAACTGGATGCAGGTGTAAAAGGAATGACCAAGGGGCCAAAAGTTTTGGTGAGTGAATCCATGAAGAAACAAAAGAGAATCCTTACCCTCAGCACTCTCTGGGTTCATCTCAGCCAACTCCTTCGCGCGTTTTTCGAGGAATGTCATACCGTTAGCCTTTCGTTTGCTTGACGATGTCGGTCTCTCGTAGAGGTTCAGTAGCAGATCCAAATCATCAGAAAACTCCAGACTAAGCATCCGATCAACTTCGTCGAGGACGAGGTGCTTAATGGTGGAGAGGTAATGAAGCGCGAAACCGGGCGACTGTTTAATATGCTCCGCCAAACGGCCCGGTGTTGCTGACAGAGAAAAGCATACCAATTAAGGTCAACGCAAAACATGGTCAAGTAAAAAATACAGAAACTCAACAACACCACCGACATAATGAGCTTGGTAATAATGAATCGTTCTGGCCGATAGCGACTTAAATATGTCCATAAATGAAGCGTTTCGTGTGGCAGTAAACAGCAAATTGGTAAAGCTAGCAGTTCGAAAATGGCAAATAATGCCGTTGGCAATCGATCAGGTTTGGTGGTCTATCACTTTAGAAAGATCGTTTTCCGTCATACTGGTTATGTGTCTGTTACGGAAAAAAGCATTGAAGTTTAATCAAGACCTTTGGGTCTATGAAAAAGAGAACAGACCTCTAAAGGCAAAAAAACTAGAGTGAAAAGCAGGCTTAACAAAGGTGACATACTACGCAGGAACATGCATAGCTCGTTGGCTGTCTTCGGCTAGTTGGTTAGTAGTTGTGTACGGTAGATACGCACACGTACTCCAAACCACACACGAGCACAAAAGTAATAATGATTGATTCGTAACACCAGAATTTCAGAGAGGTAAAAGGCCAGGAATTTAAGGGACACTGCGGGCATTGTAAATGGTAAATGTTTGTTAAACTTGCCGACAATGAAATGATGTCGACACCAAGCTAATGCAACGGCCTGATCCGCCGCACTTACACCACCGATCAGTTGGAAAACATTCAGAGGATTAGTAGTTTTTCCATCGTCATCAATGAAGTTGTTCATAAGCATATTTGCTGTTTCCGTTATTTGAACCGCCAGCTCTCTAGTTGGAGCCAAAATAAGGGCATAACCTTTCGGTCGACCGGAGTTCAACCAGCACTAAAACAGTAAAATGACGAAGAAGCAAGCTTTGAGCAGACGACAGCAAGTAGCTCAAGGCATCCTACCTGTATAATTGGGAGGAGAAATGCAGCCGTCTTGCCCGATCCCGTTTCCGATGTTCCAACAATGTCATTCCCTTTAAGAGGAAAGGAAGAGTGAAAGATTAACATGAATACCTTCAAGAGCCGCTGGAATGGATGATGCCTGAATAGGTAACGGGTTCTCCCATCCCAGACCATTACAGCATTTCGTGAGAGAGTCACATAAACCTAGGGTCGAGAAGCCACCCATTCCATCAGAGGTACCCGGCCAAACGGGACTTCGAATGAGCTGCGCCAGCAGCAATTCATTAAAAATAAATTTACAGTCTTAAAAATACCATATGCGATCTGCTTTTTTAGGTAGCAATCAAATAAAATTCACTGACAAATGTAAAAAAAATTAGCAATTGACTAGTTATGTATTTTAATGATGTTTTGCGGTAGCATCCCACTAAAATTTGCAAATGTCATGCGATAACAATCTTATGATGTCTACTATGGCACCCTGAGCATCCCTAAAGGACAGAGAGAAGACTAGGTGTAGGTCAGAATACTTGTGTTCTAGACGGAAAGGAAGGGAACTGCTGGCATGGCCGACGGGCCAGCCCACGCAGCTAGTTTCAAGATAGCCGCCACTAATGTGTCGGACCAACCAACAGTCCATACAAACAAAATACTGCATCCACTTTTAAAATCAATAAGCTTTCAGAGTTACATGCACCCAAGCACTAATAAACTTTTGACCTTAAGGCCGTAACTGGTGTCCCGAGTCCCTGCTATTCAATAAACAGAGTCCACGAAATTTTCACGTTTGCAAAATGTCTATGAGAACTATACTGTTACATAATATTTCGAATTTTAAATTAAAACACAGAATCCTGTGCGGCAGCGTGATAATCGCATAATAGGACACTATGATGCAGCTTCATAATCATTTTTAGAAGACGGAGGAAGGTGAAGTGTAGAGCAGAATGCATGCATATAGGATATAGAGGATAAGGCTGATGGCATAGCTAGAATGCCAGCCTACACAGCTAGGGTCAAGACTGCCGCTCCCCATATGGAAGTCCAACACAGTCCAAATAAACAAGGCATTACATGGCCCCTCTCCTCTTTTGAGCAATCTCCTCGTCGCTTTCCTTGATCCACTTCCGCGGCAGCCACCACAACGTAATCGGCGCCACGATAAGCACTCACTAGCTAACAGTGCCTGGCGTCGACATTCGATGCAAATAATGCGAGGCTTGGCACTACGTCAATGGTCCCTCACGGCGGTGTGACTCGACCTGGAGGCTTGACCGGCTTACAAATTAATTTCGGAGCAAGAGGTGCAGCTGCTCATCAGTGAATTCCTTAAGGTGTTAGTTTTTCGGCCGCTTTTACAGATGATCCACGGTTGGGATCGCTTCAGTTCTTATTAGCTTTCCGAGAGTGGGGTAGCATCGAATATAAACGTCGTTTTTAGCCATCCAACAAAGACGCTTCTTTTGCACGGCTGCATTATGCCACTTACAGGTTAAATCTAGGTAGAAAATGCATAAGGCTGGGTTCGATTTCCGTTGCCACCACTGTAGAATCCTGAGCATCCACAGAAGACGGAGAAAAGGCCAAGCGTAGAGATAGGAAGGAAAGAGGCTCTCGTTACGGCCCCATATGGGGAAGGCCGACCAACAGTCCAAGCGCACAAGGCACTACAGTGATGAGCGCTGACATGCCCAATTTGTATGACCTACGCAGCCTCAGAGGACTCTTAGGTCATGGAGGAATCAGAGAAGTAAAAAAAGTTGAGCTGACGTGGACAAATGATACTTGGGTAGCGAATTAAACAAATACCATGGTACTTGGTTAAAGTGCAATCGGTGGTGACGTATTTGCCAACTGTAAAAATCATTAGTTTGTCTCGAAATACAGTGCACAGAAGGGCAAAGTTTTTAGGTTGCAATTTGCAAAGCAGCTATTAAGTTATCGAATTGAATGCACTGTGATGCTCTTATCAATGAAAAACAGCTGTGTTGGGGACTAGTGTACGGAAAATAAAAAGCGAAGTGATAAAGAAAAATCATTGCGTTTTAGCTGTGGCGTATTGTTTGTTTGGGCTATTGGTTGGTCGGATATTAGGGGCGGCCACCTTGAACGTGCTGCGTGGGCTGGCCTGCTGGCCATGCCAGCAGACCTCTTCCTTTCCTTCTCAAATACAAATATTCTGACCTACACCTAGTCTTCTCTCCTTCTTTTAGGGATGATCGGGGAGCTACAGTAGCTGTCATTATTTATCCAAGCGCAGTATTTGTGCCATCATAATAACTTTTGCACGACTCGGTAGGAAATATGCGATAGGACTTCGCTCAATTAGGTGGCCTTTCAGTCCTAGCTGCGATCATTAATCTTCGGGCAATGCTGGAGATTACATTCTAACCCTCTATTGAGCAAACGTATTCGACCCTGCATTTTGCCCACTTTCGCCTTTGATATTTGGGACTTGTCTGAAATCGAGATCTAAACTACGAAACTTTCTCTTTTCCCAAATGCTGATGACGTTGGATTTTGTTAAGGCACATGGTGACAAGACATTTGTTGCAGTGTCCTGAGCATTCCCTAAAAAAGGATAAAGGCAAAATGCAGAACAGAATCAATATGGTCAATAAATGGAAGGAATGTGGCTTCTGGCATAGACCGCAGATAGGCCAAAATGATTATCTCATCCACAAAGGCCTACCAACAATCTAAACCAAGAAAACCACAGCCATCAGGATAAAATATGGCTTGTCATACACAGGCGCACAAAGGGCTGCAAATTTTTATGGCAAGTGTAATTGCTTGCTTAAGACTAAACAGCACCGATTATTATCTGACTGTAAAATTTAAATGTTTATTAAAAAAATTGCATGAAGAGATTTTTATTCGATAGTAAGCTTAAAAGTTTTTGAATGATTGGCCAATCTGACCATGTTTATTATAAGGACTTAATAAAGAAGCTCTTCTCTGCCTAAGGTCAAAAAACAATTATAGTCTGCGCTTTGCAAAGGGAAAAGTTTTGATAGTGATACTTTACTTTACAAAACATATAATTATTTTAATGGTCTAATTCGTTGTACTGTCTAGGCCACGCTTAATACGCGTGTATCTTCGCTATTCATCCGATGTGTGGTAAGCTGGCTTCCATTGTTGGGCTTCTTTTTTGACAATAACCTTGTTTACAACTTAACACCTTTCTGTAATTTTTTAATGCTACTGGCATTGTAAGAGTCTCTGCCTAATAATGGTATAATATGTGGAGCCCACTTGTATGCTAGGTATAATCAATTAATGGTGGATTAGCGGCGTAATTTTTTTATTATATGGTCTGCTTGGCATTTGACACTATCTTTTGATGGTATCGATGCGGATTTTAAAATCAGTGTAAAGTCAACTAATCATTTGACCTTTTAGGGATTTTCGCGTATTTGAATTACAACACTCCGGTATCGAGAAAGCAGATTTCAGATATCCTTATAAATGGTCTTCGCCGTCTTGAATACCGTGGTTACGACTCAGCTGGAATTGCCATTGATGAGAGCCCTGCAGACTCTAGCGATGAATCGGATAAGGAGAACACTGATTCTGCAAATGTTCTTGTTATTCGAAAACCTGGAAAAGTCGAGGAATTGAATAAGGCTGTTACTGGTATGCATGAGGCTTCTTTGTTTTTAGTTTATATTTTGTATTGCAGCAATTCTTGGAGAGAAAGTTGACAATCCGGTTTTTGAGACCCATGTGGGCATCGCTCACACCCGTTGGGCCACTCATGGCAAGCCAAATGTACTAAACGCCCATCCTCAGTCATCGGATACCTCTAACAACTTCACCGTTGTTCACAATGGCATCATCACTAATTTTAAAGCCCTGCGCTCACTTTTGGTACCGAGCTTATCGTATTTTGTTGATTTTATGCGTTCTAATCATCTAAAGTTTAATATTTATGTTTTACTCTCTATTAGGAGCGCAAAGGTGTTGTTTTTGAGACCGAAACCGACACAGAAGTCATTCCAAAACTGATGCTGCACCTCTATCAGCTCAATCCAGATCTCACCTTTGAGCAACTTGTCGAACTAACCATTCGGGAATTGGTTAGTAACGCTGATTGACCTTCATACTTGCTGTCTTAAATGCAGTTAACAGCGATAGCACTGGCCCGTAATGCTTGCACTGTTTACTTGACCCTATGTGTTCCTAGCTTCTGACATTTAAGTCTGCTGTTCACTATCGTTGACTGGATTTGTGAACTCTAGGGCAAAAATAGGCAGGTTTTATGAGTTATCATTTTATGCACGCGCATTACCTCAATCATATTGGATTGTTTTTTTCCCACTCCACAGACATGCTAATGTAAACATACTATGCAGCCTGCTATGTGGCTCACTTATTACCCTGTTTATTGTCACCGGGACTAATGTTCCCTCTTTAATGTCGCATGAACAACCGGTTCTCACATTGGCGAAAAAAATTTCAAAAAATTCTAGCTGGAGTGGCGCGACGCATCATTCCATACCACTTATCCGCCTACACAGAGACCCTCTCTCTTTTAACAAAAGTTAGCAAGTGCATTGTGACCCTACAACTTTTGCGTAGCACAAAGGCTAAAACCGACACCTACAAACCACTTCAATCGGAGAGGCATGGTCACTTGCGTTAAAAACACACGCGGTCGTGCACGCAACTCCATCATGAAACTGAGCGGTAAATTCATTTACGAGACTATATTCGTACGCATGAGGGTTTTTCCAAGCAGTGAACACATGGTTGTCTCTGTTTTAACTCCTCTCCCCCGCCTACGACTTCATTAATGCCAGTAAGCTTGATTCGCGATTAGGCAGCTCACATGATTGGCTCTTATGCTGGGTATTGCTGTTAGACGTGTCAAAAATGGCACAGGTATTTCGAGATTTTCTAGTGTTGAAATACCCAGCAATGATCATTTGGTAATTGGAGTAATTCGTTTAATACCTTGTGGTATTCTCACTTTTGAGCTCTGATTTCTGCTAAATAATGATTTGGATGTCGTGCTGACAGCGTTTTGCTGTATTTAGGCTAGCAATAATAAGGTTCCGTGAATCGGGTTAGTGCTACTTATTTCCAATCACAGTAGTATGTATGGGATTATGCCAAGTAAGGCAGTAAATTCATTCAAATTAGACTTTTTCCAGAAATAGGCTTAAAATAATGCGTGTGTGTGTCACGTCTGGTGCTTTGTATTACTCACATCATCCTATGCTGTCTAGGGGGCGAGGGCGAGCCATCCACTGCACCGCTTTTTTTGCTCACTTTGAGCCCCGCTAGGTGAGCCTTTGTGCGTTCCCCCATCCGCTCAGAGCTTCACTTTTTTCTGAGAAGCCAGTTGAGCCAAAAGTGTACATGTCTGGAGTGCGAATAGGGCAGAGAGGAAGGGGAGACTGGAAAGGTCTGAGGATTGTCTACTTGCCATGGTAATGCGACTGGAGCCATGAGGTCACGACTGACATTGGCTTTTGTGATGTCAGCTTAGCCTATCCTCGACTTTTTTCACCCTTTTTTGGTTCTATCACACCCTATCTTCTCTGTTTATCATTCTCAGAGGAGCCTAAATGAGTTAAAATATACACATCCTGTCGCCATTTTGGTCTAGACGGCAACCATGACCTTGAAGAAGGGTCACCAGTTGCTTGGGTAACAGATTTGAAAGGCGATGTAGTGAGAGGCATGGGCACAAGGTTCATTCAACCGCACATTCAATCACACAATTATTTTTTGATCTTATCATGCAATGGTGGGCGGCAAGAAACTTGAAAGCTAATTTTTCTACCCACCTTTAATTTCGCATTAGAAAGAAAACGTGTACTTATTGCTGTGGCATTCATAGTTCCCGCTGTCCCTTCAAGTGTTGATCTTCTGGTAGCTTAATCCGCCGTGGCTGGCATTATTTTGGCGCTAGAAATGAGCTATGCTGACAATTTGTGTCTGAAAAACCAATCCTATTCACCCGTGGTTGAGGGGACTTCGCATTTCTGCTTTTGTATCCCTCTTCACCCTCGAGGTGATAGCCTCTTCTCCGTGCCGATCGTTTAGTCGCTTTGATGGGCATACAGGGCCAGGGTGACTTGTAACTTGTGTGGTGATGAGATGGGCCACTGAAGAGACTTTCGTGGTCTTGTGTTTACGAAAATCGCACCTTTGGCTCAGAGCATTTACTGATGCAAAGTGCTTCCAAATTTTGAAATCTCTTTCCACCCAAAGTTGACAGCTGTAAGACTGGGTTGTGAAACCCAACCAGCTTGTCACTAGGAGTCATGTTACATACACCCGCACACATTTACACTCGATTACATCCCATTTGTTGCTCGTATTTGTGAAGCCTGCACAACTTTAGAAGTATTTTATGGTCTAGTGTATAACTTCAAATCTACAAATGAGAGACTTTAATGATAATCCTTACTTGTACAACTAAAAGACCGTAATCACAATGTGTTCTCAAACTGCCGAGTGGTTTCATTTACCACCTGCCCGTCCGTCTTTTTTTCCTGTCGCATTTTACGGGGCCGTGATTAGGATTTGTGCAATGATATGAAGTTCCCCCTAACTTTCTTCGACCGCTTTACCCGCATAGTTTTGATAAGTTGGTGAAGGAGAAGTGACTCATTTCCTTTTGTTGTATTTTTGCTTTGAAATCGCATTGTAGGATGGGTCCTTCGCTTTGGCCTGCAAAAGTCGTTATTTTCCTGGCGAGATTGTTGCAACACGGTGCGTCTCTATCTCACATCCCTACTTTTAGCTTTGCACTATTTACTAAAACGTGGCAGCTTTTAGCTACATTTCAAACAATAACATTTACTCATTAAATTTAAGTAGGGCGTTCTTATTTTTGCTTCTAGACGCGGCAGCCCACTTTTGCTTGGTATCAAGAGCAAACACAAGTTGACAATGGATCAAATCCCCATTTCTTATCCCACAAAAGGTACTTCCGCCTTTTCCGTGCTGTCGTCTTACTGTTCGGGTGCCATGATACATCGAGAACAGCTTGATAAGAATTCCAAGATTCCCGACAACGTATCTTCTGGTTGTAAAAGACGTGGAAAGGCCTAAGCCGAGTCATTCTTTCTCCGAAACATTAAGAGCCAATTTTCCTCGCCCTGTTTTTTTGCTAATTAGATCGGTGGGGCTCAAAATACCTCGCTGATTTGGCTGGCGGAGATGAAGAGGACTCGTATTTTGTAAACCATCGACCCACAACGCCTCAGCAAAATCCCGATTACCATCTCTCAACCCAATCGAAGATGAAAGATATTGAATTTTTCATCTCATCTGATCCGAGGTAAGTTGTGAGGTTCCCATATATTCCATGCGGTATTGCCAAGCTGTACTGATGTGGAAGATTTGTGTACAATCTATGCTAGATTGTATGCTATCAAGTTAGTGGCACGACCCACAAAGGCATGCCAACCCGACCTTTTCTTTGCTTACAGTGCCATCGTAGAACACACAGATCGGGTGATCTACCTGGAAGACAATGACATCGCAGCAGTGCGAAATGGAACCCTCTCCATCCACCGAATCACTAAAAAGGCGAACGAGACCTCCGTCCGTGATGTTGTCACCCTTCGCCTCGAAATCAAGGAAATTATAAAAGGTAATAAGATTGAATAATGCCTATTTGCACTTCAGCAAGAAAACGGCGACTAATGAGATGCTTCTGTGCTTCAATAGCCTCTGGCATTGAAAGGTTCATGCTATTCCCACTAGTTGTTCTTATGCGGTGAGTTTTGCAACTCATTGATTGGGATGTCTCACCAACTGAAAATAATTTCCTTGAAATATGTTGAGATCCGCTGGAAGTTGATGTTGTCCTTTCAGCGGCAGTGCTTATCCAAACCCGTTTCAGGTCGTTAGTGCTGAGGTTTTAGACCTACATCAAATTCCCCTTTGCACTTCGAAGCCTAAGCATGATGGTCTCTACCTGAGTGCTTTACCTACTAAGAGCGTAAATGATCTGCTCTAGCCATCTATGATGGTCATGTGACGAGAATCGGCAGACAGCTGTATCATTAACCAACGAAAGGGCTGCGAAGCGTCTCAATTCTTTCGAAGACTCAACTCCCAAGAGGTGGAGGGGATTTAAAAAAATATAGTAATGCAGGCGGTAAAAGGTTACTTTCCTACTGGGTAGGTTTATTAAGTCAGTCCCCGATGCAGGAGTCTTATCACATAGATGGAAGCCTCGGCAAAACGTCTACTTATGATATGCAAGTAGCAACATTTAATTCTATATATTTGCTCGCATAGGCAGCTACGAGTACTTCATGCAGAAAGAGATCTTTGAGCAGCCAGAATCTATCCTCAACACGATGCGTGGACGCGTGAACTTCAACGACATGACCGTCGTCTTGGGTGGCATTAATAACAATCTGGTGGATATCAAGCGCAGTCGTCGGTTGATGTTTATCGGATGTGGAACAAGCTACAACGCCGCTATCGCAGTACGTGAGTTAATCGAGGAGTTGACCGAACTACCCGTAATGGTGGAATTGGCCAGTGACTTTCTTGATCGTCGTACACCCGTCTTTCGCGATGACGTCTGCATATTTATCAGCCAGTCTGGTGAGACGGCAGATACGCTGCTGGCATTGAGGTACTGCCTCAAACGGGGCGCTATGACTCTGGGCATCACCAACACGGCGGGGATCGACACTGTCACGGGAGACGCATTGTGGCATCCACATGAATGCAGGACCAGAGATCGGTGTGGCTAGCACAAAGGTACGTGTCTGATGAAATCTAACGAAATTTAGTCAGACGAGCCGTCTGTGGCTCAGATGTACATCTCTGGGTCTAAGTTCAAGACTGACAGATTCAATCATTGGTAATTTTTAATCCGACATTTTCTCCGACCTTGAACGCTACAAGTCGCTCATGCCCATGCGTTTGATGGCATTTAGGCGTACACCAGTCAGATCATTGCCATGGTGATGTTCTCTCTCGTTCTGTCAGCCGATAGAATCTCTCTACAGGAGCGGAGAAAGGAGATTATCGAAGCACTTAGTCGGCTGCCAGGTTGGTAGGCATTTTTTGCATGTCTTGACCAATTCATTGACACTTAACAAACTAAAGCGATGACCTCCTTGCAGAGCAAGTTGACTCAATCCTACGCAAAGATGACGAAATTGTGAAGATAGCTGAGGATATGGTACATGCACGAAGCATCCTTGTGCTGGGTCGTGGATACCACTATGCCACGTGCTTGGAAGGAGCTCTGGTACGACTATCAGTTCACCTACCCTCCACTCACACGACCGCCTTGTGTCTACTTCGGCCCAAATTCACCTCCTTCTTTTCTTTTTAGAAACTCAAGGAGCTCACCTACATACACGCGGAGGGTATTGTGTCGGGTGAATTGAAGCATGGGCCACTGGCGATGATTGACGCCGAGATGCGAATTATCATGATTATCACAAAGGATCGCCTTTATGAGGCAAGCCCTGCGATCACTAGAGCTATCTCAGCGTGCAAAAATATTCTAAGCAAACTTTTTCTGCCTCGATTTCCTTATAGAAAGTTCTCAATGCCCTCCATGAGGTGCATTCGCGTCATGGGAATCCCGTCCTGATTACAAATGAAGACACCGATCCACAGTTGAAGGAGCTGTCAAAGGCGATTTTGGAGATACCTCACACTGTCGATTGTTTGCAGAGTATTTTGGCTGTCATTCCGCTACAGCTACTCTCATTCCATGTTGCTCGGATGAAGGGACTTGATGTGAGTAAAAGTTTAAAAAATATATCTAAAAAGGAATATGCTGCTGTCAATTACCCAACTCATTCTTGTGTTTCAGGTTGATTGTCCAAGAAATCTGGCTAAATCGGTTACAGTGGAGTAAAAACTGATGATAAACTGGATTAATTTAAGTACCCTTTTCCATCAAATTATGACTTGCTGTGCCTTTCCAACCCTTGAAACCATTCCAATTTCTTACCATCCCACGGCATAAGTGCGGTCTTAATGTTATTAGTAATAACAATAATACATTTTTTTCAATGCACAACTTGGTGTCAGTGTGTGCAAAATGAATTAACAATGAGAAAAATTAATAACAATACTTCCGTTGAATCCTCCGTGCCGGTGAAACTGAGACACAACAGCACTCGTGTGGGAAGAGGGTACCGATTATGTCCTTGTAGGGTGAGCGACTTTTTTCTATCCACTAGAGTAGATGCAAATTTACAAAATGAATTCAAGCGTACGCTTCCAAATTGTTTAAGCTCATTGAGCCGTTTATCGTCGGGGATGTTTGATCCAAAGTGTACCCGATCAAGGTAACGATCTCTCATTCCATCCATATTACTAAGTAAAACCTGTGAATTTGGGCACCATGCGGAAGGGTGGTAGTTCGCACATTTAAGGTAGATTGGATTTCTTCGTATTGCACTACATCGGTGATCCCGAATATATTTCCTAACTCGAGAATCAGTCGGCGAATTACATTCGCATTGGATGGCGGGGTAGAATTTTACACATCTTGAATATTAGGTAAACGAACTCTCTTACCCTAGGCAAGATTTAGGATTTTTATATGAGGCTTGATACGTGGTTGCCAATGTGCCATTTGCTTTGTGCATCGCGCTCGGAAAAATAGGTAACTATGGCAACTGGCTACATTGACAAATTAGACAACCTCTTCACAGAATGGCCGCTGAAAGATCGATAACATGAGGTGCTACTCAAAAAAAGCAAAGTGAAATCCAGAGCATAGTAATTGTGTGTCGACTAAAATTTAGATATTTTTAGGCCTGTGGTAACTTTTACAAAATTACAATTAAGGCAATTTAGGGTGCCACTGTAGCATGTTCGTTGCTTTCTTCCTCTTCCTGTTGACGACCCTTAACTAGAGAAGACTCTATTTTCCTTGACATCTTTAATTGATTATAAATGCAGACGAAGGGTAACGTAGTTAACCTTTATGAGATGTCTGCGTCCTCGTCCTCTTTACCTCCGCTAAGTCTTTGCATCGTGTTCGAAGTCCTTTCGCACCACTTCTCTACAAAGCACATCCAAAGAACAAATATTATAGCCGCACTCCTTACAGTCAGTGACCTGTTACAATAAATTAACTATCTATGCAACCATCGAGCTTAGCTAAAGTCTGCTTGTCTGAGAACCTCTTTACTCAAATTCTAAGATATTATAAACTGCTTATTAAACCATATTGCCGCATTTACACTATCTGTTAATAAATTTGACGCGATAAAATGCATCACTGGAAAGATAAAATCACGGTGGCCAAACGTTTCATTGTTGAAATTCTGCAAATGACATCAATGTAGCACCTTTAACCTATTTTCTTGCTTTTTAAATCAAGTATACAAGACCTTTATGTAAGTAAACTTAAATATTTCATGCTGCATCAATTGACCCGGTGTGCGCGTTTCAAAAAACTGTGTCAAGGTTACTGCCTGATTTGGCTGACGGAAGCTGCGTCGTCGTTTTTAGCGTTGCTGCCATTTAGTGTCAACTATGTTTGTACGTGGACCGTTAAGGCGGCTCGTTGTCATCTGTGGCGCTTTTTTTCTCTGCACTCTCTTCACCTACTTTTATGCAACGCGAGGTGCTGTAGACGTGAAAATCTTGCAAGAGAAGTTTCAAAAATTGAACAATGAATTGTATGAAAAGATAAGGTGGGGGCTTCGACACATCGTTGCAGATGTTAAAATGTTTTGCTTTGCTTGCTTCGTTACTTATGCTCCTAAGCTATATGCAATAATATAAACATGAGTCCTTTTTCTTACATTTTTTGATTCAGTTTATTTTTATGTTCCAGAAAAAAGTGGGAGCTGAAGTGTGATCCTCAAGTTCATGCTGTGCGCGCTGACATAGAGGTACGTTTCTCCACCTATCAGTTGGCACTTTTTCACGTTAAATGTTTCACGTTTTTCATCAACGAATTTTAGACTGGCTCCCTTTATGACAATATTTCCTTTAAAAACGAAAATGGTGGCGTTTGGAAACAGGGTTTTGACATAGTCTACTCCCCATCGGATTGGGATAAGCAAAAGCTTGAGGTCTTCGTTCTCCCCCATTCTCATCAAGACACCGGTAGGTTTCAAAATATGGACTGTTTCTTTTATCCTCTTAAACATTTCCGCTTATACCAATCTGATTTTTGACACTTACAATAATATGTTATTTGGTCAAACTCTTATTTATATTCCTCCTTTTTAAACACAGGCTCGAATTTTCCGACCGCTTCATGAATTGCTTGGCGTATCGCCGAATTTTGAGTCCAAATAAGTTTCGATACGAGATTCTTATCGTAGCGGTGAACAGAAGTTGGGATGTGTTGGTGAATCCGACATCAAGTGAACGATCATGGAAAGGGAGAGATTGGATTAGTGGCCAGCACAAGCGATGAGGCCATCTTGAGGTCGTGGCTATTGTGCATGTAATGAAGGCTAGTGGGGCAATCTGTCTGTCTGCTGTACAGCAGTTTAGTTCTAAACACTGACCTCTGCGTTCTCGTGTCAACCCTTCTGGGCCGACTACTGCAAGTCCATTTGATGATGTGGAATCGACAGAGGCTAGGATGCTGATCGACTGCGTTCTAATTTTAACAATATTTTACCAGCAGCATGTAAGGACAGGCATTTGGTGCGTCAAATGTTGGTTAATGCCGTACAACTACGCCCTGGTTTTCTTCCCATTCACTGAGTCTCCTCAGCCCTCTCCAGAGGTTAACTTTAACTTCTAGGCATTTTTTACTGAGCATCTCGAGTTTGTTTAACGTTATTATTTCTGGGCTCAAAATCGGGATGATCAATGAGAGATGATGTTTTTCAACAGCCTCTTCGCGTGTTTTCCATTTTTCGGCCTTTTGCGACAGTCGCCTCCTTTTATGATTTTTTATTAACTATTAACTCTCACTTTTGTGTATTTTTGAAAAGGTTTATCAGTGCACTCACTGATTTTACGTTCAGGATGCTTTTAAAGGTGTTTTGAGGCGAATGAACTCAAACGCGATTTTATTACAAGCGTGCCTTAGCCTGCATAATAATGTGCATGGCTACAAGCTTCTAGAGTTTCTAAATATGGCTTATTTTTGTCTTCAAGGGTGGATAAGGACGCTGGACGAGTACTTCGCGGAAAGTACGCATCGGGGCCTGGATGCTACTGTCGATTTTCTTGGCAAGAATTCATTTGCTCGCTTTATCTACGCCGAGGTTGCCTATTTGGACAAGTGGTGGAAAGATCTTTCTCCGTCAGTGCGAACACTCTTCACCAAGTTAGCGTTCCCCAACATCTGCAGAAAAAATCAAGTGCATTCATTAAGGGCAAGATGATGACAACCGTCTGTTTCTTTTCCACCATCTAGGCTTGTCCGCGATGGTCAGTGGGAAATCGCCACCGGCGGTTGGGTCGTGCATGACGAGGCCCTGACCCACTATGGTGCAGTCATATCCCAACTCATTGAAGGTCAACACTGGCTTCTTGACAACATTGGCAAGTGATCATTATCATGTGAGGGCCCTATGATCCCCGATTGCGGCTACATATTGTTCCATCCTTGTCTTCAGGCGTTGTGCCAAATGTGAGCTGGGTGATAGACGTGTTTGGTCACAGTGCAACAGCACCCTACATACTACGCAAATCGGGCATAAGAAATGCCCTCATTAATCGTGTTCATTATGAAGTCAAAAAGGCCCTAGCCAAAGCGCAAAATCTCGAGTTCGTTTGGCGCCAGCCCTGGGGTAAGAAGGTGGCTTAAAGTTCATCCCCTCCCTCCAACAGATTTGTCTGGCGAAACGGAAGTTTTTACGCATCTTATGCCCTTCTACGCCTATGATATTCCACACACTTGTGGACCCGATCCCAGCATCTGCTGTCAGTTTGATTTTATGCGGGTTGTTTCGGGATGTCCATGGGGCATTCGGCCGATGTTGATCACACCATCGAATGTACAGGCTCGGTAAGTCTAATCAGACCTTTTTGTAGGGGTGATTTGACATGAGAATATCCAAAATACTAGAGTCATTAAATCAAATCATAGCTAATATCAGTGCATTGTGGCTGTAATTTGTTCCCCAAACATAGCAGCTTAAGGGGTCTAAATTTGATGAGTTAGAGGGTTAAGCATGTTCACGGACATTGTTGACTGCTCAATCCCGGGTCCTCATTTCGGCAAATCCATTTTCGCTACATCCGACATGCAACCTTGTTTATCCAATCCGAAGTGTGCACAGTAATTTCCATCACGTAGCTCGTAAGCTCCGTTCTTCTTTGCCAAGAGCCGAATTACTGGTGGATCAGTATCGTAAGAAGGCAAAGCTATTCAAAAACGGCAATGTTCTGTTGGTGCCTTTGGGAGACGATTTCCGCTTCTTGACCTCGAAGGAATGGAATGTCCAGGTCTCCAACTATCAAATGCTCATGGATCACATTAACCGCAATGCATCCTACAACATGCATGTGAGTGGGTCTCAAAATCCATCTCTTTTACACCTTAAGCTCCTTATTTTCAGCTTCGAGTGTGTGAGTGTGGTTGCAACCAAGGAGGGTGATTCCTTCAACTCTGCGTTTGCATTCTTATTGCACAAACTAGGGTGTACTAGGAGAACATGTGATACGTTTTACTGAAGAGGCTCTCGGTAGCTTGATGACCCCGCCTGCCTCTTTACTTCCACAGCCTCGACCAAACTAATCGTGAAGAATTTCTGTCTGAATTACTCACTTGGGGGGGGGGTGTGAACTCAAACGTAGGCCTTTGGCAGCATCCCGAAGGACTTGCATGCTAGTAGCGGAGGTCCATGTTCACCGACTTCCGTGGCTTTTGTCTGTTATGTCTCCCTTGGGTGTGGATGAAGCTCGCTGCAATTAATCGCAGCAACTTATAGGGGGCCGGCATCAACCTACATGCCTGCATTTATCAAGCACAACTGTATGCACCGGTCGACACAAAGCCATCTATTTGTACTTCATACCATTCTCTTGCTCATCTGAACACTAGCACCAGGGCATGCCGCTCGAACGAACCTAGAGCCCAGTTTCCGGCACCTCTCAGTTGCACTTGTTGCTGTGGTTTTGAAGGGAAGGCGCGGTAGCAAAACGTTTTTCTCCAGAGGTAGACAAAACCGTGAAATTCAGTAGCGGTGATGAATCACCCTAGCATAGGTCAACTAAGATCAAGCCGTCCACGTCTTTTTCATCTTGAAGCATTACGGTGTACTGGTAAAATGGCGTATGTCATTTGACTACAGAGACAACTATTTTCGAACATCAGGAAGTTTTTAAACTAGCAATTGGACTACTTATTACAAATGTAGTGACTCCTGTTCCACACGTCATCAGGCATTGTCGTTTCACCTCCGATCCAAAGTGTTGATAACACGAGGGTTTGCCATTTCTACCCGTAGATTCGGTTTGGAACGCTATCGGAGTACTTTAATTTACTGCATTCGCGGAGTAAATTGGAGGACTTTTTTACTTTTACTGGTGACTTCTACACCTACTCGGATTTGGACGATGACTTCTGGAGTGGATACTACACCAGCCACGCCGCCTTCAAGTCCATGTCACGTTTCGCGGAGGCCGAAGTGAGGTGGGTCTCAACCTCGTGTCTGGCGCATTTTACTATCCTATGGGCTTCCTTCGAAGCAAGGTCTTAGACTATGTCGTTCATCCATCCCTCCATCCATCCATCCATCCATCCATCCATCCATCCATCCATCCATCCATCCATCCATCCATCCATCCATCCCTCCATCCATCCATCCATCCATCCATCCATCCATCCATCCATCCATCCATCCATCCATCCATCCATCCATCCATCCATCCATCCATCCATCCATCCATCCATCCATCCATCCATCCATCCATCCATCCATCCATCCATCCATCCATCCATCCATCCATCCATCCATCCATCCACCAGTCAATTCATCTCCTATTCACCCATCGTTGCATTCACCTCCATATTCACTCAAGCATTAATTTTTTCTCCAACGCAAAGTCCAAAGTCCCGTTACTTAGTTGTTATTTTTTACTTAGAGGCATCTTTTATGCTGAATTTCGTGTCTGTCATTTACTTAATTGCAAGTCGTATCTCACGTTTTCGTCAGCTTCTATTGACGTGTTGGTCACACAGTCGTTCTTAACTACCTTTCAAATTTCGTGTATCTTCGACGACGGCTTCAAACTCCAATCGTTTTTACTTGAACAGACTTGAAGGTGCTAGACAGTTTTTTTGGAAATGTGGCAGGTCCTTAAAACTCATAATCCCATTATATCCATTGAAACGGTTAGTTGAAATGATAATCAGTAGCTCTATGCCTCCCAACATCACCGTTTTGTGGGCGTATTTGAATAGTGCATTGTTGATCTTGATGTTAGGAATTGGAGATGAGTCCTTCCTAGTGGTTGGCCTCCCGCGCCCGACTTTCCAAAGCCATCAATTGATCTCTTTGCACGCATTGAAGCCTATAGAGCTTTTGCTTGATCTATGAGGACGCCGAGAGAGAGACGAGTTGGGCATTAGTTGCAGGGTAGAGCTCGGTGGCACTTTCTCAAGGCTGGCTCTTCCTTTCACAGAAATGCTGACATTCTCTTCTCCATCGCAAGTCATTGGTTACTCGGAGCGGACAAAGTCACAACACTACTCTCTGGTCTGTATAATCAACTCACCGTGGCTAGACGAAATCTCGCCCTCTTCCAACATCACGACGCCATCACGGGCACTTCAAAGTCCCACGTCATGGCGAACTACCACAGCAAGTGAGCTTGTTCTCTCATTCCCTCATTCAGTTAAGCCTTCGCAACTCCGTTCTTTATTCTATCTCTATCATTTCTGATTGTCTGATTAAAATGTCATCTTTAAAAAACCTTGAACTCTTTCATTTGCGTCACAGACTAGACGAAGCTATCCGCTGTGCACAGAACGTTTCTGCCTCCAGTGCTGCTTTCCTTCTCGGCTACGAGTACCCCGAAGTGTGCTCGGCTCTTGAACTTGAGCTTTCCACTGGCACACCTCCAGTCCTCCTTTCTGCCAATCCGAGTTGGAGTGCTGGTTCCATACCAGAGCTCTTTGTTCTAACTCTTGAGAATCTGGAGGATGTCAAAACACTCTACCTCTTCAATTCCCTCCCTCGTCCTCGCGACCACATCCTCCGTCTCCAAGTTAATATAACACGTCTTCTGTTTACCATCGGGCATCAGGTCAAGCAGCCACAAACGATTTCAATAATAGTTCAACTTGAGAATCCCAACACTCAGAATTTGGTTCAGCTAGAACCCTGGGACACCATCCAAAAGTCTAACTCGTCTACCCCTCTATTCCACCTATCCGCAGGTCCCATCCACTTGCAGCCGTTGGAATTGGTGCGAGTCACTTTGAAACCGGTATCCGTGGCCTCACAAAGCCCTGCTGTCATTGTTGTCAAACCCACAATCTATCGATCCAATCCACTTCCGTAGGTGGATGCATTTTGTTCACGCATCTTGTAGCGCCTCTATTGCCATGTTCTACGAGCAAGATCCGATACATTCTCTCATTCCCAGACTTCAATCCAATCTACTGCAGTTGATATTTGATACGAAAACCGGTTTCTCACAGGTAAGAGGGAGATTCTTGTCTTGAACTTCCTCACCTTTGTATTTGTCAAGGCGCTGTTTAACAAGATGACAGGAGAGTCGCACAAGTTGGCGATTAGCATTGAGATGATGAAGGCTGCCTCGGAACCGACTCGTGCAGGAGCTTATATTAGTGCCCTGTTTGCTTCCAAGGAGGTTCGTTTGATGAATTTCCATGTATTACTGACTTCTGCTTTTGTGGTTGAAATTTTGGCTCTTTGGAAGGCTCTAGAAGCTTGCTTGTTATTGGGCCTGTGTGTTGGGAAGGTGGAGTCCTGTTGGAGCTTCTTTCGATTGTGGACCTGACGGCTGCGGATTGCATGAGAAGGAGACGTCTTTGGGGGGTGGGGCTTGGAGGCTAAACGGCCTCTTCTGTGCCGCGAGTCGATGGTGAGGAGGTGATGAAAGCACTATTTTGTTTTTCATTTCCAGCCTCTGGCTAGGGAACCCCTCATCTTGCGGGTTCTCCGCGGTCCCTTGACTGAGGAGGTCACGTCCTACTATTCTCAGGTGAAACATACCCTTCGCATCCATAAATTCAGTCAGTCTCTTGCACTCTAATCCTTCCACGCTTCCTTTTATCCTTCTTGTTTCTCTACTTGATCCTTCTGCTTTCAAGACACTCCCGCTAATGTGGCATTGGAAGTGGAGAACGTTGTCGATCTCACCAGCATAGCGGCAAGCGTGGAAATGGTGATGGTCATTCAGACGGACATTCAAAATACAAAAGGCACCTTCTTCACCGACTCCAACTGCTACCAGGTAAGACGATGCAGCTGTGTTCCTTGTGGTAACTCCTTTGGTTCCCTTGAATGCTGACTAGTCGCTAAGGTAGTAGGATGAATGCGCGTCATTAGAAAGGCTGTCAGCTATTCCAACAGTGATAGAACATGCCGTAATTGTCTTCGTGAATCTTGAAAGCCTTTTCCTCTGCAAGAATTTGTTTGGAAGGTTCGTTGAGGACTGTACACTCCTCCCACGTGGAGCATGCCCTGTCCACCAGTCCCTTTCCTTAGACAGTGGGTCATCAGTTCCAAAGATTGTCTGCACGAGAGTGCCAACCTTGAGATGTTCTAGAAGGTTCGGGTTCTGGTCACCAGCTAAAAGGGAACTTCAAGAGCCCCTCAAACCGGTGTTCCAGGCATCTCGAGCAGTGCCAATTCAAGGCTCGTTCCATCGATGGTGGAAATTGCCCTTCTCTCACCTTGAGCGCTCTCAGCTCCATATCCATACGAAATCATTCACTTTGTAGATGATCCAACGCAAGTACTACACTAAAATCCGCCCATGGGGCAACATCTATCCCATGACTTGCGCCGCCTACATTGAGGACAGCCATCATCGTGTCACCCTCCTGTCGGGGCAGTCAGTTGGCGTGATGGCCGGTGAGAACCCGGGTGAAATTAAAGTCTGGTTGAACCGAAAAGTTCTCTCCAACGATAATCGTGGATTGGGCGAGCCCCTGACCTATGTCAAACCAAGTCGGTCCGTCTTTCGCATTCTCGTGGAACGCATATCACCGCCTGTTGAAGATCTTCAAGCCCGTGTCGCCTTTGTGGTTGGTTGTCTAGCCTACTTGACGCCCATCTTGCACTACTTAAATGGGACATTTTTTTATGCAGTCGTTTGATTCACCTTAAAGCCTAGTCTCACCACGGAGGCTCACTACGTTCACAGCGATATGACCTTCCCTGCGGCTCAATTTATAATCAACTTCAACCCCTCTCTATTGGTCACCAACCGACAGTTGATGGAGTCGACAGGACTTCCCTGTGACTGTGATTTAGTCACACTGAAGACGTTCTTCAGTAAATCTGAGAGGTATAATGGTAAGTTTAGACTTTGAATTGGTTATTAGGCGCCTTGAGCATAAAATATTTCTCAAAACTCAGCGAGAGGGCGGAACAGGAGAGGTAGCGGTGGTTCCATTTTCCTCACCCACCTCACAACCACATTACAGACCTACTAGTTGATGCAGCAAATAAAACCATCACTCTACTTGAGTAGGACTTGTTCGGGCATTCAAGTTGAAAAAAAGAGGAAAAATAACGAATTTTGGTTTTGGTATAACTCAGCTGCTACTGAAATGCAATTTCAGTAGGACCACGCAGAAGGTTAATCTGTAGGACTATTTTAATGGACATATTGACCTGTTATATGCAGGTTGTGCGTTTGCGTAGTACATTTTCTGCTAACGAATTGCACTTTCTTGAACTTACTTAGCATTTCCTGATGCTACAGCACAAATAGTCTCGTTCCTATTTGGTGCCTTAGTCCTAGCGCTATTTATGCTTCCATTTGCGTAGGGCTTAACAGCATGCCAGGCAGCCAACTGGGAGTGATTCTCCACCGTACCGTGCATGCATGTGGTACAACCTACCTTTGTGATTCTGTCTGCGATTGTCCTTTCTCGGAGCAATTTTCGGTTCGTCAGTTGTTACTACTCATTTGTGTAAATTAATTTCATACACCTTTTTTATGGACCTTTAAAATCAACTGGTTTGTTAGCGATACTGCAGCCCTCTCGCCGACTTTGCAGGCGAACCTGGGGGTGGCTTTATCATAAGGTCAATTGGCGGTGTAGCAGAAACTCTACACCTATCAAAGGGCGGCACTCAGCTTCCTGTTTTTATCTATCTATGGCGATAGTTCCCTATCAAAGTACGTTAGACGCCTTCGTGTGGAAGTAGTTACAAGTGAGCCACAGTAGTTTGCGCAATTGATGCCTCTTGGAGGTGTGGCGCCTTTCCGTCTCTTCGGCTTTGTAATCGGGCGGTCTGATACGTTCCTTCGCTTTGCTTTCTCCTTTTCATCCCATTACCCTTTAGATTCGATGGTCTGACGTCTTCCCCAATCTAGGCCCCAAGATGGCCGTAAGGACACCAATAACACTGATTCCCGACAAGTCGAAGTCTGTGCCACCTGATGCGGACATCGTTATCGGGAGGATGGAGATGGAGGGCTTCCTTCTAGTGCCTTCCAAAACGTAGGTCTGCAGCCAGTCTAGGTGGAAAAAAAATAGCAACATTTTGTCTTTCCTTCGTACGTATGAGGGTGTGAAGTTAAAGCTAATAACCTGGCTCCTTTTTTTGGATATGCACTGTTACCTCTTTTTTAAAGTTTATGCAATGCTTGAAGTATTCTAGTCTCATTTTGGGAACCTTTTTGGTGTGTTTGCTTCTTGAGGAAGGTTTTGGGAATTGGGAATGGGCGTGTGTATGCGTGCGGACAGAAGAAGATTAGTGCGTCCTTGATGCATGTGGAGCCATGGTAACGCCATTTGTTCCCTAAGGTCACACTTGGATGGCGTGTATGCCCCATCTACTGGTAGATTATGGTAACGCCATATCGTGCCACAAGTGACTTGCTTTTTCTTGGCCTCAGAAGGAGAGGACTGTTGGGGTTTTGAGTGCTGCAGTGGATAATGATCACCCGGGCCTCTGTTGAGAGGCACATGGAGAAATGGTGCAGGAATGCGAACCGTTGGTTGCTTATTGAAACTGTTTTTAGTGCTAATACGATGGTGATGGTTCAGCGCGGAGAAGGGAGTGTGGCATGTGTGCAACTGTCATGAACCTGTCCTGGTGGCGTCAATTAAGGTGACATTGACGGCAAGGGCATTGCACAGAAGAGCAGATAGTGAGACTGATCACTAGATAAAGGACCAGAGGTAAGATTAGAGGAGCTTTGGGTGCACGATGGCCTTTTAATAGTACAGGCATTGCTGTTGCGACCGCATACAAGCTGTGGCAAACAGTTTGTGTGCCTCAAATGTGTTTCTGCTGTACCCTAATTCTGCCCGTCTGTCAGCACAGATGGGCGGTGGGTAAACGTCTACTACACCGATTGGTCAGCTGAAAAGGAAAAGTTCTGTGGGAATCAGGGGCTTGTTGGATCACAGGCACTGGAACTGACAGTCTTTGGAATGCGGCCACTGAGGGTTGCGCATCCACTAGGCGCTCAGCGAAGACTATCACTGCGGCGTCCTGAGTCTCCCTCGATGGGAGGGAATGTAGCTGCTGGCATGGCCTAAAGGTCACCAAAGTGGTCGAGGGCCAAAAGGCAGCCTAAACAAGCAAAGCATTATGTAACTCTTCCCTTCTCTGGAGTGCCGTCTCCAACGCTTCTCTTAGTAGATCTGCTACGTTGCCCTTCACAGCTTAATTAGTGCTGCCCGTGATCGCCCGATTCGTTCTCTCTACTTGTCTGTTGCCCTGGGGGTGTCCAGGAGTCGTGCGTGTTGTTTTGATTCCAAGTGTGCGGCACAGTTCTGCGAAGAGCCGACTTTCTGCATTAAGGCCTTGGTCGCTATGGACTGATTCAGGCACTCCGTGCTGGCAAATCCAACGGTTGAAGAAGGCTAACGCGACTATCTCGGCATCTTGTGACTTCATGGGTTCTGCCTCAGCCACTTTCGTGAAGTAGTTCACCATAACCAAGATACATCGATTCCCCCTCTTGGTCAGTGGAAGGGAGCCCATAGTGTCTACACCGACTCTTTCGCCTGGAAACCCCGCAGTCATAACCTGTAGGAGTGAGATCGGTGTGGAATGTGCGTTCCTGAAGCTGCTGCAAGTAGTGCAGGTTCGGCAGAAGTCGCGGACGTCGGAAAGAAGCGAGGGCCACCATTATCGTTTGTTTGAGGCTTTTACCATCTTTATCATGCCCATGTGGCCCAATTGTTCATGCAGCTCTTGGAGGACCGTTTGAGTTAAGGAGCCCGGGACGACCAAGCGTTTGGAGAACCGGTTATCTTCTTGGTACCATAAGATCTCACCTTCTAGGGCGAGTTTGGACCATTGTTGCCATATCTGTCTAGTGGTCTTGCTGGACGACTTCATCTCTTCCGCAGTAGGCTTGAACGAGGAGGACAGGAACCTGTCGTACACCAAGCATGTGTCAGGATCGGTGCTCTGCGTGTTTCTCTATTGGTTTCTCGTTGGTTCGCTTAAAAAGAGGGCACCTACTATCCCGTTTTGTTTTTCCGCTGGAAGTTGTCTGCGGGATAATGCATCCGCGTTGCCATGCGAGTTTCCTCTTTGGTACTGTGAAGTGAAGTCGTACTGTTGCAATTCTTCATACCAGCGTGCTACCAAGCGATCAATTTCTTTCATTGTCTTTAGCCAAGCTAGCGCCTGGTGGTGGTGGTCTGTCCGCACTATGAACTTCTTTGCCGGTAAGTGGTGTTTGAAGTGCCGGACCATTGTGCAGATGGCGAAAAGTTTGCGCTCAGTTGCGTTCTTTTGTCGCCTTGTTTTGTTCAGCCTGGCGCTAGCGTAGGCGATGACGTGTTCTCTGCTTTCTTTGTCTCTTTGTGAAAGCACACCTCCCACCGCCACGTCACTGGCGTCAATCACGAAGGGTGGTACATTGTCTTCAAAGTTCGGTAAGACCAGAATCGGGGCGGAGCACAGCATTCGCTTCAACTTTTTAAAAGCCTCGTCCTGTTCGGTCCCTTGTTTTTCCGTCAGTTTGTACAGTGGACTGGCAACCCTAGCGAAGCCCTTAACAAAGCGCCTGTAGTAGTTTGCCAAGCCCAGGAAGCTGCGGAGTTCTGTCTGGTTGGTCGGTGTTGGCCAAGTTCTTACCTGTTTTGCACGATCTTCTGTGACTGCCATCCCCTTAGAAGAAAGCGCATGCCCTAAGAGGGTGACTGACAGGCGAAGAAAATGGCATTTCTTTGGATTCAGAGTCAGGCCTGCCTCCTGTAGGCGGACCAGCCCCAGTTTGAGGCTGGCGTTGTGCTCATGAATGTCCCTACCGAAAAAAAGGATGTCATCAAGGTGGATTATGCAGTGTTTCGGAGAGAGCCCAATTAACGCTGTCTGCATCAGTCGCTGGAAGGTGGCTGCGGCATTGCAGAGGTCGAATGGCATCGTCTGGAATTCGCAAAGGCCGTTAGGCACCATGAAAGCCGTCTTCCCTCTATCTCTGTCTGCTACCCCTACTTGCCAATACCCAGATTTACAATCCAGTGTGGAGAACCACTTTGATCCATGCAGCGGATCCAAAGCGTCGTTAATATGCGGCAGTGGGAATGCGTCCTTCTTAGTTAAGGCATTTAGCTTTCTGTAGTCAATGCACAGCCGTAGACTACCGTCGCTTTTCTTTACCAACGCAATCGGGGAAACCCAGATGATCTGGATGGCTTGATCACCTCGTCCTTGATCATCTCATTCACCAAGCAGTTCACTTCTTCTGGGGGGAGCGGAGGGGGAGGAGGAGGAATACGTCTATGAAGCTGCCAAACAGGTCTAACCTTCGCCCAAGTTTCGTTCCTTGCTAAAAGAACATGTCTAAATACTTGCTCAGGAGGAAGTGCAGCTCCTTTCTCTCTCCTTTAGTGATCTATGTCATCTGGGAGCAGAGTTCGTCCAAATAGCTGACTTGGATGTCTGCCGCATAGATGAGGACACTGCAGATTTCGTCCGCATCCCTTAGCGATAAAGGCATAGCGGAAGCGGTTTCTTTATGCTGCGGTGAGGTAAGAGTGTCTTCGGCGAAATTTAAAAGACCCGGGACTTGTGGAGGAAGTCTACGCCTAGTATTATGTAATTCAAAACACATGATAAATTGAACCTTTTGAGTTTCCGTATCTAATGAGACTGTTAGCGACTTCTCGTCCCGCACTTTCATCTTTAATTTAAGTAAAAAGTAGAGACCGGGTCTAGGAATAAATCTGCATGAGCAAGATCGGTGCCACGCTCATCATTATCACCACGCTGTTCCGCCATCGTGTTTAAAATCCTTTCCAACCACCCCCTTACAAAGTGCATTTTAAAGAACATGCACATTACTGGTCAAATTATAAGTATCGATGATCTCTGCAAAAAGTCCCAACTGAAGGTGTCAACCAATCATTTCATCATGGCGTGTTAAGTTAACTCACAAGCAGTTTTCTTTTTATGCTCTTATTTATAGGTTTTTTGCCCCGCCTGGCCACGGCTGCTTTTAGCCCACCATTGCCCATTTCTGCCCTTCAGGTGATTGGCTTACCTAAAGGTCAAGATAACCAAAAATTCAAATCGACCCGTCTTTTTTGGGCCTTCTTAGGAGTTCCTAGAAAACAACATTACAGAAGGCTATTTGAAGTTTTACAATAGATTTATAATTTAGAGATTTAAGATGACAGAAACATTGTAGTGTCTTATAAGGCTCCATTCTTAAATGGTAGGGAGATTTACTTAGCAGAAATCGCGGTCAAAACCACAACGATTGGCGTTGCTTTACACGTAAATATTTATTTGAGCTGCTGCACATGGTTTATTTTGTTAGGCGGATGGCAAAGTGAACTAACGAATGTCGAGCGAGTGAATGATTGCTGGAGCAACCACCATTAAGACAAACGAATGAAGCATTAAAAAGACGAAACTAAAAGGCCTAACGAAAAAAAGCAAAAAAAGCTTGGTTTATAGAAAAAATTGGTTTGAGCACAATTATTTTCACATTATCTCTAATTTTTTATCCGTCATGAACCAGTAATTGATGCGTTTTTACTTTCATTGCTGAACATGGTAAAATAATGTAATTTAGCGTAAGCTCTTGCGAATACTACATGAATGCCTTTTTAATTGTTCAGCATTTTCTGCACTGAAAAACGCATTGCAATAAAATTTATTCTACATTATTGGTGATAGTTAATTAGCCGACCTAATCTAGTTGGCAACGTTTATATTTGTCAAAGGTTACGACGTGTTGAAGGTCACAAAATTTGGTCTGCAAAGACAGCTTGAGTCAAAAAGCGGGTTTAGCACGAACCCGTTGTTCTAAAACGTTTGTTAACAAGCAGTGGTATAAAACTTTTTGGACAGCGATTTAAATGTCTTTTTCTCGAATGCGAATTTTCGACAAGGGAACTAGCGGTGGTAATTGCGCATTGAGTTTGATAGCGTGCATTAGTCAGTTGTGGTGACGGCAGAAGCACTATTAATAGTTGGATTCGGCAATAGGTTTGCGCTAAGTACCAGCTTTTATTTAAAAAGTCGGTTGCAGGGATTGTAAATTGAACATCATGCAAATACCTCCTAAACAAGGTGCGTGTAGTACACAAATATTTACGTTAGCTAAAAGCGTGCCAACTTTTTGGGAGATTTTCGCTCTTTTACATCAAGAGATGATCAAATGCTTAGGACCATTTTGTGAATGCATTGGTTGCTTACGAGCTTGGCTGCTCTGCTGTAGACTAAGGGTCACATTACAGGTGGTCAGTTACCTTGGACAAGATCCCAAATATCTTCCGCTATGCTGTTGAACATTCCATCCCCTAAGCGTGCTCGACGCCCTATGTTCATAGACTGACACCCGTGGGGTCGGATTGTAGGTCACTGCCCTCACAAGGTGTACTCGCTATGGCTTTCGTTGTAATTAGAACTCAAGCCAACTCCCATATCTGGCTACCGATTTACAATTCAGATGCCGTTAAAATTACTGACCAAATTACGATATATTGTTTACTGAAATAATATCAGTAGGGAATAGGTTTAACTTTTGCAGTTTTGGCAGGCACTCATTATATATTCTTTTTCAAGGGAACCAAGTGAAATATGCAATAGCCAGGTGACATGCATCCATAGAATGCCTTTTAACTGTTCACCATTTGGGTCAGTGGTCTCCAGATTACCACACATCACTTCTAGACACGAACAAATTTTTGACCATAACATTCTATCACTATTATAGTGGTAAAAATTTGACTTGAGAACGTGCCATTGTTAAAGCACATGCATCTATCAAATCATAATTTCGTGACTACGCACCTAGCACAGTACACTTGACCCAAACTTGGACCGCTGCCATGAGCTGAGACGGCACTGTCACTTAAGGTGCTTAATGACCACTCTTTGTGCTGTTACATAATTTGCAATTCTTGTTTGCTCAACTTCACAAGCACCGCAGAAAGCAGTAAGAGCAAAACGATACAAGGAATAGAGTAACGCTGCTGAGCTCTAATGCAGTATGGTGAAGCAAACTCCTTAGGGTGGATTGTGACCCCACATTTTAGCACTGCATGATGTCTACTGCTAACAACTTTGAAGCCTTTGCCATGTCTTACAGTCATTATATTGGCTCTGAGTCCTGCAATGCAAGTTTTTGATAGCTTTGGATAGTGTTTATGAGTTTGGATGGCCACAAAATGCACCGTCCCTCTCGGGACCAAGGCAGGTGGAGCGTCCTTAAATCGCCTATTACTTACTCCGTTATTCCTTGCCAATGGCTTGTTTACTTTACAATCAGCCATGTTAGCGTCAAGGTAAGGCGGCGATCACTTCTGGATGATGTGTTCCTGGAAGGGACGTAGAGGGTGGTGGTGTGGGAGCCGTTTCTTTCCCCTCTCTAGTCCATGGCCCTGTCATGAGGGAGATAGACTGATCGAGCATCTCTTGTGCCTTTGTCGTCATCCTGAACCCACGTGCTGCTTCCAGAACCCTGATCTAGCCTACGAGCAGCTCTTATCATAAGTCTAATAAAAGAGACGCGGTAGACTTCCACAGACTATCCAGGCATTCGTCTTGCTCTTCAACGCACGTAACAGTTGGCCGCTCGACCTAGTTTTTAAGTAGCTGCCACATTTGCCCTCTCCGACAAAATATTCACAGGCATTGTGCAGTATCGCCTCCTGTACGGCGGCACATGCCAAACGGGGTCAAGCTGCATTGATGCTTGTAATCCTGGTCCATGTCCCCATCCACTTCACTTCTTTCCTTCAGCTGCTCACTAAACTTTGAAGCCCCTTTTGGTTGTCTAAGTGATACTGTGGTCCGATAAATAGGTTGGCATGAAGTGCTTCTCTCTTCGTGATGCCGCTCAGCTTTTACAGTCGCTGTGCGCCATGAGAGAGAGTCGGCAGCTTCTTTCACCTCAAAGACCTTTATTAGGGTGGAAGAGAGCTTGACTAGATGGATAATTGGACGCGTGATGGGCACGGAATTGAAGAGGCATTGGATGGATGGATGATTGCATGCATGAAGGATGAACGGCTTGATAGGGGATGGAAAGTTTGAACGGAAAGTAGCGGTGAAAGAGAAGTGGGCAGTGGAAACCGTGTGGCCAGCTTAATGGCCACAAAAACGGAATGATAAGAAAGTGGGGACGAACCCTCTGCAAGATGGATGGGTGGACTACACTCGAATGGAAGACTCACAGCAGGTGGAGGAACTGTGGAACTGATGGCCGATTAAATGCACCTAACGCCGACAAGACGCTGCGTAGTTCTTAAAGACAAACCGGAAGCCAAAATTACTCCAAATTTAACCGCAATTCGACCATTTCATTGATTACACAAAACCCTTGCCGATACTACTTAAATCAATGCATCCCGTCTGGCGGCATTGGTGCACACCTTCACAATTTATGCGCAATCTCTACTGGCTACCTTCCCTGCGTCCAATAGGATTGTGGTGCAGCCAATTTAAAGTGGTCACACTTTAAACTCGTGGTAAAAATGTGGCACCTCTACGGACTTCTCGTAGTCACATTGCTGGCCATGTTGCCATCAAATGCTAAAGGAGCTTATGAGTAAGTTTACCCTGCTCTTTCATGGTACTCTTTTTTTTCCACACTTTTGTGCCTGAAATTCCTTGCTTTGCCCAACTTTGCAAGTTGGTTCGTTGATGGTTCGGTATCCCTTGATGCTCATTGCCGACACTCTCACCATCACCTCGAGCCACCAAGTCGATTGAGGTGGTTGTAGCTCCATTAGTTCGTTGTCATGGCAACAAATGTAACGTTTGTGGACAAATCAGCACAATATGCTCTCTTCTAGTTCTGTAAGATGCATCAAACATCGTGTGGGCTTTGACAACTTTGACATTGAAGCACATTTGAAGCGCAAAACTGATTTGCTGCCATCAGACAGTTTATGCCGTAGCATGTGCGTGGAGGCCTGCGAGGAGTGCAAATTCCTTGTGTTCAAGTTGTTTTGACATGCCAATTGTCATGCTAGTCCCGGTTGTTGCTCCGTTTTAGGGAGGAAGAACTGGTGGCTCTTGTGAGCCGGGTTTGGGACGCGGACCCAAATCGACTTCAGATTGGCAAAGACCTAAAACTGAATTTGCAAGGTGAGAAATTTCTGGCGCAGTTGACAGTCTTAAAGTGTAGACATGATGCCCCTCGTTCCCACCTTAAATGCTACCCACAGGTCGCTGTTGTGCTCTGAGTGACACCAAACCCATCGAAGAGCGTTAGAAATACACGACACAAACTTCATCTCTAATCCGTTGATGTGTTAGCTCGATCTTTCTCATCCAGATCATGTGTAAATTGCATTAAGGAGGGAGACTTCAAGTCCGTAAAAATAGACACCAAAAGGAAAGAAATTTAATTGCTCATTTGCCCTCTTGTCGACTGAAAGACGCGATAATGACTTAGGAGACTTTTCCGCTTTCCTTGGGCGCAAAATTTGATCCACAGTTTGGGAGAGTTGTAAATTTGGATGGGAATCGTTTAAAGTTAAGCTCTGCAAGAACAGCCCAGGCATCTTGTCAACCTTCTCTTATGCAAATTCTCCTAGACGAAAGATCTCTCATGTCATTACTTGTATCGCTGTTTCTCCATGGAATTAGGGATTATCAATGAGAAGGATCCCGGTCGTGATGTCGCTCCCATGCCGCTATTTCAAGGTGTCTCGAAGTGCATGAAAAGAAACCCCGTTGCCAGTGGCAAGTTGAACTCTTTCACATTAATAGTTTTATGCCTTAGTAAACAGGTAGACAGTAGGTTGTGGCAAAGAGTCTGTGTTCCATTCATCGTAGCTACAAAAGCCTTCTTCATTAACTGCAATGCTGTAGACATCAAAAATGAGAATCAATGGGATTTGGAGTTATAGTATGTGTATGGTCCTACTGATGACACCTTGGTGAGACGTTGTGAATGCTTTAGCTTTTATCGCACTTCTGGACAACTACGAGCATCGTGTCGGCTTCTCCGAGGTGGAGACACCTCAAGAGAGGGCAGAAATTCAACGCTTTTTGGACGCTGTTTTGAGCACTCCAACGATGAGAAGTTTTTACAACTATTTACTAAACCTCAGACTTGTTAGTCCAGTGATCTCCGAATTCAAGGAAGAGTTGTACAGGATCTGGTTTAAACCTTACAAACGAATAAGGTAAGAATATCATTCATAATGTTGAATCATAACTGAAGAATACATTTCGTAACAAATTAAGCAGTGAGCCAATTTTATCCACGCAGTAGAAAACAAATGCAAGTCAGCAAAGGAATAAAAGCAACTCAGCCTACGAAGCAGTTTCGTATGGTAACAAACGGCATCATTCCAAATACGGCGTTAAGCAAAAAGATTAAAAATTTGTATTTAATAATTCCTTAGCTTGGCATTATTATTATTATTATTTTTTGATTTATTCTATTTTAATGATGATAGGAGGGGCGATTCCTCCCCATTCGAACACGTTTTTGTTGGTGAGACAAAACAGAAAAATGTGATCGGCATGCACAACTGGATTACGTTCTGTCTAAACGAAAAGGAGGGAATTGTTGATTACTACGGACACAGTCGCCCAGTAAGTAAATTAAAGATTTTCTATTCATTCAGTAGGAATTTTGGTCGTTTATTTAACTTCTTCCTTGACCAAAAGTCGCAACTCTGATGAAGGGCGAGCCATCAACATATTTGATTAAAATAAACAAGTCATAAGAGCGGCTATGCAAATTCATATGGAGTAGAAAAATCTTTGACAAATTAAAAAACAATAAAGTTTTCCATGGGCAGAAATTTATTTCAGTGAAAAGCTAAAACCGAAGCAATCTTGAAACTGTTGTGCGTTTGTTCCGATTGTTTATTGTAAGGTTAGTTGACTTCGATTTCCGCATCGAAATTTTCGTACGTCAAAGCCCTTTTTGTGTCAAGTATAAGGCGTACATTTTCAGGGGTGATGACACCCGATAGATGTAATCAACCCACTTTATTCTACAGCACGAAGTTTGAGTAGCCTTAATTTCAATGTCAGAATGACCGCAGCGCAAATATCCTTTGCCCTTAATTACAAGTCACAACCCGCCTTCAAAAGGTGAAGTTTGAAAAGCATGTACAAGGCCACCTACGATTTTGTCTATTTCTGCCTTACTTGCTCGAACCATTTCATATGCGCTTCAGTGATTAACTAACCCCAGCACAATTAAATAATACGCAAATGGGGAGGTGAGAAGGATGAAAGAAAGGCAGCACAACGCCTTTATTTCTTCCTTATAACTTTATGAGCCATGGCTTTTCTGAATAGAAGAAAAGGGTTAAATTTCTAGAATAGCTTGAGCGCCAGGTTTATTACTGCGCCCCCCTTTACACGACACAGAGGTCTAACAAGATATTCTTGGGGCTAACGAAGAGAAAGTCAAAGCAAACTGGTCCCAGTATCATTTCATCCAGTGGGTCAACTATTTGACATTTTCAATGACAGGAAACTACGCGTACTGTGTGGGCGTCAGCTTGACGCAAATTTGCAGTTTAAAATAAACGAATGTTTATAAAATTATATGTGTATCGCTGACGAAAAGCGCACTAATTTTTTAGTCATCTGGCGTCTAAACAAAGATGCAAACTTCTTTAGTGCACTACCTAAACTTATGCTAAGAAACAAATGAATTTTGTCTTCATCACTGTTTGACTACGACTGAAATTCGTGACCTTCAATCAATGCTTTTTTAGAAAGCCCAAGATCCCGAATTCAAGCGAAGCCTTCGCTTCTCCATGTACGATTCGTTTGAGAAGCCCTACGGTACAATGCTCATAGGCTCCTCCGTAGAATTTGAATTCGGACTCTTCACCACAATCTTTCTGAGGGCGAGAGAACTCTTCAAGGCCCGGCGAGAGTGGCCACCTTTCAACATCATGCTGGAAGGCAAAAAGATCCTCGTCCAATGTCATCCAAAGGATAGGGATAGATTGGGCTCTTGTTATTTCAAGTAGACGGCAGCACTTAGTTTCAAGTTAATGCTCTGTGTTGACCAACTTTACATGGCTATCAGTATGTCTATTTTCCCACATCACTAGTTATCAGAATGCAATTGAGCGTTTGACCGCTTAATTTGTTATTTTCGTTAATCAAAATCATGAGGCCGAACTATGGTTTATGGGAGTCCAAGACTCACCGTCTGTCTCCTAGAGCCGATAACAATTAGAGTAGCACTTTGAAGCTCAAGCTGCCAGGGCTGTGAATGTTTTCCTTTTTTGGTGGTGTGAGGGTCTGCGTACCTCGTAAGGTCAAGCTAAGGTCATGAGAGAACGGGAGAACAGGGACGACAACGAGCCTCACATCAATACTGAACTGATTTTTAAATGGGTTCAGTCTGAGTGACCACCTCTCAATTCCTACACACACAAATTTCATCTCGAGAAGTAGACTGGAGGCATATCGCAGGTACATCATAAGGTTCTTGCTTCTAAGGCTTTATTGCGTCTACTTCGAGACCCGGTTTATGGGAGTGTTTACGGATAGTGGCAGAACGGTGAGTTGACGCCCAAATCGGACTTAGAGGAGAAGGGGGGGGGGGAGGATTCGGTAGAATCCGGTAACCGAACGATATCAACAAACTCATTCACCCACGCACTCATCCGTACACAGACATGCGCTGGTGGGTGTCAGTGGATTTCAAGTCTTCATATGTATTCTGTTCGACTAGTTCATGGCTTCGGTTAAGAGCCAACGGGCTGGCTATTCTATCACCACTGGGTGCGATAGCCTCCGGGGCGCACCAGTGGCCCCAATGTTATCTGTCAGCCAAACGCAAACAAGAAAATCGCTTGATTTTGGTGCATTTATGACCGCTGGGGTAAAATTTACCCCACCAGCAACTCTGATTTCTTCCTTGGCATCATTTAAATTCGAGTGCAGGCAAGGCGCATCCGCACTTATACCAACAGAACCGCATTAAATTCCGCGTTGTCGCACGCACAGGCAATGGTTTGACAGAAGGAAGGAGCTGCCGGAATTCAGCGTCGCCTCCACTTTGTCACTTTCAATTCTGAGCTAAAACTGATTTCAGTAAATTTGTACAAAATTCCTTAAAAAATTTACTAAAATATAATTTTGCTGTGCATGTTATTATAACAAATGAGAATATCTTACGCAATATAGCTGATCCTTAAAGTTTTAAACGTAAAACAACCAACAAATTTTGTAATTTTGCTGCATTCTTATCGACTAACTAGATATTTTCAACATTAATGATTGCAAACTTCAACGAATTGTCAAAAAGCACTGATTGATTTCTTCCTTTTTTCGGAACAAAACAAATGTTTTTGTTTCGATTGATGTGGAACAAACATGCGCATGGTCAAGTCTTCTGATACTGCAGCAGTGGTGTTTGAATCATTTCGTTGGTCACGTGTTGCCATAGCAAACGCCAGCCACGTTTTTGACGGCCCTAAATGCTTGTCATGTGATCCTCGGCAGCTCTCATGATTGACACTACCTTAATTCGCACTCAAAAGCACACAACCTGCCTGCATTTTAGTCAGAATTATCTGAGAATAAAGTTCGGATGTATATTAACGTTTAGAGTCCATTTGTGCATTTAACAGACCAGCAGTTTCCAAAACGCCTATCGAGGTTGAAGCGGCATTTTACACAGAAAGCCTTCAGGGCTGTGATGGGTTTGATTTTTTTTTTATTTTCTAAGTCAAAACCTCTTCCCCTCGAGGGGATTTTAGACCATTCCAGCGCGCACTTGTTTGCCGAGGAGGGAAGAATAGAAAGTAAGTGGACTCATTGATCACTCTTTTAAACAAAACATTTAACTCGGGCTAACGGGATGTCAGGGGCGGGAGCGAGGGCAGTCGAAAGAGGTGAGGCGGAGTCAAATCAAACAGCAAAACAAGTGATGTCGATGGCTCTGAACGGATACATTTCAACCAACTATGCAAGTGAACAAACAGACGGACAAAATAAAAGCACAAGTGGAAGAGAGGAAGAGGGGAGCAGAAACGTCACATGTCTGATAGTATGCAACTGGGGCAGAGGTCTGTACTTACCGCCTTCATCATCTCTACATAAATTGACGTATGAACTATATTCAGACGTGGAGAAGTGATGTGAAGCGCATTGCAAGACGGCGGAGTGAAATCAACCAGTCTACCAATCATTCAATCAATGGTGACGCGAAAGACATTACGAAAAGAGAACGGAAAGTGAAGGGAAATGAAGTATCACGAAGAAGGGGAGGGAGAGGTAGAGTGAATCTAACTTCCTTCCTTCTCTGCTAATTCTCATTTCCCGTGGGGATTGCAGAGTTGGCCTTCTCAAGGGCACTGCGGACACCCACATGCATTATCCAATCTGGAGGTGCAATAGTTTGCAGCAAAGCCGAAAGGTGCATCCTTGTGGTGATTAATTGGGAGAGGTCATCCATGCAGGCGTTTATGGCGACCTCTAGGGAGTCCGCGTAATCACGATACAGCCCCAGGAGCAATCTCTGCACATTCCAATCGCCTTCAGAGTTAACAATGCGGAAGATAACTAGACAATTGGCCGGTGAGCAGAACAAAATAATATTCGTGGGATTTAGGTCCAGGAAGGCCTTTTCGTCACCTTTCAGGTTGTGGGAAAGTTTTGAGGAGCACTGATCAGCCGAGAGAAGAACTGCTAGAACAATGCTTGGATGAATGCCGTAGGGGGGATTTTTAGACGCGAAAAGCTCCTCAAGAATGTCAGAGAGTCGAATTATCGCGAGAGCAGGATGAAAGGCGGGTTCAGTGTCAGTGGGATACTCGGACACAAGTGATGTTGAAGGCGTCCCCAAGTGACTCATATCGATCCACGCGGAGAGCATTGAATCAATTGTGGCCTCTGGATAAATTACGTTTCCAGCAGCGTAGTGGATCGGTGGCTGGAAAGATGGAGGACAGTATTTTGAAGTTGATAACACTTTAACCACGTGGCCATGGTCAGTGTTCCATGGAAGTGACTCACCAATTTTACATAATCCAGCCGCTTCGAGGGATCGTGATAGATTTCCAGTGAACTGTAGCCGTTCACAGTGCCACGCTTGAACCATCCAGCCTCGCTGAGATCACCGAACTGCCAATGGAAAGATGCGAACTCCCCTTGAATTTCTACGGACTTTAGTCGAGCACTGGCGGCTAAATACTCGAGGAGGCACCTGTGCACCAGTTTCTGAGAGGCCGGCTCCTCATTCTCCAAATTCATGGACCACAGTTTGTGGGAATGGGAGAAGGCGAAGATGGAGGATTTGCTGTCGGTGGGATTTTGAACTAGATCAACAAGTTTGTCGCCCAGTAAGGGCAGTGTCAACTCATCACCAGAAGGCGATGGCTTCAAGGGACTCTAGAGGAAAGAAAGAAAAGAAGGTAAAATTTTAAGGATAGCAGCTTAATCGGGTTGTAATTTGGTAGTAGAAAATGAAAGTCGGATAGCAGATCATTCGAGGCAGGAAGCTGGGCAGCTCTAATGTTGTAGTGGCTGCGCAAAGGTGAGGGATCGAAACACAGGCAAGGGAGGCAACAAAAGAGGAGCGGCAAAGACGGTTTGTCCTCCCCCTCTCCAAAATAAAGGCAGGGCATCTGGCCTCCTAGCGACCCCTAGCGAGGAATAGGGAAACTGCGGCAGCTCTGATAAAGGCACAAAGGACGCTCTGTAGAAAAGGAAGTTTTTGCACAGATGCGAAGGTGAGCCATTGTTACGATGCTGGTGGGGAGTCTAGTGACTTCGGCGTCGCCTCTTAAAAAGTTCGACGGATGCAGTAGTAGTTTGTGGTATCCAGTGGGTTTCCTCTTCACTAAAATTCGGCTTTTGTGGCCGGCTTCTGCTCAGTGTGTGGACTTCCAGCACACCTTGGATGTTTCATGACCTCCTTCTCAGCAGTAAGCGAGATGGTGGATTTCTGCAAAGCCACAGTTACGTCTGCACACTGTAACTAGGACTTTTCTAACGGAGCCACTCGCCTGCAGCATCGACTGCAGGACCAGCATTCCACTCGCTTACATTTTCTCCCATCAATGGGCTCTATGTCATCGTCACATGTCAGGGGGTTATAGAAGAATGACTCAATGACATGCCGTTTCTCTAATCAATGGTTTAGTGCTTGAAGAGCTTCTACGCACGATCTGGCAGCCGCAGTCTCGCACTCGCAATCTACTCTAAGGATGCCGCTTATTGGCATGATTGTGCTACTGATAACCAAATAGTAGCATGGCAAGCCCGCCGTATGATGATTGTGTTAGAGGAATTTTTGAAAGAATGCTTAAAAAAGCGGTATATTGTAGGCAACGTGCTGAAGCGTTAAAAGAAGACATTTGGGTGCATCGTTAAGAGTTTGCGCTAGGGAAACTATGAAACGCAAGCATCAACTATGGCCGCTCTGATTCGAAAAGCCACAATGGGAAGTTTTGCCAAAGGCGCAACCAGATGAAAATTGAGAAATTTACTTTCTTCCGACAAGGCAATGAATAAAATTCTCATGCTCTCTTAGCTATTCAGACAAGAGCTTGGGATCTGCATAGCAGAAACTGCTCCACAATGTGCTGTCAGACCGGAGGAGATCACATGTCACTTTCTAGACGAAAACGTCATACTTCTCATTTGGCTGCTACCACTTATTACCTCCTCACCAGGTGCAACTCAAAAGCTTACCTACCCAAATGGATACGAGCGATGGTATTAGTAGGACAAACGATGAATTAAGGAGGGAGGGCGCGAGGAAAGCAACATGCAGGCAATGCTATTTTAAAAGTGCTGATGAGTGCAGTGCGTTAATGTGCCATGTGAGCAGCAGATGGGCAGGTGGGCAGGCAGGCTAACCTTAATTGAAGGTTTGATCAAATTTTGGGGCTTTTCACTCGACTCCCCTGACTTGGTAGCTAAAGCCAATAGGGTTGGTCGCGCCTAAAATGGCCAACATCTCGCCTTTTATTCACTCCTCTACTAACAAATCAGGGTTTAGTGTTGGAGGCACCCGATGGTCCTTGATCTGAGGTTTGAGCTGTGCTTGAAAGCTGATTTTAGCAGTAGGTGGGGCAAAATAGAGAGGGCTGAGAGGAGTACAGACCAGCAATATAAAATCACCCTTAGTTTAGCCATTCCACACACCATTTGATCATTGCCGGGTTTTAGGGGGAGGAAGGGAGGATAAGTGCGAAAAAGACACTACCTTTCCATGGGGAAGACTCGAGACGGGTGCTTTAGGCCTTGCGGGTGCTGTTTGAATGCACACCGAGGCGGTAGTGATTGGACGTGTTGGAGGCATACTACATTGCATCTAAAAGCCGCATGAAATCGCGGTGTCAGTGTTGTGCACTGCAATTTTGACATTCTCCACTGATGGAGCGCCGAAATTAAGTTGCTCAAAGGGCTTACGCTGGTGATCGTCGGTGATATAGCAGTGTTATGGTCCTCCGACACAGCGATGGATTTGAGGGCACTGGCTCGACTGCCTTCAATAGCTGGACTGCTAGCCAAGTGGGGACGGGACACGGGAGCCGGAACCGACTTCTTTTTGTTGCCCAACAAAAACTTGGGCAAAGTAATCGAGTCCCTCTGTTCGTACCTTACTTTCTGCCCAGACTTGTGACGCTGCGAGCCTTCGTCAGAGGAGCCTTGCGGCGTGTCGGTAGATTTCCGTTTTATTGTAAAGGTCGTTTCATGCATTGTCATGGGCTGAATGAAAGGCGAAAAGGTAGTTTAGGCCTAAATGAGATCTGGTGACATCAGTGCTGGATGCAACTGGGGGGCAACACGAAGGATTTCATGTCTTACTCGGCTAATCGTGGCCATTTTAGCAGCTCTCGTCTCCTCTTTACTTCGATAGAGCTTTCTTCTATCCAGACTGGAAGTAGCGTTGTTGTAGCTTGATTGCATTTGCTGTAAAATATAAAGCAGGGGTGTGGTTGAGGTGTTGCTACTAACAGGCTATCAGTAGACGGAGTACGAAACTCACAACGGGAGCTGAATGCACTGGTGAAGGCGCGAGAACGGGGCTAATGGGTTCCACATCACTTGGTGGTGGTGATGATTGCGGCGGTGGACTGCTAGCGGTCATTGTGTATGACTTCTGCAGCACCCGTGGAGGTGCTGATGGCCGTGGTGGCGGTGGAAGATTGCGCGGCTTTAAAAAAGGCGCCAAACTCCAAGTAAAATTACGTTGTTTAATAGAGTCACACAAATGTGAACCGAGGAATGATTGTTTTTGCTCAAACAAATCTAACGCGGAGCAGATGGGAATCAATGAGCGTTATGAGGGGAAAAATAGAGGAAAATTGACTTCAAGAAAGAATATTAACCGTGAAGAAATTCGTACGTTGAAATGCAGAATGCGCTCAAAACGTCAGCTTTCTAAGCTATTTGACAGGAAGAAACTGGCCTCTGCAAAAAAACTAGCAATAAAACAGATAACTTTTGAAAGCAGTTTTGAAGGAGTGCCTTGCAATCTAAATAAAAAAAGATTGAGGCGATTCTTGAGGGTTAGTCAAGTCGAACTGGTCGGTGAATCAGCAGATGAAATCACCTCACCGCAAAAGCACTCTCGAGGCATAGACACCTCACATGGGGGAAGGGAAAATTGTTTTGCTTCAATCATTCATATTGGGCAATTTTTTATCTACCATACACTATGCTAGGCGAAATGTCAAAAAAATCAGTTTGGATCCTTAAACGCCTTCCTCAACGGTGAGGTGGCGGTATATCTGATGCATGATTCCATCATGATAGTTTAAATTGGCAGATGTGAGGCCCCGAATTGGGACAGAAACTCATTTTCAGATTGAGCGTAAATGGGAGTAGGGTGAAACATAAGCTACTACCTGCATCTTTCGGATGGTATAAAAGTTTGGTGGGGGGGGGTTGAGGACCTACTGATGAGCTCAGTCATTTAAGCAATAAACCGTAATCGTTAAGGTCATCGGAGCTGTGAATACTGATTGCCACTTGCGAAGGAACTCGTGCCAAGAAATGCTACAAATACCGACCCACCCTCCCCAAAAATCTCCATCCAACATTCAAAGCTCTGATCAGTGGGGGCAGACACCCGAAAAGTGGACCAGCCGCGGCATTTAAAAAGACCTATGGTAAATCGTTAGCACCACATCTAACAGCCGTAACGGGAATGGGACTGCATATTCGCCGCGCAGGATCTTCAAACAGTGCATAAAAGCTCGCGCATTAATCACGTTAGGTGTTATATTCTTGGCTTATTGTCTAGCAAGAAGCCCTTACACTATTGCGGTACCTACAAAATATGCCTAATGAATCCCAATAACATCGGTAAGAATATGTGGAAAATCTAACGAAACCGTACTTTACCTTTAATCCTAACCACTCCTTCCAATTCCACAGGAAAAAAGCCGTCTTTAAAGAGGAATAAAGAAAAAGACTTTCCATTCCTTGTGGATTTGCAAGTGGTAGAAAGTACGCAGACACGAAGACTCTGATTTTCCCACAACACACAGTGCATGAATTAGGGTCTGCTAAAAACGAAATTAATTGATCCACTGAGGATACCACTTCGTCATTTAGTGCGCAAAAAAGGCCCAAAGTTGCATCCGCATTGCACAAAGGGCAATCATAAGCGCAAAATTGCACCCTAAATCTGAAACAGTTGATTTCGGAGTGCTTGTACTTCCTTTTAACAGCCTTGGAGGAACTTTGTGGTAGAATAACAAGCTTTACTACTTACTGCTTACCGCGACTTTTCTTGCCTATTCATTTGGTGCGGATGAAGGTTCCCATTTGATTGGATAAATTAAATTAGGTTAAAACAATATAACAAGCAATAAATTTTAGCATGTAAACACTTTGATGTTCATCATAAGACGAGCTGCTCCACCCTTCTTTTCTATCATTCGTTATTCACATACATGGGCATGCATGTTTGTGTCTTCTGCATCGAGATTTTTATTCCAGCAATACAAAAATAACGGGGAAATATCGTATAGAAAAAACGTTCTTGAGAAATTACAGGCCCAATGGGGCAACTAAGGAAACGGTTTTACAGGCACCAGCATGCAAACTAAAATTCACGCAAATCAGACCTTACCACAAATGTTTCTTTCTGGTGGGGATGGAGATTGTGGGATGAATAATTAGTGAACATGGTACACCTCTCCTACCAACCTAGTCGCACTCTCTGCGTCATTACGTGCTTTTTAAGGGCACAATTTTTATGAATTTAACTAATTCACATGGCAGCACCAAGGGGTTGGTGAGGTCGACTTCTGTCACCTAACTTCGACCTTAAAGGTGTATTTTTTGAGAAGGGTGATCAATGAAACACGGGACAAGCCTCAAGTAACTAACACATCAAATAGGAATAAGCGTTACTTACAGCGACTTTGGTGGAATTCACCTGATCATACTTCGCTGGCGGAGGACGTGGAGGTTTGTGATCATTTTCAGACACTGCTCCATTTATGCCCTCAGTTTTTATATCTTCCATCATATTTCGAGCCTTTTTTTCTTTTATCCTGCGCTCGATTTCCATCAGTACGGGTTTTGCGGCAACAGATGGACATATTTCTTCCTCAGCTGGGGTGTCCTTAAAAAAAACCTTGAGTCAAACTCAATGATCTCTTTTGGAAAATAGGTGCTAGTTTTGGCCTTCTGTCTCGATATTAACAATAGCGTAAATGCAAACGATGCTATTGGTTACAGGATCGTTGGTAATGAGTTTGTACATGCTCATTGTTTCGAGAAGGGCTTCAATTTATCCGTTCCACAGCAATGGTTTATGATAAGAAGCGAAGAATGCGACTAAATACGACCTCGGCTAATGGTCTTGATTCAAGAAATCAATTCTATCTTATAGGAACTGAGGTCAGTACGGGTTCAAGTGCAGTAAGCAGAGGTCACTCACAGGACTTTTACCGTTCTCTTGTTTGACTGGAAGATTATCGTAGACATGCGAAACGCTACCAGCCTCGCCATCTTCATGAACAGACTCGACGGAGGGTGTTGGTGAAGGTGGCATTGCACTGAGGATGATGTCAATTTCTTTGCGTCGACGAGTTGAAGGTGACTCCTGGAGGATATTGAAAAAAGGTCTTTATAATTGAGCAGGCCAGAGGGAGGGGGTGAGAGCGAGAGCCATCGAGAGAGTGAAGAAGCGATACAATAGGGGTCGATCACAGGTTAATGCCACCAACACGCATGCACACACGCACGCAGATGATGCTCATCAATTTTTAGTGGTTGCCATTGCACACACATCCACACATACATGCAGTCACAATCATAAATGCCGTTTGTGCCTCCGTAGTAGCAAATCAACCTCACGAGACAAACAATAGTGACGACTAACCATGTTAATAGTAAAATGCTTATTTGATGGTAGGTAAAGCACCAAAGTTGTCTACGCGATTAAAGTAAAAAACTTTCTCTAGCTCAGCTCAAATAAATGTCATTCTGGCGTATTTACTGCCTCCCAACTGCGCGTTCTCACGAACACTTGTGTTACGAATTTGTGTACGACAAAGTTTTCTTTGCTCAACAGCCCTCTGGGATGCCATTTTGGTGTATTTTTTAATAATCGATCTTTGGCTGAGGAGACGCTTATGGCAAATAAGTAGTACATTCTTCGCTCCCCTTTCTAGACATGACTCAATGGCCCACGCCTCTAACCACACCTAAGAAGCGATATTCGCTTGCTAAAAATCACAAATTCACTTCACTATACACAGGAATTTTTTCCTCAAGCATTTGAAAACGTAAGGAACGAAACGCGTAGCCATAATGGAGGAGAGGCGGTGTGATATCTGCAGCAAAAGGTCGCATTTGATTATGCTTTTCCTCGAAGTAAGGATATCTGAAAAACACAACCTCATCTTGAATTAACTGGCGTTTATGCAGGGTGGAAGGCGGTCAATCTGTTGCCAAAACGTCACCTCCAGTCAGTGCGTAACAACAGCATGGCGGGTCCACGCCTCACCGAGCACACACTGCATGCCAAGTTGGTGCAGTCTTGAACAGCGGAGCAGAACTTATTTTGCTTGAGTCGATGTCAAAACCGACATGGTGAAAAATCTCCTCCGCTCGCCACTTCCTGTCGCCCTTTTTCTCTTGCTCGCCATGGCTACACACACACACGCAAGCTCAATCTCTCCAAGCCAACTGTAGCAACAAGGTTGGTGTGGAATAATGGAAAATGTGTCACTAAGAGCCTTTGTTCCTCGTAAGGCGCTACGCATATCTGCGCAGTTATGGTAGTTTTTCTGGCCACATACTGGGTATTATGCATGCCAGATGGCGGATATTGCGACAAAAGCCTTTCACTAGCACCAACCCCACCTTCACTTACAAAACAGGTCAAATACTACTTATTTCCCGACAGCAGCATTTAAGTAGACAGGCGGAAGGATTGGGAAATGCAGCTGCATTTCGATTGATCCCTAGGACAAAAGCACTATAATGATAGTGACCGAATACTGATGGGAGGCTTGGCCAATGAGCGACGCTAAAGTCCCTGGGGGGAGGGTAAATTTGCTTCTGCTAAGAATGGGTGCAAATGTGCGATTAGATTCACGGACGGATGGTGGCTTATTCCGCGTTGGCAGACGTGACTACCAAATGGTTCAGTTGACAACTGCTAAAGGCATTGCCTTTCGATTTGCTGCCCATCACACTGGCTGGTGAAGAGGTAAAGAAGGTGGAAAATAATTCAGAAGGGGAGGGAACAACTAGGTGCCCCAGGTACTACTTGTTTGCCTTGAAGGTGCCACTTGATAGCATAAATTAATTCACATCAAAGAAGAAGTGCGTACCGGAGGGGCTTGAATTTCGCGACTTTCATACACTACAGAACTGTTGGCTGTGCCACCTTCACCGGCCTTGGAAAGATGAGGTGATTTTGAAGAAAAGTCTATAAAAATACCTTCAATCTCCTTTGATGGCCGTAGTCATTGAACTGCGAAAGGCGGTGTTATATGCAAAGGGAGGAGGATTGGCCTACCTCTTGATAGTGCTCGCATATGCTGTGACCGTCCTAGGACTTAGAAAGGGCAAGAAAACGTTCTCTTACAATCGAGGCCTGTGCCTCGGTGGTGACATTCTCCTTTAGAAAGAGACTCCTCAAGTCAAAAATGTAATGCAGCTTACAGTGAACTCAGCATAGCAGAAAGTAGGTGGAGAAGAGAGAGGAGGATGTGGTGATATGCGCCAGCTACCTGAGTGCAGGAAAGGATATCTGCTGAAATACACTCCCCGCCGACTGAGGGCTTGAGAAGAGCTCTTGAGACACAGTAAATGGAGTCCAATTGAGTATATTCCAAGGTTACGTGGGTAGCAGCATTAGAGACTGGCGTGCTCCGAGATGGCTTGCTACATGCAAATGATCCAACACCCAATCGTGAAACTACATACGCAATGCAACTACTGCATGAATGAATTCGAAGTGGCAGTGGGCTGGGAGGAGGAGGAGGAGGAGGAGAATAAGGGAGGGGGTGGGGAAGTTGCATGCATTGCAATAAACTTGTTTGCTTACTTTATGACCTCCCAATTAAGACTACCCACTTATAAGCCATTGAAGGGCCATGGAGCATCATCTGTGCAGGGCAGGAATTAGCCACCTGGAGCCGAGAGGTAGGCGAGAGCTAAGGATACTGTTTTAAATAGCTAGTTGAGCATGTGGACAGATCGGATTGCACTCCAGATGGCTCACAGCTGCCGTAGCCTCGGATCTCATGCTTTCAGAGGCGACTCAAGAGATGCAAGAGGAAGGCGCATGAAAGAGGTGAGTGAATTGGAGGAAATACAAATCTTAGGGACCGCCAGAATCATTCGTGGAGTTCACTTCATGGGCGAAATTGAAGTGGGATAAGGTTGTAACGTGTCAGTAAGGCTGCGACTACAAATTGCGGCATCCTTTGTAAGACAAATGCGTTGGCTAGTAGTAGCAGATAAGAGCCCCAAAGTAAACAATTTAGACAGCTAGTTTTGCTAGGAATACGTGGCTAAAAGTGTCGGTTAGGATGAGCATAAATTGGCACATTTCACAACGGTGAAAATGTGTGGCTACCTCTCAGTGTGAGCATTTCAAATTAAAATAGAGAGGCTAATTAAACACCGAGAAGTAGAATGATGCGCTTTAAACTAACTCGGGTTTTTGAAATTGCTAGGAATGAAGGCAGGAGTACCGATCAGTGACGTATAACAATGAAAAACGTCTTTGCTATGGGCGGATGGAAGGCAAATATAATGCCAAATTAGAACCGAGGCATTTAACAGCGGACTTATCGTCCTCAATAGCTGAGCTAAGCATAAATGCTTAATTATTCCATTCATTTCCTTTGTTGTATGCCAATGTACCTGTAATTAGGTGTTCATCTCGGAAAGTACGAGCAGAATATTGAGCTGCCACAGGATTAAAGACTGTGTGAAGATGGATTCAGTGAGAAAGCTTTTAGAGGACTCAATTGAAACCGTTTAAATTATTGAGATTCATAGGTACCAGGAGAAAGAGTAAAATGGGTGTACGGAGTTGAAAGGGAGCACAAATTGAGTTTTGAAGGATATCCGGAAGTAGAGGATAAAAATCTCGCCGAAGAATATTTCCTTGCAAATAATAAGGGGTTCCGATTAACTAACCCAATCAGTTGTCACAATTAAAGCTGATAAATAGCTAGAAATAAGGGTACAATTCATATTTTTTAATGAAACAACATAAAAACACGGCCCGAAAAGTAACTACCTTTTCAAAAGCCTTTTTTCAGCAGCTCCTATAAAATTACCCCATTTTGGAATGCAAACAGAATGTGACATTGAGTAAATAGAAAATCGGCCACACCACCTCAATAAAATAGTTTAATATTTTGTTTTATTTTATGCTGCGTTTGCGTAAAATGGACTTGAAGGTCACATGTCCACTGATGTACCCCCGAAGGCATTCTTTTATGTCCTATTTCTCTCCAACTCGCAGTCATGATGCACCCTTACTAGTTCAAGCACCAAACTTTTAAATGCAGGTCGCAACTATTTCACCGATTTGTTAAAAAAATCCTGTGCTACAGAAGTTTAACCCCACCTGGAGATAACAAACTGTTCGTATCCTTGTTTCGACACCGAATAATCAAAGTCCAAACGAGGCCAGGTCAGTCAGGCAAAAATAAATCAACAATTGCAAAAAATGAGAATAAAGGCAAAAACCTTTGCATTAGAAAGCCTGGAAATGTTTCAGTTTCGTTGCATAGTTAAAAATTTAACCCAAGATTACTTGAGCATTAGGCATCAAAATTACAATGCATTTGATGGGGATAATTGTGGGAATGTAATATTTGAAAGGCATTCGACATCAGTTTTAATGAAAACTGGTAAGAAGGCATTCCCAATGTTTAGCCTCAAATCTTAAGCTATTTGACTTTAGCGTGTTGACATTTACCGCAGTGAAATATGGGCTCTCGTGTCACCCTCTAAAAGTAAACTCAAACAGTCAAAAATTGTTCAAATTATCTATGTGCGAATCGAGTTCATTTCTTCACTTGCTTTTCTCCATACTGTCCAAACATATCACCAGGTTTAGGTTAAAGAAAGTCCCCATTTCAATCATGCAAACCGTTCCCATATTAAATTAGAAAACTAACTTTTTGCAGTTGAATTAAATAAATTTATACTTACTAGTTGAAATCTCACTTTTTTGCGCCCTTGAACCTTGCGTTTTGAGCCCCAAAACACCACTCGAGTGCCACAGTTAAGGAGGAACAGCATGCCCGATTGAGGTTGTCAAAATGAACGGACTAAAAGTGATGCCACCACTGGTTCAGATTTCAGACTACTTCGCCTTTTTATCGTCTTATTTAAGGATCGTACCAAGTTACCTTGGTAGCTATCGCTTTTACCCTGCCTTGTTTTGTTTTGCCTCGCCTCGCCTTTTCCTTCCTCCGACCGTACGAGACAACATTCCCCTTTCAGTGTGATTGGTCAAATTTGGCGATCGTTTCCGGTGCGTGCATTTGCTTCATCCGAGACTTCAAGGTTAATTTACGCCGCGTAGTGGCTTAAAAAAGCACTTCGTTTCGTATTTAAGGGCATCTGTCCCCTTACTTATCCCTTCCCACGGTGGTTGACAAATTGGGGAAGAAGGCAGTTCCACAAATGCCAGCTCGCTTGAATGAGTGTGTCGTGCTGACCCCACAACCTAATTGGTGGCCTAGTTTTCTTATCAAATAGCAAATAGAGAAGGCGACAGAAAAACAGTACCCAAGTAGCAATTTGAACATTAAATTTGTGCTGTTTGGTGGGTGAGGGCATCGCCTTAATGGCGATTTTATTCACTGATACTCCACGTGCACGAACACGTCTGTGGGAGATGAAGGCGTCTGATTCATTGCGTCTGCATGTGATAGAGGACTCCAAAACCCGTTACTTATGAGACAGGAGGAGCTTCATTTTGGGTTGTCATGGTGTCTGTGTGACAGCGCTCTGTTAGGCAGAAGGGGACTACAGCAGAGTGGGTTGACACTCCCCGACCAGTGGGCTAATCATACGCTGCGCGATGCGTGCTGACACCGCTTTAATGACTAATTAAAACAACAAAAGAAGACACCAGAAGAGCGCATACGTGGTGATGTTGTCAGTGTGCAGTTGAGTCTATTGCAGTTGTCAATGCGTGTGCTGACTGCTGTGCTCAGAGCAGAGGAATGCAGAATGCCTTAGACGCGGTGGGTCAACATTTTTCAACCTTTTTTGTTCTTTTTTTTTCTTTCTTTCTTTCTCTCACACACATACAGTGGCTTGAGAACACTGCAAGTCCATCGCTCACACAACCGAGATGAAGAGTTACGAGAGGCGAGAAAAAGAAAGCGCAAACCGCCCACCAAGGTGTTGGTGGGTCGAGGGGTTGGTGGAGGCGGGGGTGGAGGGGAAAATGATGAATAGAAAAAAAAGGAAGTAAACAAATATGTGTGAGAACTTAAAAGAGAAGCTGCACTTACGGGTGCGGTAGCGGCTACTTCGTGATGTGTCGGTGTGATGTTGAGACTGGAAACAATCCGCGGTGAAGGACGCGAACCCGCTTTTTGCGGAATCCGTCCTGGAGCGGCGTCCTCACCACTCCTACCCGATCCACTCAGTTTAATTTTGAAGCCCTTTTTCAAATTCTTCACCACACCTGAAAGTGGATTTGATGGCTGCTTAGTCGTTGTTGTCGATTCGGTTTTGGCAGTCTTCTTGGGGGCCTTTGTCGCCTCGGAATCATCCTCCACGTGCTTCTTTTGCCATGGAAGCGTGAAACGCGATGCACCGGGTAGAGTCGTTGTGCGTTTCACCTTAGTAGTTGGTGATTTGTCTCCCTCGGTAGGCTTCACTTTCACCGCCTCCTCCGTCTGGTTTTGAGCCAATTTGAGGTCTTCTGCATTCGTTTGTTGCAACTCCTGCACCTCCGATCTCGCCTCCTTGACCACTTCCTTGGCTTCCGCCAGTGATTCCTCCTCTTCCTTCTTTCCTTGCGGAGTTTCCTCAACATCCACTGTATGCTCCGCGATCTCTTTGGGAGCTTTGGCTTCAGAAAATGCCTTATGCTCCATCTCCTGTTCTTCTTGAATCGCAGCCGCACATTCTTCGATCATTTTTTGGATTTCTGCTTCCAATTCTTCATTGTCGATCAACTCCTCGTCACCCAAACTCTCAGGCGCAGGCTCTTCAGCTACTTCCTGAACCGCAGGTTTCAGATCTTCCTGCCCATCATCTGCTTCCTTCTCCTCGACCGCATTTTGAGGTTCTGTTTTCACCTCCTCCGTCTTGGTCGTGAGTTGAACTGCTAGTAGAGGCTGTTGAATTTCAGTTCGTTGGATCTCCTCCTTGTGTTGATTGTCTTGAACGCTGTTCTCTTCAGGGGGAGGCGGAGGAGAGGGAGGAGGAGAAGGAGGATGAGGAACTTCCATCTGTGCTACACTTTCCTGGACAGGTGCAACAAGAGTGTCATTGCTAGCTGCAACATTATCCGTCCTCTCTCCAGCATCCACCAGGGTTCGTCGAATCTCCATTTCACCGTCTGGGGCGACTGTTGTGCTCAACACATAAAGGTCTCCTTTTTTTGGACTATCCGGTGGTAAAATCTCCTTAGTGCCATTGGTGTTCAGTGCCTCCATGCCATCCGTCGTGATGGTGATCAGACCTCTCCCACCCCCGACATCTTCATGGTTATCACTCATTCTTCCTCTCTTTATCAATCGAAAGTCGCTTCCTGACATACACACACAGCGTTCCACTGGCTGTGTTTCAGGCTAAACTCTCTCGAAAACTCGTGCCATCACGTGTGTGTGTGTGCGTGTGTGTGTGTGTATGTGCGCTTGATGCATATGCGTGTGTGTGTTTGTGTGTGCGTGTGTATAGCTGTGCTTTCGCCTGTCTGCCCCACACACAGCATTTTTGCGCATGCCAGCATTAGCTGGTGGTAGAATTGGCGGTCTGTTAGTCACACCAGCATTTGTGCATGTTCTCGTCTGTCCGTACCACTGCCCTGGTGTGCGTGCGTGTGTGTGTGTGTGTGTCTCGACGCCTCCACATGACTGACCGGCAAATTATTGCCTCTCTCGGTCTGTTCACAAAATCATCGCATTGATCTACATATCTCCCTCCTCTCCTCTTTTTTCCTCCTCTACGAGAAGACAGGCTTGATGTGGAACTTGTCTAGTTTACCGCACTGCTCAATTGGAAGTGCCAAAATTGATGGGGCTGCGCGCCTTCTCTCCTCTAGGTCTGGGCTTTCATTCCGAGCATAGTCTCTTAACCAGCAGGAAGCTGTGATGGATATTAAGAACCGAGAGAATGACTTCACATGGGAGAAGAAGAGGATGACTAACTAATGGCAGCCAATCACTTAGACAAATTTGATAATTAGTTAATGACATGAGGGTAGCTCGCTCATTGGCTGTTTTCAAGGTCGGAGATGAGATAGGTTTCACTTCAAGCCTGAACTTGTTCAACCACTAACTGAGAAAGGTCATCTCATTGATCTGCAAATACACTTTCATGTTTTACCATGTAAAGTGGTAGCTGCGTGTTTTACGATTAGAGTACTCTCAGGATGCTAAATTGAGAAGCCAAGCCGAGTCACTGTGCTAGAAACAAATAAGGAGCGGATGTCTGTTTAGGGTAGGTAGAAGAAGAAGCCTTATCACGAAATCACATTGCGAAAAGGGAACCTCTTCCACATTGACCACGAGACAGACAGAAGTAGGCGTTCATTTGGCCTGAAACAGTAAATCTGTTTTTTTTTAAGAAATGAGCTGAGGAATTTACGCATATCTTAATAGACTAAAAATGGCGCTGAGAAGCTCAAACATTTGCAGTTTGTAGACATTGCAACTCTCCTTGAAGAGGGAGAAGATGCGGAAAAACTGTGGATCTGACCAGAGGAGTGGACTCCTCTGATTGGTTCCTTTCAAGGTCATCGAATTGTTCAGTTCGGGACAGCGAGACGAAGAGAAAGCAATTGAGTCTGTCGATCGGCGATTGATTTTATCAAGCAGAGAAGTTTTAGTCAGTTATGTGGCAAAACTTATTCAAAGTTGGCATTAAAGCTTAAAATGCTAAAACGGTGCCATGGGTAGGACGTTTGGAAGGGAGTCAGTAATTTGAAAACACCAAAATTTTGTTTTCTTTTAAAAAGGGAACAATGGCGGGGAGGAAAACATTCCCATAAATTCGCTTGCTAAATCTTGGGGCAACAAATGAACGCGAAAAAATGCTCCCATTCTTTCTCGGTTCGTTGGAAATGTGATGCACATTCCTAGACTCACCAAGGCCAAAGGGCTAGAGGGCGGAGGCAGGAAGTGAAACATCTTCATGCAATGCGAAACAGGTAGTCAGCGTGACTACCAACTGATCACAGGATGTATGCTCGCTTAATTGACACTCGCTTGCTAGCAGGACATCACAGAGGTGTGTCGACGCCGCCCCCCGGAACTGGAGGCTTTACGCGTCCCAACATCATTAACTTATTCTCCCCCTTCGGACATGAAAAGACCTCCGCACTGGGAGCAGGTGTCACACTTCCCTGCTGCCTGTCAGGTTAGGGCGGGTCAACCGAGATTCTGGACACATGGGATTGGATAGGCAAAAAACCTCCGAATCGCGTCCCACTTATACCCTCCGTATATCGAGAAAGACTAAAGGTGACGCCTTTTCCAATCTTTTTCGGCTGTTCCAACCTCATTAACTGGTGCTTAATGGCAGACGTCTTTTCAGCGCCGGTTTGTGCGGCAGAGCACAACTAATGGAGGCACCAAAGTTCCAGCAAGGCCAAAACACAAGCCAAATTCTATCTGAGAGATCCCAACTAATTAGCCGAGTTAATGACGCTAATATGAATCGTAAAGTTCAATTTAAATCATTTATATTCACTCTCTCTGCCATGTGTATGCATGACACAGGTGATTTATTCGTTTACAGAATTCAGTTGGCACCACAACCAGGCGGCGGGGTAGTCAGTACCTCGAAGCACATGCATCAGCTTGCGCCTCCGAAACGCAGCATGTTCGGGCAGGACTAGTTGATTTTATCCCTCCGACACGAGCCTCCCAATTTATGGCTTCGTTACCTCGTGTCGGAGTGAACAAGCCAAGGTCATCCGCGTACACCATTCCACTACATCACTTCAGTCAATCTCCACGCTCCTATAGGACGTGAACTTGACCATGACTTGCACAAATCCTCCTGCAGAGGGTAAATGGTGGTTTCTCCCCTTAATTGGGGGGGATGGAGGCGTGTTGGAACCAAAGTCGTCTCCACAGTGCCATCTTCACCGCTGACCTTGAAAGGCGAAGCCAGTGCGCCAGACTGGAAGGGGTCATATGGCAAAGCTAAGGGTATGCGACAAGTCTCATCATTCACCCCATCTTTAAGGCCAGTAGGGGAAATGTAAGAAAGATCAGCTTAGATTAGTCTCCTCCCCACGAGTGCTTTTCCGCATATCACTCCAACCGGCTGCAATGCATGATGCCTGAATCTTCATCCGACGAAAATGCTGCACAGTAAAATGTGCTCAAATTACTAAACTACTCCCTCCCGCCGACTACACACCTTTTTGAGAAGTACCCCAAGAAAATGGTTTACAACAATTTCTGGAGATAAATTCACATAGCTACAGTTTTTGTGATTGGAAGTCTAGATTTATAGACTAAAGTGCCTTCATAAAATGAACTCTTGAGACCGTTTTTCCTTCTTAAGCTCACAACAACAGAACGGCCCAGCGCCAGTGCGCAGATGGGTTAAACGACGCTGAGAGGGAAGGCTAATGGGCTGCTTTTTTGTCCAATCAAAAGACGATTCACAGCCGTCCAATTTTAAATGTCTCTAGAGTGCTTCTATTTTTTGTTTAGTTTACTCCTCCATGGCTGTATTGAATGTGTGTCGATCGCCTTCTTTTCCATCTCCTGTTAAAAATGTTGCAAGTTGCAGTGATGCGGGCTGGCTGTGCGATGGCCCGTGGTACCTTCAAATTGAGTTTATACTTGGAGGCCATGATAAACGTTTTTTTTTGCACAAGCTTGCATAAATCGCACCAAATTTTGTGTGCCTGGATGCTGGTCTTTTGAAAGAGCGGGCGATTGAATGATGCACTCTGATTAACGAAAATGTGCAACCTTACAAATTGAACGGTAAATTTGATAATTATTTACCCAAAGAATTCCACTTCTTAAAAAATAAGCTAGTCATGGGTGGCGGAAACGACGGACGGAGGCTTTGAACTATGGCGTGACGGAATTGCCTGGGCGATAGCCACTGTCACCACTAGGCAGTGAGCCGGTAAACCAGTCGGAGAATTGACGGTATAAAACAGGACGCGAAGGATCAGCCGAACTTCATTCTTATATTTTACCTTGAAAGGACAAGAAAATTTGGAAATGTGCCTTCCAGGCTTTAGCTAGGTGAGATAGCCGCATGGAAACTGCCTCCCTCCTACAGTTTCCGATAGCGACACGTAGTAAAAGACGACGACGAATTGAGCCATCCTGCTTGATGAATGGAGCACCTCCTGCTGCCGCAATACACTCCTTTGAAATGCACTTTTTTGCTCAAAGTTGACTTTACTGCCGAGGTGCTGGACCAATCGTCGGTGGGTGTTGCACTCGAAGGCGAGTGGACAAGGTGGAGGGCGCCACTGACGTTTCGGACGCTCCTCCACCTTCCGTTGGAGGTGGAAAAGCGAAAAGGGTGGGGCTCGGTGTCTGGGTGCGTCGCATGACTTCTTCTGTCCAGCGCCCCTCCCTTCCTCCCCTCCCCCCCCCCACAAAGTTGGAATTTAAATTGCCCTAAGAAGCAAAGCGCAGTCGACTAGACCCTGGCAGACAACTTTCCTGCTTCCGGTGTCCTAACTTCTGGCATAAGACGGTGTAAAACTGCACTGAAATTCCAACCGAAGCAGATGGAAGGTGGTGAGCTGGACGCCTCATGACAGCTGGAGACTTTGACAACTGACAGCTCTAACAATATTTTAATTTTAATCATCTAATCATAGCCCCAAGTGCAAAATTTTAGGTTACACAGCATTTACACCCAACCGCACGCGTTACAAGGTGTCAGTTCACCAGCATGTACCGAGCACTGCACGAACTTTGAGACCAAACGTCGGTAGTTTGTCAACGCCTTGTCATTCGGTCATTTGGTTTTAGCAATGAATTTTTTTGGCCAAAATGGTGCACATAACTTAATTTATTTGAATTTCAAAACACAAAGAACCATTTCCGGCACATTTTTTTAAGCGGGTGGGTCAACTAGTAAACAGGGGTGTCAAAATTGACAAGTGGCATGACTACTGACTTAACGACATTCATTTGAAAGTAAATCTTTGCACAAATTATTTCATTTTTCGTTTACTTTCTTGTTTTTTTTTTTTTGGTGACTTTGCAATTTTAAAATGCTAAAGTGTTTCTCTCCTAGGGCGAACACCGGGCAGGTGTGTACACGGCTGACACGTTGGATTGGCATGACATACGTGACAAGTGAGTCACTAGTTGGACTTTAACCTCCTCCCGTTGTGATTTAACATTAAGTTTTCTCATATTTTTATCCTCCATTTTTGAAGTGCGAATAGGCTAATGCAATTTTTTTCCCGTTTTTACCACAGGTTGCCTTGTCGTTGGGCTCCACTACCGTTGGGGGAGGTTGTGAAGCTACTGACAAGTACAAACGCTTCTTCTTTGTTTGCATTGAAAGTGTAGAAGTTTTTTATTAAACACTTACATGGAAGGACTCCATACTTGGCTTGGTGTTGACTCTGTCCTGGTGGAATGGTCGCCCCGACTGACCTCCTAGAGCGGATCGTGTCCTCCACCCCCCGGGAGGAAGGGGGCGGCCTCGCGTCTCCACAATGAGAGAGGCAAATTCTTCCAAAGGTTTGTAAAAGACTCAAAATCTATGGCATCTTGTGGGAGGGAAGGCCAGAGCCAGACGGTGACTGTTTGGCCGTTCCAAACTCCTCAACCAAGGTGACATTTTGAGCGTGTCAACTGGACGTATGCTGGCGGCGGTGTCAGTCAGGGATGGATCCGGCCCACTGCAGCTCTCCGCTTCACCTCAATTTTGAAGAATTGTGTAGCATAAGCAGGAACAGAGTCCAAATATTCCCTGATGGACAAAAAAGACGCGTCTTTGGACGAAATTTTTGCTGGCAAGCTGTTGGTTATCGCTTGAATGACCCTCTTTCACTTTACACATCAGAGAAACACCTCAAGACATTTTCTCATTTATGGCTATGCTTCAGTGTGGCCTGCCACGGCAAGTGTTGACCCCTCCCAGGTCAAAACGGCAATTAAGGCTGATGTCTATCTGGAAATAAACTCTACCTTAAAGCCAGTCAAGAAACGGTTCCCTTTTCCAAAAAAAGTCCGCATAGTTCTTGCCTTGGCCCCGGACAACAGCCAGTTGCTCGGTTCGAAGGTATAACTGAGGTCTGAAGACACTCTTGAGTGCCTCTCTGACCCAGTTGAAGGCATTCGGTGGGCTCTGTTCATGGCGATTGGAGCCCCTCCCGCGCTTTCACGGACGCAGGGCTCCAAAAGGACCCAAATTGCGAGGCCAAGGAGGGACGATCACAATCAAGCTATTGTACAGGCCCTAAAGCCTAAATAAGGGCGCTTTGGAGCCCAATAAGACCAGTTAGAAGGAAGTTTCCCCCATCCACGTGATGGAAGGAGCGCGTGGAGACGATCCACTCCCCACGGTCAAAATCTCCCACTTTCTCCACACAAAAGATGGCAATTTGGATAATACGCAATGAAGGAGTTGGGACAGACTTTCTTTTTTGCCTTTCCAATCTCCCACTGCCTCCATTGCGGGGAATAATGCAGACAAATGGAAGGCGAGGGGTTGGAGGGAACAAAGCCTTTCCCAATGCCACCATGAGAGCACAACACTGTTGGTGGCTAATTGCATGCCTGCATTTAATCGATGCAGGCAAATTTTCAGCGCTTATTTAAGCCTTTTAGAAGCTTTACTTATCAAATTTGTAGGCCGAAATTTAATTAACTCCTTTCTTTCTAGCCTCCTCCTGAGGAGGCGATTTGATTGGAGGAAGGGAGGGGAGAGAGAGACGACGGCTTGACAGACTATTTGGCTCCACCTGTCACATCCCGACGCATTCAAAAAGTCCACCAAATAACTTGATGACCTTCAAGGTGTTGCCAACACATGAACATCTGATTCAAGACCTTTTTAATTTGCCTATAAAGTTGTTGAGGTGACTAAATGGATTGCCTTGGTGGGAAAATGCCGTGATTAAACGGGAGGGGAGGAGAGCGAGAGGGTTGAGGCGAGGTGGAAGGACTTGCGAGCCTTTTCACCCTCCTCGGCCTCCAGTCTCTTTCATATTACTTTGAGGTGAGGCTCTTTTGAAGAAAGAGTCAATTTGGGTGGCGAAGGTTAGGGAGACACTTTAAAAACTCCAAAATCGTTCCGACCGAGGCGCTACGAGCTTCTACTTTCAAATTTTAACAAACTTTATACTTCGGCTGTTAAAGATTTGAACTTTGCTTTCGCATACCAAATCGCGAAGAGGCGTGGGGGAGCGAAGGGGAATTCAAGCGGGTCGACGGGACCCCCTTTTCCGGGGGGTCACTTCCAGCCCCCCCCCCTCCGCCTTCGTCCCCCCATCAATGTTACACACGGCGCCTCCACCTCTGAAAGCACCAATTCGCCTTGGTAGAGATGATCGGACTAGCAACCACCGCTGCCTCCATGCGATGTGAGCTGCAGGTGGGGTGAAAAAGTACAGAAACTGGTAGTTAGGTGGTGTGTAGTTAATATGCACGTGGCCTTATCAACCTCTGGGTCCTTCTACAGGTCAGTGGCCAAAATATCACATAAACTCTGTTTTTCTCCTTCTATCCAGCCCCCTTTTTCTCCTCTTCAACTTGCAGTCCATTTAACATTGCATGAGCGTTTGTTTAGCCCGCTGGGACCCAAACCGAGGCCTACAAAACATCGGCTTTAAGTCAAAAAACGAGGCATGACCCAAATGAAAGGAACTTCATTAATTTCTAAGGTAAGACTTCAAAATTTGGGACGTTTGAATGGGGATAAGCTTTAAGGATGGTGAGGGAAATAAAATCTCTACCAGAGAGGAGATCCACCTAGTCTACCAGTGTCTATCCACTCCAGGCTTGCTTCGTTCAACCACCTTCTGACAGCTCTATGCATATTTGTAGGCTGTCGTTTTTTTCTTCTCCCTCCTTTGAAAAGGGTCAATCCACTTTGACATCAGTGACATTCAAATCTGCACTGCTGTGCCAGCAGCTTGCAAATTATGGGTTCATTTATAGCCCCAACAAATCATCACGTAGCCGTCGTTATTCCTCTTCTCCTTTGTTCATCTTAAAAGCTTATTATACAAAGGAAATGGGACCAATTCCTCCTCTCACTAGTTTAAAAACACGGACAAATTTGGCGCCATGAAGAGAGCGGAGAGAAATTACTTCGCAATTGAGCGCTACTAAATTTGTACTTTATAATTTATCATTATCCACGTCTACACGATAAATCACCTGTGCTGCGTTGTAGGAGGAGGGGAGGGAGTTTTGTTTTGCCCCTTGAAATATCGTCTCCCGTCTTGCCACGTTGAAATCGTAATGAAGGCAGGTTACTACTTATTTGAAATTAAGTAAACTTGTACCCCATGAATAAATTTAGGCATGTTGCGGGGTTAAAAGACACTTTTATCAACGCATGGCATAATAAACAACAAAAAATGCATTTAACACTGTATTTAACACTCAAGAATAGTTTCTGTTAAAAAAATTTGTCTAAGGATTGGTTGTACCAAACCGAACGCGAACTTGTTGTGTCAATTTAAAAAAATGTTGCCATATATAGCTAAAGCATACTGCCTAGTGCCCATACCAACTGGTGACTCCATAAATAAATACCAAAAGGCAAACAAATGTGGGAATCAGTCAAGGCATTGCGATAAGTGCACAGAAGGAGAAGGGGAGATGGCGACGATGATGACGATTAAATGCCTACCTGTCATCCGCTTTGAGGGGGAGACCTAACCACAAATAATTTTTGACAGCGTCGCGCTAAGACTATGCAATGGTGGACGAGTGCTCGACTGGTATGTCCGAGCTATTTTTTATCCAGTAGGGCGATCCTAGTCCCAGCAATGTGTCCAATTTGGCCAGAAGGAAGCTCATACAAGTCAAACCTCCGATTATTGCCTTCCGTCCAAAACAGAAATTGCTTTCCAGGCCTGAAATTAGGCGAAAGTACTGGGAAATCATGCAGTGCGTAAGGCGCGCATCGACTGGATGATAGTCGGGGATGAACATTGACTTCTTTACCCCACGCCATGCCAATAAAGTGCTATCGCTAAACTGTGTCTTACGACCGGTTTTTCCTTCTCGCTATTGAAAATTCTGGAGAAAAATGAAAAAAAAGGCATTTACTGGATTTGAAGCTTGTTGTCAGCTGTTTGTTATGTTGCACCATCCAACTAGTGGGAAATGGGAGAAAAATTAGTTGAATTTAAGGCAACTAAACAGCACCACCACCTTGGGGCAACTGAGAATTCTTCCAGTACAGTTTGCATGCTGCTCCTTTCCTATCATCAGCATGAGTATTTCGAGCGTCTTTGCCATTACCACCTCTCAGCCAACACATCAGCTGGTAGTGGCTACGCGAACTCACGCAGGAGAGTCCAAAGACTTATCAAAGGCGGGAATTGAATAAGTACCTTCTACAATGACCTGCATTGACCTCTCACGCATCTACTTGGACATGAACCAACTCGCTTCACAGACAATCGGGTTCATCTCCATTTTTAAGAGTTGACAGGCTCTAATGGTCGGATTTGGTGGACAAGGGAAGGCAGCAGACTGTTTCATCCATAACCGATTTTGAAAATACCACTCAGGAAGATGGATGGATACAAGCTTGAGAAACGCTTCATTCTTGTCCTGCTGCATACTTGCGTAAGCATTGTCTGCCCATATTCTCTGGGCCCCGACTCACATACTACTGAAATCCCATCAGTCATATAGCTGGCACCATAACATCCCCAGTGCGAGGTCCAAACAACAATTGCCAATTAGAGGTGCGAATGGCCAACTCTAGCAAGGTACCACTGATTGCAAGACACTGCAGTGAAAAATGTATCCAAATCGACTTTTGGCAGCGCGCCATCATGTCCCTTTTCCTTTCATATTCCTCCTGACCACCAACTTCTTTTCTTTGCACTGGCAACTGATAGTCACGTGCAAAGCAGGCAGAGAAAAAGGTGAGAAGGAAGTGAAAATGAAGTTGTCCCGTGGTTGGTTATTCGGCTTTGGATGCAGGGTGAAGCCTCCAGGCCATGCAAAAGAGGCACAGCTCAGCTACTTTCTAGGCTCCAAAATAGATGTATTGCAGAACTCCAATCTAACAAATTTTAAGCCTCGGAGAAGATTTAGTGTTTGGTAGAACCGTTCCTCCTCCTTAAATTATTTCCAGTGCCATTTTGACCAACCTCTCTACACATGCGCAAATGCCCTTCTAAGCCTTCTCGGTGAATGAGCCTAAGGTTATGATTTATGCAGCTACTTAAAGTGCACTTCTAAGGCGCTTACTTAAAGACCTCTATTAGCAGAGGCATCACATCACAGGATCATAAAATCCTCAAGGGATCGGAGCGCCATTACTTTGAAAAAGTACATTTCAACAGACGAATGATTAAAAGGACAATCAATGCTTTATTTCTTGTATGATTGGCACTCTGGATTTTTAAACATTTCATTCCTCTCCCAAAATTTTAAGTGAGGGAGGCAGATGGAGGCTTTCCACGAGCATTTTAGGTGACATCAAATAGCATTCTAACGATGCATAGCGATAATATCTGAGAGAAGGGTGCGGGAGAGGCAGAAGCGCAATGTATAGATTACCAGATTAACGACGAACAAATCTAAATATTTTACAAAATGTTTCCAATCTTAATTCACGGTACTTATTACTTGTAAGTAGTAAATTTTGACTTGGGTGTCAGCACAAATGTGGGATGGATTACCTAGTGGCTTTGCCTGTGTTAGCCTTACCACAGCCACGTGCTGCATGGATGATGCCGCCTCCTAGTAGAAAATTTAAAGCTTAAAGATAATTGCACTAATCTAGCGTTTTGGTTTAGAGTTAACCTCGAGACTACAGCAAAGGACTCGTTTAACGGTGCAGAAATAGGTGCGACAACAACGCTCCTGCACTACTCGGACTTTTTGTAGATAGGCAAAAAACACCACTTACGGTTGCATCCCGTTCACATGGTCGAGCCGATTTTTGTATTACTGAAATTGTGCCAACTGAATTGGCACACGCTAAGAGTAGTAAAGTTCCGGCGTGGGTCGCAGTTAGGACACTGACATCTAAGAATAAACAAACCCTTTAGCGTGAACATAAACAAATGCTCTATACGATTTGTCGCCTTACACCTCTGGACGTGGAAATTGGCTACTGTACGTTAAGATTAGCGTCACCAAAACTTCGCCTCCTTTAACGCTGCCAATTTAAATTCCGCCGGCAATCTTACAGAATTCAGCAAAGTGCACCCCGCGCCATCTGTGCCCTTATGGTGTAAGATTTTGACCAAGCAGCACGAGAGTCCGATAAAGTATCGCCTGATTTCTCTGGGCATGCCATAACGTCACCCATTTGATCGCGAGAAAGTGCGCTCCTCTGACTTTTTGCATCCCATTGTATGATAAGTGGCTGACGCTCATTAAATATTCCCGACCCTTGCAATATGTCAGAAGATGAAGTCTCAGCGTCGGTGGCGCCACCAAACACCCATTCCGAAACACCTGTACCAATCATAAGGCCACAAGTTGACCGCTCGACTCGAACTAGCCAACCAACTACGGGAGGTCTGCAAATCCTGTATTTTGCACTGCTGGAGACTGTTAATAAAGTGTCCATGGCCTCCCAGACGTTCTACATTGGTTCTCTTGGTGCCTTGGGATTACTTATTGTCTGCACAGCCCAACTCACCTCGTATGAAAGGAGTAAGTGAGCAAGCACCGCAAGGACAAGGTTGGAGGTGTTAATTTTTTCATGTTTATGCGTTAAAAAGATATTTTTGTTATACGGTAGGCGTGTCTATCAACTGAACGTACCAAATGCCTAAGGTCTCGGTTATTTCTCCCAAATGGTAAAGGAATAAGTTGGCTCGATTCGCGTAAATTTCAAACAACTGGACTAATGTTAGTTATCACCAGAAAGAGTGGTTTGCAGTTCTCTTGCACTAAACAGTTTTACACATCCATATGCTGTTGTTAAGGATCGCGAAATTGGAAGGTGTTTAATTTGTTTAGGGATTGTGTAAGATACTTTCCTGACAGCTGAAAACACTTTGAACGCACAGTTCAGCACCTCCAGACGGCTTGACCGGTGCAGAAAAGGTGTTTAATTGGTACAGGACCCAAAAAGTAATCCTTTTTGATAAGCATAACCATAATTAATCTTAAATCCACAAATCGCTTTATTCTATACATAAAGCACATCACCAAATAATTTGGAGGATGGCTAAATTCAGACGCTTTTCCTCAACGACCAAATTTCCATCAATCCAAATGCTTTTGCCTCTTTGGACATAAAAAATGCCAAAATTTAGTAAAGGCCTTACTTGTAGTTTTACTTTAATATTGGGATGACAAGTAGTGCCAATGACAGCAGCAAAACATCTGAAAATAGATTTCAAAATTAACTGCTCTAAATCAAATAAAATTGCTAATTAAAATACAATTAATAGGCTGCATTTAGTTGCCGACTTCGCATTTGATAGCATAAATCGACCTTGTTCGCTAGTGTTTTACCATGACAATGCGATGGAACGAAGTTAAACGCTGAAGAGCGCTTGTCAGCAGCGTCCAAATTTGTTTGTAATTGGACTGTCCGAGTAAATTTTCGGGACCACATAGTCGAAGTGTCATAAAATTTAAGGTGCAACATGAACTGAGGTTAATTTTTATTGCCTTATTTTGCATGATTTCGTGAGTAATAAAGAATGCAGTTGGGTGAATAAATCGGGTGAACGTTCGGGCTATCTGTGGGAGCCGTGGAGCCACACCGTGTTTGAAATTCGTTTTCAATTGATGTCTTGTCTAACTGGCAGATCCTTGTATTTCAAGAGAAGAGTGTAACTCGCTGAGTCCGAAGCCATTCAACATTTAGTGCTTTATTAAAAGAAGTGTTTAGTACTTTGTCGTAACTCTTCTTGATTTCGCATCCACCATAAAAGGTTTAAAACCACAGTGTTCCTTCTTCTGCAACAATGATACTGTGCGCTAGCTCTTAGAAGTAATGCTTTGGGATCTTGAAATGTTATACCTTTTAAAATTTAACCTCAAAAATTTATTTACAGGCTGTTTGGAAGGATTTGAACTGTTATTTACACTAATTTTAGTGCACAATAGCCATTTTTAAGCAATATTCCTCGAGTATTATGTCTTTTTTATCCTCATATGGGCTCTCTCTGATTCCACACCTCCAGCGAAGAAGAGTTCGCTTATAACGGGAAAGAACGTCATAGATCCAAGACTATGGTGCGCACTCACAGTTTTTTCGCTGCCACATTTGGTCAGGATGCAAACCTTTAGAGGCGGATCGTAATGAGCCATGGGTGGATGATGCTACTTAATTTCGAGTTCAGTAGAAAATTGGTCGTTCAGCATTTTCTGCTAAGTAAAGGCAAAAACCATTTTGAGTAGATAATCTTCTGCTATTATTGCAGTTCCCTTACTTCTAAAGTGTAGGCGCTTTAAGATATATAGATTCACGTCTAACAAACCGCTTTGATGTGACTCCTGCGAAGTTAAAGCAGGCGAGGAAGAAGCATCTGCTATTCCATTTTTTACTCCAGCCCAAATGTTAGCTCAATGAGTCCCTTAAAAGAGGTCTTGCATAGTTGATTGCCCAAATGCGCAAAAAAGGCTTCACCCGCTAACAACACTCCCAAACATTGGGACTTTAAAATGGATAATTTGAAGGTTGCCAAAATTTAAGGATCGAGCGCATTCTAATTTTTTTCTGCGTGCGAAGGTTTTACGCCATACAGCAAGAATCTCAGCTGCTATATCTGTGAGCCGGGCTCGATGAACTTGACCAACCGGACGTACGTCCAATGGGAGATTGAGAATAAGCAGTGCGAGGAGCCGACAGACGATCTCATACAACAGTGGTTAGTTATTATCACATAAAAACACCGACTTTGTGGCTATTGTGGACTAGTTTTGTTCTTCGTTTCATTCAAAAGGCATATAAGAGCTTTCTTAGACAATGTTCTTGAGGCGACTTTGGCGCCCCAAGACTTCTCGAAAGTGTTCTACCGACTAATTGAAGAGTTGAAAGGGTCACTGGCTTAGCCCGAAAGCCATACCACTTGATGGAGGTGCAGTAGCGGATCCTTAAGCACCATTTCTGGCTCCAAAGTGAACGAATAAAGGCGACAAAGTGACGAAATAACCCTCTTTTAGTTTAAATGCGTTCAGTACCTGCCTTTGAGTAGTTCACCCCTGCCGATGGCCTCGCACATGTGAGTTAAATGATCAAAAATTCCCTAGATTTCATGGAACTACCAACCGTAGTATGTTGCTTTGGTTGGAACAGTAAAAGGGCGGACAGCAGATCTGAAGCGAGCGTCGTGAAATCCTGAGTTGTGCGTCAGTCTGTCGGTGCGGTGATCTTTACCGCCGCTCTGCTCCGCTCCTCTAGGGCCATAAAATTAAGCATTAATTGACCAAAGAATCAATTTTTAAGGTAATTTTTAGCTCTAGGATGCTTTGGTTACTACATTCCCGCTTCTAGGAAGTGTGCTACATCACCGCCTCCTTCGTGAACCGAGGTGGAGCTAAATCGCCTAGTGTTTTCCAGCAAATTTCACTCGAACGGGCGTAAGATATACTTCCGTTTAAAGCGAACTCCTAAAGGCCACGACTTAGATTTATAAAATGTGATTCCTGCCTCACATCATTCCTTAACCTCCCTTTCTGGCTTTGCTGATCCCTCGAGAGAGTCTCGATGTCTTGGTGACCAAAGGTGCCGCATCCAGGAGACATGATTGCATGTTATTTGGGTAAACGCCCTTCTCCTTAGACGTGGTACTCTCCACAGGTGAGGCGAAGGCAAGCCAGACACTGCAAATGCGCGAAAATGGAACCAGCCCAGGACGTTCACGCAGAGATAATGATCTGGCTGTGCCTGAGTTTTTTCATCTAAGACCTCGTTTCCTTTAACACCACCACTTCCTCCAACAAGAATGAAAATCACTGATGGCTTGTGTATAAATGAGACGAATCTAAAGCTAGAGAAAATGTCGGTAGAGTAAGCGAAAGTGGTAGTACTAAACGCGAATGCTAGGTCACTTCGACTCGTTGAATATGAAAGCATTACTGATGGTGGTGGAAGTCATGCATAAGAGGGCAGTGATCGGCGCAGTAGGGACGGAACCAACACCAGTGGCCGGATAAGGCTTTTTATAACAGCCAAACTGAGTCATTTCTCGCATTCTACTGAATTAATATAAGTAGAAGCTTAAGAAATCACAAATGAATGACTAGTAAGATGGATGTGAATTCACGAAAGCAGATCTTTACTGGTTGGCAGATTTTTATAAAGTTTTTTTGTCTACTTTTCTTAGCGAGGAGACAGAAGTTTTTAAGCCACGAGGTTGTGGAAAACTCGTCACAAAGTCCTATCAGCAGATCAATTTCGGAGGAGAAAGAGGTTTGTTTTAATTTCCTTAAACAAAGGCAGCAGACACAGGAAAGAGTGTCACAAATTCGCCCCTCTAATGCACTTTTCAATGCGTTTTTGCCACTAATGATACATCACCCCAGAACCGCCCATTTCCGCCTAACAGGTGACCAAAATAGCTTTATTACCTCCCTATATACCTAAGTGGTGCTCATACTACTTATTTCCTTTATCTGAAATTCACTAGCGCTAATGCATAGAAGGGATTTTGTTTTTTAGAGGTTAAATTAGTGCGCCGCTTCTGCGCCAGCTCAGGAATGAATCCCGAGGAGCAGAGGTGCATACAAACGATGTCGCAAGGTCGTTGGACGGAGGTGTGTGTGTGTGGAGGGGACTTATGCAACGGCGTAGGTCGCACAATCACCTCGTTATTCTCCGCCCTCAGTCTTCTCCTCCACCTCCTTTTAGTCTAACTCGCATAACTCGTGTCCGCCATGTACACGTCTCCCATTCACCCACTGATCGACTGAAGCATCAAATGACTTGTGATTTGTGGACACATTTTGCTGTGGCTGGCTTTGTCACCTTAATTTCATCCTTTATAGCCAATGTTAAAATCCCAATTGATCGTTCCTAGACCTTTGACAGTTGAAAACTACCGACATAACATTTTTAATGTAAAAGGACAAAATTACTTTTAATGCGAGATTTTGAAGAGGTAACTTGACACCAAAAATATGTCGTCTGATGGGAGAGGCAAAGGAAAGACAAGCTACGATAGATTTGTGTGTAAAAAACAATTTTCCAAAGATTTATTGACTATGGCGTAGGCATAGATTTGCGAGTTCGTTGGTTTGTTGGCCGCATAATTAACTCCTTCAGCATTGCTGGACAGCTGCAGGATTGCAGCGCCACACTAGTCAGCAAATTGGAATTAGACGAACCAGGAATCCGGTGCCGCAAAGAAACAGAATGGTCAGAGAGATGCATGACGAGTTAATAAGGCTGTGGGGGCTAGAAATAAGCTGATCGTCAAGTTTTTAATCGCTTTTACGAGTTGCCATGTCAGTGAGTTCAAGTATCGATCACGATCAAGCACATACTACTTATTAATTTATAGTAGAATAGCTTTGCCAACGCGGGATAAATTCAAGAGGTATAAAATGGATTTATTGCGTTTAAAAAAAACCGGAAGGAAAACGGATTTTATAAGTTGTTAACTGGTTGGTTTAATCGCCACTGCTATTTAGCGCCTTTTGGAGACAAGTTCCAAGCCTATCGCTTAGCCCCGTCGCCAGAAGGGGCAGACACTTCGGTACGTCTCTTTTCTTTCCTACTAGAGCAGCAAGTAAATTGTGATGTTTATCATCCAAAGCAACTATAACTTCAGGAATGCAGGTGATTCAGCACTCGGTCTCCGTAAGTACTTCAAGTTGAGACTTGATTAACGCGATGCATCTTCGAGTGAATCATCCTCCATAATCACACGTTTTTATCACAAATTTGCTGTTGCGCTAAGTCGTTACACCCACCTCCTGCGTTGCACGGAATACTTTTCCCCATGTGCCACAGCTGGGGCTAGTCAGAGTATTGGGATCTTAACGAAAGTCTCGACGCTTTTGTCAGTGGTTGTGTTCTTGCACTCCATCACCTGTGAGTTAGTTCAGTGGAAGATGGTGAAACTGGAGCCACGGGCAATAAAGACCTGATACTGGTGCCCTGACATCCACCCCAGGATACATTTTGCCGCCGCCACGGCTGCGTCTGTGCGACAGGATGAACTTCAGGTCAAGGGATCCGGCGTCTGTCTGGTCCACTGGTCAGACAACTGGTTCTCACAACTGAGCGTTGTCATATTACCTATCCGAAGGGTTGCTTTGGAATGATCACCGGTGGAAAGGCGTTGTCTGCCCGCCCCCACCTAACACCGCATCGCATTCCGGGCAGGCGACACTGCTTTCCTTCCCACATCACCTTCATGCCGTAGATCAACACCCACTCCTTTTTATTTTAAAAACAATAAAACTAAAGGTAAATTGCAAGTCAGATAAAAAGGCCTGAGGTTATTATTCTGACCCTTGTTTAAAACGACCCCTTCGAAAAGCGGCCTGAAGGAGAGACTTCTTATTTAGCATTATTTATGCATAAATTGGCCTAGTAAAGAAACAATTTATTAAAAGTCCTCTTTATAATTACATTCCTGTATAGAAAATTTGCCTACAAATAAGTAAAATGATTTGAGAAGAGGGAAAATGCGAGCAAATGTTAGAGGCGCTTTCAATTGCCAGCTACTGCAAGCTGTTAAAAAAATTATTTCTTTTAGTGCCGGGGATTCCCCAAACTATTTGGGGATGGGTAGAGATGAAAAAGAGTGGTTTGATGTTAGATCCGATCGCATTGCGTGCCGTCCCTAAGTGTGTCTAGTTATTGCTGCAGTCACCGACGGTGGGTCAGGCCAAGCCACACGAGGCCATAGGCGAGCGGATCAGGCCAAATCGGACCGCACAGCGCGTAGCGACTCCAATCAATCGCCCCAACTAATTATTAGCGGAGCAATCTGAGTTATTTTCTTCTTTTCGGCAGGAAAGGTCACCTCAGCACCCCCAAGGGGTCAAACAGGTGGTCGTGTGGGCACTAGGCGGCCTTCGCAAAAGAGGAGAAATGTGAACGAGTTGGATTATTGCTGGTGGACAGTTTTATCTCGACTTTATTTTCAATGAGGAAAAGGGATTGGGACTTTATTTGTATCACTGAAAGGGGTTTTCAGCTGGACTCCATAAGCACGGCCTGCGCCGCCTCTGGTTGTGTGTCATTTTGCGTTTTTCTTCCTAACTGCTGCCTTCCCTTCCATCAAAGGGTGATATTGACCCCCTAGAGGGATCACTAATTATGGGAGAAGGAAAATTAAATGAAGAATTCAGCACCACCATGCGCTTGCCCTCAATCCGTCCTCTTCAAACGGTGGATACATTGAAGCTGACGAGAAGGCTCTCTTTCTTTGATGAAATCGACTCAAGTTCGAATAGTAAGGGTAGTGAGGCTCAAATTACATTCATTCATCACTCTCCAACCGCATCGCCACTGAAAGGCCACATAAAAACATTGACAAGAGTTTTCTTCACTTCTAAGTCGACTTAAATCATTTCAGTAGGCTCTACCGTCATCCACATTAGCATCTATAAGTCGGAAATTAAACAATTAAAATGTATCCAAAATCACTCTCATTACCTTTAATTTGCAAATTATTGCTACTAGAAATGACTAATCGAGTTGTTTATTTAAGAATGACTTGTAATTGCTCAAGCATTTGGTAAGGGAGGCCTTGGAAGGCTCCGTTCCACGAAGGCACAATTCACGCACCTCTTAGGCAGTTATTCATTTGACCGGCTAATATGCTTTCCGTATAGTTTTGGTGCTTTACAGACCCTGCTCAAGACCTCAAATCGCCACAGAAAGATACGCGAATTCAGTCCTAGTAAAGACTTCATGATTACCATTCGTGAGGGCAATACTCTCACTCCGTCACCAAATGAAACAAATTTTCAACGCTTTGGAAGGGGAACGCGCCCAAAAAGGCCTACAATATGAACGTGAACGCCAAGAAAGGCGTTCACTCAACCCAGAGGATGCATTTTAGAGGACAATGTGGAAGAGCTTTTTGACTCACTGTAGCCTGACACGTTGGGAACTGCAGGCTGAGTTGACAGGAGAGGAGGGCGAAAGTTGGGGCACGTAATGCGCCTTCCCCACCTCTTCTGTCCAAAATCCCGGAAGAAGGAGGGTACATGCAATCCTGAGCTCCCGTTCGCTGTAGAAAGTGGCCACTCCCCTACACTGAAGTGATGGTGATGTTTTGATGGCTGCCAACTGGGCAAACGAAGAAATGAGACAGAAAAAAGAAGAAAGGAAGAAGCGGGAATGATTGAGCTTTTTCTGCACCAAAGAAAAACACCAACTCTCTTTCCTCCTAAACTAATTACAGCCCACCGGGATTGTTGACTGGGCTGAGGTTTCCCCTCACGCCCACGAAATATATCCATTTGGGAGATATTTTCCATTCAAAAAATAATACTTTTAATCCCTTATTTATTAAAATATGGAACTATTCTGTGGTTGTTAGCACTTGCTGTTTGCTGAAATGGTCAGTTTACGGAACTACCATTTCCGGCCGCCATGACTTCGCTTCTGCCCTCCCTCCAGCGACGTGACCTTTCGGGTGACTCTTTAGGCACCACCGCCACCGCCTCTGTCGGCTAAATATAAACCTTTCGAATTGGACTGGAGATGAAAAGCTGCGTCCAGCAATAATTAATTGCTCTTTGAATATGCGGCCAGCCCAGACAATCCTAAATGGAGGTGGCGATGGACAACACTTGGACGCCCCCCATAGATCAGACCTTTGACTCAGTTAGGAGTCATCAAGACGTTTATACACTTGGGAGATGAAGAAAAGAAGGTGGACAGCTTGACACTGACTTGCGCCTGCCGCTTCCCCTTCACCCACAGGTGATTGGGTCATCAACGCCCTGCCCCGAATGTCTGTCCCACATGTGACCTCGTGATGGGGACAAATCTTTATGAAAAATTTCGCTCCCTCTGCCTGGGCTAGCCAAAAGCCGTCCTGGAACGGCTTTGGTGAAGGCTTTCAGGTTGGTCAATAAGTTAATCATCGAAACGAATTGAGTTTTTGAAGTCTCACCACTACTGGTGGGTACGGAAAAGATGACCAATCACAAGACACGGACTTGTGTGTACGGCAATGAATTTTCCATCACTACCTTCAAATGTTCTGGATGGATGGCTGAAATCGGTGAAAGCTTAAAAGCATACTTATTAACACGATTGCGTACATGTGCGCTACTGGAGGGACAGACAGGCGAACGCGAAGGCGGGCAGGCAGGCAGGCGGACGGAGGGACGGGCAGGCGAGGAGGCAGGCAGGCAGGCAGGCAGGCAAAGAGAGGTGGACAGACAAGCGAGCGAGCATTTAGCGCCTTAACGGGTTCCATTTTTACATTTCGGCGCTGGCACACATACACACACACACACACGCACATTCAAACAGTTGCATAATCTCACGTCAGAGGTTGCGTCAATGCTGTACGACACTCAAGGACCTCAACACCTCCAATTGCCACTTCCAGCCACGAGAACGCCATCTCCACCACGTAGACATAGACACCTTTCCCCTACCACTGGATCTGTCACCACTTCTGCGTCCAAGTCGGCCTGTCTTGTGTCCGCCATCCAGATGGGGCATACGCGCTGCTTGCGACGTTACATTTTCGATCTTCTCAACGAAACCTCGAGTCAGAAGCCCTCCTCGCCAACCACCATTTGTGGAAGTAGCATTTTGGATCGAAGAGCCATGCCTCCGAGAGCGGACTACGAGTGGATTACGGCAAAACGGCAACTCTACTTCAATGTGCAAGGCAACACCTACACAACCGAATTCGAGCAGACCTCCAGTCCACTAATCTGGGCTGTGGATTGCCGAGAGTGGTCGTGTTTGCGCCTAATGTGCACCATTCAAGCGATTGAACAGGATGAGGGCGATGATGAGGAGGAGGAGAAGATGGAGCCTGCGAAAGAGACTTTTCAAGGAGCTGTGTACAATCCCAGTCAACCTCAACCCGTTCGAAGGAGGATAATCAACTCTGGCACTGGAAGATTCACCCATTCACCGAATACCTCACAAACATGCGTCTGTTGCACGCCTGAAAGCAGTCGCAGGCGATCTGGCGAGTTGGGTCTACTGCAGCATGAGGACATTCCAGTCTCGCTGAGACAGCGACTTCGTCCATTTGCCAACGTCATGCTCAGCGTCTCCTTCTCGAATCTCTGCAACATCAGAAGCAGCTTCAATATCAGCAATGGTAATGATGCTCCCAGTTCCAGAGCTGGAAGTTTTTTGGATATACGCTCCTGGAAATCGGCTCAATCCAGTCCACGTCGAGACGTCTCTCCCTTAAATCGGTCTCCACATTCCACACACACCAGAGGAGCCAATTCGGTGGTGCTTCTTGGCTGTCTAAATGCCAATGAATATTCATCACGACATCGGAAACGTCCCACTCCATATCGAACGTTCTGGGTGCGTGGTTCGTACACCTATCAGTCGGTGTTGGATTACTTCTTTGCCACGGGATATGAGAGTGTCGGTACCCACTGCCTCCCGCACCAGGTGCTACAAGTGGACTGTGAACACTGTCGACAGGATGCCGACTATTCGGACTACCCAAATTACCCTAATGGTCCACTGGATCCACGAAATGACACATTCTTTGAACACTTCAGTCAACTGGAACGAATGCTTCAGTCGTCGGGAGTTTCGGCAAACCGTCTAGACTCTGTCATGGCATTCAATGCCTTGGCAATAAGTGCTGGGCGTCGTCTAGCGGGATGGTGTTGCCACGGCGCTGAAGGTGATCCAACAATCGGTCCAGACCTTGAAGAGCCCCTAATAGAATGGCGAATTCTCGCCACCCTGATAGATCATGGATTGGATGAGTTCGAGTGGTTGGAGTTTCTGTCACCTCAACACAATTTCATCGGACATGCGTTGTGCGTTCTTGCCTGGCCAATGCATGGATGGAGTCGGACAGAAGCGGCAATTCTAGCCAGTCATATGACCAGCAAGAAGCCCGGCTCCTTCTCTGGCTTTAGCAGTGGAAGCGGAGGCGAAAGTAGGCGACCTCGAAGACGATCCTCTTCTCCGCTTGGAAGGAATGCATTTGGTCAACCACTTCCACCAGCACCTCTGGGAGCTGGACTCAGACGACAGGCGTGCCTTCTCCTAATTAACCTCTGGTCGTTGGGTGCCTTCACTTCGCATCACATCGTCCATCGACGAAGCGGCGGCACTATTGGCAACGCCGTCTCAAGCAGTCGTATTTGGGATCCACGACCAGGAAGTCAACGAAGTCACAGCTATACTGCCACTATGGAGGGTGGCGATTTGAGACGGATTATGCTCAAGACTATCTCCACTAAATCAGAACAAATGGGAATGGTGAGTGCCGTCTCTTCCTTTGCCAGTTTTTTCCATCTCATTGGACCGGCGTCTCGACTGTTCCACTATGTAGTTATAAGAGCGCCGATTTGGTCCTCCACATTCAATGAATTATGCTCGTAAATATCTGCTTAAATAAGTACTGGAAGAGGTTGACAAGAGTGCGTCCTCTCGGCGGCTCCGCAGAAGTACGAATACAGACTTTTCACTTAATTTATGCCTAATTACGCATAATCCTTCCGAATAACACATCGCAAAAGTTTATCTCCCTCCTGTGTGGAGCTTAAAGTCCGGGGATTTGGGTTTGGCCTTCAACGCACCCAACGAGTGGGGCGGAGGGAGGGGAAAATTGACAATGGCGAGCGATCCGAATCTACCCACTCCAGCCCATGGGCAGCCTACAAGGGTGCCCGTATTTTTAAATTTCCTCTTAGTCTTGATTTCGGAGGTAGAGTACATGTAAACAGTGCCTTTGAACAACACAGTTAATCCCAATTTTGATCCGTTTAGGCCACAACAGAAGTGGAAAATGGCCATAAAACAGCCATTCAGGGTTGTGCCACCACAGCGGATGTAAAATTTTATATTTAGCCGCCAGGGAGAATTAATCCGTTTGTTTATTACATTCGCCTTGACTACAGCCAAGTGTTTGGCGACGCATAGTGCCATTTGCCAAAGGGTCAAGAGCGTCACTAGATGAAGTTAAGGTGACACGTATTTGTGACATGAGTGATGAACCTGGCTGTCGGTCTGGATGGCAATGATTTGGCACAGATCAACACCTGTGGCTTTATAAGCAGTGCAGAAAGTGGCACATTTGTATCACCAGAGCCACTGACGTGATGTGGAATGGGCTGGAAGTGAAGAGGGACAGGCTGCTATGTAAGAAGCCTGGAAACAACTGGTTTAAAAGATTTGATCAAACGGCGCCCCTTTTAAAAAAAATACTCTAGAAGATCGCGAAATGAAGAACGTACGGTTTTTAATGGCCTTTCATCACTTCTCCCCCTCTCTCCTCCTTTTGAAAGCATCCCGATGATCCAATTTAACCGGATCCAAGCCGATGCAGTAATTTTAATGATGCCAGGAGGCCTCATTTCTGTAAAACCAACAGTAGGAGGTTAAATTATTGGGCATTTATCCTTTTGACTGTAAATACAATCATCTGTGGACGTGAAAAGCCGAAAGACGAAGACAAGTGAAGGATTATGCAGAAGAAATACAAGAGAGAGGACTAGAGGATGGCAGAATGCAGTAGACATGGTTGAGGCCTGCAAATCAATAAAAGACACAGGTCATCACTTGTGTAGCAGCTTGTTGTTATTTTTTACCGCCAACCCTGAAATGCGCTCCGGACCCGAAGCTGGAGATCACCGCCATTAGGAAGAAGGAGGAGGAGGAGGAGGAGGTGGTGGTCCTTGATTGCATGAAATGAAGGCGAAAGGTAGACGGCGATGTGTCTCATTCCCGCATTTCTCTCCTCCACTGCTGCAAACGCAAATTGGGTGGAGATGGGAATTATTATAGTGCACAGGAGTCTAGTGCCTCCTCAGGAGAAAAGGCGCCTGCTCAGCCGTGAGATTAGTGTATGCTCCGACCGCCTCTCACCTAAAAGGCACATCAAACGAGCAACGCAAACAAAACGCTCGAAGTTGGCTTCCCATTTGCCATTAAAATCCCGCTTGATAGTATTCTCATTGCTCCAGAGAAATAATGCTCTTAACTTGACATTAGAGGCGGGAAGACTTCTTCATTAACACACACTCAAGCACACTCTCACGCGAGGGATTTTTACATTAGTCGGTCGTCCTTTGCATAAACTGTTTCCATGTCAAGCATTGAACGCATTTCAAATAGGAAAAAAAAGAACGATTCTCGAGAATAATAAGGTTGTTTAGTAAGAAAAATAACGGCAATTTGAGGCGATATGCTTGCTGCCATTAGTTTCAAGTTGAGAAAGTTGACATATCCACGCGTGTCAAAAGACTGAAAATGTTTTCGCCGTTTAAAAAGAATAAATGCTGATGAAAGTCTTCAACTCTTAGCAATAATAAATGTCAAAGATCATGTTCATATCTTTCTAGAGAAAAATTGCATGCAAAAAAGAGGCGAAATAAAATTAACTGCGTAGAATGTCATAAAAGGCATCACTTAATTCGCGCATAAGTAGTTAAACCATCAAGTTTAATCATAAAATTTTGAAGTTTTATTCTCTTTTTAATTTATAGTAAAAATAAGTCGATTGCAGGCTTTAAGCTTGAAACTATTCTTTGAGTTTTCTAATAACAGCGGTCACTTTAAAGACGAAGGATGCTGATCAGTTTTCGAAGAAGGCATGTGACAAGCAGGCAAAAGTAAAGAAAAGCGTTTGTTGCTTTTGCAATTTTTTTGAAGATTTTTCTTTTATAAGGCCACAACATGTGGAAAGAGGCAATTCAGGTGACTCAAAAACAGTTTATGCGGATTTGTGGATAACTCAATGTTATGACACCTTAGAGACCTACCCAAGCTTTGTGTACAATAGGCGTTAGCATAGAGATGAGATGTTGGATCCCATACCCTATCTAGAACCCCCTATGCCACTAATCATACGTCACACCATGAACAGTCCGTTGAACAAACTCGGCGAATGGCCCATTGGCTTGACTGCTGTGCCTGCTGCGTTCAAGCCGGTTTCATTGAAGAGTTGAATTTTTTCCACTTCCTCTTCTTCCTGTACGGAGTTTGAAGGAGATAGGGTGGCAGAAGTACCACCGCTTCTCTCTTCATTGCGTGTCTATAGTGCCATGCTAGAGTTATCCATCCTTTCCTTTATTCAGCATGGAAATGTCAAGGACATATCATTAGACCAGTTAACGATTCTTCGACGTCTAGATTAGGTGGGGATGGGAGAGCCGTAGTGGCATCTGTCTGCCACAGACTCCGCACCAACAGATGGAGTTCGACTTCAAAGGCAACCAGCTTATTTTTCTTTTCTTTTCCATGGTCCACATAAACACGCTATAACGTTGTTCTCCACCACCCCACAAATTTACCATTCGAAAGGCCTCTTATGAAGCGAAGAAATGAATTTTCTTCTCCACGCCGATCGCCCACTGCCATGTCACGCACCACTCCACCTCTAAAAGCCTCTTCTCCACTTATTTGTGTGTAAGTAGGTGGATGGGTGAGAAGGGGATGACATAAATTTACCCAACACACTTCCCTCCCACCTAACGATCGAGCAAGCTCCTCGGATGAGTCGAAACTCTGCAAAGTCGGGAGGCAAGAAGCAAAACATTAGAGGTGATGAAGGCGTCTCTTTATTCTCCCTCTTCCAGGAATCGTCTTGCAAACGCACCCCGTCACCCAGATGCATAAATGATTCCTACCTTTAGCTAGGCCATAAGGCAACGAGAGGGCGAAAGAGACACAACCCGCCTTGTTCTCATTATTATTCTCGTGCTTCTCCAAACAAAAATTATCGCCTGCCTGTTGGAGGACAAACATCCCATGAAAAATTAAAAATGGCAGATGGGATTGGGGGCGACTTGGACTTAACTGTGCCTTTTTTTTCCATCACCTCCAAACGAGGTAAGCCGGGGGGAGGGGAGGAAATTACAGGCAACTATAACTGGCGGCTCAGTTGTTTTTTGTTTGCATCTCTCCGGGCCTTGCAGTGGTGACACGAGTTGACAGCCAAAGCAAAACACCGCGTCCATCTATTCAACCCTTAAAACCGGAAAATATCCTCCAATACAGAGAATGCAGGTTGCAAGTGACGCCTAAATTTGTCTGGAAAAAGCCATTTCTAACTTCCACCACGTCTCGTTCGTTTTAATTGCTCACTCACCGCGTTTTCAAGTTTCGAATTCCCCAAGGTGACACCTAGTGCTAAAGCCAATCTACACCGATTTTAGAGGATAAATTACAGAACTAGAATCAAATTTTAAATCTCTGGTACAATTATCGATGTGAATTTTTAAATACCGGTCAAATAATGGCGCATTAGAAGCCACTCGGTTCGGACCAATCGAATCGCGCGCCGCTACCTTGACGGTCAAATAAACAAGTTCGTTTTCGTGAAATGCTTTTTTGCCAATCAATAACTGCGTTTGTTAATTTTTATCATCAAAACTATTAAATCCCCATGAAAATATGGAAGGAAACCCTTTAAATAAAACGTATTGGTGTTGCTATAACCGGGGCAATACATTTGCCACGGAGAAGGATACCGAAGCAAAAGAAGTGGGAAAAAGCAATCTCTAACCGCCACTTGCACTTTGTAACTGTCCCATTCCCTTTGCACGGGGTCAAGTGATCGGTGACCGAGAAAAGTCGGCGATAAAAGTGAAGGTTAGTAAGCGCTGGAGCGAAGGTTGCGGCACTGTCGGCCGCTCCAACCAAGAAGTAAAGCCTCCCAAGTGCATTCATTTTTGAGATAGAAGGAGGGAAAGTAAAGAAGGCGAAGAAAATGATCTCGTTTAAGCAAATCGTTCTCCCTTATTCCAGTTGTTTGTTAAGGCGAAGAGAGTTCATGCGTCCGATTGAAATGTCTTGGCTCGGTTTGCACGCGGCCGCGTTTCTCTCTTGCTGGGATGCCCTTTAGGACTCTAAACGCGAATTAGGTTTTTCATCGAAGACTCATAACAGCATCTGCACATGATACTGGTCATTTAGCCTTTCCTGTGCAACCCAAATGCTCTGATAAGCCTCCCTTCTTTAAATGCGGTTTCCGTGCACTTCTAGGCGCGTATCTTGGCGGCGTGCGACTCTGCATCATTTCCTTCCCCCAACCTTAGTTGCGCACTTACCCAGATAGCCATCGCATCCGATTTCTGCAAACGACACAATGTCTCTCACCGCCCCTTGCCATTGGGAGTAATTTTTTATGCCTGAACGAGAAAACATAACGCAAACCAATTGTATTCAGGTATAGGCTCTCATGGGGTGGATTTAAAATGTTGCCTCGCGGTTTTCACTTCCAAAATGGCAGTGCCACACCATCCCCACTGCAACGGCTGAAGCTTTCGCTGAAGTCGTAATAAGTAGTATAGTGGGTGCGCCAGACTTATCCTATGGTCATTCCTTGGAGTGAAAACACGTTCTATGTAGATGGAAGAGCCAGCGCTACTAAGCTCACAGTTAAACAATGCACCGCAACAGAAAAATTACAACTTATAATTCAAAACTTTTTGAATTTTTTCCGAAAAAAATAGTTATTAAGACTGGAAAATCCAGTTTGCTTGCTAATGCGTTGGAATAGAAGGTATGCGCAATTCTTGACATGACCACAACCTCTAATTAACTATACGCAAGAGAGAAGGGACCAAGACAAGCTTTCTCAAGCTCCTAACTTCTTTTACTTTCCTTGAAAGTAAAAAAGTGATCAGTTTTTGCACGTCTCGCTTTTGTGACCAGACGACGGTACTGCCAAAAAGTTGGCCTCGTGCGAATCACTGCGGCGCAGTCCGGGGCGCACACTGGCCGGAGTGACCACATTGGGAAAGAAAGCTTCCAAAGCGTGCTACTTCTTACAAACATACGGGGAAAACATTTACAAAAAGGGAAACTGATACACGATCAGACAAAGTGACAGATTTCTACTGCGCTGTTTTAAGTCAGGCAAAAAGCGAACTCTCTGTCGTTCTAATGCAGTTGGGTAAATCTGATATGAGTAGCATAGAAGACCTCGATAGAAGGCATTTGAGATTGAATCGCGCTTACTTCTGGAGTCACGCACAGATCAGAAGCAGAAACTTTGTTTAAAGACACAAAAAGCACCCTGATCTGCCGCTAGATATTTGAATGTCAGGATAGGAGAAATTTGGCGCCCTTTGGTTATGTAGAGAAAAAAAAATATTTTCAACGCTTTCCTATAAATTTGGCATACCTTTTCTCACTAATAAAAAAGAAAAAATAAGCAAGTTCCTGATAGCTCAGGGGATTAGCAAATGGAAAATACTACTGAAATCGTTTGTGCGGTTATAAGTAGCAAGTTGCATGAAGTGCGTAAATGGTTAAACAGGCTTTTCGAGCGAATTTTTAAGGTGCATCAAAGTATTCCATTGAGTTTTTGCAAGGAGTGATCCACGTTCGTTATATGTATAACCTTCCACCTTATCTGATTAGGTCTAGTAAGATTTAGGATGAAAATGGAACTCGATAAAAGTCGGATTTTATAGAATAAACTGCTACCATTAGGTACATTTCATGTCACCAGGCCTTTAAGTTGATTGCACGATGGAGTGGAGACCATCGAAGTCAGCTTGTAAATGGTATTGTAACGATCTACACGGGGGATAAGAAGCGCCGTCTTCCGCATTGTTTTAGTGCACCAGCCTCTTCAGCGCACGATGTTCACAATTGAGGCCAGCGGTTGCTACAGATCGCTGCCAGAGCTAGCTCACGATACCACATTTTTGTTTCAAATATGAAAACATTTACAAAATCTGAGGCCGTTGTCACGATTTACAGAGGCGAGGCGGAGCTGAGACCTTTTTTCTTCCCATTCATGACTTTTTCAAGACTCAATCATTTTTTACACAGTTTTGTTTCATCAATCACATGCCTAAGCGCTCCCATGAGGGCTTAATTCATGAATAACTGACAAGGTGAAAGGGTTTTTATCAACCCCGAATGGGCCAAATCCTCCTTTTGCATGCAACACTCCACACGTTCAAAGGCATGGAATGGCTACACTGCTAAATGAGTGGAAAATTCCTCTAGTCCTAATCATCAACTTTGCTTGTGTGAGACAAAGGAGCGCAAATGTCCATTTTACCCGATTTCTTACCCTGATCAGCAAAGTATCGTGTCGTAAACAAAGTGATAAAATCAAGAAGATGTGACAATTGCTGCTCAAAGAGAGTCGTGAGTGCGTCTATAACTGAGGCATCTTCACCACTCCCTACCATGCACACAGGGGGTTGGAAATGTTGGCCGACAATTTGTAGGAAAAAATGTAGCGAAGGCGTTGGTGGCGGTACGCCATACACATTCATCAGACAAGGAATTTCAAGGCCAAAGAGTCTATTTGGCAGAGTTGGTGGATGTAAACAATTTGTTTTTCCCATAAATTTGTCCTTGGCTGGTGCCAAAACCGCCGTTCAACTATGGATTAAAGAAGGCGAGTGTTGCCATCAACAGCGAATGTACAGAGCGTCGCCCCATGCTACGGGTCAAGCCTAGCTGACTGCATCGAAAATTAAAGGAAAGCCAGCGCATCTGAAGGAAGAAATTGCCTCAACTGGAATTCACCACCTTTGAATAAAAGTACAGACTAGCAAAATACATTTTTCATCCCTCCTTCTGCCATCCAATTTGGGTTTCAAAGTCAGTGCCTCGGACCAGATCCTCTCCACCACCTCTAAGTGAGCGGTAAGGGAAGGCGAGCAATTTTATACCCGTGGGGGCTAAAATACATTTGTCTTTCACTTGCTTTAAAATCTGGACCGACAAAGCATTAGAATGCGGTTTCTAGGGTTTCATAAGATGCTAAAAGGCAAAACTGTTTGTTGCCCTCGAGACATGTTAAATCATCTTGATGCAGCTCTTCATGGATTGCATTTTGAGGACTACTTGCAGTACATTTACTTAAGCAAGTGGAGTGCCAATGTTGCGGTAGCGTGGCAGGCAAAATTGGCCACCGGAAAGTACAAAATGGCCTGCCATTAATGGAGATGGAGTGCAAGAGTCGCAGAAGAACTACTTCTTGCCTTAATTGCTTTTAATTCCATTTTTATTATTCTCTTTTCGTAGAAATTAACTGCTCTAATGTAAATGCTTTAGCGGTTTAAATTGCCATTATGAACAATCAATTTTACTACTTGTAAAAACTTACATTTTCGAAGGTAGTAAAACGAAAAATAAAGCAAGTGAATAATTTCTCATCTGTTAGATACACAGTTTTCTGGGAACGACTTCGTTATAATTAGAATAACGGACCAGTTTTACCCCTTTTCCCATCCAATTTTCTGTCAAAAAATTGGGTAGGAAAATTGGAACACAGCGCACATGTCACGTCAATGGAGTACGTGTTGCAACGAATTAGGAGGGATAGTAAACTCTTAACTCGTAGCTAAAAAGTTAATTAGCTATTATCCTTCTCACAGAAGGAACATGCCTTTTGTTGTGAAATCACGTCTGTGGGAAGCAAACATTATATTTTCTCTCCAAGAGTTTTTCCATCACCCCTGATCGCCGTAGATAGGTCAAAGGATGGGTAAGATAACCTCGACAAGTTTGACAACACTTGATTGTTCATACAGCGATTCGGTAGCGTTCCTTCAAGCAGCAGCATCCAGTCTCGCTTTATCTGATAGGAAAAGCAATGTGGAAGGGAAGGGAAATAACATCCTTCTCCCAAATAACTGCGCTTAACAGCTGCGCGAACCAACAGCAAGGTGCGACAATGAACCTGCATTGTTTATATAGGAGTTTCAAATACACTTCTTTCACTAAGAACTGGTACAAATCGACCGGGAATAGAATATCACTTCAGTTTTACATAGACGTTTTTTGATAAGTGAGTCGATACTGCTTAGCTAACTAAGACACCAAGGGTGCGGAAAGGTGCAGGCAAAATAAATTGCCGATATGGAGGCAAAAGGGGAAGAAATAGTAACAAAGAATTTTGTGAGAAAAGGGGAAGCAAATTTCAAAGTGTTGAGGTAAGCCGTAGCTTATGCCTTCTAGTGCGCTTAAACAATTTGGCCACAAGCAATGAATTTCATAATTTTATTTCACCGCACCGGATCAGGGCAACAATTTTGATTTGCAAAATATAGAACGTGGTAATATCAAGCAGGCAAGCATTTTTGCAAAGTTAAAAACATTTTTCTGAATTTACAAGCATTTTTAAGAAATGGGGTGCCGCTATAAAGGATTAGCTTACGATGGGAATGTATACTAATAAGGACTTTTATTCATTATTTGACAATTTCCTGATACGCCTTAGGACACAAAACAATTTACATAAATGCTTAACCTCTTTTTCTTTTTCTTATCGTCCTACGGGTAATTCGTTTCATGGGCCGATAAGGAAAAGGATTCAAAGAGATACTTTGAATATAAAGCATGTGCCACTGAGTCTTTTCTTAACGATACATAATTTAAAGCATGATTATGCACCTAGTGACTTTTATTTGCTAAGAGAATTGCAGAACCCAAATGTAATGCTTAAAATAAGGCTGTTCACTCCATCACACAGTATTCCAGCTGCTGATCAGATCAGCAAAATATTGGCAGGAAATTTTACAGTCCCTAACATGCCACATCGGTTGCAGGTATTTTTAATGAGGCTTAAAATCGCCATAAGATGCAGAAGATGAGGCAATAAAGGCGACCGCCCACTACACTCTGAGGATTTGTAATGCAGTCGCACTGAGTAAATTGCGCTGGACTTTCTCTCACACCAATTCATTTATACTAGTTTAATGGCACCGAAATTGTAGCGTTTCCATGTCCACCATAAACAATAGTTTTGTTGCGTCAAAATAATCTACGACTATACGAAAATTTTGTGCCAAATTTCGATTTTTTCTTCTCGTGTTTAAGCAGAGAATGCAGGTGGTGACCCTTAAATATGAAAATTAACATCATTTTGACGAGAAAAATGGATTACTATTCTTAATTTGTGTCCGCATTAAGGACAATAGTTAAGAATAGGAGTTGAGGATATTCGTAGGGGTGATGCACTTCTACTTCCTCCGTAGCTTCGGTGTTGGCTATTAGGGGCGAGAGGAGGCGCCTTGAATTGCGCGGCGTGATAAAATTTCATGAACTGTTAAGCATTTGTACGAGCCTTGCGTGCCTGTGGCCCTTCATGCTGCTTAGCATCAGTCCCTGAGCCTGCCGAATAGCTTTTCGCCTGAAGTTGCTGCATCCAAGCCTCCCCAAGTCTTTGTCATAAGCGCGGCACTTAATTTAATTGCTTATCGCATTCATTTTTGCGCCCTCCACCAACTTCGGACTCACTTCGGCCCCTGTACCATTCAATAGTGCTTAAATGCGCCTAATGGATAGGTTGGAGGCTTTTTAAAAATAGGATTAGTTTAACGTGCGCGCTCATCACGCTGTCCAGGAATGAGTTTTAAAACGGGAATCAAATGACCCACCTGCTAACGAAGCCTTCACTTTCGATACTTTCAATCGCTTCGCTCGTTTAACTGCGCTCTTCGCATGCAGACGTATAATGCACTCACTTCGTTTTTGCCACTGGAATTTGTTGTACGAGGGCTGATTTAGCATTATAGCTCGGAGGCACGCACAACTTCTCACTCATCCCTAATTGCAAGGCGTTGCAACTATGACGCCCACTTGGCCACCCTAAAAAGCTCCAATTTCCCACTTTGTGTGTGTGTGGGTGCGCGTGTGGACTTGTGCAAAGGCGGATGTTGACTTGTTGAAGTCCACCCGCCTATTACGAGGGCAATCAGACCCCTCGGTGGGGAACAGGGCATTGCATGGCTGTTCCCACCATCCATGATTTTCTGGTAAATATACTCGAAGGGTCCAATGCAGATCTTTGAACTGCATTTCCCTATGACAAGCATAATTGCGTTAGTTGAGGTAAACGAGAGTTTTCAGGGGGGTAGCGGAGGATCCTCAACGAACAGAACATCACCCCGACGGAACGCATTAGCAGACGTAAAGGAGAGTTCTGACCCTGTCAAACAGGTAGCCGTAACCAAAACAAAGAGGTAACAAGGAGGAGCCTTAAAAATATGCTCAGGAAGTTCTTCTTTTAAGAGGGTGTACATGCATGTAAGCAAACCAATTTCACATACTAAAGAAAATTGTTTTTAACCTCACATAAGCAGCTGATGGTGGTCAAAAAAGATGAGCAAAATCTCCCTCCGCTCCTCTCAGCCACACATGCTTTCCTCCCTCTCTCAACACTAACGCGATCAGCCGACTAGTGGCGGAGGTTTATGAAAGAGGCGCAAACGCCTTTCGTTTTATCAATCATTTTATGTCACCTATTCATGCAATTCTTCAAAAAAGGTGCAGAATTAAGAGATTAACCGAAGCCATTCCTCTTCGTCGCCCTTCCGTGGCATGAGTGCAGAGTAGGTAAGGGAGTACTTTTTCGAAGAGGCGAAATCCGTACCGCAAAACCCTAAATTCTTTTTTTCCTTCACGCCGCCGCCGTTTCGTCCAAAATGTCTATCGTAGAGGCTAATCAGTGAGGCTCATCCACCCGTTTTAACATTTACCAATATTAAACGCAAAGCAGAAGGAAAGGTGATTTAGCCTTCAAAAAAGCATAATATATTGGTGTTTAATTAAAATAAATGAGTAAGAAGATAAAATTGCGTCAAAAATGCACATGTTTTTAAATTTGTAGTTCGTTTAAATTAACTTCTGCGTACCGGTATCTTTCAGTTTCCCCCAATCAACCGAAGGTCGAGCGTTATTTTGAGCAATTGAGTGGTTTTTCAACAAATATGAACCATAGACCTCTCGCTTTTTACGCAAAAAGTATATGAATCGGCGCTGTAGTCAGCTGGCTGCAAATAAAGGCAGCATACGTCTCTTTACGCCTCTTAAAGTAAAGGACAAAACGATTAGTGAGTGGGAGATTGTGGCATTGGCAACGATAGACTTTTCGCAAAATTTTGTTGCAATAGTAATCAATCACTAACATAAAGTTGCTTTAAAAGTGCTAACTAGACGGCCCTCTCCGTAAGGGTTTACGGAGGCTCATATACTACTTAATTGCCTCAGACTTTTAAGTAGCATGACCTCGTTAGCGCCTCCTTCACATACGGGTTTTGCTGGAAAGCTACTTAAAGTCTCAGAGCATTGGCTTGGTGATCTGAAGCGGGACTTGGCCACTCCAGGAACCGAGTTAACGCTCGTTCTGATGCCACGACAACTTTCTTGCAAGTTTGGCGTCCGTAGTGAGAGGCATGTGCCCTTATTCCCGACAGCAACGCCAAGAATTCCTTTATGTGCTGTGCATCTGGTTGTGAGTGAGGCGTCACCTTCAACAAATCTAATACAGCTTAAAGTTTCCACTAAATGCTTCATTTATTCAACTTTGATTCCGGTTGGATGTGTTTTAATAACTTTAGGAGCGATCTACCTTCAAGCACACTTCATTTATTTCCAAACAATATGACTGACTGGTCGAACTTGCCAATCTTTTAAGGAACCACTAGAATTTCTCCGTCGATGGTCCTACTTCCAGGCGTTGTGGAGATCAGCTCTTTCCGGAACTCCTCTGCCAGAACCTCTTAGGGAGACCGGATCCCCAGGAGTCCTTTCACATCAACGCCACTGCTCCCCCACTCTTCCACCGTGCTCAGCAACATCTTCTCTAACGTCATCATCATCACCAGCAGCAGCAGCAGCATCAGCAGCAGCATCAGGACGCAGTCTTCGCACCTATCAGCCCGTATGTCTGCGTCTCCTCACACGACGCGCTGTTCGAGGCTATGTTGCCCGTGCTGAAATGACTCGTCGTCATGGCGCATCAGCAGCATTAACACCACCTCTAACGGTTCCAGCACTGCAGCGGTTCTTGGGTTACTTTCACAACCTTCAACACATGCTGGGTGCACCACTGCCAGCGGCTCTACAAATCCTTTTCACCACCGCCCTCTCTATAAATGGCAATTATTCGACCTTGCGGTGCAGCGGGAACGCCAAATCACAATTAAAATGCCCATCCAAAAATGAAGCGCTGTGAACTGGCCTCCTTTCCGAATCCTCTTTCTTTCCTTCACCCTTTTATGCGGCTAAAATAAAGCAAGATCCGCAAATCAAGTCAAATTTACTTTCCCTCAGGCTAATTAAGTGGCGTTGGCAGGCGCGCATTTTGTCGCCTCCCTCTCCCACCTTCGCATATCCGTTTTGCGGTGCTTAAAAATTTGACCTGATAGTTTTTAGTGAAGGAGAGACCAAAAATTAACCAATTATTCCAATTGTTTACCCCCAGCCTCAAGATCAAGGACTCCGGCATGGGTACTCGTTGCTCCCTCATTGCTATTCATGAAAAAGAAAGAAATATTGCTGCGTAGGCTGCCTGTCTGGAATGAGAGAAGTTGCCCAAGAGGAAAGCTTGCAAAAAATGGTTAATCGGATTAGCGGCTTCAGATATTAAGCCTTTATTATTTGAATCATGCAAAGACCCTTTCTCGAGACCGATTTCTGAGGTGTTGAGGCGAATTTCCAAGTATGAACTGCGTATTTAATGGCTTGTAATGTGCACTTAAGATTAATCACATCAATTATGAAATATGGAGGTGATTACTGCGGTGATTGGGTTGCCTTACTCATCCACCTCGAATTTCACACCCCATGAATTGAGGCGACTTGAAATAGAAAGATCCTTGTGAAGCTTTAAATGGAAAGAAATCAAAAATTTTATTAAGCAGCACATCTCTTTTAGTACCAAGAAAACTTTATTCTTTCTTAACATTGGAATTTTATTAGAGTTTTACATCATTTTCCCTTATATTTTTAAGCTAGGAAACACTGAAACTACTTACAAATCATTTCAGTAGGCTAATCAAAAAGTAGGGGTCTTGCGTATTTTTTTCTGAAAGACAATCCATTTCTTGCCTAATTTTCAACTTATTTGGCAAAAGAATTTAAAGTTGAAACTCATTACAACTCCATGAGATGAGCTATTAATTGCACGCATCGGTGATTTTGTGTGAAAAGGATCATTTCGTTACGCTTCAATGGGAGAGGTGTATGCATTGAATGGCTGACAGGGAGTGAATAAGAGCCAACGAAATGCATCATTGGTTAACTTCAAAGCCTACGTAAGCTCACTCTTTGCCCACACATGTACACAGGTTTCATAACAGAGAGTAATTTGTTGAAGGTCAAACCGATTATTTGACTGCGACCTTTGTGCTGGCCTCCTCTAGCATCGCTTCAAAGGAGTCTACTTAGTTTCACCGAAAAACATAGCTGCTGTCTCCTAGTCACCTTGGGAACAGCAAGATACGCGCTTCAATCGTCAACAGGTAGTTAACCATGAAAAGTGGCCGAAGGCGAGATGCAATTGAGAGAGCCCTATCATCCTACTTATGCATTTCTGTGCCTCAAAGTACATCCACCTAGACCTTGACGTGCTTTAAAAGCCTTCAGTGATCGCCACACCACCAGGTCTACGGATTGGTTGTGGTAGAGGCACTAGGAAAAACACCATCTATGTTTGCCCATCCCTTCACTCAACCCAACCAATCATATGAGAGCGGGAAGGCCAGCAACAGTCCACGACACGCAGTAGTCGCCCTTATTTTCGGTCATTCTGGTCTGTACATAATTTTTGCTTGTCTGACACTGTTTTGGCAGGCAAAGAAGGCGGTAGCACTTCATAGGTGATGCTGTCAAGTTGAGTGTTGCTGGAGAGCTCTCTGGCCCCTCACCTGCTTTTATGCGGTTAGTTTGAAATTGTACCGCTAGTCCAAGCCTGTATTTACGCCGTCCCTGTTCCTTCTTTCGCTCAAAGGTCAATGGCGTTGTATCAGTCACTGAGTTTGGTTGAGTCTGTTGTGACCCACGAGTCCTTCGTTTGGCCACGGATTCAAGAGTTTCGCATTCGAAGGTGGCGAACGACCTCTTCCAAGAGGGTTGACCAAGAAGCCGGAAACACAGATGGACGTGGGCATAGAATTAGGAGCATTGTTTACGTAAACAAGAAGGAATTACCAATTGGACTAGCTTTTCTGGGAAATGTGCCCTTACACCATCAATTAGGCTTAATTACATAGCCAATGGGTAAATAAAAGGAGCCGCCGCTTTTTGGGAGAGATTGGGTTGGAGGAACATATCAACTTATGCAATCATATCTCTTTTGGCTCGATAGGCAATCCGTCTCCGGTTTGGGTGGCATTAAAGTAACGCCTGAACGATGGGATCGGACTCGCCAGGCTCACCCATTAAACCATGACGGTGTGAAACAGGAGAGCTGAGATGTTCTATGCATGACCAGCATGACTCACCGGAGTAGAAACTCCTCTTATTCACCCTCTGTCACTCTTCTTGCTGCTTCCTTCACCTTGTTCATCTGCCTCTGTGATGACTGAGTGGGTTCGAATTCATCAGGCATTTGAAGGCTTGTGGGTGGGTGTCACGCGATTTAGGTCCCGCTAATCTCTTCCTTCGACCTCATATCTGAACCACACACCCCCCAAAAAGACGTGGAACGAGTGAGATGGTTTCACACTGATAGAGATCATGAAGTAAACTTAATTATTTAATTGGTAACACTTTCATGTGCAAAAGGCATTACAAGCTTCTAAAGATTTAAGGTATGAAATCCCCCAAAGCTGAGCTTTGGCCTTATCAATGGCTGCAGTGTCGCCACATGCGGCTAGCCAATCAGCAACTCAGCAGTAACCTGTCGCTTAGTGTTTACTACTTATTTCATTTAAGTATGAGCCAGACATTGCTCAACCATCGCATCATTGGCAATCCAGTCGAGAAGTTTCTCCAACTCTGGGATCGGATTAGGCAGGCGACTTTGAATCACACCTAAAATGCCATTCACGCCCCCAAATGCCCATAAACAATTGCCGCGGAATGCACCCCATGCCAGGTTATGTACGTTCGGCATAATGAAGCGGTACACTTTATTTACACCCTAAACTCTTTCCTTCGCCTTACCAAACTGTAAATATATAGACATAATGGACGCAGTTGGAGGTATTTTGACTTTTGGGTGATTTGAAGTTCGGATTTGAAGCTGCAGTAGTCTTCCATCTGTTTTGTTAGCAGAAGTAAAAGCATTATGGACTTGGGAAATAGAGGGGAAGTAGGAAGCATTGAGAGCCAGCGTCCATCAGAATGACTCGAGAATAATGCAAAAAGGACTTTTATTGGTACTTAATGCAGGCAATGAATGCAATCCGGTAAGTGCAAATCAGCAGCCCAAAAGGGAGTGAAGGGGCAGGGAGGAAAAGGAAGAAGGGAATGGGGTAAACGAGAGGGCGAACACTTGAAAGATAGTATGCATCTAATGATCTTAGGCCAGTAAATGTAGTGACAGCAACTCTGCCCTTCACTTGTTTGTTTCAATTATGTCAGCAGTCTCAATGTACCCAGATTCTAACCCATATAACCGGTCACGGAGTTAAGGCGTCACTTTGTCCCCAACACAATGAATTTTCAGACTCCTTTTTTACTTGTAGGTCAAAAATTACGAATTGCAGATTATGAATGCAAGATCGACGAGTTGTGAGCTCCCGCTCTAAACCGCCACTCCGTTCATGGAAAAAGTGCTGGGTTTGGACGATCGGACAGAGCCCACGATGGGTACAGGCAGGCGATGGACAATCGTTAAAGTCAGCCCTTTATGATGTCTTCAACGAAGCAATCCAATCTGTAGACAACTGTTCCTACGAGGCGAGGGAAACTGGAATATCATCAACTAGAACTGCACTACTGGTACTAGGGTCATCCATCTGCCAAATTTGAAGTAAAATTAACCTGTATGCGCTTTTTATCCCCACAAATCGGAGGTCTTGTGTAGCTGCTTGCTTAACGATGCGGATTTTTCAATCTTTGCCAATATGACTTCACACCTTACCTTTCACCCGCCTCCTTTATCGCTACCACAATATCCCCCTACTCAATGGTTTTGACCCACCTCGCGGGATATCTAGGAGGCCTTTAGCTTAGGGAGCTCCCCAGACGTTCCGCGTTTTTGCGTCTGCCCTCTAAAGGAAATAGAGCCCTTCTAATTCGCTTTTTACTCCCACCCTCCTGATTGGCTAATATCAAGGTCAAATGAGTGGCATGAAAAAGTGGCTTGGGTGTCACCTATGGCACTCGATGGTCAGCTAGTGCAGCCTTTTGCACGCCTTTTATGCCGCTCCTGACTTACAGACCTCGCTACTTTTGTTGCTGAATCTCTTTAGCTGGAAATAAAGGCATCGACGTCGAGCTTCTTTGCCCTCAATTTTCCTTCACAAAAGTCCAGAGATGTGGATGACTTTATAATGTATTCAAGCCGTGAAGAATCGGATATGGAGTTCTTTTTAATGTTGTCGAATACGAAGGAAGGAAATTTGTGGATTTTATGGCATAATTGAGCAGAGCTTTCCAGTCTGCTTTGTGGAGGTACAGTCCACGGCGTCGTCGCTAAGCCACACTTGCGAGTTGCCAGCATGAATGATTGAGACGTGGATTGTGTGCTGAGAGTGCGATGTTGTCTTTAGTGATAGATGGCTCAGTGTGATTATATGAATAAGTTAAGTGTCCACCCACCCACCCATTCTGCTAGGCCTTAATTCCTCCATTTTGTATCTGTCCATTCACCCATTATCTTGTTCCACTTTTATCCATCCGCCCAGGATCCACTCGCCTACTTATCGTTCTACCCTGTACGCATCCCTTCAATCCCGATCCATCCATCCTGCCCGTTGCGTATTCCGCCAACCTCGATAGCTACACGCGGTCCATGAACCTTCCAGCTAAATGATTAATGTGTTGAATGCAGTAGCCAACAGGGGATGCGCCGTCGGAGGAATGTGCACTCATCTTTTACAACCGCATCCAACACTACCGTGGTTGTACGCTCTTGAAGACTAGGATTGATCGAAATGCCTCACCGAATGACCGACTTCTCGATGACCCTTGTCCATGACTACTTAAATTCACGTCCCATGCAGACTAGCGCCAAATCTGAAACCTTCTTGAATGAAAAATGAAGTCCTCCTCCTCCTCCTCCTCCTCCTCCTCCTCCTCCTCCTCCTCCTCCTCCTCCTCCTCCTCCTCCTCCTCCTCCTCCTCCTCATCCTCGTCCTCCTCCTCCTCCCAGCAACATTTTTACGCATTTTCAAATTGCTTCAATAGTTTGGTATTTATCATGCCGCCAACTAATCCGCAGAAGAGTTCACTCCTCAGTAAATTTTGCCCTCCCAGGGCTTCTCCCATCACCACCGCCGCCTCCCTCATTTTTTGAGCCTTCAAAGCAGGCAAAATAAAGCACCAAAGTTCACAGCACTGCCAGTAGGCAGTAAAACAAAGCTTTAAAGCCAAAAATTGTTCTCCGTAGCACGCTTTGTTGGCAATCCAGTGAGGTGGATAGACTGCGGTAGGGAACCGCATGACATTCTTGGCGATCGGCCGAGAGTCCGAGGTCCGTGCTCTTCCTTCAGCTACACTAGAAGAGGGCTAGAAGGAGAAAGAAAGAGCATAAGTTATAAATTTGCATGATAGATATTGAGGACCTTCTGCCAGTACCTCAAACCAATCAAATCGTTCTCCACACTGTCCAACTGCAGGTGAGGTGAATGGAGGGTTGCACATCTTGTTGCTCCACATGAGGTGGAGAAAGGAAAGCCGAGGCATCGGCGATGCTTAGCCACTTGATGGGCTGTCAGATGTGCTCTTCAAAGCACCATTGCTTGGATGGAACTGGTGTAGGCACTTGGAATGGGTCAGCCAGTGCGCTGGCCGGAATCTCGTTATCACAGGTGAACTTGACCGCAGTTAGGGACGGCACAGGGAGATAGCCTTCAGGAGGGCGGAAATTTCATTGGTCTGGTCACGAGGAAGGAAACATTGTCATCACGAATCGCAGTAGTGTAGTCTACAACGTCCATTTCTTCGCCTACCAAGCAGCCTTTACTGACTAGCCAGAAAATTCTAGGCCTTCAGGGTAGCTTGAAGCGGTTCGTGCATCTCTAAAATCCACCCAAACCCTTCACAAAACATCACCGGTTCCACTCCTTCGTGCCGTCAATGATACACTTCTGTAAAGCCTTCCGTTCCAAAACGTGACGGAGGACGAGCTTCCAGCCTTTGACAGTGATGCGTTTGATACGTGTACGCTAATTGCCCACCAAGGCAGACAAATTGTCAACACCTGCCAAGTGAGTGAGACTTGTTCGGGCCCGGAGATTTGCCTCATCGAAACCATCTCCTTTTCTAAGATGCGACTGCGTCCTTAGAGGACTTCACCCAGAGATGAGCGTTGACAAGTAGACCTCCTCCAGAGGATCAGACCTAATTGGTGGGCGTCAAACAAGGCAGTCCGAGGAGGGATGGTGTACTTCTTCTGGAATCAACTCAGTGGCTCTAGTTCGCACTTTAGTTCAAGTCACTCGTTACATCCACTTGCAACACGTCGGTCACCCACTAAGTAGACATTTTTATTAGTGATCCACCAGGTTTCGCGCTCTCCGATGAGCCATGACTTTCAGGTGTTTTTTGGATGGACAGAACATGCTTATGCTTCTCTGAGGTGTGTGTGGGAATCCTTCAAAACCAACCCAAGCAACCATGGCGACCCTCTGTTTTGGATCATGGAGACGAAGTGTGTGCCATCAATCGTCGGCAACGCGTCCGGGTCAGCAGTGGAGAGGGTGGCTTCCATTGCCATTTCTGGATGGATTGCTTGTTGACTGACCTGTCAATAGCAAATGGCTCTGCCTGTTGGCTCCACACGAGTTTTAGAGCTTTCGACCTATTGCCGAGAACTTTCGCCCCACCCTCCTACTGAAGAATCGGACGGGACTTACAACTGGGCAGGAGGATAACACTGAAGACCTCTGTTGAAAAAGTCGTCTTATTCGGTGATAAGGCAAATGAAGGAGGAACAGAAAGGTGGAATGATCTGTCTGAAAGTGTCTCCTCCTTAGTCCAAATGTTTCTTTCCATCTTCTTCTCCAACCTCCAGAAGCGTTGGCGGCCAAGCGATCCGGAAGAGGTAAACGCTTCCCCTTGGCAAAACGAAGTGGAAAAAAAGGTCGAGGCAATGAAAGAAGAACTTATCAGTAAAGTCACTTGCAGTCATGACAACTGGGGAGGAAGGAAAACTGCCTTCTTCGCAATTTTATTTATGTAATGGCTTCTCTGACAAGTAGGTGTTGTGCCATCACATCTGGAGGACGCTAATGACAGCCAAGTGATCATTTATGGACAAACGACGTTCACTTAAACCCGGACCTGTAGATTTATGTGGGAATTAAAACTTCCCAACCTATACAGAATTGCTTTTCCCATAACTCATCCCATAAAAAAAGTTAGTGGGATAAGAGCGAAGCCAGGAAAAGTTTGCGTTCACCACCTCCTGGTTTGGTGAAACTAATTTGGCAAATTATGCGTTGATCACCCACGGGTAGGCGTGCTGAGGTGACGGCTGCCTGGTGCGCGCTCTATTGTTGTCTCAAACGGTTGGGCCGTTTCTTTGCTGAGGATGTTGTTTCACTCCACTACCAATGTCGCTTCCACCCACTTAAAAGTGTGTCGAGTCGGTCCGGCTGGCAACATGCCTTCCTCGTCCAGGGAGGGTGCCTGTAGAACGCAATTAAGTATACAGGTCCCCCTCATTGTAACCCTTGAAGCATAGGGAGCAACTAAAGGAAGGTGCTTTGAGCTTGGTTGAAGGGACGAGTTTCAGGAAGCACCCAACGTTTAATGCAGCCGGCCAGCATGTGAACGCTCATTAATGCAATGATGCCCCCTTAAAGTCAATTAGGTCAAAATTCCATTGCTTCTACATTAATTATCAATTTACTTTTCACATTCCCTCAATACCTCTTTATTGGTGGGACGCTCAAATCCATTTAAGTAGTACAGCACGGACCCCAAGAGAATTCATTTATTTCTTTAATATTACATAAGTGAGTGGCTATTCTCAGATTCTTAAGAATACCAGCGCATAGTAAATTTTGTGTACACTCAAAACATCACTTTAGGTGCTCCATTGTCATGACAACCTCGCGTTAATTTGCAATTGCTTTTGCCTTGTGTATGTGTGTTCGTGTTTAATCCGAGTTTATTAAATTGCCCCCAGTCGGAGTCTGTATAAACAGAGCATAAAACGGGAATTGCCTCAGGATGCCTTCCCCCTCGCCCAATGGCATGAGTCTCTCTTCCGTCCATTGTCATCGCCCAAACGGCATCAATGTATGCGCATTTGTTTGGGGAGAGAACAGCTTGAAGGCAATAGTGTTGTCACTGTTTCGTGTCGCCATGGCGTGTAATTCGGTGCATTGTCTTCGCCCGCCAAGGCACTGTAAGTTGCTTGGCAGAGTTAATACTTGATCGCCTGTCCATGAGGTGAGGCCTCAAGAGAGGGGAAAGTGGATACTGCATTTCTGCATCCTCTGAACGCTACAATTCTGTCCTGGAATCAGTAGTGCCAGACAGTCACATGATCACTTGGGAGGTAGTCGAGAGAGTGGAATGATGTGAGACGTGGCTGGACAGGCGGACGGAGGGGGGAGGGGGTTGATAACCCTCCGAGGGCAAATCGCAGAACAATTACATTGGATGAGGAGAAAAAAAATTGGCAGCCATTTGGACTTGCAAAGCATTTCGTGAGTGCTTTAATAGGCCTGGATGTGGGGATTCCCTTGCTAACCGACCTCCGCAGTTAGCAATTCGGCCAGTTAAGTGGCTTGGCTGTTGATGGCTTATCAACTCCTCGGGCACTGGTGGACAAAATCCGCTTTCTCAACGACTGCTTTAAGTAAATTAACAAATGCGTAGGTGTGAGAGATTACCTTGAAAAGCTAACCAACTTGTCAGCTTGTTAAGTAGTCGAGCAACAGAGGTGACAGTTTCCCCACTTCAAGTGACAAACGATGCCAATCATAGTGCAACTTCTTAGCCAACAACAAACGAATAATCTGATGGCTAACGAATTATTTACAGAGTCTGTGATTTGTGCGAAAACTTGCCTACATATTTTTTAAACCTACACCCTTGAGACTGTTCGCTGAAGTCAACACCTCGAGACCGTGAAGGCCTAGGATAACTCCGGAGGAGAAAGCATCAAGGGGGATTGGAAAAGTTCCTCAAATTAGCATGAATTTGAACAAAATGCCCAAAGTTGGATGGGAGGAAGCGGTCAGTCTGGTGCACCGGATTGGTTGGAGACGAGATCTGTCACCACACCGTTCCACACTGGACAGGCGAGTTCCGTGGCCTCATTAATCAAAGCAGAAGACGTTGCATCGGACGCTGCGGAGGTCAAAACGGAGTCAGATGTCGGAGGACTGAAGCATGTCCGCATCTTGCAATGCATGGCGCTCATCAAGTTCTGCAATTTGAAACCAGTTTGAGAGAGTGTTTACGATAAGCATGTGACGGTGAAGATTTGGAAAGAGACGTGGAATAGACTACTCCTAAGCTCCACAATTCGCTTGAAGAGATCGTGGCCTCTCGCCCGGTTTAGTCGGTCTTTTTCGAGGTGTTTCTATCCTGTCGGGTCTGCTTCGGCTCCTCTTGGCATCACACTTTGCCCAAATGCATTGGTTTGACGTAAATCAGGGCTGGCGGTAACACGAGACTCGGCTAAATGGATGCCACACCCACAGCGTCTGGCTTTCAGGCACTAGAGGCCATCAAATTAGGTGACTCACCTTCTCCATAGTACAAGCCACCGTATGCCATGATTCACTAGCCTCAGGGACGACTAAGGCGTCACGAGGGCTCAGGGATGATTAACTTGAGTGATAAGGCGGTACGCTAGCCACTGGAGCGATGTGGCGAGCGCGAACGATTTGAGTGATATTATCCGACTGTTTGATAGCCAACCACAGCACTGAACGCCTCAACCCGTCTCCTTGTTTAGACGCCTGCAATGCGTGGAGTGGTTCCCAATCCTGCAGCAGAAATGGATTCGAAGTGGAGGCGTAGGAAAGGGAGGAGTGAGGGGATTGTGAGTGAAAAGGAAGGGAAAGTTGGAAGGGGGCTGCGTGAAGGAGTGAGAGGGTGTGACACTGCCAAACCGTCACAGTGTCACGGCACGTGGGTGCGACATTGAACAGATAGCTGAGCATTAAAGCAAGCCATTTTGGAATGGTTTCCTTCAACGAATTTTGTTAAGCAACGAAAGGTTTTGTCACAATTTTGCACCTGTCGCGCATTTGGCTGTGAAAGGACTAAATAGGGAAACAAGAATTTATGAAATGCCGCATTTGAAGGCAGGTACAACAGAGCGCAAGAGACAGCAAATTGGCATACCTTTCTTATCTGGAGTGCTCGTCCATGCGACTACAAATACTTGGGATGGGTTCCAGCTATAAGGAAGGTGTGAAGTGACCTATGCAGTTTGTTGTTGCTAAGTGGTCGCAGTTTGCCTCGAGCGTCCTGAATCAGCAGGTTATCAAGCCAATAATTGTATCAGCTCACCTCCCGAGCAAAGTCATCCCCATTTTATGATGTGCCCACCACTTTTCTAGGACCCCTAAAGTGTCATCGATTCGCGGCCAAGAGGAATTCAAAAAGAAATCACAAGGATTAAAGTGATCTATACAAATAAGGAAAGAAGGAACGATTCACTTGACTAGAGAGTAGTTCTACAATCCAAAAATCTTTTTACTTAAATAATTTTAGTAAAACATTTATTATTGCCGATTATCTTTTGCATTGCATGGTACAGCCCGATAACTGTCGTGGCCAGCAAACGCTAATTAATACCACTCAGCTTAATGAATTTTGGAATGAGAGGGTTGATCGAGGACCATAAGATCATGCGAAGATTAAGTCTTCGATATCCTTAGCTATACATTTGACGGCTCGGATCAGCGGTGCCAGCCGTTAGTCGCTAAAAGGATAACCTCAATACCCGCTATGTCAGCCAAATTACATGCCTTGAATTACTGATCTTAAAGTGAAAATCATGTTCACTGCTTAAACCAATTTCTGATTGGCTGAAAGGGGAAGTGTTTGAGATAATTTCCAGTTTATGTAGGAATAGGCTGATTTCAAGCAACAGGAAGTGTGAGTAGCCCTGACCAGCAGCTAACTAGGACTAAATTCTAGCTTAATTACAAATGGTGGAAATGCACGCACATGCAAACACTAACACACCCACCCACGCACAAGTACACATACACAAAACCTACCATACAGTAAAAACTTCCGTGATTGGTCACTTCACGAGCTCCGAATCACCCTAGCTGGACGCTGATTGGTGCATGTTAAAAGCCTAACCGTTAAGCAGTCACAGCTCCCACATTTGTGTAAAACACACTCAGAAGGGTGAGGCAATGGCATCAGCGTCGAAAGATAACGCCTTGGAGGAGAAATTTCTCCTCTTCTGCGACTTTGTCAGAAAGGGCTCAACTACTGCTACTGATAAGACAATTAAGCGTATCTTCACGGATGGTGGAATTTACTGCAAAGGCATGGATCCCAATCGTGTGGACATTGAGTTCCGCGGATTCATCGGAAACACTAAACGGTGAGGTGGAGAAAGAGGTGGAGGTAGTCTACCGTCTTTGCCTGTGTCTTCCTTCATTCAAAATCATGCACCCCCAATTGCCTGTGGCTAATAATAGTTTCTATCACGAGTAATTAATTATTTACTACTGATTCTGGAGCGCTGGTGTTAATCGCTAAATATGTAACAGTTTCTTGTTATTGAAAAAGGCAACAGCACGAGCCATCTGCCATTCCGGACATGATATGCCTAACTTACGATTCCACTGATAACCACCAAGTGGCAAGCATTTACCTCAGGCAAGCCTTTACGGCATGTTTAAAGCAATTCTTGCTAATGACAATCATAATCTTATGCTTTTATGAAAAAAAAATCGAGATGAGAAGACGAGGCACTGCTTAAGGTGGAGGTCGCTCATCGCTGATTGGTTTGATTCTTGGCTCTAGATTTGAATTTTGCCCCCTTTTCCATATAAAGGAACCTTGATTGGCATTATTCAATTAATTGTGAAGCAAGGTAGCCTTTGTGTGGTTGGAGCAGCAAAAAAAATTGGATTCCAAAGTCGCATTTTGCCTAGGGTGGCTTGAAGAGTCAACGTTTCCGCCTTAGGACACAAAGCACGGACCAAAGTTTGCTTGCATATGGAATAAAGAGTCGGCAACTCTCACGCCCACTTTTAAGCAGCGAGGAATAGGCTTCACGGTCCTAATCCTCCTCCTGCGATCCTAATCCACAAAGGCCGTTACCTGGCCGTGCATTTGTTTCTTCCATTCTATATGCCTGAGGTGCCCGCCTTTTGAAGAGGGAAAAAAGGGGCTAAACTCTTTTCCTCCCTTGGCACGAAAGTGTGCACTGTGAACTTCGGCTGACAAGACCTCCATCCCACTTTGCACTCCAGATTGGTGGGTTATAGCCGTCCTACACCAGGTTAATATATCACTGACAGCCGCGGCAGGACGGCGGACATCCAGAGGATGGGCTTCGTTGTTGCAACACGAAATTTGGGAATTATTTAAGCAAAAGAAGTGTCTGATTCATCTTGGACGAAAAAAACAAAAATAGGTGATGGATTTGTCACCTGCATGGACCTGCTGCCAATGGGCGCTTGACGGCGTAATTGAGGGGATCATGTGACCTCCACCAAGTGCCTTCTTTTCTTGCTGTCAACGCTCATTCTTGCTGCAAACTTGATTAAGAAGAGAGAGAGATGGAGGCATGAGGCTTTTAGTCTTCCAATGCCATCCAGTCATGATGCACATTACGCCGTACAAATCATACCTTCCCACAATTGTCCAGTGCCTTGTCATCCTCAGGGTGTTCTAAATGTTTTCTTTCTTCTTCTATTTAGAGATGTGGATTTTAAGGGCTTTGTTGAATTCCTCGAAGGTCGGCTGGCTAAGACGTATGCTGCAGCCAAAGGCATTGAGGACGTAGCCGAGGCGGCGGCTACGTTGAAGTCGATGGTGGAGGATGCGACACCGCAATTGCATGGTGCCACGGTGAGTTCTGAGGGTATTGCAAACACCATTCGTGATTTACACCCTAAAAGAGTATTCAGAAAATAAAGTTTGTTTTTTTTCCTACACAGAAAGGAAAGTGTAGTGTCATGATCTAAAGCTGTTGGTCAGCCACGTCAGTTGTCACGTAGGTTGGCAGAAGCAGATGTCACATTCGTTAAATTATTTTATTAACCAAAGGAATCGAGGTTGTTTGATTGAACATAGCTTGGCAACTAGTCCTCCATACAGTGAAGACATGGGCAGTTTGTTGTCGACATTTAGAGGTTCTGACATGATAAAACCACGACCGCATTCCCAGGACACGTGGAAACTGGCCGAAAATGAGGAAGGTTGAAGCGGCTGCATGAAAATGTTAACCAGTAAAAAAGACAGTTGCAATGATTCATAGTTACTACACCATTCCTCTTCAGGATCATTTTGAGTGCTTACGGGGACTCCCCAAGGACAGTATTAGACAGCGCCGCTTATTTTCTTTTAAGTAGTGTGTCTTACTAATGCAACTGCATCGTAGAAAACTGCTTGGGGGGAGGACAATTACAACTAGGCAATGCTTTTAGAAAAGACCATCTCACGCACTAAATTTTTACAGAAAAAAATGATGAACCCAAAGATCTTCGTCCCTTCTGTGTCCCTAATGGGTGGCTTATCCGATTAACCTGATCCATTCTACTGGAGCCACACCCTATGCTACTAAGTTGAAACCCAAGGACACACACAAAGCTGATTAGACTTTATGGTCACTGACAGGTTGTGTAAAAGAATGAACGATGCTGGCAGCCGTTATTGCGGTACACCGTCGAGGATGGTGCCAAGATTGATGGTCAAATGACCACGAGGAAAGTCAGGATAGCGACAAACCTTCATTATGTGAGACTACGAGCAAGATAATTTAGCTTATTGACCAAGAAATCTGTCTACTTTGAGCATTTGATTGTCTTGGAGGCATTTTTAAGGTCATGCAATATAACTCAATGCGCTAATTTTGAGGGAACTTTACAAACCCACAGAAAGTTGGTGCATTTTCAGGCCCATCGTCCGGTTCGGCTTTTAGAAATGATTTAAAGTCGTGCACATTAATCCTAACTTAATAGTTATAAAGTAAAACTACCCACCAATTAAGTGTGAACCACCTAAGTGAAGTGACTGCAGTAGCCAATAAAATGTCAAGGTCATCTGGGTTGACTAAGTCAATACCAGCTCTGAAATCAGGCTTTCTACAAGTATCCAGTTTGTTGTTTTTCTTTCGCATTTGAGGAGAAATGCCTAGTAAAAAACATGTTTTTGGTTTTTTTTTAAAATAGAGTTGCTTGTTTGCACTACCATTTTGACCGCCAGCAGCGTACTTCCGTATGGGCAATTGATATAACTGTTTACGTGCGTGTACATGTGTGTGCTTGTGTAGGCTGGAAAACTGACCTCTATTGCGTGCTTCAACTGCTTTCCTTCGCATATGCGTGCTTTATAGTCCAAGCCGCTCCAATAAAGTGGTCAGTTAAAGAGTGAATCATTGTAGCAATTGGCGGCATAGATGTTTAGACCTGTCGGTTTTGTGTCATTCAAGGGCTCAGGTTAAGGTATGAAGATGGTTGAGGTAATTAGGTGTTCGGCTAAGTGGCTTATCCAACCACTTCATGAAAGGTAGGACAAATTAACTAGAATTGATGATGCGACAGACCTCACTTATATCAGCATGGGGAAAATGAAGATGCGTTTCGTGCTATCGGAGGAGGTACCGTAACAAAGCTAGCAGCTCTAGGAGGGAACTGATAGGTTCGGCTGTGAGGGGTGATGCTTCACATTGTAGGGTGGACTATCTACCCTCACATTTAGCTGGCTTAACTAGTGAGGGACTTAGATTCATTTGCACATAAATTAGCCAGAGGAAGAGAAAGTCACGTGCCCTGCATTGAGAGGCAGCGCTACAATTCATGCATATCATAAAGACGATTTATTTTAGGTGTTGCCGTAATTGTCTTTCACCTGACCGATGGTGAAATTTTCTCGGCATTCTAGGATTCGTAGAGTAAGCATTTCGTCGTGATTAGTTGCGCTAGAAAAACTCGTCACCAGAACGCAATCTTCTCTAGCGCTATGAGAAAATTGCTGAAGTTTTGTTTCCGGCAGAAAAGTGTGTTTCATACCCTTGAGTGACAATATTGCATGGATTTGTCACCTTTTAATGGGTTCTTAAGCTTAAACTGAGGTTATCCTGTATTTTTTTCTTTACCTGACGTAATGACAGTTGAATCCTACGATAATCTTGATCCAGCCTTCTCTTAGACCTGACAACTGCTTTCCCTAACCGGATGGTCGAGTAAGGAAGTGGACCAATCAGGTTGTGATCTCAGGAAGCAGGCTTTAAAGCCTCATTGTGATTGGTTCACTCCATCAAGGCTCCTTTGCCTGAAAGATAGCATAAACCACTTTTATAGCAAAGAGAAATCCTTCATGAGTCGATTTTATTTATCACTCTTGTAAAATATGACAGTCATTTCATTTGCAATTTTCTATTAACGAGAACCGGGGAAGTGAGATTTTAATGGAGGGGTTTAGTGTTGGCGAGACGATTGACTTTTATTGTCAACATTTTAGAAAACCAGTACGGACGCCACTACAGCACGTCTAACTGATGTGAAAGGATACACGGGATCAGCAAAGGAACGCTTTGATCTTTCCACAGGTAAAGGCAAGGGCAAAGCGGGTCGAGAAGACCCGCCTCCAGCTTTCACTGCCTCGGGCATATCTGCTCCACGGAAGTGAACGTGGAGAATAAATTACTGTTTTTATTCCGTTTTCCCCTCTTCCTACACTTCCTCTTGCAATCTCATCTCCATCTCCGTTTTTAGACTTCCTGCGTCATTTCCTTGGTTTGCGTCTTTATCAGCTCAAATACTTGTTGCTTCCATTGACTCACACTTCCATGGTTCAAATGAAAAGGTCATGTACGCTACTAATATTAGATAAGTAGGTAGATTTTTAAGAGTATGAAGATTTTAAAATATACTGAGAAGCAAATGCAAAATTAGTTGAGTAACTTAAGCTGAAGTGCAACTAACACGTCTTTGCATTTTAATCTAAGAAAGGCCATTTTTGAACCATTGTGCGGGCATTGTGCCACCGCATGGTTGCAATTTCTGCGATCCATCAGGTCGGTCATGTGCCGGTCAGTAGAAGCTGGCTATTTTGTTTTAGTTTTCCTAATTTGGCTTCCACTTAGTGCAATGATATCTTAGCCTCGTCCAAGCTAAGAGCGCAGCCTGTTCAGTGACAGATTCTTCAAGATTGAAATTATGGGTAGGTGCTTTAATAGGCAACAATGGCAGATGATTCATTGGCAAACTCGACGACAAAGCACCTCGACTTTTGCGTAGTAAAATGATGAAAAAAATACAAAGCGAGACCACAAACTGGCCGACGAAGTCGGCCAGTGCGTAAAAGACAAAGCCTGAGGCAAGCATAAGCAGCTATCGTGCCGATGTCATGAACTGTCAGTTGTCTAGTAAAGCGTCATCTCAATTGCAAGTGATTCTTAGAGTCAAACGAGGTGACAGGCTAACCAAATTCTGAGTTAGTAGCACGCACCCCAGGCGTCATTTATTGTCGCGAAAATACTTCAAAATGATCGCTGGCCCACGAATGAATAGACATACTCATATACTGCTGTAGTCTGATTGAACAAAATGGTTACTTACCCTAATTGCATCAAGCCAACCCTAGAAGTTACATGCCTGTGTTTAAAGTAATTGAAAACGAAAAATAGAAGATGGTCAAGGGCCCAAAAATAATGATCAAGCATTGCGGGTGGCACTGCGGCTAATCAGTCCAACTGACTGAATCATTCAGTTTGACAAGCGTGTTGTCTACTTGTGGCCTTAAGAATTCGTAAGGAAATGATCATGCACTGAGCAGAGTTATTAATAAAATTCAGCACAAAATTAATAAAACATTTGTGTGGTGTTTTGTTGGTTTGGACCGTTGGTTGGTCCCACACACTAGTGGCGGCCACCTTGAAGCTAGCTGCGTGGGTTGGCCTGCCGGCCATGCCAGCAGTCTTCTTCCTTTCAGTCTAGAATACACGTATTCTAACCTACACCTGGCCTTCTCTCTGCCTTTTAGGGATGCTCGGGGCGCTACAGTGGTGGCAGCGGAAAGCGGACCCGAATTCGTGCGTTTCCCAACCAAATTTATTCTGCAAGTGGCAGGTTACATCGGTGCAGATAAGTGTCTTAGCTAAAGGACTAAAAATTGCGTTTATCTTCGATGATATTCCACTCTCGTGCTCTACAGGAAAGCTATTAACAATAAAAGCGATCATAACCTTGGACCATCTGTAAAGGCTGCCCGTAAACTAATCTCTCGAAGGATGCAGTAATGGTCGTCTGAACCTCCTACTCCGAAGTTGGTTGCCAAGTTTAACGAACCTGCAGGTGGAGTTGCACCGCCATGAGGGCGCATTGATGTGGTGTCAAATCTCACCTCATTTGCGTCGAACGTCGGCGCATGGCACAATTAGATCGTGAGTACTTCTCGCAGTACTGATTACGTTGTGATTGCTGACGCGGAAGGTGGATGAAGGAACTCGTCAAAGACAACGCTCAAAGGAAGAGAGGGTCTATGTAGTGTTTTGTTGGTTTGGACTGCTGGTTGGCCCGACGTTAGGGGCGGCCATCCTGAAGCTAAATGTGTGGGCTAGCCTGCAGGTCATGCCAGCAGTACCCCTCCTTTCCGTCTAGAATACACCCATCCTTCTCTTTATATTTAAAAAATGCTCAATAAGCTACAATTTGAAAAATTAAAAACATATTTAAGCTTGTTTATGGTTTGGTTCCTTTCAAACGGCAGAGCTTCCAGTTAAGCATTCATAGATCCACGAATATATGGCAAAAAATGCTCCAATTATATGAACATATCAGGTTTTACAAACTTCATTTTGAAGGTTTAAATTTTACAAAAATTTGTGTTTTTAGACATTAGATTTTGTTTTTACCGCAGAGTTGGCAGTAATGCATTTTCCGCACGGGGCAGGTTCTAAAATACGGCAATAGCTTAACTAATTGAATTTTTAAGATCAAATGTCTTTTTGTGTACATATATAACTTTTAGAAAGATACTTTGCGAACCAATGGTCTTTGTGCCTTAAAAATATTAAACTGCGTACTGTAATTATAATAAAGCTAGTAACTAAATCTTGCAACCATTATTTTAAAAAACTTACATTAAAAATTGCATTTTAAAAATAAAAAATTATGGCATCTGAGCCTATGCTTTAACTTTGGATATTATTATGTTTATCAGAGTCAGGCTCCTAGGTCACACACAGTTGGGAGCTCAAATACCGTTCGACGTTGGTTCATTCTGGACGATGTCGGAAAGGAGGGTAGATGTAAGTTAACTGTGAGAAAATTGGTAGCGGCAATTTTTTTTATTAACCTAAAAAAAGTGTGGAAAGGAATTTTTTTTACAAAGATATATTGGAACGTTGAATCGATCTCCTGGTTGCACTGTGGCGTTTTCTGATTATCGCCAAGACCTTATAATGTCTGCCTGCTCCTTACGATTGCTTCTTTAGTTTAATAAATGCATATTTTAGCACCTTGCTTTAGACTTATAGACCTTAAAATAGCACTCTACCTTTAGATGCTTTACGAAATCATAATAATTTAGCCTTACCCGAACACATATAGGTGACCTAGCTGCCCAGCTGATTAAGAGTATTAGCCCATTGACGTTGCTAAAGTTTGTTGTTGTTTTTCGGGACACCCGACTAGTGATTTTACCGTCCTATTTCTGCTGCAAATAGCGCTTCGGTTTGTTTTCTACACCCACATGAAAAATGGAAAATTGCATTACGTGGGACCTTACATTCTTTGTACATGCTTTGCGATCCTTCTCAAGACTTTACAAGACCTCAATGAGTCATTTAACTTTTGGCAAAGCACTTTTTCTACGGCATTCAGCCACGTGATTGTTTAGTATAAGGCTGTTTCCTTTTAAGGAGTCATCTTTTTTTATTTTTGAGTAGCACTGCCTATTATTTTGTTTGCACGTTGTGTAAAATTTTCGAATTCCTAATTTTTTGAAAAAAGCTGCCGTTTCTTTGTAATGTTGAGCACATTTTTGTCGTTCCATATGCCTCGTTATTTATTTACTCCTTTTTCTCTAGAACAACGGTGAAAATGAGTAAGTTCCTGTAAACTCCTCTGGATTTGTTCTTCAAGGGAACCAGAAGTGCCTCTGATGGATGGAGTTAATGCGGCAGAATACGTGTTAAATCAATTTCTGCGAAACAAATTCATCGAGGCAAAGAACACGGCGCAGTCATTGTTGGTTGCTCTCGCCTTCGTCTGTTCATACTCGTAAATTTTAGAGCCAGTCGCAGTATGTACCATGCTGTCGCCTACGGTACCATGCTTCATCTTCAGGCTACCGCCACCCTAGAGCCCGTGAGTGTTACTTTTGCTCCTATTTATCCTCTTTTTTGGCCTGGGGCTATTTTAAGTTCAACCTATTCGGGACAGGAGGAATTGATGCTTACGACGGGGAATTTTAAGGGAATTCCACCCACACTTCTGCCATCGTTCATGCATCGAATTTTCTCCCTTGTCATACTTTTTTACAAGTGTACCCGAAGATTTGATCAAACGGCCTGTTTCCTTAGTCACTCTGGGCAACTACGTGGCAGTCCATCGCTGTCTGCATGCTTTTGTGGAAGGTGTCAAACCTCTTTAACCAAATTGTCTGAAAGCGTCCTCGTTAGCCACAGATTGTTTAATTGTCCCCACCTTGTAAACAGCATCGTGTAGACCCACTGAAACGTCAAATGTCACACACACAGAATCCAGGACGTCTCCGTTTCATCGTTGGTGTGTCAATGCCCTCTCCCACTACCCATGAGGAATGTGCTTGTCAAAAAACGAGACAGAGAGAGAGTGTGAGCCCTACCCTAATGCTGTTTCGCCTTTTGATAATGCCTACAGTCCTGAAAGACTACTTTGACAAGTGGAGGTGCACACAGTGAGCAGTGTGCTGTGTGTGTTTACCTCTTCTGTTTGGCGTTTGTGCGTGTGTGCATAGGCGTGTATCACGAGTAGTTTACACACAATCATTGGTTCTCCACCTCACTAACTCACCCATTTAGCACACACACACACACACACACACACACAGTGAGAGAGTGTGTGTGTGTGTGTGTGAGAGAGAGAGAGAAAGACAGCTTAGCAAATGAGCCCTCCTCGAAGACATGCAGGTTAGCACATGGCAGTAGGTAAAAAATGGTGGCAAGTGGAGGTGGAACGGGCCGGAGGCCACCCCCGCGAACACATCAGTGACTCAACTCAAGCATCAAACAACTAAAATAGCTCCCATCTCCTTAATTTCTACCACAACGCTAGTCCACGTCAGTGAAACGGAGAAATGCACTGCTAGGTCCCTAAATCGGTTTTCACATTCAACAGTTAAGTACTTTCTCGGTGAGGGGTGGGTGGTGAGACAATGCCTGAGGTGTGAGTAGACAAGCAGGTGGGCTGCCAACACGTCTAGACTGCAATTCTTGCTCTCTTACGTGGATTGAATGCATCCTGCGGATCCACTTCCAGGCGGGCTACTTTAGAGGGAGGGAGCGGTGGGGATTGCCAACTCCCCATGTAAGTGAAAACGTCGAAGTGTAGTGGATAGGCAAATTCGAAGGGAAAAGGAACAATTCACCACTCGGCTACACAATTCAATGAATGGAAAAACCGCCCAAGAGTCTACAAGGCAATCACACACACACACACACACACACACACATGCAAGCCAACAATTTCGGTAAGAGCAATTTTTGTGGGTCATGTGAGCGTCAGAGAAAGACATTTATGTGTGATTGGTAGAACGCTTTCCTGTCTTTCTCTCCTTCCTTCTTTCCTTTGTCTTTCCCTAGACTCGATAGCCTTTCACTGAGCCGTTTTCACACAAACACACAAGAAAGCGGATTTAAGCTTGTGCAAGTTAAAAAAAAGGAAGAATGGCAATTAAAAGTGAGGATAAGTGGTAAAAGTTAATGCCTAATTAATGCATTTTTATCTTAGAAGGTCATTTTGCGATTTCATGGGGTGGAGGGGTGGGGGGGGGAAGGGGGGAGGCAGGCGGGAGAGGCGAAGGTCACGGGTTTAGGTGGGAGGGGGGAAGAGGGGGGGGGCGAGGGAGGGAGGGAGGGAGGGAGCGCGTGTTAAATTTAATGGAGCACTTCTACACCCTAATGTGGTGGGTAGTCATCAGGCGAGAGCACCTGAGAAGTCGGAGAAACCTTGTCATTGGAGAAGAGAGGCGATGTGATTGGTAGTTGGTAGTCATGCCGTGATTATGACCTGTCAGGCATCACGAGTTTGCGGAGAAGGAGGCAAGAGACGAAGGGGAAACAGCAGTGCAGCAACACCCACCTGATTTGTCATTGCGGATTGTGTGTGTGTGTGTGTGTGTGTGTATAAGTAAGTTTTTGGAAGCCATTTATCATGCGTATTGCAAACTCCTTGGTGCTCTTGTCGCGTTGTCAAGCCACCTCAGTGGGGAGGTGATGAGAGCGGTAAGACGGCCTGTGAATTAAAGAAGAGGCTTTTTCTTGCCTTTGGCTTTAGAGTGATCTGGAAAAGGCGACAAATCACATTAAGTACGCTGTGAAAGCGTGTCTGAAGAAGCGAAGGAAGGCCAAATTTGCTGACAACTTTGCCAAATCTACGAGCAAGGCGAAAACAACCTTCTATGCGGCGTATACGGATGGTAGGAGGGTTTGTCAATTGGGTTTATCCTTCTCGCCATTTGTCCACCCATCTGTTCATCACTCGCGTGCCCATCATCCACTCATTGCATATCAGGCCAATTGGCCGTCCATTAAATCAGCTATTCATCCGTCTTCTCAGCCACTCATTTACCTATCACGCATCCACCCTGGATCCATTCTTCTAGGACCGATACCTCCGTCGATTCACCACTTACCCGTCTGGCGTTTCAGTCGCCCATTCATGAATCCACCTGGTATCCAGCCGTCCATTCCATAGGCATCCATCTAGTGCCTATCCCTCCACTCACCATCCCCCTATCTGGTATTTTATCTGCCTACCCATCCATCCGTCTGATTAGCAACTATCCATTCACCCATCTTACCATCCGTCTATCCAGCATGTACCCATTCATCCAACAATCCGTTTGTCTGCTCATTCAGTATCCATCCATCCATCCATCCATCCATCCATCCATCCATCCATCCATCCATCCATCCATCCATCCATCCATCCATCCATCCATCCATCCATCCATCCATCCATCCATCCATCCATCCATCCATCCATCCATCCATCCATCCATCCATCCATCCATCCATCCATCCATCCATCCATCCATCCATCCATCCATCCATCCATCCATCCATCCATCCATCCATCCATCCATCCATCCATCCATCCATCCATCCATTCGTCCACCTTGTACTCATCCATCCATCTGCTCACCTGCTCATAGATTCAACCATTCATCCATCTACCCACCCACCGATTCACCTATCTCTCTAGTACCGTCTGCCCGTCCATCTATACGGAATTTCCATTCCATTCATCCTTTCGTCTCTCATCCATCCCTCGGCCTAGCAACACTGGCGCTGGCTATTGACTACACTTATTGGTACATTGAAGCAAGATAGAGTAGAATCGAATTAAACAGTTGTGCTTTCAAATGTGACAAGCTCAACACATCCGAAAGGGGCTTTCATTCATGCCATTTGGTACAACGTAATAGACATGAAATGTGACGTCGATCTGTCCATCGGATGGTCTTATACCCCTTCAAACAGCCCTCTTGTGTAAACACAGAGAGCACTGCAAACCAAACTGATTGGTGAATGTCTTATTCCAACAGAGGAAGCGCATGCCGAACTGTGCTACGCCGAGAGCCTCCTCCAGTGGGTGTTTCTGGCTGTGTTGCAGGACGAGAAACTCGTCACCCTCATCAAGAGCTCCATCAAACTGCGGGAATGCTACAAATGTTATAAGTAAGTTTTCTTTTCGCCTTTTATGTTCCGTTGAGACTTATTCAGTGCCAGTCATGCGCATGGGGGAGGCGCGTTTCTCCAATCACGGATGTGGACGACTCAAAGACAACGCCACCTTAGGAACGGTGACTAGTCTGAACAAGGCGGAAGACACGTTGTGGCAGTCAAGTAGTCAACTCTGTGCTTCTGTCCAGTGTTCTTGCCTTGCTGTGGTCACTCCATGTCAAATCCGTCCGACATTGGAATGAGCTGTGGCGCCATCCAGAGTGCTGACTGGAAGCCTTGTGAGACAAAGAATGAACACATAATCAATTATTCGGCTGTAAAATCATCTACTCACGCAATCAGGGCTCTGAGACACGCACTACTTCACCTCCAGTAGGCGGTGCTTGCTCTCCGCCTGTGTGAGCGTATTCTAGGCCACATTCAGGGTGTTCCACGACATGAGGCGGCTGTATTGCAGGCTTGACTGAAGCGTTTGGGTATCCATCCATCCTTCCAAAAAGCTGACTTTTAGTAACACCTTAGGGTGTCCGAAGGAGGGTGCCAAAACGAATGCCTCGCTTTTTAGGACCTGTTGGAAGATCTACAAGAGCAAGGACTGGGAGGGACGACCCACACGTGCGTCCTTTGAATGCGGTGTTCTAATGGGAGTTGGAGCTTTCAATTTGGTTCGTTCTTACCACCTATCATTTGTCATTTTACTTGACTCTTTTTATACTCCTTTACCTTCGGCAGGAATTATCTTCCGTCCAATTATTTTGTCACCCACCTCTATTTCAGCTTCTCTCCCTGCTTCCCTCGAAGGTGCTTTCCCTACTGGAAATAGTTGGATTTTCTGGCAAAAAGGTAAACTTTCTCACACGTTGCGTCAATTTGCGTAAAACTGTGGTGGTAAAAAGTGAATAAAGCCTGGTAGTCGGTTTGTTTGATAGTTAGCGCAGTAGGCACCGCAATAAAACCCAGGGGAAAACGGATCCTTCAACAATTGGACACTTTATTGCTCCCATGTGGCTCTCCTACTGATTGTCCTACTTAAGCTTAATTAACTTCCCTTTCGGTCGGATGTGAAACGGGAGGAGTGGGATGAACTAGGTGTCACATGCTTGTGACACTGGGAGCAAACACGTTAGCAATTTTAAGTTCAATCCTAGAGAAGCCGATCAATCAGAGCTCCAAACATTATTTTCGCTCTCAGACGCTTCTCTCTTCTAGGAAGTGGGTCTTCAGCTTCTGCAAGAGGGCAGTAAGATTGAACACGGCGTGCGCGACTCGCTCTGTGCCCTAATAATCCTTGTATATGATCTATATGCCACACAGATGACCGGTAAGTTCTCGCTTACCCGTTGGAAAACTAGGCCTCTTTGTGTGTTAGCCAAAATGCAGTTATTATTCCACACTTCTTCGCTATTTCTCACAGCCTTGCAAATAGCCAATCACACTAGGCGATTATTAGTGTAATTCGTTCATTGGCCAGCCAAGGTGCAATGGGCTTCTCACACACACACAAATTTTATGGATCGGAGGCGCATAACGTCATTATTTCTTCACTGCTTAATGCTAATGAATGCTGTGACAAGGTTATGCTGTAATTTTACTATATTGGCCTAGAAGAACCCGGAGTAGTGTTGACCATCAACATGGACGTACGCTAGGTCGTCCCTTGATCATAAACCAATCAACTTTCGACGATATGGAGCCCCACTCTTTGGTACCTTCCAAGGCCATCTCTTAAGTAGGGCTGCTTAAGCGAACAGAATTTAATTAGAAATATCGCCCATACTTAGACTAAGAGGGTGATGTTCATGCGATCCCCGACTGTTGATGATAAGTGCAATTTTCTATGACTGTCGCTGTACATCTAGATGACTCATGACTTGCTTCCCGTAAGTTTGTTAATTAACACAGAGAAATCACATGGAATCCAACTGGAAGGCTTTTTGTTTACCACCGTAACTAAAATGCACAAATTCATCCATTCACGCTACATTCACAGGTGATACTGCATGTGATGCAAGTGAGTGCTGAAAATTCTTGCTATTTTTACAAGTTAAAAACGGTTTTCCTCTTAATCACACTTTGCCACTCTTTCTAATCTGCTTTGAGTAATTACGGTTTCACTATCAAATCTCGTCTTGTAATCACGCTTTGCCTCGTCTACACACATGCTGAGACATTGAAATCAAACGTGTGAGTTTAATTTTGCAAAAAAGTTGTCTGATCATTAATTCGATGTCATCAATGTGAATTACTTTCCTAAACACTCTGAGCGAACTTAATCTAGCACCATATTTACACACGCGAAGTATTACCACTTATAAGGCCGCTTAAAGGTATAAACTGGGGATATTTAATCCTGAAAAAACTGCGTAAGCTCAAAACAAAACACTACGTCGAGCATTTCAAATGCTGTAAAAAGATCGCCACACTGGTCTCTGCGGGAGAAAAGTTCGCCTCAGATAGAGTCAAAAGCCTATTTGTTAATGCGTGCAAAGGGTACAAAATTCCACCCATTAGTTCGAAGACCCTGCCAGGCAAACTACAGCTGTTCCAAGAATCCAAGACCTTGAAGTAAATAAGGATGCTTACGCAATGCATTTAAACGAATAGCAATGAAACGGTGAATCACTGCAAAAAGCACCACGGCATGGCAAAAAGTTTGTCCACAGCTCAATTCGTGAAGAAAATTCGTGCTTTTCAAATGCATGTTTGGCTCATGAATGGCACAAGAATTAATTCGGATCGTTTAATTACCAAACATCTGAATAATTTCGCCTATGGATCGTTTAATGAAATCAGCTTAAAGGGGGGTGTGGAAACTTCATAGCAATTTGCGAGAACTCATACGCTATTGACGACTTCCTTACGACAAATCTTGCATATTCAAAAGTTCTTCAAGGACAAACCTAAGATATTGGTGCGTTGAATGCGCAATCAAGGTTTTTAGTTTGTATAAGGCTTCACAGTGTGAAAAAGCAAAATTGTTAAATCTTTAGAGGTTTGATAATAACATGCACAAAAAATGCAACAATTTTTCTAACCATATGTGCCTGGACACTTACTTGAATATTAATAATAATAATTAATAATAATAATATTGAAAACAAATCACTCACTGCTGTACCTTGACCATAAACAATATACGCTTACGGTAAAAGTGTATCACAACCTCTTCTTGTAGTAAATTCTCCTGACTCTCAAACTCAAGGCTAATCCTTTATTAAAATTTCGATAAAATCTAACTGATTTTTCCTATGAAAGTCTTTCCACACTATTGACATATTAACCACTGTCTCATATTCTTTGTGGCATCGGAACCATAGCTCGTGCTTTGCCAGTGCGTAAAGGGCCGAAATGTGGTGTGCTGTTCCTGCACCTCCTTGTTCTCATTTTAGTTGGAGACGAGAGCATTGCGCTAGCAGATGCTCGTATTTTGCTTCCAATCTGGATGAAGAAGTTGCCAAACAGTGCCTTTTTCATCTTTCTCTGTGGGCGCTTGGCCGCCCTCAGTGGCGAGTTTCGGGAGGTATCATTCTGTCTAGTCTACTAATTACATCAATCCATTCCAACACCATGCTTTTTGCCATTGTTTAGGCGAAGGATTATTTCTTCAAGTCCATATCTTGTCAGACAGATTTTCAGAACTTTTACCACATTTGCTACTGGGAGATGATGTGGTGCCATTGGTAAGCTGACGTCTTTTTTGCTGGATTTTGAATGCATATCGAAGACTAATCAGATAGACTAGATAATGCTTATTTCCTACATTCTTATGCAGCGTCCAAGGGGAGTGGATGGATGCAATGAAGTATGCGGAGAGGTTGGCTTGTGAAAGCAAGTGGAGCAATGCGACATATCGCTATCTCCAAGCGGTTTTCATTATCCAATTCCTTGATGACGAACGCAGAGCTGCGGTCTGTGCAAAGAAACCCTCCCGCAAAGCCTCCACATCCGTGCCAATCATCTGTGACCCCAAAGACGATGCTGACGGCGGAGTTCTGGCAAAGAATGTGGAAGATTTGCTCGAGTAATCTTAAATCTTGCTCTTGTATGCAAAGAAAACGAAAAGTTGGAGTTGCTAGACAATGCCATTGGGAATAGTCGAAGTGGAATCGCTGAGTGTGGAAATTTGCCTAAGTAGGCTGAGTAGGTATCCTTCTTTTCGCGTCCCGTTTTCTTCACATAGCTGTTCTGCCGGGTGTGCAGGATGACGTTTAGGCGTGTTGAAACGCGCCGGATCCCACCTGAGGCAGTCTCTCGGTCTTTGAGTACCAGGACATTTCAAACAACTCCTTCTGTCTCTCACCTTGTGGCTCAACAAATCTTGGTGTTGCCTTGAGAGTCCGAAAAAGGTCAAAATATTTCACACTAGGTCCATTGGCCATCGAGAGTGCCGGGTGATCTCCCAGTGAAATAGCTTTTCATCTTTTTGTTGCCTTTTCAGAAATGTGCCCCAAATGATCCAACGAATAGCAGGAAAGTCCCTTCCCATCGAAAAATTCGCCATGAAGAAGGCACTGAGGTTCTTCGAACAAGGCAAGAGACTAACTCTACCCGGTCTTGTAAGTGCATTGTGCAACCGAGTTCCTACACAGTGTCAAATCAAAACCAACTAATTAACTTGCAATAGAAAGCTAGTTGGAACTGTACTGCATTCCTCTTAAGTTGGGGGCTGCTGCGAAAAATTGCGTCGCCACCAATACAAGGCCACACAACCCCCTTGAATTTACTAAACCGGTCATAGCACCAAGTCTCAGGAGCCGCCATCATCATTACTAGGCTAAAGCAGAACATAAGCTACTTATAACGACATCAGCGTCCCCCCAAAGGTCCACTTTGTCTAAAGAGAGGAGTTACTTTTGTTTTCAATAAGTTGTTTGTATTGTTACTTTAGGAAATCATGTACCTTTGGAGCGGTTTCAAACTCATCAACGACAACCGAGATTTGGTGAATAAATTCCTCCTAACAATAGAGTCCAAGATTCACAGCCTTGTTGACAACCAAAGTAAATATTCGTGACTCCTTAGCTTGACAAATTTGCTTAAAAAGGCAAGGAGAGGAAAGCCATCGGTACTTCTTTTTTGCAGAGAGCATCACTAACTACGCAGATGACTTTTGTTTGGCCACTCTCCTCAAGGGCGTGTGTCTTCGGTGCTTGCGAAAGCGCTTTCAAGCAAAAATGTGCTTCACGGAGGTCCTAATGAAGTAAGCTTACAAAGTAAGAGAAAGGAACAAAATGTACGCGAGGAAATCCCTCTGTCTTTAAATCTTTGTTCCTTTCTCTAGCGAGAAGTCGATACGTCTAGACAAGTATCTACTGCCCTTCAGTGAGGTTGAGCTCTGTCAAATCGCCATGGAGGAGGGGGAAATTGACGAGGCAAAGTCTCACCTCGACAAGGCATGGTACGTCCTCACACCTGTAGTCATCGGTTGAAAATGTCCCTTCTAACTCAGGCATTTTTGGGATTGAGTTAGGAGCTACACGAAGTACAGTCTGGAGGCGCGACTTCACTTCCGTCTGCACTCCCTGACCGCGCAGATAAAGGCCTTGAAGGATCCCAAACAACGCGTCAGCAAGAGTTTGCAAGGCACTCCGGTGAGTTCGTGGCACAATGGACTCAACAAATTCACTGACAACGATGAAAATCCCTTCGACATTCAATTCAACTCCTCACTTGGCAACGACGATGACACCCAAATCACTCTTGAACTGTAGGTGGTCTCCTTCCTTGCTCCTTTTGCCCACAGCTTTTCTCTCCTTCTATCGCCGACATCTTTCGCCTTTCCCTTTTGTAGGAACGCAAAGTGAGCGACGTAAAGGGACAAGGAGAAACCATGTGAATAGATTGAAATCCCAGAGGTTGGAAGAGATAGAGAGATAGAGCAACATCGATTGTTTTACACCCTTGTGAATAAGTTAACACCCTCACTACTGCTACTAATGGACGAATGCATGCCTTTTTGGTACTTTAAACGATCTCTTTAGCTTCAAATTCGCATTTTTTTCTGCTGCAAATCAGTGAAGGAAAAAAGGAAACTAAAGAAAGGATGTTGGGCGACACAGATTACTGCCTCGTCTTTCATAATTCACGAGCTCGCATATCATCAAGAGGTGGTCATTACCGTTGCAGTGCAAAAATGGAAATTAGATCCACCACCTTCCACTCAGAGCAAATAGCCAAATCTTTTCCACCCGCTTTTTGCGTCCAAAACAACACCAGACATGGGGGCAAGCACTTACCTCTATGCATGGAATGGTAATATGGGACAGGTAATTGAAAAGAGCACTGCACAATGCAATCAGGAAAATAATAATTGTTTTGGTGCTCATAAGATGAAAGAAAACGAAAGATTTTGCTGCTCACTCCTCGGGTTCGTCGGAGGCCAGGAGGACACCCTTTGAACCGCGCCAACTTGCCTGCGGTCTCTCCACCATCGGACGGAAGCTCTACAAAGTGTCAGATACATTCACGAAATATTGGTTTTACTTAAACATTATAAGTAGAAGGCTATTTGCATACAGGTCGCCGAAGATTAAATAAGACGAGTTCTGGTCTGCGATGTCGGAGGACGAAAAACCCAACGATAAGCAGAACTAAGAGGATTGTTAGAAGTGATGCCACGATCGCTGTTGTGCTGACCACCGTTGGATGCGGTGCCTGAAAGTATAATCATGTGGGTTGAACTAAATGAGTTCTCCTTGGAGTGCTTTAGGTTTTGGAGAAGTTTATGTTCCCGAATTCACCATTCAACTTACTGGAATGTACTTCAAGGCTGCACTGGTATAGTATATTCGGCCATTCGTAAAGAGAATAGGCTTCTCACGAACCTCCGCGTCGTTCACACGGAACATCTCCTAAGCGGAAAGATAATGGCGGCAATCAATAGGCCATGCCAACTACTCCAAGAAAAACAGCGCAAAAAATGGTCGGTTAAGCTGGCCTCTCCCACTATTCCCTTTTTCTTCCCTATCGTTAATTCCTAAAGGTTGACTCCAGCTCACAGGTGACAACAGAAATAGGAGCGATTCGAGAGCTGGCGATGAGGCAGCACACTTTGACCATCCCTTCTTGGTGTTCTATTCGTCACCTCCAATTATCGGTGGCTATGAAGGCACCTTCATCGCCAAGGACACATGGTCTAGTCGACTTATGCCAGCCAGATTCAGGAAAGCAGAGAGGTGGTGAACAACGCAATAGTAAGCCAGATCAACGATTCCGGTCTTCCACATGGACCATCACTAATGGTTGATGCTCTGAGCTCAAGAAACTTTCCATAGCCCTACTTTCTGACTACTTACCGTAGTATTAACCGTAATTAGACTTCCGTTGAGACTGGTGAGGTGAGAGATCGGTGCTTCGAGGAATTTGCGGTATTCGCCTTCACTATGCAGCATAACGATATGGGAGGAGATTTCGTCACATGTTTTCAGTAGCTGCATGGGAAAAAAACAAAAGAAATGGATGCGATAATTATAAACAAGTGCCGATTAAGCGGTGGATTGATTCAATTCAATTGAGCACACGTTCTTACAGTCTCTCTTGCTAAATGCACATCCAACAAGAGGAAAAAACACAAAGAGCTGGTCTTAGCCACCCTTCATCCTCTTGCATTGTCCACTCAGAGTTCGATTGGCATTGGACTATGCTCAGACTCGTGTGCCTAATAGAGCCTTTAGAACTACCCCAAAACAGGATCATCAACTTCTGAGTAGAGGAACCTTCTAAACACGGCTGGCCTTTAAAGAGGGGACACAGATAAAAGTTAGTCGACAGTGCACAGCATACCTGTGGTGGTGCGAAGAGAATGAAGAACCCCTTTGGTTGTTGCAAAACCAAAGACTTGAAGACTGGATCACTGAAACAGCTAAGGTGCTGCATCATGTACTGTGGCAGATCCTTCTCCGCTTGAAGACTCGAGTAGATGTCAAAATGGCACTTCTCACCATCCTCAATTGTGCCAGGGACACAAACACAAGTGGGAACTAGAAAAAAACGTGCTCGAAGAAATCATACTCCTAATTGGTAATTTGGCACAAAAGTAATAGTAAAACTACCCAGTTTTTAACTGGATTAACATTTGTGCGTTCATTTGGAGGGTGGAAAAAGAAGAGGCATTTAAATCTTGAGGAAATGCGACACATTGTGTCATTCCACACAATGGTGCGACAAAACTAACTTTAAGTAAAGTTCACCGCAAAGGCCTACTTAAATAGAAAAAATTGGTTTGCAAAATTCATTAATATGTAGAAAATATGCAGAACCTTAAACCAAACGATAAATTAATTTAAACTTCAATTTGTTTAAATTAGCTCGATGACACTCATGAGTGGGCACGAGCGACTTCGAAACGTGCGACGGTCCAATGAGGTACGAGCTGTTGCGCTCATTGTTTTGGTTTTCTAAAATTGTTTTAATTTCTTTGACTATAAAAGATAACTTGAGAGCAGAACAATAGTTTATTTGCATAAAATAAAAGAAACATGCGACTAGTGGTGATTAACCGCATTACCTAACTGCAAAGCTGACGGGTTATGATGCTTTTAAGCACACACTTTCTTGCATTGACACATTTGCGGCGCAGCCTTGCGTCGGTGCTTAGCCTCCCACTCTTCCTCTACGATAATACCAAAACTTTCTAAGATAGGATGGAATATCATAAGAGCTCCCTGTCTGTCTCAGTCGAACACCCGCTCTTTTGGCTACTTTCAAAAGATCTAGCTGAGAGTCATGCTAACTGCGCTTTTGGATTCAGCATATTGCATTGTGAATGGGAGCAATATTCATCTCATATTCTTTCCTCTCTATCTATAGATACACAACTTAATACTGTGCCCATTTTCGAGTGGAAAGACCACAGTCTCTGTAGCAAGCAGTGAATTACACGGTCAAAACGGCAATCAGGAGGGCTTACCTCCTTTCCTGATTTTGCATCGACTGAAGGGCTGACAGGTGTGTGCACTGCACTGAGGAAGGCAGCTGAAGCCGTCTCCAACGAAGCCTGGTTTACAGACGCATGCCGTTTCTTCCTTCTAAAAAATTGGTTAGAGAAAAGGACGAATTACTCCATTTGTCAACGTTACACCAAATAAAAGGAAATTTTTTCGTTCACGCGAAGTTTGCTCAACGAGATGATCTCGAAGCTTGGATCGGTTCATCTACCCGACCACCTATAGAACAACTGGGAAGTTGCATTTGACCACGTTCCGAGAACACACAACGCCTTAACTAGGTTCATGGCATATTCATAACTTAAAGTTTGCTTTACTGCCTGTCAAAGGAACGGTTTAACTTGGCGGCATGGTGGTCCCGCAGAATCTAGATCACCTCAACCTTTTCAGTCTTAGAGGAGCCGGATTTTCAACATTACAGAGGGAGTATAGGTGAGTGAATTGTTTAAAATGGGAGGGCTATCCAAGTTGTGACAAACGACGAAACCTCATGATTTGATTGCCTCGTAAGTTACTGAAATCGATTTACCTATAGCCAAAGTTGCTGCCAACAGGCATTGTAATATGGGGTAAATTCCAAGTGAGACGATCGACAAGGTGCACCAATGAAACTGATTCACGAATTTTATCATAACATTCGCCCAAAATTATCTACCAAATTGAATTGCTGACAAGACGGTAATGAGCCCAAATACGGTGCCTACTTATGACAGAAATGAGTAGACCTTATTTTCAACTCACGGTTCTGCTAATGAAAGAGTGCTTCCTGCGTGTCTTGCACTCAGCGTGTTCATGGCAGAGGTTGGCACAGGGACCAGTGAGTGGAGTAATCCGCCGGCAGACGCGAACACCGTCACCGAAGTAACCCTTCTTACATTTGCACGAGAACCGTTTGAATGGTCGACAAATGGCGTTCTCGGCACATCCACATTCGCCTACCAATTGGACAGACGTGAGCGAATAAACCTCACAGAGGGGAAACTAAAAAATGATTAGCCTGTTGTTTGTTTATTTGAGCGCGCAAAGAATGCAATCCAAGAACGTCCCTCATTACCCTGACCTCCAGACCTAAACTTCCCATTTCTAGACGTCAGGGCGTGCGGATACGATTTGAGACGTTAGAACGGAGTCCCTTCCACTACCAATCCAAATAAAGCGAGCCAAGCCATTGCTCACCAGCCAACCACAACGAGAGCGCAGTGCTTCCTGGTTCAAGCAATTCATGCAGCATGTCACCATCTTCGGTGGAGGAATTCGAAGTTAGGATCTTCTGCATTTGGTGGTAGTAGCACAATGTCATTACTCCTGGCTCCTCGAAGGGCGGTGGCATCCACCGCTGACGCTGCCGCTGTCGCCGTCTGCTGCCTTCCTCGTCATCGCCTCCCTCAACCACGTAGGGATCCAACAGGGTAGGATCCAGATACGTCGTTATCTGGTTTTAAATACAATTGCAGCTGTCACGTAGAGTCGAAACAAAGTTTGCTTCAGCAGCCTTACACAAAGCTATTGTTGTGACTTCGGCTCCTTGATTCCTCAGTTATAGACTTAAGACGGTCGCTGATTTCCTCACTCAACTACCTCACAGGCTATTTTTCCACCAAACACCTTTTTTAGCCAACGAAAAAAGTGTGACATATGGTACCAAAATCTCCCTCTGCTTGCACAAAAATGTTAACCAAAACAGCTTTGTTTTATACACCAAAAGCTCCCAAAAGGAGCATTTAGGTAGTGCTACACCCCACAGACCTATGAAAATTGCAGCACATATCGTGGTGGGACAAAGTTCAACTTTCAATAACGTCAATTACCGTCTGCCTTCCTTACAGAGCCCCAAAGTGGTATAATCCGGACACAACGCAGCTTATCCACTCAGCTGATTGCTACTGATAACATTTAAGTAGTACCACACCTACATACCTGTTCATGTTCAATAAAGGTGCCGGGGATACTGGAGCATAGGCTAGACCCAGCTGGCAGGTACATGCCCCCAGAAAAGCCCGGCAAATCGACCAGCAGTTGTTTGTCCTCCCGACAACAAACTGAATAGTAGGTTACCAACCGCGAATCACTGGACATTTCGACAGATTGTCCTTCAATGATATCACCATAATCGGTGGCGTTGTGAATTGCGCGCAAGTAGCTGCGTGGTATTCGCATTACCAACTCATTGGATGCGTCTAAAAAAAGAAAACAAACATGCTACTAGAAGAAATAACTAGATCAGGCGGCGCACTAATGATAAATGCAATCTTTCAGTGCGAATGGGCAAGGACGCACAAGACAGAACAAAGCTTGATTATGATGAGAAAGACTTGGGAGAAGTGAAAAATGAGGTCGTAATTCCCGATACTATCTTGGCGTATTCGCTTACTTATCTCAGCTTCTACCCAGCACCTAGAAAGGGCCTTCGGTACCGGAATCTTACATGCATGGGCGAGCCGTTGTGGGATGCTACGTCTCGCGTCATTACCAATGATGAAGTCCCGATCAATCTGGATTTCTGCTTGATTTAAGCAGATCAGAACGCTCCAGTCAGTTGCCAGTAAAAGGACCTCACCCCAACAAAACCGTCAACCCAAGCAAGTTGGTCCCGAACGGAGAGCTATCTTGGCGGCCAGAGTGAGCTAGCTCCTTAAGCTGCTCGATCCACCATAGAAAGATTAGTCATTAGTGCATAAATCTAAAGTCCAATCTTAGGTGGTCCGCAAAATAAATGCTCAATTCAAGATTTAAGCCTTAAGAGATAGAGATCGCTGTTGACAAGCATGCCTCAAACCACTTCATTCGAATGCGCATGCCGTCTTTTGTTGCGTTGCGTTACTTCATTCATTCGCTGTCACTGCTGCCTGTCATCTTGACCAATAGCAACCAGGTGGCGATCTACTTCCCCTTGTATTTCGCCGGAAATGGAACAAATTTTCCACTTAACCACTTTCAACAACTCAACTTTTGGAACAAAGGAGGATGAAACGGTTTTCACTTAAACACTCACGCATTTCAGGCGGGCAGATTGCTCCATTCACAATGACACAATAGTCTCCTTTGGGCCAGGAAACAACCGTTCCATTAGTTGACTCATTACTGAAATGATTATGCTGGCAGAAGTGGAGCATCACCGTGGAGCCCGCAACCGATTCTACGCTACCTTCCATATCAAATTCCTCCTCGTGGGTGGAGTATTCGTGAAGAATACGATGGAAGCCAACGGGGCAGGCGAATTTGGACACCGGAGTTGAGGGATCAGAATCGTTCACACTGAGAGCGTGAATGGGTTGTCCGCGTTTTCCAATGGGCAGAAGGTAGTCACCAGGGGGCCAGCTCCGGCGGGTTTTGAGCCATTCAAGCGGCAAATAATGGCATAAGCTGTGGATATGAGGATCCACTGCAGAAAATAGCAGAATAACGTATTTTTCGACCTGTGAAGGAAAGTAGTTCCAATTATTAACGAAATTGAGATTAAAATTGTGTACATGTTCGACACAAATGCCCACCAAAATCGCTTATGTACTACTGATTAAACTTAGTAGTGCATAAAATCGAGGATAATTATCAACTAAGTTAAATAGCATGTAGATGCATTCTAACACATCTAGATCCTCACAACTTACGTGCGTATTCTCAATGGGCAGACAGGCAAGCTCCGGCTCATCAAAAGCTCCCATAAGGAAGAAATCACCAATGAAGGGTAGTTTCACTGGTGAGGAAGGAACACTGCTTGCCGTGTGACAGCAGAGCTCAGCCAATTGGCGCGTGAAACGATGCAAGCCTGTCAAAGAAAAATGAAAAGGAATGTTATTAAGCATCACTGACAAAGGCACGTAGGAAACATTTCCTGTGTTAAAGGTACGTTTTTAAAGACCGCGCAATCCATCAACGGTCGAAGTTACTGACAGTTCCATGAACGTGCACTTGTTATCATCTTCACAGTTCATTAAGTGACAGAAAAGCGCAATTTACTGAAACCAGCAAGTAGTTACCCTGTGGACAGGTTCGCGTGTGTAAGTCCATGAGGACGCAGTAGTTGCCAGGCGGCCAATCGGGAAATGTTGTAAGGTTGTACGCCTCAGGCACATCACTCACATTGCGTTCGCATGTATGTAACGTTGGCATTGATGTCTCGTTGGTCAGACCAAAGACCTCGTCGGTAGGTGACGGCTTCTGTGTAAAGTACTCAGCGAATGACATTGGACGGAAGAAAGTGTTGGCAATCACATCCGGCCGAATATTGTAGCGGATAGCTAAATTGAATCCTGGAGGACAGGCGAGACTACCATCCTCGCGAATTGTCGTAAGGAGCGAATACGAACCAGCTGGCCAGGCTGTTCCATTATTCTGCTCCACTGATTCGAAGAGTAGATGTTACTTAATAAACACAAGTAGAGCGTGCTTTATTACGCAAATAAAGTACCTACCTTCCAACAAGGGCTCAGGCTCAGGGACGGCTGAAAGAGACGGCAAAGGTAAGATGTGGAAGGTATCGCTTGGCTTAAATGCACAAAGAGAAAAAGGTACTCCCTTCACTCACTTGATTCGTAGTAGCAAAGGTTTATTTTCACGTTGCAATGATCAGTAGACATGGAGAGCGTGGGTGTGAAGCCTTCAATGTGGTACGTTTTGTCCACAACCTCCATTTGGAAGGCATAGGAGTGGACAGTGCCTACAAGGAATTCTGGCGCATCCATGCATATGTACTCCTCAGTTGCGCGCAATCCAGCTATCTCCTGACACGTTTCCCCAGCTCTGTGAAGGATGCAAGTGAGACGGGTTAATCATATTGCTATCTTTGCTCTATCAGCTATTAAAGCAATACTAACAAAGCTCTCGCAGCCCCTCCTCCCGACTTTCATGCCTATCAACCCCCTTCAGATGCGATTAAAGTGCCATAATACTTTCAAAACATAATAGCTTGTAAATTTAAATAACACCGACTCTTGTTTACTGATCAGCAGCTTACCTGTATAGATAGAACGGACCGGTATCATTCGGGAAGCCCGTGATAGGAATGGATGCGGAAGGTGAGTCTGCACGACAGCAGAACATGTAGGTGACACGATCAAATGTCAAACCAGTGTCACCTTTTTCAACCTTATCGCGGAATATGCGTGGTGCATTGTGCGTCGATGAGTCAGCACCCATTGGGAGGTCAGAGAGGTCTATCGATGCAGGATCCACATCTTCTTCGGTTTCGTTGGATTTGAGGAGACCCTCAAACACGGAGAGGCTTCCAGCAGTAAATCCTGAAGGGAAAATAAAATGAAAGATCACAATTTGAGCATGTGAAGTGTTAAATTGGTCTAGGATTGGACAGTTACGCATGGAATACACCCAGGGTTGATCGCAACAGACGCCAAGAATGGCTTACTGAAGGCGCCATTGACACGCATCCCGTTCTCATGCTTAGACTTCCCAGCTCTTTGGCATGGTTCTCCCAAGCCTACTTACAGCCTGGTAATGCCTTATTGGACCTTTACGGAGCACTCAGGACACCACAGGAAAAGTCTTACCCGCTGGACACCGTCTACCGACGAGGAGAACGCAGTAGTGTCCCGGTGGTAAAGAAGTAGTGTGCTTCTTGCTCCAGTGGGATGGTGAGGGGTCCATCTCTCGGTGACAGTAACTCAATTTTACCGCGCGGGAATGTGCAATGAAGTCGCCTGCCAGATGAATGGGCTGAAGTGGCAATGAGAGATGACACATCGAGAGACTAATTGAGTCTAAAATGCTGACCACTTGGCACGCAGTGAAGGGTACCATCGTAACGGCTGTAGCGGTGAGATCGACGTACCTGTGAATAGTGGAAGCCGTTTCGGCCTTGGAGGTGGATGAAGGTGGTTGAGGTGAAGTCTGGCGGACAGCCGGTTACAGACTGCGGAATGGCGTAGTTATCAATTGGCCAGGCTAATGATGAGTAAAACAGAAGCCTTTCATTATTCCACTTACTAATGTGACTCTAGACTTGAAAAGCATAATCGTCACGCATATGTGACACTATCATTGAGCATGTTGGAAGCATGTACTTCGCTGCCAAAGCCAATTTGTTTACCACAACGGCAAAACTTACAAACACCAGTGTTCGGTTCTGCCGGTCTATTCGTCTGATATTCACAAAAGATGGCATGAAGCAAACCATCCTGTAACCACAGTCCTGTTCTCTTAGCAAACGCCTCCTTACTGTCATTTAGGCCTGCAGTTACATTCAAAAGGTGATGAATTGAGGGTCTTGCAATCAGTGTCTTGTAGCGCTTAGGCCGCCACATTTTGACGAATCGCCGAATGAGTGAGTACTGCCTAAATTCAGGACATCCCTCATCAGTTTCGGGCTGTTTCAGATCCCGATGAAGCTCCGTGGGACCAGCCAAGTCCTTAACCTTCTCCTCGTCGCCTGGACTTTTACGGCCAAGAGTGACAATAGAGCGCACCTGCTCCGGCCATGTTGACACCCGTTGGAAAGTGGTTGGTGTGTTCTGAAGGTGTGAAGGCCGTTTAACACAGCAGACGATGTACTGCTGGTAGGGGAATGCGGAGACCACCTCAAAATCTACATGGCAAGAAAAATGCGGCACTTTCAAATTTGATAACCCCGAGGACAAACGGATGGACGGATGCGTTGTGACCGTACTTATTCATTCAACTCACCTTCATTCGGACATGTTGCAAAGGCTACGAGACAGTAGTTTAAATAGCCGGACTCTGTTCTTGTAGGCACCTCAGTCCCACGCACCTCGCTATAGCAAAGTTCCATTGCGTCGTTGGATGAGAAGTCCTGCATAGGAGCTGGAATCAACCACAATCTTCGATGGCGCATCATGAAGTTGCGAGCTCGAGAAACTAAAAAAAAATAGGAACAAAAGCTGCTCTTTGGCTCTCTTTGGTCGAGCGTTTATTGTGAAAGCTCAATTTTGGGTTGAACCACCGAAAGTTGCTGACAAAATTCGGTAGATCCATGACGTTAAGGCTTACCCGAGTTGAGAGCCCAATTGTCACTACAGGTTAGGACGATTTCGGTTTTGCCGCGAAGATTGCTCGGAAAAACGCGACGAGGCCAGACCACAATTGACTCTGGCTGTTCTACAAATATGAAGGGATGGTAATGCGAAGCTACTTACAAATCTAGTGAGTAGCATGGAGCCAAGAGTAAATTACATGATAAGATCTATCCGAAAGGCCTGCTGACTTTGAGAATTGGCGTGCATGTCAGCATCTTGAAATGAGGATGGCTAAGAGACTACACCACCTCATCAATGATGGGAGAGTGGTCTTCCGCTGTCTACTAAGCACCGTCAGCCGATAAGTCGTCCAAAAATCTCGATTCTCTACCTACCGTCTGATGATGATCTCACCAATGAGATAGGTAGAGGATGCTCCACCTACCTGGCTGTATTCGTACCAGCGAAATGAAATCAATGGGCTTACAGAAGAAGGGCTTGCCCAACGCTCTCCACCTCCTACCTCACGGGATCTGTCAACCTTGCCATAGGTAACTTTTGCAGTCCAACCGCTCCCGTGCTGAACTTCGAACAGAGTTTTAACGAGTCAATGTAGCTTACATATCTATGTGCTATCGGTCGCAGCATTCGGCACCATAGATTCGTGAAAGACGTCTGGTCACCACATTATTTGGTCATAAGACATGCAAACGATAAACAATCCCCCATTATCTGAAGCCACCAAACACTTTGAATGCTGTGACTAACCAGTGATGGGCGCATACTCGCAGAATCCCTTGGTCTGATCCACCGTGAACCCGACAAAGCTCTGGCAGGACGCCTGCAGTGCCGGCAACGCAAAGGGTGCCGTTATATTGAGTGGCAATTCAATGGCACCCAGCGACTCCTCCGACTGACAGCAGAGCTCCTTCTCATCGTTCAAGGCTGGTGAGGGAAGAAACATTGTCTGCAGAAGGAAGGAGCGAACCAGACCTTCCAAAACACCGGTTTGAAGTTCAGGAAGACCTACAGGCCACAGGAAAATTGATGAATGCGCATGACGAACAGCTAGAAGCATATCACATCCAGGCCATTTGATAACCAAATGAGCGCGTGCAAGTCGACAAATTAAAACGGCGACACGGGATTTGTCACATATATGTGACACAAGCATCTGACCGTCTTAAACGTCTCATTATGGCGATGCTCATCATTCTTCTTTGGTGTCTCGAATCTTGTAAACGATTGATGCAGGAGTAGAAAGGCTCTATTTTGAAAGGACGTGGGTCCGTGGACAGAAATATTACCAAGTTAAAGAATAGGCCCCTTAATTACCTGGTGGACAGACTTTCGCTGTTCTGTAGAAACAATAAGACCCAGGAGGAAAGACGACGTTGGTGACATTAACGGCGCAAGTGGTTCCAGCATCGTGCAAAGTGTGAACGGTTGGAACACGGCGCTCACCGACCCCTTGACAGAAACCTTGTGGTGACAGAATTCCCAATTTCATCTGTGGTGTAGAGAGAAAACTGTGAGTCCGACACGAGATACAAACGAATGCTGCTGCTATGAGGTAGGCTAGGAAGCCATAATCAGACGCCATTCGCTACCTGCAAGGGGTTATAGGCCAGCTAAGGCAAAGTAAACCGTGACGTCACAGATATGTGACGCTGATGAAAAAGCTATGCTTAACCTGTCATGGTCCCGAGCAATGGATCTGGGTAAGAAGTTATCAAAGAGTTTAATGTGCCCAATGCATAACAAACATGGACGTTTGATCCATGAAGATGAACCGTTCAACAAGAGGGACTATCTACCCTTGCCCCCATTCTTAGTGCGTGAGGGGCTAGAAAATGCTCGGTAAAAGGAAGGACAACATACCACGAGGTTGAGAATACTTGCAGAGGGCTAAGACCCCTCGTACTCCACTCATAGATTCCACAAAATCGACTGGATTGTTTTGACCAATCAACTCCAGCGTCAAATAGGACTCAGATTGCATAGTTGGTCTCTAAAAAAAGCCAAAAAGGATTCAAAAGCCGAAAGTTGTTAATGGACGGCGACTTGAACAACGACTGTGCGATCTTCCCCACGAATTCGGATTGGCTTTAACCAGAGAATCGAGTAAAAACCAATGTCGGCCTGCTCTGTGGAAGTCGCCTTTCCGGTCCGTAGCTTTTACTAAACACTCAATTCAATGTGAAACCGTTTCGGTATTAATGCGACAACGCCATTAGGTGACGAGTTTGAGGGTCAGTTCAATGCGGACATCGATAGCGGCAGTGCAGACACGCATCGACTCCAAAACTATTGATCAGAAGACTCAATCCTGAACGAAGGTGAGTCACACAAACCGCCAGGAATCTACCCTCACAAGAAGAACTTCGAACATCTCAAAAGTGACAGCCGGTTTGTCGTGAAGTCCGCTTCCGCACTTACAAAATCAGCAGTCAATTTGGTGCCCTGATCCGAGTAATCTGGACAGCTTCCACCGAGGATTAAAATGGCAAAAGTTGGCACAGATCGGAGATAGAATGGTAGTGGGAAGGTGGAAGGGGGGCCACTGGAGCCATCGCTTTTTTCGGTTGACGATGCAATTGGTGATCCACTGGTGGTTGGGGTGGCGCCCCGGCGACAACAGAAGTACATAGTCACCGATTCAAAGCCGTGGGCTGATGCGTTACCGCCAGCCCAACGCAACTCAGTCGTATCGAAACCTAGGAGACACAAATAGTCGGTCAACGATGCCTAGGCTGGATGATAGTGTAATTCCGTCGGTAAAACTGTGGTTTAATTGAGTCATCTCGAATCCGTGCCGGTTTTCAGCTCGAGCGGTCAGAGTTCAGGACCACAGCATGAAGACCGGCACCGCCGACGCACATGCTGACTAAATTCCGCCTACTAGTGGAAGAGACTCACCTACGAACAAATGCATCGGCGAACAAGACCCTTTCAGGTGAAAGATAAACCACCACGAAACGATCTGATTTCCACCTTCCATTAAGCTTCTCACAGCCAGTTCAAATCATCAGCCAAGAACACTTTGGCTAGTGTCAGAAGAACTAACTAAACTTGCCTGAGGGGCATTGATACCTCTTTGACCAAGACGAATAACCATTTTCTTCCTCCTGCTCCTCATAGTCGTCCGACGAACCATCGGGATCCTCTTCACCAATCCCTTCAGCGCGTTTCACTTCGCGGGGAGTGTGAGAGATGAAGCACTGATTTCCGTCGGGCAAAATCTTGTCAATGGCATCATGACGATAGATGCCTTCGGGTTTACAGAGAATGAAAGCCGCACGAAGATAGTAGAACATGTGGTGAGCCTTGGTGTTGGGGGCCGGTGAGAAGTGAGGTGGACAGGTCTTGCCCTCAACTAGAATGCTTGGAATGAGCGCTGGAAGGGAAAAATGCAATCACCAACACTCGCTCAGAAGTGGAAGTCAATGAACTACGAGAGGTAGAAACTGCCCCAACTTCAATGACTAATCAAAACATCTACAATGCCAGAACAACCACTTGTAAATTGGAAAAAAAACTGAGACAAGCAACTTACTTTTGTTGGGCTGTATAGACGACGTAATCAGTGGTGGTGGCGGTGGCTCGTCATCCTCGTAGTACGCGCACATTAGGGTGTAGTAGCCATAGTCCAAAAGTGTAGCCGTTAGATTGGATGGCCTATACGTGCCCATAGTGAAGATCTTTCGGCGTGTTTTATTCACCGGCGGGCAGCGTTCAATGGAGAAGAAGAGTGGTGTGTCTCTAGACACCGGAGGTGCTGGACTGTCATTAAGTATCGGGTCCTCAAGGGACTGTAAAACCGATGAATAGAGGTCCCCACGGGCCCACGGCGCCACATGATTCGACCGGGGGTGAGAGGATTTGTAGGCAACACTGGACCGTGGAAACTTGGTTCGAAGTTCGGCATGGGAGCCGTTGGTGCAGCAAAGAGAGAGCCAAATAGATGTGAAACCCTCTTGACGAAACATGCTGAATTTTCCTTTGGCTTTCAGTTTGGTACGCATGAAAGTCCGCTTCATATCGAAGCCTGAGAATGAACAAGACGCAAAAAAGTAACCAACAGGGAAAATCCACTCATCCCCCTCCCCCTCCTCTGAGCACACCTCTAAATACAGAGGGAAGGGGTGCAGAGAGTTGAGACATTGAAGGAAGGTAGAAAACATGGACAATGCCTTTGAAGTCGGCTCAAATGGACGTCAATACGCCACGGTTTAGAGACCATCAGGAGGAATGCAGCCATTACCCCTACAATCGCCACCAACATAGATTGCTGATTAATTAAAAGTCGTAACTCACCCTTAGGGCAGGTCTCGCGATTCTGATTGAGTAGGAACATGCAAAAACTCCTAAAACGACCCTTCTCCGTATTTCTCAGTCCCTTGGCAGAGAGGACACAGTAGACCGTGGAAATTTCACCCTGTGGGGAGGCAGTCTTCCCAACCTGGGTCAGAAAGCCTGGTGGGCACTCGTCACCAAAGTCCAGAGGCAACCCCATGTGGCTTGAGTGATCTCAAAGAAGAACATAAAGGAGGTGAATACACGCCATCCAATGGAATCCTCGATCTGGGTCAAAGGTTAGCATTCAGACACTCAATATGCTCTGCATATGGATCCAGAAGGATTCGGGAAGCAAAGCTATGGAAGGCTGTGTGACAGGGCGGTACCTAAGCCATCTTTAATGGCTAACCAGGTTCGAGTGATGTTCTGTTGATTTCTGTTAAGGATTTCTAGCTGGTGAGTCGCTTCCATTTCTTCACACCTCCAAAATCCAAGCCCAAGTCAGAAGAAGTGTCAATGAGGGGGGATGTATGATTTTGTGCGGACAAAAAAATTCGCATTCCCTGACATTTTTCTGTAACTTGTCAGCCGTGTTTTGGAAGGATTGTATACACCTAGAGGCGTCTACCAGATGTAAACAATGGAGGCGAACCGCTTCAGTTAGCCGAGTAAATAGTATGTTCTCGGACTAGTACCACCACTACATATCGTCCTTGGTTAAAATTGCGAAGCGAGAGGAAAACAAAAAAACTGCACTTTCGTCCGCGAACTTATAAAAGTTGTGTGCATATGCTGGCAGGTATGCGAATGTTGACGCTAACGGTTGTCCAAATTCATGTCTTCTTATAAATCACCGAATTGTTAGGTTGGATGAATACATGGTGGGGGTTAATGCAATGACTAAAGGCGTGGACATTAATGAACATTGATGGAAGGCACCTTCAGAACTAAGTGACCTACCGCACATGTCCACTTTACATGGCGCTTTGCGATATCCCACCGTGGTGAGGTACGAGTTCATCGAGTTGCCCGTGGGTGAAACCGCGGACACGTAGCACCATGGCTTGGCCATTCGACCCTCAGGATTGCGACAGCTTCGAAAGCTGGCAACACTCGAATCGAAGCTGGAGACCGGAGTACGATTGGTTGGTGAGGTGTAATTCACAATAACTAGATGCGGAGTTCCTGGCTTCATGACACTTGCGCGAATCACATCTGCCCATGGGACGCATACCTGTGAGAGCGAACAATGCAATCATTTGGTGACAATACATTTACACCTATAACTTGCGTAATGTTAGCTCGAAAGACAGAATGAATGAGGATATTGCAGCGCCTCCTTCTTGCAACCTAAATACAGCGACTGTTTAAGAAGAGGAGATTCGTCTTTCAAACTCTATCAAGTTGAATAGAAAGCCACATTTGAAATCCTATGGCATTCACCATATACCAGAAGAAGTAGTGGCCAAACGTGGTGCAGCCCTCAGAACCCAAATCATATCAAGTGACCCGCCAAAAGCAGTCTTTTTGAATTTGACAAAAGGCAGTTCCATATTTTGAACCAGACCTTATCTTCACGATTCAACCACCATTTAGCACCGGGACTGTGACCAGTGAGACAAGCTTGGGCCGGCAGAAGTTTGAACATAATGTACCAGTGAGTTGACGCATAGTAAAATTCGAATGGCAACGTCCTGAGTTTTAATACAAGCTTTAGCTCAGACCCCGCAAACCGACCTGCTTGTCAGGGCCATACGAGTAACTGAATAAAAAGAAATGACATCAAGGTGCAAATTGGAAAAGAGACTCATTAAAAAATTTAGTGTTTGGTTAAAGGCCGCTCACCTGACCACCCTCGGCAACAGTGGCATCTCCAAGATAATCCTCACCAACACCCTCGTAGCAATCGATGAGGTGTTCTAAAGCATATGGAAACCATTATAATTCATGCTACGCGTTACAACACATTGCATTTCCCAAATGTACCAGATTTTTCGTTTGTCGTGTTGAAATTCCAAAATGTCAAGCCTACATTCCTCATCTCCTCCTCCATAACATTCGGATATATTCAGTGACCCGCTCATACAGCCGACCAGACTACCGGTTTGGAAAACGATGCCCAAGCACCGTCTATCAGTTATATAGCTAGCCATGCGGGATCTCCGCTTTTTGCGACCCCAGCTGCCACCACTTGACCTACGAGTTCCCCATTGTTCTATGCATAAATACACGCCCATTGAGACAATTCCATCCCGCACCCCTCCATGAAACAGTGATAATGCTTTATGATTAACAAATCACGTCCAACCGGCATTTTCGATTGAGAAAGTCAAACACTTTGCACAAATATTGCCGATGGTTGATTTGCCCATTGTACTTTCAAGGTCACAGGTACTCTGTTTATTTAATTGAACGTAAACAGAATGATAATTTATCTGTGAGAAGTAGAAACTGGTATTCAGTGTATTTTAAAAAATTAAAACAAGCAAATGCGTTGCTGTAAACAAAGAGGGTGTAAGCATCTGGTTTAAGCCGAACTATGGAATTAAGCAAACAAAATGGAGGACGATGTCTTGAACACAACAAACAAGCGACATCCGATGCACAACAGCCATGGCATGCCCTATGATCCTGTCAATGCTAAATGCCGCTAATCAAGGTGTTACTCCTTAGCATTGGCGTGTGACCCTTTGGGTGCCGATAAAATCCATTAAATATCCCAGATTCTTTTTTGGTTTCATGGAATGCTTTAGACGGTTTGTTAACGGCACCCAGACTCCAACGCTATTAGCGTCCATTCAGGCAAACTATCACAGAATACCTGCGTCAAGGTTAACCAAATATTGGGAGGACGGTTCTTTTCTTGGAATAATTAAATTCGCTAAATAATTGTTATGTGGCCTGGAGAAAAATTTAGGTAGTTACCAGAGATTTGCCGCTCTGCATTAACGGAGGTCAAAATGATATTATTTCGCATGACACTGTCGACAAATATTTGCTACATTTATCCTATATGGCGGGTGACGAAGAAAATTTTGGCACCGCAATTTTTGCAGATTAATCTAAAAAGACGCATTTTACAGGATCCATCGTAATAGTCTTGGGCTGTTCGCATCAAGGCTGCCTAGTTGTACAGCTTATGGAAGTTGCAACTCCGTATATGCAAGCATCGTTTGTAGTTCCTAAAAGTGTCAGAATCCCTACATGGAGTCACCTCAAAGGAAACCGTCAAATTTTATTCCTAAGAGCACCAATGAAACATACAGCGCAAAGTTGGATGAACGTGAGAAAAAAATTGGCCGCTCAAAGTGCAGAGGTTAGGAATCTGGAGGTGAAGAGGTGGTTTAAGACGCGATTTCATGCAATGGGTGATAAATCAAAGGATCGGCAGGACGGAAAAAATGCAAGGGTTGCGGGTGGATTAGCGATTGAGTAAGTAAATGGATGCGACGTGGTTGGGATGGTCAATGATGGATTGAAGTCATCGAAGACGCACTCTCAGCCTTCTGGTCGGGTGCTCCAGATGGCTAAACTGATTCTAGCGCTTTTGAAGCACCAACTGCGGTAAAATGACATAAAATTGGAGCGATATGGGTAAGACCTTAAACTCACCGCAATGTGGAACTGCACAAGTTCCATACTTCGCCCTCGTAACCATGCACCACGGACCCCGTGGATCATCGTCGGGGTTGCGACAGTAGTTTGACTGCTCCTGCAATACCGAGGCATTCCAACTGCTGCGCAGATGTAGATGAGTGAACTCACTCCACAGCAAGCAGGGTTCTCCTGCTGCAGTATGATTCAACGTTCCATTGTAGGGTGGTCCACTCTGCGTATAGCAGTCCATTGTAGATGGTTGCCCTGCCCCAAGGAATGGCCATAAGAGAAGGAGTAGAAAGCCAAGCTCTAGCAGCGGCATCGTGTGCGGTGAAAGAGTGAAGAAACCTGACCGAATGCAGCTACCGTTGTGTCTGTCGCTGCATGTGTGTGCGCACGGCATGTTTATTTACCAACCAATAGGAAGGCGCCCCAACGGTGTCATCGATGCGCATTGTTGTTTTGGGTGGGGGAAGGGGGTCAAATGAATGGACGGTTTTGATGGTAGACATTTGTATATAAACCTAATTAACCTCAAGTTAATCTATGTAGGCGAAACTACCTTCATTGTGGTTCTTATTCACTCAACCATTCCAACTCCCCCCCTCCCCCCCCCCCTTCTGCGGACGTGTAAACATGCGGGCACCGCGTTTCGAGCAGATCGCAAGGCTCACACTCCTTCCAAACAGATCCTAACACTACGGGAAGCAACTCAAATGCTACATTAGAATCACCGAGGTAGAATGTCGTCGTCATCCAGACGTCGCAGTCACTCACGCCCTGTTGGACCCCCGAAAGACATCAAATATAAGTTTTTGAGGCCTGATGGATAACGGCGAAATGGATGTCATCATCATAGGCCTTTCACAATGTTATTATGTCTTTGGGTGGCTTATTGCAAACTGTATGGCAATTCTAAGAGCACTTGTGACTCTAGAAGTGTTGACATGGACTGTCAAATGTTGGCTTCTACTGCATTCTCTCCGTCCAGTTAAGTAATTAGAGGGTGACCTTAATTGTGAGTCGTACAGGTGACAGCCTGATTAACTAAGAAAGCGGAGGAATGGGGCTGTGGAAAGTTGTCATCTCATTCACATTCCATACACCGAGGCGCAGACCCACTGGACGATGTAGTGGCCTATGCAGCGCGGTGGCTGTTTGCCACAACTCCACCACCCCGTCACTGCCGGATCCACACTTTCAAAAGGTGATTAACAAAACGACAGTTGCATTCTACGTTTACGGGTAATTTTGGGACATAGTAGTTTACCATGAACTCTTTGGTCTCTTAAGGCCAACCTTTGATCACAGCAGAGGTCTCTCCACCTCGTACGACTCCATGCCACCCGTGTGGCACCAAAGGCGCGCAAAACAGTTCAATGGAAGTTAAAACAAAGCATCAATGAGCTTCATACAGATGATGAAAGGAAATTGTGCTTCCACAGGCCCATCCGCATCCTTGTGGTGCCTGCCATGAAGGCGTGGAGAAAGTATTTGCGGGAGTGTGGAAGGTGCGTCAGCATGCAAAGGCGGTTCACTCCTCTGTAGGCACAAAAGAATTGTTTAGGGTCGGAAATCTTTCACGAGACCCCAAATTGTAAAATAGTACACCGATCCTGACGAAACGGAATGCCTTTCACCTCCCTTCCAAGCAGTAATCACAGCTGTCACTGACCGATTGTAAGGAAAGGTGTCCTCAATGTCCTACCTAGCGGAGGCTTGTAAATGAGCTGCGAGCAGTACACCAAGGGGCAAAGGCAAATTCGCTTCGTGATACACATAAACGAATGTACATTCACCTGTCCTTACAAGGTCCAACACGCCATTGCATCACCATGTATCGTTTTCGGTCCGTCGGTCAAATCGCAGCGGTTGACTTTGGGTTGTGCCTACCCTGAAATGGCTGACTTTGTGCACTGATGGCAAGTCAACGGAGCCAACCAGCATCGAAAAAGCCCTTTTCCGACATAGCGTTCTGGAGGGAAGGAGGCCAATTCAGCTGCCACCCCTTCCAAATGTCAGGTCAATTTGACAAAAGGGCTGCTATGGGGTCATTACTGCAGTAAATACAACAGACTCATCCCAGTTCCAAGTTGAAAAGGGCTTGAAGAATAGTGGGAGGAGGCATCAAGCGCTTTGTTGCATCCATCAAGCTTCACTGCTTTCTGCCGCCTCATCATAATCATTTGCTTGCTTCAGGTTTTAACTTTAAATTCACCGATTTTCCATGTGACTGATAGGCTGACGAGAGTAGAGGAGGCGATTTTGCAGATTTCACCAAGTTCTCTCCAATCTGCAGCATAACATTTGAGGTAGAATGAGTAAGAGCCTTTGTTTTTCTGTCTGACCCCGTGTGGACGCCAGCTACTCATGTTCCACCGCCTTGTCAAGAATCCAAACCTTTCGGCTCACATGCCCGCTCCCCGTCAATGTCCAGCTGGTGCCAGTTCGGCTGCGAAATCAACTTCCCACCCGCTAAGTCACAAAAGGCGCAAATAACACAAAGAATGGCTGGGAAGGTTCGATGAGTGAATGGGCGTGGAATGGATTGGAAGATAAAATGGCAACGGATGGACGAGAAGTGGATTGAAGGGTGGTAAAAGGATGGTTCGATGGGTAGGGGGAGGAAGCCTCTAAGAAACCCTCGTCCTCTGTGCCCATTGGTCACGAGGGGAGTAAGTGACTAGAATTAGGCATTCCATGTCCCGACTGTTTACAAGATTTAGCTCCGCTGTCAAAGGTCGTCATTGACAAAAGTTGGGATGTCTTTGATAAGTTTACGGTTATTAATGATCTCTCACCGCTCGACCATAACGCATCCCGTAATCAAACTCGGTAAAAACGCGCTATCGAGGTTTTTACGCTCACTTTGCTACCCACATCGCCGCGCCTTAAGGCGCCTGGACTTCATTCATGTAGCACCAATGGCCATCAGTGTGCAACTGCACGTAAATGCCGTCGAAACATGCCCAATAAAAAGAAACGGATTCACAATGAGAAAAAATTGGCTTTCTTTTTAGACCGGACCAATCGCATTGTTTGAAGTCTGCAACCGATGCGATCAAAGCATATGGACTTGCGAACACAAGCTTAATGCCATGTCGCATGGTCTGGCCACCACCAAGCACACGAGCAGATGTACGCTGAAATTAAGACCTGGCACCCGTCTGCACCATCACATGTCACCATGACATTGTTTACTCACATCTGGCACAGATCAACACACACTGTGAGGTCCAACCTCAAGGAGCCAGCCACCGCAACTAATGCTGCTGCGGCTAATGCTAAGACTTGCGTAAACAATACGCTTTGGCGTGTCCGGGTGGGACTGTGCACATCGATGGTAAGTAGACTGTAAAACTGTCTAATAGACTAGTCGATGCAGCCCATCCAACAATACTTGCACGACTTGAAAATCAGAGTTCTGCGTTAAACTGTAAGCACTGTTTTGTTGTCTTTTGCAATTAAAAAAGCATCCGATGGAAAATGCTTCATAACGATGCCTTTCCGCACACTTTAACTCCGATTAGGTTAAGCGTTAAGGTTCATTGCGAATAGGTTGGCTGCTTGAGCCCATAAAATATTGCTACTTAATTTACATCGGTAAATATTTTAAACATGAATGCAAACAAGGTCAAGCACAGTTCAGAAAATTAAATGAGCAAAAAGGCTGGAATGCACATCAAAACAAGCGCAACATGTACGCTTACGAAGGAAGAACCAGAAATAAAAGTGTCAGCGATACTTAATGGCTTCATAATCCACGGTTCATCGTCCAGTGGAAATTCCTCCTCATCCTCCAATTGTTCGTAAGGCCTGATCGTCGAGTCGTTCCCTGGAGGGTAGTAACAACAGACAAGAACGTGACGCTTTATGCCTTTATCACAGACACCTCTCTCACATCCTAGAGACTCCGTAGCAGCCCAGATAATCTGTCTATACTGACTGCAATAGCCCCCTCTGCAGATGTTCAACTCGTGATCGAAGTTATCCTTGTTAATGTACCACAGGTTAAACAAATTCTCTATGGAAGGCAAAGTCCCTTCCACGTTGCGCAACCTCTCCGTAGATATCATAGCGACATTGATGCCTACATAATACAGTGGTTTCTCCTCCGGAATTGATGGATCGGGAAAGTCCCAGGAGCACTTTTTGGCCCATATTCGAGCAAGTTTTTCCAAATCCGCGGACCAGAGCAGTGTGTGCATGTTGGCAGCAGGTGGCTCCACACTCACACGGGCCGAGACGTGGAGAAAGGTGATCATCTCTTTATCCTTAGCTGAAATGGCATCCGAGGGTGAGACGATAAATATAACCACGTAGATGAAAGCATGACACAGAAGCATGAGCCTGCTGTTGGAAAAGTTTGGCGGCATTGCTTGAACTACACACCGGTAAGTGGTAAATCGATCGAAAGGTCCAACACTTAGAAGCATGGCCTCCAGGCTGCCAAAAACCTCTAGAATTACCGCTTCCCTCCTTCCGCATGCATTGAACTGACAACCGACAACGCGGACTCAAAGTTACTCCTCCCAACATGTCTGTTTACCACAACAACAGAGGTTCGACTGAGGAGTCCCCAGCGCAGCATTGAATAAGTCTTTATCTGCAACCTCCAATGTAAAGGACCAAATGAGATATTCAAGCTGAACGATTCACAGTGACACCGGACAACCTGAGCGATAAGTCCCAGGTCTGGATAAACTCTTCGCCTTCCATGATGAACGTCCCCAGAAAACAACAACCCACACATGCGCCTCCTCTTCTTTGACCAATTACTGAGTACATCAAGATCTACCAACATTTATTCAGCTCTTTCAATGGACTGGTGATAGAAACGGACGGACTTTGGGCGGCCTTACACCTCAACCAATCAGAAGGGGCCAAAGACGGGACAACTAGGCTTCTCAATGTCCACCATCCACGCACGCGCGTCGTAAGGCCTGCCTACTCACGCATGCCGGCAAACAGGGGCGACCATATCGAGGCTACCATAAAATGTAGTTAGACCCACCCAAGGGTAGAAACGGGTTGACCAACCACATTTTGACCATCGTTATTCCTGAGTCACGACAGCTCTGGTGAAGCGCCTCAGCCAGTGACACGTGAAGGGTATTGTAAGACCCGCGGGCACAAGGACTCGCGAGAGTGGATACAGCTCGGGATGATCTACCGCGTTTGCTGCCTTTACCTTCCCGAGGTTGAGCAGACAGAGAGGTCGGGGCACTGGATGCGTCGAAAGATTGAGAACTCCCACGGAAGTGGGGAGACAGGGTTTGTCGGACCGGCACACTGATGCACATTGAATCATGCTTGAGATAAGTCACCGCTGTGACCGACCAACGCTTCGAGAAAAGGGCGTCGCAACATCGCGAGCGCCACTGGCCACTGCCGAACCTCATCTAGTCGAATGTGGTTAGTCATGGAGTGGAACCGTTCATTTCACACATTCGAGACGCCGCCATCGACATCGAAGGAGGAGAGCGTGACCAGTGACCACCAATTCTGCACCATTCACATCTAACTCGATGCGTCAGACGTTGGATGTGAGCTGTTTCAGGAGGAAGGATGTTCTACTTCCAATCCCCCTCCATCCACATTCCCACGCATTATGAGGTTCTATGTCTCGCAAACTAAACATCGCTCCTCTGGTACAACACTGCCGGATGAGGAAGCACACGAGTCCACAACTTGTCGGGAGCAAAGAACTCGGACAGTTCATGACCTGCTACAGTTGTGGAGCACTACAACGCCATGCGTTGCTTTTACGCCTTCAGCAGCCTTCTATCGAGCTTACGTCAGGACTTTATTCAGCAAGACGAAGACTAGTTGATCCACGTCTTTACCTCCTTCCAATCTACAGTAATATAAACACCTCAAAAGTACTAGCAAATCGACAGTCACGCAGAGACAGACAAACAAATCACAACTACACGACACTCCAAATGTACAAGATTTGCGAGGCAATCAAGGATTTCCCATAAAAATTGGTCGCACGATTGGTTGATTGATTGACAGAATAGGCGATTGATTGTGACGCCTACAAGTGCTTGGATTTGCCCAGACCCAATAGGAATTCAGCCACTCCAAGGTAGTAGACGGTTTGCGCGATGCCGAAGAGAGGTGCCATCACCATGACACGACAACCAGCACCTTTGAATAGGGCGCGCAGACCCTCGCGTTGAAGAGTGCGGTAGAAGCAGTCAGCGATGCCGGTGAATTGCGTCTCACCTTTCAGGTGTGACAATGTCTGGAGACGAGTCTTCACCACTACAAAGGAGGACGATGATGAGGCACGTGTTAGAAAGAGCAGAGGAAATGTCAGTGAAAAGACTGTCATTCCGCAGACGTAGTTCAGGTTCTTCATTCCATATTTTCACTTGGAAGTTAACAACCTGCTCCACAAAGTCCTGGTGGTGACGCACCAATTCACCTCGCAATGTTTATGTGCGTGGTCTGAATGGTGACTTCACGCAGTGCCCTGCACAACATCATCCAAGTGAGAGTGCCACCTGTCTACAAAGTATCCTGCGTTCCAACACCGGATTTGAACAGGACTATGCTACCTTCCCCGAACAGTCCCTTGAAAGGCTCTTGGGTGTTGGAGTTCCAAACTAAAACCTCCAGCTCACCATCCATGGGAGTGACCAGAAAGGCTGCCACCGTACTAGCCGTACAGCCGGCGAGGAAAGACCAGTAGAAAACCGTTCCTGTACCATCACTTCTACGTGGACCCTTCAAGAGGAAAAAAAAGTGGGTCACAACTACCCGATTGCACACACAGAGGGGACAAGGTGGACAAAGTTCACGCACCAGGGTGTCCAAATGAGCGAAGAGGGGAAAGTACATGATGGAGAAGGTGATGTCTCGAAGTGCTGTAGCTCCCACACCTTTGTACAGGCCAAAGATGCCCTTCTGTCGAACAAGATCTAGGGCTAGACGAGTGGCGGAGAGGCGTTTGGCAGTCACCAGAGTGCCATTAGCTGAGGCTACAGCAGTCCCACCTGAAATGGGGAGAAAAAAAGGCGCCTAATGAGGTTTTCTAGGTAGTGAATAGCGTGGCTACAACGACCAATGGGTCACACGACCTAGATGAGGTCATTCAAAGTCTAACGTTTCATAGGGCGGAATTCTACAGCACAAAAACGGCTTTTCAAAATGGGAGGAGATATCGGGAGGTCCCACGCCCTGCTCCGAGACATCTGGCGCTCGCCACGTCGTTTAGAGCTATCATTTAAACGGAAAACCCACTGACGCACTGAAGCCTGATTTTCAAGGGAAAAAAAAACACCAACAATTCAACAAGACGGGCAATTAAAAGGTGAAAACGGTAGATTAGTCTCGCTGCTCCAATTTAGGCCGGTTTTGGAGCGAGCAAGCACTTCCGCAGGTGAACTGCTACCTCCACCTGTTTACCTATCACGTTTTATCGACAGGAATGACGTCGATAGAAGTGGAGGGCTGCAATAGACGCTGCATAAACAATGCCTTGATGCGCAGCACCATTGAAAGGACGCTGTGAGGTTTACAGGCCAGCCTTGTCTTAGTCACCTTTGTCGCCGTTTTATGTAGTTATACGCTTCTGGAACTCGAAGCTCCCTTCGTCACCTTGCCTAGGCATCGAGAGACAAAACACAGGTGGTCAACGCGCACCAAAAAAGGCGACAAGAAAAGAAAGTCAAATTGTCTAGCTAACTTTTAAAGCCTGATAGCAATAGCAGAGGCTGCGAGACGGCCAATGAGGTTATCTTAGTGACAAAAAGAAGAGCCCCGACTTATGATTGGCCCAGAACTTCAAAAAATTCAAAATAATTCCTTCGGGGGTAGGGGGGAGGAGAAGGTTATATTGGTTCACTGAAGCCTCAAACTTGAGCAAAGGAGTTGAACGCCGAATCAAATGCAGTCGTGATAGGGGAGAAGGCGCTTTCAACTCCACAATACTCTGCCACCTTGCTGACGAGTGCTTGCCGCAGTGAATGGTGTCAAGATTCTGGGGAACGAGGGGGAAGAAAGACGCACATCCGACTAAAGGAGTGCTTGCATGTTCCAGGATTTTTGACACCGACGGGTGCAAAGAAGAAACGAGGCGGGTCAACTCCGATGTCGTCGTGCAGGAGGCTTCATGGAACAGCCATGAACTGGCGCCCTGGGGTGATGGATCACCAGGCCACCGAAATGCGAGCAGTAGTTTGTAGATTTCAATGTGAAGCGGCGGAAAGACTTCCACTAGTGTTCCACTGAACAAGAACAGGCAATGAAATTATTTCACATGAAAGCCCTGCTTGAGTAGTCAGAGGGTGAAAGATGTCCACTCTCATAAGCCCGTTGGCGTATTTTGGATCCAGTGGGCTTCAACACGCACCGAACGCTGACGGTTGGATAAATGGGAGTTTGATAAGAAGACGCACATTTCAAATCGTTTGCTACAGGGGCTCGATTCAGCACGATCCACCTCCTCCGTCTGCTTCTCCTTTTCCACTCTCACAACAGCCACTTACACCCTCGTTTCTTCCTTCGAAGACCCGTCTATAGACGCTGTCGCATCAGAAGGGGGAGATACAGTTCAGTGGCATTGTGGCATACGCCAACCATGTCCTTCAACATTCCTCCTTGTCAGTCTAGATTTGGAGTAGCTGTGAGACGTTTGAGCAACATCCTGCTTTACCGCAAGCATACATACACGGTTCTTTTGAAGTCGTCGGTCAATCAGCTTGCTTGCTCAGAGGCGATTTCACTGGTGTGGCGGCCATCTGCGCGCGTTGGCGACCAATTGGAACAAATCCGCTACAGTCTAGGGAGACAGTTGTTAATGGAAGGTAGTAGAGCATGGCAAAACACAACCAAGTAGCGGGCAACTGATGTACCGCCTTCAGTGGCATCAGTCGACCCAAGAAGTTCAATTTCTTGCATGGCCCGTCGGAATGGCATGCGTAATTAGTGAACATGAATTATGCGGTACGAATGCACAGCCCGGTGGCAGTGCAGCCCACATGGTGTGGCCCACCAGTTTCCTGTTACTTTGACCGTGCCCTGATGGCACCTGGAAATGTCGCCCTTTCCAACCAAAATAGATCCTGTTCAGAAGCTTTTCAAGAGGGGCGTTATTTAGCATAGATTACCTTCCTTTCTGGGCGACGAAGGAGAGTGTGCCACCGTCTGTTCAGTTCACACTCAGCTTAACTGAGAAGCCAAGCACCCAGTCATCACACATTTCCCCCACTCACCTCACAAACACGTGGTTCTCAATGAGCCAGTAAATGATGAGGAATGCACCTCAAAACGCTTTCACTCTCTACTTTCTAGGACCCACCCAATTCCTCTTGGAATGCATCCAGTTAATGCATAGTGCACTGCAGGTTCGGCCACTCCCAAAGCAGTTCTCACCTACAAAATTCCCAAGGAGAATTGCTGATACGGTCGTCTGCCTGTAAACACGTGCCAGAAGCACATTTCCTTCTTGACTAAAGACATTCACGCAAGATCGCAAAACTCAGGACGTGCCGTAGGGAGGAAAAACGCCTCCCAATACTATCCAGCGCTTAATTCTCCAGGAATGGTAATTATCGAATCCTTGGCGCTCACTTCGGCAAACCACATGGTCACATGCGAAGTAGATTAGAGAGGGAGAGAATAAAGGCGGCATAGAGGAGCGGGTGACTGAGCATAGGCTTGGCACCTCGTACACAAATGGAAGACGATAATTGGTGGTGACTGTAGAAAAAAGTGCGAGCGCCCGGAAACATGGTGAGTTGCAACAATCACTCGCCATGTGTGCTTCGCTAATCGGCACTAAAGTCGCGTTTCGTCAAAGGGGAGGTATGAAACCAAGGAAAAGATTAAATGGCACACGAATTAAAGAGAAAAGAGTCTTTCGCTGCTAGAAGTGATGTGAAACCAAGTGGAAACAGGCAGAGAGCAGAGGCCACGAGAAGGCATTGAGTGTATGCCATTTGTTTTGCCAAACAGTTGACATAACGATATTTTACAAAAGCCACACAAGAATCAGTGCCGACAAGAGACAAACACCAGAGTCCACCAAAAGGTCGCAGTGTATCCCTGCTTAAAATGTGAGAAGAAATGTCTACTTCTGCCCTACAACCTGACCACCCCTGAAGCTTAACGGGGCATGAGTTCATGGTAATTGAAAGACAGTAAGAGAGCGTCATCCTACACGCCACATATCGCAGCCAAACTAACTTTTGAGGCATCATCAAGGGAATCATAGAGATGTCTGCCCCAAATTGGTGGCTTCTGCCGATAAGGTTGTTTTCCTGGAAAAAATATGCGGCGGTTTCAAATTGCTTCACCTAGCGTGACTATTACTCAGTGAATAGACGCCTAGCTCTCCAACTGTCTCGTGTTTTAGGCGTCCTAAAATCTTAGTGTGTGACTAGAAGGGAACCACAAACCGTAATTGGTTAGAATATCAAACCCAAAAAGGAATTCGCAAGCTCAGATGGTAGCGAATTTACTGTAAAGAAACCTGAAATGGATGAGGCGCTGAAATATTTTCCAAGACCGCTGGTAGCGTCCAAATAATTTCCACTCGATTCAACGATTTTTCAACGCAATTAAGTGCAAAGTAACTGTGAAACGCGTGCCCGAAATGCACCCTCAAACATGATTAATAATAAACAACACTTGAAGTCGTTCCACCAACTTACCTCTTATTCTTCCCAAACATCAGCCTTCAAACTCCTCTATAATCACGACATTGAAAGTATCTTAGCAACATGGAGAATGATCAAAATGAGCAGCCAAGGCAGCAATTCTCACCACGTGTTCTGCCGGCGTCCTGCATTTGAATTTTGAGCAGTTCCATTGGAGTGGTGACGATGATTTGGCACATACCCGCGCCACCGCCAGCAATCATTTCTCGAATCGGTGTCAAAGGAGCCCTTATCGAATAAGAAAAAGGGCAATATTTGGTCGTAAAGGACAAGAAATGCGAAGAATGTGGGGCATAACTGTAGTAAAATGACACCCACATCAGTTTCAAACTCCAAAGCATAGACCCATCCAATTTTCCGAAATCTGACATTCATAATAGCGGCGAGAGGTCGTGTTTATAATGCCAATATAATACCGATGCTCCAACCCTTTCGCAAGCCTTATGAATTTAGTGGAAAAAAAAACAAGTGAATGCGAACATTTCTGACTGACTAATACACATGTTTAAGTTTGGGCATATAACATCAACCTGGAGCGAGAATGGCTGCAAATGGGACACGGTGGCCAGATGCACCAAGAGTGTGGATGCATTTCATTACTATTTGCGATACATAATGCCGAATAAAAAAAGCCAGAGTGCATGTCTTCATAAAATCGGTCTAACTTAATGAATTTTAACAATCAAAAACACAAAATCCGAGTCTACGAGCACAAATAGACGAATAACTGACAAAATTCACAACAAATGCATAGAATTTTCCAGCAATAAATAAGTCGGTGCATTTAAAAGTAAGAAAAGACCTGTTTAAAGACCATGAGAGAATGAGCAGGAATTTGCCGGGGAATAGCTATAGATCACAGAAACTCACCCTTCCGTCTTCAAATGATATCGAAAGAAATCATTGCCAACCAGTTTGATGGCCTTTTCAGGAGTGATGAGAAGTAGATTAACCCCTGATCCTGATACGAAACCAAAAATAGTGATAACACATGCACTACCAAAAAAAGCTATGCGAGAGAAAAAAAATTTACCTCTGTACATTCCGAAAAACCCATCAGCCCGGTAGGTTTTGCGTGCGCAATCGAGGCTAAATGTACATGGGTAGAAAAATTAAGACTGTCAACACGTAAAGAGCCCAACTCCAAAGATTGCAAAATCATTAGCCAAAAATCATTTACCGAAAATATTAATAAACCATCATCAAGTGGAAACAGGGGAAAGGTCAACTGCAACACTCACAAATTTTTATACATCATTGCCCCTTTTTGCTGATTTTGAAGTCGGGTTTTCACCAAATCGATGGGAAATACGCATGAAACACCGACAATTCCAGCAATACCACCGTTTATCACTTTAGGCACAAGGCTAAATGCATAGACCAAATAATGCATCATACGAAAAACTGGCATCCCGATCCCATGGCTTTTTGTCAGGCATACTTTAAGGGAGACTCAGGAAGATTAATACCACAAGGAAGACAACACAAGGGCAAATCGAAAACCAATCATGAACCAAAATAAGTGACCAGCGAAAATAAACAAACGCCTAGGATGTCTACAACTTAAACAAAAATAGGCACGTAAAGAAATTATAAAGTATCTAAGATCGCTTTACAGCTAATTTAAAAACGCTTCGTGCATAAACTTATAATTTATGTTGTGTGGTTTTTAGCTAAATACAACATAAGGTTTAACAAAAAAACAGGCATATTAGAAATGTTGCTCGCATTACTTATGCGTCTAGTTTAAAGAAATCAAATAAGAGCAGTTTAAAATCATTTTTTAATAAAAAACACTTATTGACAATAAAAAGTTGAGTTGCAATACTTCCGCATTTTGTCTGCCGGTTTCGAACACTTAGGACACTATTGGCGCAAACGGGTCCTCCAAGTGGGCCACCGATCACATTCATTTATTTACTAAGTAATCTTATCTCACCCTAATGTCAGGACACTACATCTATCCCATTGTCTTGGACATTTAACCTGACAGGCATAAATTTTCTGGTTTTTAATCGCAGTTAATTCAAGCGCTAAACAGTTGTTCAGGGTCTAAGTTTCCAGTACACCTTGCATTCGCTTGTAAATAAAGTTTTTACCGTTTCCTTGTTCCACTACATTTGTCTTCACACGCGTCGAAGCACTCAGCAGCTGAGGCTTTGCTCTCCGCGCTCTTGATCAATTTGCGTAAGGATTTGACCACTGGATCTTTCTGATTACAAGGTCTATCATGCAGAGTAGAAGGGATTGGCTAACTTGATGGACAAAATCTGCCTATGATACGTCTAGGGAATCCACAAATTTTCAAAGCCAAATTCTGCGTGTCTAGTATGACGGAGGGCAGTAATAAAAGATTCCAAGGCCTAAAACCGAATGCTTTTTATGAGCCTCTCAGCTTTCGAAACCGATGTATCACTTTGGACAAATCGGGTAATCCTCCCAGACCAATTCAAACAAAATGCTGTCCAAACCACACAACCTACCATTAAGCGCACCAGCAGCTTAATACTTTCATTTTGTCCATTTTTAAATTTGGATCTTTACTGAGAAGTGCTACAACTCTTTTTGATATAAGCAAATGAAACTTCACTTTTATAATTCGGCCACCTTAAAATTCTGCTGTGGCATGCACGCTCCTTTCGTCAGACTTTTTAAGAAAGGTTTTCTCCAAAACTTAATTAATGTTGGAGTTTCGCAATTCAGTATCCTAAAACCCAATTCCTCGTTCCCAATTTTGTCTGCTTTGCCAAATTTATACGCAGTTTAGGCTATGCCACCAAAGACCTAAAGTTCATTGCCTTTAAGCCTGCTGAAGCACACTTTTGACTGAAAACTTGCGTAAGCTACTCGTTTATGACAGTTCGCTCCCCATATGAGCAAAAACATAGCAAAACACCTTGAGTATGGGTGCAATGTCTCTTTTAAAAAAAATTAGACATCTTTGACCAGTCAAAACCACTGCCGTTTTTGCCTCATCTCATCACTGACCTCATACTCGCAGGCGATGCCGTAGTGACTGGGTGGGCAGATGCATCTGCACACATCGACAGTATTTCGTGGAAGAAGCATGATGCCATTGTTGAGACAGGGTCGCATACAATGCACCACCTCGTAGATGAGGCGTCTCAAGCCCTCAGTTGCACTTTGTGTCGTCAATGGTAGCAGCATAACTCGTTTTCGCACTCCGGAGCCCTCCTCCACACGCTCCAACCCGAGATCCATGTCCATTAGGGCCGCCTGTGCGGTTGAAGGGCCGTGATATCCCCTCGACTGACCGGCTAGGAGCGCGCTGATGACAAGGATCTGGAGAAACATGCTATGGTAAATATCTGTGCTATCGTGTTGACACGCTGTTATACTCTCACCACGGACCAATGGTATACAGACAAGGGGAAGAGATACTAGTGGTTAGGGCTTAAAGCAAGATTGATGATTTACTGGGGTCTGCGAGGTGTCACTTTGATTGGCGTCTCATCGCACCAATCCTGTCCTCCTAATCGATTTCAGTCAAGTATGTCTAAAAGCCTTCGCTTTTAATTACTTAAATTAGAGAGAATAAACGAGTGCACCATCGTATTGCAGTCGTGTAGATAATTAAGCCCACTCTAGCATGTGTCACATATGCGTGACGGGCGTTTTTTTTTTCAATTTCTGTTAACCCCGACTATGCAAAAATGAATATTAGCAGTAGTTCTATAACGAGCATTCCATTCCTACAATTTGCACTTACCCAATTGCTTTTTATTGTTCAAAGTGGTGTGTCGGAGGCGTAGCTGTCGACAGGCCCGAAAGGCAAAGCAAAGTCCAAACACCGCGTGAAGGTGAGAGCAAAATTTCAAAAAGAAAGCGCAAAGCTCTTATCATGTTTAACTCTCGAAGCCGACCACGACAGATGGTCCGTTTAGTCATTCCAAGGACAAAAGAGAGAAAGCGTCATAAAAGCTGACGAGCGGTCGCCGCTTTCGCCCTCTCCTCTTCCCTTGCAAGGCCATTCTGTCGATGTTTAGCCTTTTGTTAGGAAGGATTGGTTAAAAACCAATTTCTATTAAAGCATAAGCTGATCCATGTTGGTGGATTCTGCCTCCCAAAAAAGCCACTAAACCTTTCGCTCCCTCGTCACCCTAGGGGGATCATTGTGGGGTCAGTCGGGGAGCCAACAGGTCGCCCCCTCCTTCTCTCCCCCCCGAGGCGGGCGTCAATCGTGATGAGAATACTTAAGGGAGTGGAATTTGGAATAGGTTGCCCATGCCATTGAAGCACTGGGATTGGGACCGAATGGTGTCGCGAGACCACCTCATGCTCAACGACAGCTCTCGGGCTAGAGGAAATGGAATCGCAGAGCCACAACCGCATGACACAGTCGAGTCCCGTGTGCTTAACGAAAAATCGGGATCCCCGATCCACGTCCCCATTAATCTTAATCAAGCAAGAAGGTGTTTTAAGTAGTCGCCATTTCTCAAGTCTGAGCTAACAATAGAGGGAAATGCACGGCGTGGCCGTCAATTAGTCTTCGACTAATAGATGGAAGGAGTTAAAATGATGAAGAAGATGAGTGCCAGAGGGGAGGACGCGGGACGGATGAATGAACGAGTGGACACGGAATGATTGAAATGGTAGACGCAGGATGGATGAAAGGAGGAGTTGGTGGAGGCAGTGGAAGCAGAGCGGATGGAGGAATGGCGAGGTGGGCGCAAAGCGGATAAATGGAAGAGGTGAGTAGTCAACTTGAGGAAGGAGGACGCAGCATAGGCAGCCAAGTAGGCGAACGGAAAACACAACTTCTTTCTCGATTCGTTAAGTGGGATATGCAAAATTTATTACATTGCACAAATGATTCAATCAAAGTCACAGCATTGAATGGTGCAGGTCCGCACGCCGTTTATGTACATTTCTTGATGGCTGCGTAGCCGACTTTCACACATCGCCATCCTCGTGAGGAATGCTGCCCTCCGCACCCTCCCATTCATTCCACTCCTCCATTGATTCCTCCTCCACGGGGTCTCTCACGTAGAGGTAACGAGATCTCGGCTTCCTTGGGATTTCCGCCGTAACCACGGTTAGAGAATCGGTTCGGGAAGGATCGCCGTAGCCCAGTTCAGGGCCCGGACTACCTCGTTGGGAATAGAGTGAAGTGGCCTGGAGGATGAACGAGGGGTTGTCTATCGGTGGCGGAGGAAGAGGCTGTGCATTTTGAACTGGTGGATACGTGAACGGGGGTGGAGAGTAGACCAATTCCACCGGCCCTCTCAATTCATCCGGGCAGCACAGGCCACACAGTGAAGTTCCACGTGGCGAAGCAGAAAAATAGAAGAAGTAGACTTGAAGGAAGATGGCGCCAATCCATTGGACTGTTACCACAACTAGCAACGCCGGAAGGTAATACCACGAGGCAGTGAAGGGATAAGCCGCGTACCAGGCACCAATCATTGCCGAGTTCTCCAAATAGTAGGCAAAGTAGTAAATTACCACTCGTAGACGTGTTTTGCCTGCACTGCCATTGAAAAAGTCGAAGGTACTGACATAAGTGTAGAGCAGATCTGTGCCCAAATGGCGTAGAATGCCTTTTGTCTGTTTTGGATAGAAAAAAAGAAAGCATTATTCAAGTAACGCTTGCAGGACGGAGGGAGAATGGAGGGGGGAGAGGTGGGCGGCATTGTTTATCACCTTTTGTATGGAGTTACGATCATGATTGCAGCTAAAATGGACGATTACATCTCTTTTAAAAAAAGAATATTCTAACCAGTGGACCCGCTATTGGTGGGTTTCAACAAAGGAAAGATGGCCCGATCAGACGCAGAAATGGAGGTGAATAAATCCACGATGAGCCCTTCACTGACCTTGAGCCGCTGATCCAGAGGACGTCTGTAGTTCGGATGAGTCTTGTAGGCAGATGACAGTACTCCTGTACTTCCTCGATAAACCAGTAGAGAAAGCAAGTAAACCACTTGATGCACAGCCACAACCACCGCGAGTAGCCAATCGAAAAGCCCTGCAAAGAGCGTAAAGGCGATCAATCGTATACTGATATGGAAAATGCGAGCAAAGAAGAGTAGAATCCGTCCACTGGCTGAGACTAGATGTTGGTGCCGATGAGCCGGTAGGCGGAGAAGCTCAGAACAGGGGAGGTAGTGTGCATCCGGTTGAAATTGACACGCCGCTGATGTCAGCCAGAGGATGGAAAAAATGAAAGCAGCCAGAATGGCGCCCGCTGAAAGGGGAGGCGATGAGGTGATAAATGTCGATTACGCCTCCGTGCCTGCCTCTGACTCTGGTATTTCACTCTTTCTACATCAATTTGTACTTCGTTAATCACAATTTTGGATAAACTGGGGCAATAAATTGCGATTTGGATGCAAATTTGACAATAAATTCCAAAAAAGCTAGGTTCACGACCAGATCCCGATGCAACAAGAACATTTGAAAATAACCAACTACTTAAATGATAATAAGTAGATCGCCACCAACTTACAGGTTGAATTGGGCATCATGCGGTCGAGCATGAGGCGACGGAAGTACAACACCCCCTGTGCTATTGAAAAGGGCCCCGCTCCAAGGCTGGCATTCGCCAGCGCCACAATACAGGCATCGAAGTCAAACTGGACAAAGAGACGACGTAGTCGACGTAACTTCTCAAGCTCACGATCGGCTTCTCCGGGGTCACCGTTGGATTCTAAAGTCAGTTGTTGGAATAGGCATAACTGGCACGCTAGTGTAGACTGTTCTTTCAGACTAGTACATGGATTACGACCCTTCCAGTGCTATTGGTCCCACTCCTTATTTAAGCTCTTTGCCGCCTACAGAGACATCTCAGGAGCCTTAGAAGAACATCGAGTTTGCTAAGCCCGGAAAACACCTATTTTTAAACGGCCTCACCATTGGGATTCATGGTGACCGCGTCACGATACTGGAAGCGAGAGTCTTTGGGAGGTGGTTCGCTCTCCTTGGAGTGCTGACGTTCCAACCGACTTAGACGTGCATAGATTCCCAGCAGTTCCACGTATCTAGAGTACGTGGGAAATAGACTTTAGCAGAACCTGAACTCAAACACGATCCAACCTTTAATGCCACCGCCATCTCTTGTCAAAGAGGAGTCGTAGTTTACTTTCACCTAATCTTTGGCCTACTGTAAAACCATTCACGAGACAAATCAGTCACACAAAGATTCTGCTCTTGGAATCCTGCACTTGCTATAGCAACCATGCAGCTACGTGTGCGTGTCATAGCAACGCAAAAAGGGCGATTCCTGTTACTCTTCTTTATACCGGTGCATTAAATTCCAGTGGTGATGAGAAGTTTAAACAGGAAGAGGACATCCAAAATTCGCTTATTTCCCTCCCCCCCCCTGAATTTGGAAACAGATTGCAACAGCTCTCCACTTTAACTCTCAAAGCTGTCCAAATGGGAGGGCAGTTCTGCGAATCAAATCATTGTTCTGTAACCTCACCTTCAGGTCCGGTGAACGCTACTTATAAGGCTTTCAGCGACCCCGTCCATTTTCAAACAAACCGATTAATAAGGCGTCACTGAAAAACAATGCCCTATGAGTTAACTCTGCTAACTCTGCAACCAAATAGCGGTAGTCGTTTTCCTGGTCAGTTGGCTGCGTAAATTCTTTCAGTCGTTGTGGACTGCCCAGAGATGCCCAAGCTCCTTTGCTGTGGCAGACTGCCAATTTGGGAGATGGGTTCGTAGTTGCAGTAGGTCAAAGTGGATGGGTGAGAATTACGCTTCACAGAAGGTGGCATGCGTTGTGGACGTTTTGCCCCGCTTGACGTCATTTCCATCACCTTGCTTTTGAGCAGACCCTTCTACACTCTCGATGGAGGCTCTGCGAGTGAAGGTACCCGGACATCAGGGTTAAGTAATGCACCCAAGGGAGGAAAGGAGGGCTATAATGTGACGATACGGTGTTTATGTGACTGTGTAAGCAACTGGGCGGGTTTATTAATCCTCGCGATGCGCCTATCGTTTTTAATGGGCTGACATTCAGACCACACCCATGGCCTCCCCAATCCCTCCTTGTACCAAGATGAAACCTTCTAGTCCGAATAGAGATGCTACACTTAAGCGACTTTTTCTACACCATTTTGAGGGCTAAGCAGCACAGACTCGTCCACAAACTCATGGAAACAGCCAAGTTTTGCGCGCCGAGATCGTTCTACAGCTCCAAACTCCTGCATCCACACTTCCAACCCTTTGTGGCCCAATCTTTTCATGCCAAGTAGAACCTAGAAGCCTACCTAGACACGTCCTTTTGGCAATCATACAGGAAGACGAAGAGGAAGGTGGGGAAAGAGAAGCGATGAGAAGGCCAGCTTGTCTGCGCCTCCTTGAAAACAGCTATGGGCCTTGAATGGGCATCATTGGTGGGCACCAAAGGAGTTGTACACTTTGGGAATTCGCGCAAAAAGTTTTTGGCTTCCTCAATCTACCATTCTTTAACTTCCACAGAACCACGCTTCCCTAAATGTCACCTCCCAACCGCACCGTGTCAAACCAAGTCACAACGCGCCTTTGACGGTGATGGAGAAGGCAAAAAATGAGAACGATCCCCATCCTCGTAAAGGAAAGGCGTAAAAGCGATCCAGCTAAATGTCTAACCTTGCAATCGGTGCCATACCGATCAGGGAGAAGGCGGCCCGTGTGCATATCCACGCCTCGTGATTGGCTTCACCCGTCTTAGACCGATTGTGGGCCTCGGCGCTCCTCCAACGACGATAGAAGAGAACTGAGGTCACCACTCCAGGAGCTATTTCAGGCAAAAGGTTACTTACAGGAAAGTGTTTGTTTTGAAAAGATAAAGTGCTTCTCTACGTAGTTGCAATGAAGGTACGGCACCATTGACACTTGATTGGCAGATGCGCCTTCAATGCTCTGATTGACTAAAATTTTCTTTGCAAAAATGAAGCTTGACAAGGTTTGGAACTTGCTGTAGGAGCCGTGATGACTAATTTCAAACGAGAGCCATGTGACGACAACCAGGGCCATACCCAGAAAAACTGCGTTCCGCACTGGCAAGTGGTAAATTTGATAAGGACGGGAGAGGATGGAGGGAGGCCAAGGGTAGGCAAGCGGGTGGGTTAATAGGTAGAGTTAATAAAAAGAGAGGATAGGAAGGCCACGAAATCATCATGATAATAAAAATAGTAACAATTATGATGGTCCGCCTCTTCTGGCCTTTGCTGCACATTGGCGACCGCATCCAAAAGTCAAATCTTCAAGCGAAAAAGAAATTAGGAAAAAAGGGACAACTTAATGCTATCGGAAGACCGCCAAAAAGAGTTATTATTAATAGTTTAGCTATTAGTTTAGTATGTCGATATTATTAACAATATCGATAATCCGCAGCACATACTACTTACTTCAGATAATAAGTAGCAAGGAACATCTGATCAGTTATCAGGCTTATTTGATATTATCGTCGAGGCGACAAGCTGCCGCGTTGTGATAGCTTCGCAGCCGAGAAATGTAAAGTGATACTATAGTGGGAAGGAGCCTTCTCTTCCCCAAACCTGCGGCTGAAATGATGCCCTTATTACAGGCGCCTGAAACCGAACGTGGAAGAGGAGAACGCCTCACATACGTCTACGGACCTGTGTCCCTTGCAAAAAAAACAGATTCCAGAAAAGTGGCTCAAATAAGCTGAGTCCAGTCCCAACTTCCAACCCAAAGCGACATCATAGAAGACATCCAAATCGAGCTTTTGCCTCCCTTCTAAATTTGAGTGCATTAGAAGAGGTTGAAAATCTTTCAAAATCACCCAAACACACTCTCTAGTAGACCGATTCAACCATCACTTAAGAAACCGAGGAAAACTTAATTATTCATGCAACAAGCAATTTAAATGAGCCCAAAGTGATGCGCTAACTGTGAAAGGGGTATGAACGTGAGCCTTTTCCTCTTGAAGTAAAAATTGCGACCCTAGTCACGTCCAACACTACTAATTGAGAAGCTAAGGCGATGAAACAGAGGGATGGTAATAGGAGGACTACAAAGGGGGAGGTTGGAATAGAACCTCTTTTCTTGCCTCTCATTGGCTGGTTACATGGCGGCACCATGGCATGAGGGAACCACTTAAATGGGCGTCATCACGGTCACCCGCCTCCCCGCTCTACTCACAATGTCTTCACCTCGGTATGCAATGCCTCCGACTGGATCTTGCTCCAAAAATCCCATTACTGCAGTGCCCTCCGGCAGGGCAACTTTAGAGGTGAGGGGAGCGGAGGTTGGATGGTAGGCAAGGTATGAAGGAGGCGTAGAGGACACGATTGGTGGCATTGCCCGCATTGAAGCTATGAAGAGCCATGCATGTAAAATCTCCCTTTAGAGCGGTCAGATGACAAAAAAACGTCAGTCCGGATGATTGGCCTCCGACTTCTTCATCGCAATCTCCAGACAAACGATGGTGCAACCAACTGGCGATCAACCTCATAGGTGAATTGGCAATTTGAGTGAGAGATTCTGACCTGATGAGCCATCCATCACATGGATCACAGATCTGAATTGAAAGGATCTTCAGCACCTTAGAACAAACAAAGTTGCATTGGAACAACCGGTGGAAGATCTGTTCGCCACCTCTTGGGGCTTTCCACCAGCCATTCATCCGTTCCACACGCTGCACCGGCAGGATAGGCCTTAAGATGACGAAAAAGAAGCGTCTCCTCGTAGTTTACCACTGAAAAAGTGCCACAAAAGCTCATTTCACGTTTAAAAGCCACTCAAGTGCTGTGCTTGACAGGAAGGCAAAGAGATAGCTCCGCCGCGCTAACGGGTTAAAACCAAATGGGCGGCTAGATGGCATAGAAATGGAACCGAAGGGAGAAGCAAGGAATAGGCTCGATTTTTCAACACACTGTCTCCTAGGTTCGAGATTGACACACGAAAGGCGCCTAGTAAGGGCCAATGAGTAGGCTTGACAGGTGAGAGACGAGGCTTGCATGAACAATAAAATCCACCCGGGAAATGCCCCACGGGTGGCTATAAAGCCACCGAAAAGAGCGATAAAAGGAAGTGGTAGGGCTGATGCTCACTATGGGAAAGGGGAGGGTGTAAAACTATCCTCAACGCTTCGGCTTTATTGACCTTCTTATTTAGGAACAGGAGGAAGAAGTAATACACTTGCTGACCTGCAAAGGAATGTGACGTCCACACTCTTTCATTTCCCAGTTTATAAGGCAAGCAAAGTTACCAATAGTCCACATGGCCTTTGAGCTGCAGTGCCACCCTTAGCGCCTCTTCACGTTCGTACCATATCGACGGGAAAAGAAACCGAAGAGGGCTGAATTAAGTACACGTTGGTTCAGAAAGCCAGCAATGCCTCACAATCGCAGAGCCATCCATAACCACCCCTAACTGTCATTGGTTACCCTCTTTCAGTGGGGAAAAGGACATTAGAGATCAAAGACAGATCAAAAAACCTCCTCATTAAAGCAGCCATGGATTTGTTTATTCACGAAAAAAAGTACAAAAGAGAAGATTAGCGAGGCAAGCAGTTGCGATCACATGACAGAGAGGAGGAATTTCAATGTCTGTGCCTTTTAGATGCACCTTTTGAGTAGAAGGCAAGAAAATAATTTGAATGTGATCCTGCAGTAATGTTGATACACTTCTTACTAACAGTTTCGCTCAATACAGCAAAGACGCCAAAAACCCCCAACTTCCTAACATCGGACGCAGTTAAAGGGGAGAGGAGGAAAGAGACACTCCTATGAGGATGTTTGAATAATAAAAATGAGACAAGACCGAATGTAGTTTGGCGCCTAAAAGTAAGGCTTGCAAACAGTCTGTGTCATGACGAGGGGAGGCCATTTTAGCGGATCACATCTAACACAAAACTGCGTAGGATGAAAAACCTGTCGTCATTGCCAGAAGTTACAGTGAGGGGAAAATATTGTGATCGTATACAAAGACTCATTTAATTCACTAATTTTTGTTCTGCGTAAGAATTCTCGTAAATGCTTTGTTTATAACTCCCAATTTGACCTTTAAACAGCATAAACAGCGCAGCCTTGAAACCAAGAAAATGAGGTACCGGTCACGTTTAATGGGAAAGCAAAAATTTCTTCATTGATGGGATCACATGCTATTTCTCAACTCGAAAAGAACCCTTTCTTCCCCCTCTAGCTTACATTGTGCCTGCTCACTGCGAGGAAATGCAAAAACTCTTTGCTTGTAGTTTTGAGTTCGCATTGTGACATCATTGCTCGTAAATAATGAAGGAGCAGTTACATGAAACCGGTCGACGCGTTCCCAAGATCTTGTGCAATTAAAACACCTTTGGCGGATGGAATTTACCTCCCGTCTAGGTGCTCCACCTACAAAATGCGCACAAGAAAGTGTGTGCATGCGCGCGATTACAGACGTACAGAAGTACGTGCGAAAATTCGGTGAGTTGCGAGAGCGGGTATGATTCACGAATGCTGTCGCTGGCAGAAAATGACCTTTGTTCTAGTTCCACATTTCCCGTAGGCACAACTTAATTCACCATCTCAAGTAGGGTTGTTAAGAAGAAAGTAAGAATCATTTAAATCCTTTTCAGTACAATCAGAAAAAGCAGGCAAGGATGTGAACGGCCAGAAAAGTTGTTGACAATAATTTGCGCCTTTAAAGGAGGTTAAACACGGTCCATTCTGCATCATAAACGATCCGGGTTACCGTGGATTACATATAATGACAAGGGTCATTATTTTTAACGTTTAATCAGCACGTATAACGTCTAATACTTCCAAACTGTATTGTGAAGATCAAAAGAGTAGCGAGATTTATTGTAAAAGTGCATTGAGCCAGAGGTACTAAACACTAGGCCTGGAAATGTGTGGAAAAGCGAGTCAGATTTCACCTTTCATAATTTGTTTTCCGCTTTGAGGCACGATTTGTACTAATCTGTCATGAGTCGTGCGGAGACTGAGGATGCCAATCAAGGCGGTGAGAAGAGGTATGGGCGTGATCACAGCATATAAATGAGCCGGTTTTGCGCCTAATTTGCAACTTTTGTGAATAAAATTCACGTGTGCTAATATTTTGGAGCAAATAAACTCAATCGCCTATCGGTCAGTTTACTTGAATTGAAGCAGTCCTTTTAAAGGACACCGGCACACTTCACGTATAGCTGCCTTAGCACTAATGACCTGGATGTCTAATGCCTACATGAGGCATAAAAAGGCGCAACACGATCCAACGAAACGCAAACAAGCCCTCTCTCAGATTATGATCTCAGTTAGTTTTATTTGAGTGGCGTCGAGCTGCATTTGCCCCTAATGAAGAAAACACACCAAAGCACACAATGCAAGCGAGGCGGTGCTTGATCCATAAGCGTGAGGTAGTAAATACATCTCTAGACTATAGGCAGCGATGTAATCATCCCCTAGTAACCGCCACAGCATGAAGCCACTTTGCGTCACTTTCAAATAGTAGGAAGCCCATCAAAAGTGGCATAGTAAGAACAACTTGCACATCCGAAACAAAGGATTACGATCGAATAAGAAAAAAAAACGAGCATCTGTTTACAATCAACATTGGACACCTTTCTAAATATAGCACAATATTTATTCTTAAATATTTACTCTTTTAAATGATGCTTTAGTGCCACCCACCCTCAAATAAATTGCATTAAATCTGGGCTAGCAACAACTAATTAGCAGTCACACAAATGTCTTTATCAACAGGCAAAATCAATAGAAAACGCACCGAAGATGTTTCCAAAAGCCAGTATTCCAAGCGATACTCCCACTTCCAACTTCGTGTCCTCAGAAAAATCCATCGCATGACAGCCAATGACTGCGAAGGCAGAGAGCAGTTGAGCAAGACAAATGAGGATGAGGATCCATCGAGACCACAGCATTCGACCGCGATCGGGGATGTAGTCCAGACTCACGCGAATTGGCTCCGCATCAGCAGAGATTGATGCAGGTTGATTGCTTACTGAAAGAGGCGCCGGTTTCTTAAGAGGTGCACAAAATGCATCGTCAACTATCTTCTCTGTAGGACAAAAAGTTACATGACACCAGCTTTACTAATACAAGGATGTAAGTTAGCACTGGATAGATTGAAGAAATTATTCTCCAACATATTCTCAATTGTCGCAGGATGCTTAGCATGCAAAGGTTAATCATTTAGCAAAGTGCCCATACAAAAGATAACAACTATAGCGAATTATAAGAACAATCGCAACTAACTCAACAAGCACTTGCTCAAAAATAAGGAACTCTTGAATGCTAAGTGTACAAAAAGAAAGTAATCTCAACAAACAACGACTTACATCAAAACTTGGTATAGCCTGAGAACTGTGGTTATCTGATGAATACGAAAATCCTTGCGCTTCCTCCCGACGACTTCGCCAACTTGGTTCATCAGATCGTCGTGATTGTAATTCAGGAGACGCAACGCTTTCATTTCTTGTGTAAGCAGGTTTTCGCAACTCCAGTGGAGGAACGTATCTAACTGGATTCGGCTGTCCATTGGCTCTGGGCATATAGCGACGCCGGCTGCGACGATGCGCCTGGCGGGAGCCTCTGTGAGGTTGAGGGGGAGCTATTCGTGCGTCAATCTAAAGGTTGGTTTTCAAACACGTAACAGAATGCAAAACACTTACGTAAATGTACTATAGAAAAGCATTTAACAAACAAGCATTATCTGATTGGACTTAATTGTCTACACATACAAAAAAACTTGAATTAGCCCAACTGTTGCAAAATAAATAGGATTCAAGCAGTGATAAACTACCCCACTTAACCCTCGTGCCAATTACCATAAGCATTTATAAATTTGGATCACCATCATTGACCGAATAGGTCACATTAGACGCCCCAACGCAATATTTGGCATATTCAAACAAGGTCTGCTGCTTTATTTGCAATTTGATGAGATGAGTGGGCGTATATCTGGCAATTGCTTAGCATCCTCTAACAATATTTTTAATATTTTGTGGTAAGCTTTATTAGAATTTTGTACAAAATCCTTACATAAATGCATTGTTTAAAATGACGCACATGTCTTCAAATTGTAGATCTGAATTGGGTGTTCCAAGCAAATAGTCTTTGCGCGGGAATTAGACCTAATAAGGAAGCCCACCACTGGAAATGTTGCAGCACATCTATCTGTTTGCATTTTGAGCATAAACACACAAATAGCGCAAACGAACTATTGCAAATTTGACGCGGTCTACAACCTTCGAACAGCTACAACTCCGCGACCGCTTCCCCCAAGCCTCTTAAATAGGCAAGGCCGTAGCTTGCTACGTCACTAGAACCAGATATCCTCATCTACTCCAGTGCGAACGCCAGGCCCTTAAGGGTCAATTGATGCCTATCAAAGTCACACAAGTCCCACAAACTCAACCCAGTTGCCTTGGCTACACTCCAAATTGAACTGCTTGGATAACTTCATCACCACCCAGATGAATGTTGAATCAAATGATACATCCCTCGCACCCCTTCTATCATTAACATCGTCCAGGTCAGGATAGATTACGCATCCCAGGTGGAACGCTGAGACATCCGCCTCATTTAAATCACCCAGAAGAAGTGCTAACGTGAACTCAAACACTTAATAAAAGTTGCGATAGTAGAAGAGCCAATATGCGTTTGAATGATTAATTTTATGCAACTAGTGATTGAACCCTGGCCTCTGGCTGGTGTCTACGTCACTGATTCAAGGACCAGCCAACTCAACTTGAGTTAAGCTGATTCACGAAACAAGAGGTGATATACAGGCCGAGCTGAGCAAGAACACCGACTGGCTGCCCAAAATAGCAAGATCAAGATTTTGGAACTTCTACAATCTATATACTTAAAACCGGTACAAAAGCAGAGATTCGTATTCCGCTAATGATTCTAGGCGACGCCATACGCAAATGCTGATAGGTAAGACCTACTAAAGTGAAAAAAAACAAAAACCGAGGTAGGGTTAAAGATACCACAAGTGTGGTAGGAATGAGAGAAAACCAAAGTGATTCAGTTACACAAACTTCGTGAAAAATGAAACTTCAAATTAAATCCGACGGGATACATGGATTGCACAGAGTTTAGCCACAAAATTTGGTTAAAAATTTGCAAAAGAAGGAAATAAACTGAACTGGAGTATGCATGGATAAGAACAGCTAATGGTCCAATAGGAGATTCTAATGGCTCGTCCTTCAAATACGAGCGTCCTCTGGGGAGGGCATAGGTGAAGGTCTTGATGAAGGACAGAGCTAAAGAAAAAACCGACGTACTGAAGACTAGAACCGAAGCTCCTTCGGCAGATTGACGTGGGCATGGAAGCGTCGCAAAAACGATACAGCATTATCAGCTTCCTTATCACCTGATGAGGAATCGGACTTGGGACCAATCGGACCACGATCACGTTCCCAGAGCATTCGATGCTTCTGCTTCATAAAAGCATCACGAACATCACTCCAGTAGTAGAGTTCCCCATCTAAGATGGGTCCAGAACAAAACGTTCAAGCCGATTATTACCACAACATACTTTAGAGCACAATAAAAACAGTGGAGCATATGAGCGGACATACAAACATGAAATGCTTACACCTAATAAAGAAATTCGTTGCAGCTTCTTCATGTTCTTTGATATAGGGTTTGCAAAACCGATCCATGTCTTCATAGTCACGATCGTACCACTTTCTGCACTCATTGACACGCTGGCGAAGGATCCGCACAATATTTGCATCAACAAGTCTAAAAAAAGAAAACCTTATAGAACGAAGTTCAGCGCCCACCTGTCGCGATGGAACTGGTCATTTGCCTCGGTAATGCAGATTTTATCACCAACTCTACAACTATCAATCTCAGGGACGCGAGCAAAACGTTGATGGTAGTAATAGAATTTCTTACGCGGAATCCTTTCAACAATTTGCTCTATGATTAAAAAAATTTAACTGAAAAGGACCCTTACCTCGAAATAATGTTACAGGTTTGTCGACAAGGTTCCCAATGAAAGGGAGTAAGTATTTCTCAAACCGTGAGGGTTTATATGGTTTAAACAGATCATCGCGTGTAATCTCGAACGAGTGATGGCCGTGATCCTCGTGATGGCCCACTTGTTGCTCACCAGCCACAGTCATCTCCACCGATCAAGCAAAGGGGCCGCCCTCGCGAATAAAGAATACAAACTCAGTAATGCTGGTATTTATTGTCTGTATGTGATTGCTTTTGTTTTTTGGCTGTTAAGCAGTTTTTTATTTATGTTTTGCATAATCTGACTATAGGCATATGGAATATCATCTTTGTCACGTCAACTGCAAGACCTTTCCGAAAATTCAGCTTTACACACTTAAAATCCTTGTGGCATAGCGTGCTTGCACTGTGAAATTGCATTAGAATGTATGGTAGCAGTAACGACGGGCTGATTGTGCTACATTTGTAAACCTTTTCGGCTCCTCTCTGAGGTTCCATTTATCGTCGATTCTTTACGCTACTCACCACCGGTACCGAATTCGAGTTTTACCTACCCGCTTCCAGGAGCTAAACCTGAAACCCCCCGGATACTTTATTGTTTACATCCCAACATCACGATGCCCCAAACCTTCACATCCCTAGTTTTTCAAACAGAAGCATGACGAAAACTAGAAGGCCTCAAAACCAGATCCGGTGCTCAGTACGACGCAATGGGCAAGGCAATTATAATGCGTCCGTTGGATCAGGGAAGTCAGTGAATTTGAAAGACAGGCAATATATGGACAAGATAGGCGTCACTGGGGTAATGTTCGAAAGGATGGGGAGGGAAACCCATCTATGAGGATTTTGGTGGACTCAAAAAGAGATTCTTGTAGAATGAAATGCCCCGTTCTGTATCATCACGACACAACATGCCTTGCTGTTCACACAAAAGAAGTCGCTCCTTAGCTAACAAAGGCGCTATCCTTGCTTGTCGCGCCAATTCGCCTGCAGTCAGACCCTTTGAACCGTCCGGCGGCAGAAGATCACAAGTCGCTTTCAAGGTGGCCTCTTCAGACTCGCTCGCCAGTTGTAAGACCTAGTATGAACAAAGACGATTCTAGTGACAAGGAACAGTGAGATTAAAAGCGCTGAAAGAAGCTCAGTAGCAAGGCGACGTACTTTAAGACCCGAAGGGAATGTCTTGAGCCGCAAAGGCAATTTCAACACGTGCATCAAACGTGCAGCCTCAAGGAGGTCATTAGGGGCAATTAACTGAACGCCTCGAGCACGATTGACGCGACAGTAGGCGGTGGTGAGATCAATGCAACCGCCACAAACACCCGCGGTACGCTGCTCCAACAAAGGCCGAAGAAGGCGGCATATCTGGGCCGCAAGTTGTCGATGAAATGATGAAGAATGGATAGTGATATCTGCGGTATCCTTTTCATCCGCCTCGTTGACATCCTCCAGACCCATACTTAACATAGCCATTCGAAGTTCTGTCATGTCGTTTTCAACTACTTCTCCTCCACTAGCTTTGGTGGATCGAATCCGTTGAGATAGACTCTTTGAGAGAGCAACCATCTCTTTCGCATTTTCCATAAGTTTAGAGAGATCAGTGAAGGCGCTAGCTATGCTACGATCCGCGGAAACCGTTTGTGCTAGCATGGAGCGTTCAATACTCGCCACACCAACCATTCCCGACCCCGATTCCGGTGCCACTGTCCACAACTTTGCCTAGAAGTTGAATGCCGCATTCAAAACATAACACCATGACGGAAAAAAATGCAGTCACAAAAAACGCACCGCAAGCGTCTCATTTAATGCAGCGTAGAGGGCATTGTGTCCACCCTGTGTAAACCCAAGGCGAATGTAGTCTAATCCAGCTGCCATAGCAACGCGAGATTCTCCACTATCAACAGTCCAACCTGCCGACCAGGGAGGTCTCGTAGGCATCGCCTTAACAGCATTCAGGAGTTGAGTTGGAGAAAGCAGTTTCAACATGATTTTTGGTGTTGCAGCGCCCGGACCCGAAGCGTGTTGCAAAGTGACGCTGATTACCGCAGCCAGTGGAAGCGACATTGTAGAGCTGCCTTGTTGCCAGAGAAGTCGATGAGAGGTGAGAGTAAGACGACCGCCCTCAAAATTGGTGCGACCGGGTCCATTGTAGAGGGAAACACCGGCTACGCTTACAACTGACGATTCACCGTCGGAGAGGTCACTTTCTGACTGGGTTAGACACCACCGAAAGCGATCCATCTTGGGTGTGGAGCATGGAAGAATACGCAAACGAAGTTATGAACGCACGACCTCTAAAGCAGCCTTAGCGAAAGCATTGTAACAGCATGATGTGATGAAGGGGGAGTCTTATCGTCGCAGAGATGCGACCCGAGGCCATAGATACATTTCCGCACCTGTGGAGGGCTTGAAGCACAGACTGGAACATTTTTGGATGGCATTGTAGTGAGTAGTCACACTTGGGCACGTCATTTCCTTACGTGTCATGACTTCACCAGTGACAAAGAAGCGAAGCTATCTGCTCGTCACCACAATGTACTTACCCGTGTTAAGAACCACGTAACAACAAGTGGGAAGGAAAAAACAACCCAACTTGGGAAACGAAATAGTACTAAGTTTGCACAAACAAGGGAAAAATGCTAACTTTTGATAAAAATAAAAACAAGAACGACACTACAAACACACAAAAAGGTGACGATCGAAGGCAAGGCAGTGGGGAATGTATTCTGGCAGGGAACAGGGCTGATAAGAACGTCGGCAAAAGATGCTGTACAGAAAGGGAGATCAGGTTAGTATCACAGGTGTGAAAAGAATTAACCGGTTACTAGGGTTGCCTCACGACCTTTGTGTTGATTGGCAGAACCTGAATAAATGAAAAAAGAGAACGTATCACATAAGGCCAGGTCGCAATAAGCACTGAAAAAGCAAACATTGCCAAATGGCACTATAGGAATGAGCCACATTAGGGCTTCAGATGATGGCTCGGGGAGACACCTTGACAAGAGTGAAGAGGAAGTTCAATCCACGCAACCCAAAATCCTGGTTTGATCGAATGGACACCAAGCATAGATGGCACCAGGAAATATTGGCTGTGCATGATAAAACATGTAAATACCCGCTATGAAAGAGTTCAAGGTGTATAGATTCGACAAACGATTGGAGAAAGAGGGAGACAAAGTCTGTGGCACGGCCTTAGTGTCATGACTCCAGTCCATGCGTGGGCCGTCTTGGAGATTCTGTATGTTAACAATGGCAAACCCTATAGGCCGGTTGGCCACTGCGGCTGCAGGGGTTACTTAACGCGTTAGGCTTACTCTCTGGTTTCTTGACCTTCGTGGCATCAGCAGATGTTGATGGACGAGGAACTTCATGGTCTGGTACAGCTGGAAGATCACCAGCAACGTCGCTGGACAGAAGCCGCTCCAATTCCGCCTCAACTTCAGCATCGTCTCGAGAAGTCAGATTGCCAGATATCAGAGCGCTCAACTCCTACAGTTGTAAACGTTAAAAAGTAGCAATCATTGTCAACATTTGGGTAGCGCTTGAAGTGCTGACTCAGCAATCCAATGACGGCAACCAAGCTGTCAACATCGACTACTTCCATATGCACAGCACTAGCCACCCCACTAAACACAGGTTTTAGCATCAACGAAAAATTGGAACGTGAAACAGACGGATAGAGATAGGCGAATCAACCTACAGATTGGTAGTCCTGAGCCTCCTGTGCATCGCTAAGAATTTTTTCCACGTCCTCCAATTTCATAAGATCATTCAGCTTCTTTAGCGCCTCATTGCCCTTCTTTAAGCTCTCCACAACCTGCACCTGAACCTGCGCGAACTCTAGATCATTTATGAGGCCTTCGACAGTGGTTAAATGTTGCTCTGACTGTTCAAGCAACTTTTCTTGGTACTTCTTCTTCTTCAGTAGCAGCAGAGCTCGTCTATAAAGATCAGAAATAGAGGCATTAAATTATCTGCGGCCGAAAACCAGCTTAAAAAAGCGCTGGGTCAAATCGAGTAACCTCAACAGATAATAATGTTGAACGGGAAGGCGCTCAGTGAACGATTCTTTCCAACAATGTATCAACGGAATGAACTATGATGCTGATGGTGACACAAACTAACACGAAATTCCTTTCGGCATAACTAATATAAGCTCCTGGAATAACACATGAAATCGAAAGTGAAGGAAATGTCGACAGGGGGAAGGATGATATTGAGTCCGGGAAAGACAAGAAAGTCAGGTATCATCAAAGTAAAAAATGGCTTGTGGGATTTGCAAAAAGTACGAAAAAGCAACGCCTACTGTTTTTGCTTGCGAGCAGCAAGCTCCTTAATGGTGGCGGTGTCCTTTTCGATAGAATTATTTATGCGGCGAGAATAGCGCTTCAACTCATCGCGTTGTTGCTTTAGCTGTAAAACCGCCTTATCGTGTTCAGTGACACGTGATTTATGACGGCTAAATAGAATACCCATGCCTAAAACAAAGAAAGACCATACGATTTAGAAATTTAATTCCGGAACTCATAGGGCACAAACAGAGGGCGATAGGATAAATATCAAAGGCGGAATGTTTTTAAAAAAAAGCGCCAAATCAGACTACAAGTCAGAAGAAAAGAACAAGCTTGTTCTCGCGAGAAATAAACAGTCGAAAGTGCATAGAAAAGCGCGGTACCGCGAACCAGCTCTCTGATTGGGTCGTAAGAAAATGCAATTCAATCGCCAATTACGAAGGTAACTTTAAATAATGGTTGAATCATTGACATGGAGGCAGATTTTACGCCATAACGCAATAGCTGTACGTCAGCTGGAATAAATTAGAGGACCTAAGCATATGCTGAAAAAACGGTGTGTAAGGACCCAAGTTTAACTTAATCGGTGCACTTGAGAACAATTCGTGAGAAAAACATTGCATACCACAAATCTTTAAAAACCCTTCGAAAGGAAATGAGCATAATGTGCAATTCGTATGTCTGTCATCAGCACCTAGTTTAGTAGCAGTGATTGTAGCGCCCCGAGCACCCCAAAAGACGGTGAGAGGGCTAGGTGTAAGTCAGAATACTTGTATTTAAAACGCAAAGGAGGGAGACTACTAGCATGGCCGCCAGGCTAGCCCACGCAGCTAGCTCCAAGTTGGCCGCCACTAATGTGTCGGACCAACCAACAGTCCAAACAAACAAAACACTATATTGATGCTTTGCATTCCCGGCTTGCTAATTATAATTGAGCAATGAGGGCGACGCATTGATTAAGTCACTTTTGCTGAATTCAAGGTTATGCAAGCAGCTTCATTTTATATCGATTGATTCTTATACAGGCACTCTTTGTATTCTGCCGCCTTCCGTCCACAAGGGTGTCTTGAAACTCCAAAGCAGTAATGGAGGCAGAACTACATTTGTAGTAACTTTAAAGGCAATGTCTCGTAACAAAATTAAACCGCTTACTGATATTTGCCGCTGTTTAATTTTGCTTGTCCTTTAATAACTGCGGAGGGTCTGTTCGATTGGTGTAGTTTAGGAAAAGCAACGCATGATCGCATTTTTGGCAGGTGTGCAGGGGTAGGATTTACAGCTTCCAGAAAATTTCACTAAAACCTACGCTATAATAGTGCTAAATTATTTGGCTTACCTTTGCCGCGCATGAAACAAAAGTATCTACGGGATGTATGCGCATAAATCTTTGCTTTCTTTGACAGCCGGTTTTGGATTCGGCCCTGGAGGTGGCCAAGTGGAAGGTGTAATGATTCGTATGTTTGCACCGTTGGTTAGCTTTAAGCCTTTGGCTACGCTGATCTAGCTGCATAGGGTAGGCATCGAAGTCATGCCGAGAGCCGCATTTCCTCCGTTCGCTGAATTCATGCAGCGATTTGAATCCCCTTCGAAGGCGAAAGAAGCCAAAATGTATGACAGAATGCATACGTAGCTGGATAAGGGAGGGGATGTGGTTGTTACTGTGGCCTAGAGGCCGGTCTACAAGGCATGATCAATTCGGTCACATAGGTGACCTGAAGTCAGTCAGCAGGCCACACAATCGAAACGTCGCATTGCTCTAATCTACTTTCAGCGGCACCTCAGGTAAACCGTTCCTTCATCTGCATCACAGACATTTCTTCCACACCGCTGCAATGGGTTACTTGTAGAATAGGTAGGGATGAAAATCCCACAAAATTGGGTACTCATTCGGTTGCCAACGCTGCAGATTTTTAGGCGTCTCTAAAATGCAAAAGAAGGTAACTGGAGGGCTGAATGGATATATGCTCAATATGAGGAGGATCTGCCTGCTGGCATGGTTCGGAGGTCTGCCTAGGCGTCTAGGTCAAGTAAGTCACTTAAGCTTAAACAAAGAAAGCATTGCAATATACATGCATATTTAGCGACAAATTTTGCCTTTACAGACAGTGCTGTCTATTATGTACATTCTGCTCTACGGACTTCAGCGCCATGTGCCGTCAAGGGTGTGCCCGGACGCTACACTATTGGAATCAGGATGCGAACACGACTTTATAAGTCAATCTATTCAGCTCCCTACCGCCTGTAACATAGAAAGATTTCCTGTGTTAAAGGTAGGACATATAGAACCCCGAGCATCCCCAGAAGACTGAGAGAAGGCTGGGTGTATGTCAGATTACTTGTATTCTAAACGCAAAGGAAGGGGACTACTGGCATGGACGCCAGGCTAGCCCATGCAGCTAGCTTCAAGTTGGCCACCACTAATGTGTCGGGCCAAACAACAGTCTAAACCAACAAAACACGACAGCGAAACACTGATAGTTCAATATTGAAAGGCTAAGTATAGCGTATTGTGTGTTTGGGCCGTTGGTCGGTCGGACTTATTAGTGGCGGCCACCTTGAAGCTAGCTGCATGGGCTTCTCTGCCGCCGATTCAAGCATTTCCCCTATTTTTGTCTAGAATATACGTATTCTGACCTACATTTAGCCTTCTTTTAGTCTTCTAGGAATGCTCGGCGCGCTACACTAATAATGACATCCATCCTCAGTATCTGTCCCAACAGCGGCCTTTTCGATTTCGGGCCTAAAGATGACCATATTACCCCAGTTGAAAAAAACTTGCCATTTAAGCTACTTTTGAGGCTTTAGTTCTTTGGTCTGCTGTCGGCTTCCACACACTGCCCTAACGTTTTACCTACAGTGATGAATTATTAGGTCAGTACCAAACTGAATTTTCATTGCTTCTCGAATTCGCATTTGTCACTTACAGTGTCCTATACGATGAGATATCCCATTAGATACTTTGTGCTGAGCTGTTAGGAGGAGTTGGTGTAATCCGGATCCAAGGTAACAACTGATGCCGTTATCTCAGCAAAGGATCTTCTTACCTACCTGTGCCCACTATCAATTTTTTTGTTACAGCTTTTTGGGTGTGCACAAAAGACCTTTCGTTGCCACATATAAAGCATATATTAAGCACCATAATGTTGCTGATTACTCACAGTCTTTTGTTTATACTTTTTTGGTCATTTCGCACATTCAATTTGCCTTCTCAAGGTCGTATCATCATTCCTGCATTTGGGATTTGCGGCTAGGTACTCATGGCTAGAGGAAGACCGCGCCGAAATCCTAAAACCAAAACAGAGCCAGCTCACGCAAATGGTGGAGGTGATGACAACCCAAACACAGAGTGCTCGGAAGTAGAGGTGATTACTAGCACTTAGCATTAGCACGCAAGTCTCATCGGTTATGTCAACAATTCACGGCAGAAATATTATATGATGTGTACCCTTGAAAATTGCTTCTTTTGGAAGGATTATAGTTGATTTGGTTTTTCTGAGCTCATATTTGGCAGTGTTTTGCGAACTTATGCACATTCAGTGTGTGTTCCACAGGTTTTGTTTCTTCACTGCCGTATTACTTCAGTACTTTAACTTTGGTTCCCAAGTTCTCACTTGTATCACCGGTTCATTTACTATGATCTGGATATATCCATTCATATTTGCGTAACTTAGAATCGCCCTGAAGATAATCTTGATGACTCAATGGACGTCCAAATCCTAGAGGATGAGGAAAATTCGTCATCCGATGAAAATAATTCAGATTCGTCGTCATCAGAAATCCCACGGAAGAAGAAACTTACTGAAGGGAAAATTGATGTAGATGAAGAACTAGAAAGTGCTGACGACGAGGAAATGACTGATTCTGACTTGGATGATGAATATTACGTCGAGGGATTGGATGGGGACGACAGTAGCCGAAATGACGTTCCTTCAGACCTGCCTTCGAGCTTTTGTGGACCTGCTGAAAAGGCTGCCGAAACTTGTCGCCTTCCAGCTCGTCGTATCACCGCTGATGAATCTTTTATGTTTCCGTTTCTGGAAGTCGATGAGAATGTGCTACTTAGGCCTGCCTATCTTATTGCTCGCAATGCAGCTGTACGTTTAAGTTTAATTTTTCTGCCTTTAATAGTTACTTTATGCTGTGGTTGAATAGATTTGTGGAAATGTTCCCATACCCATCTATCATAAATCACCATATCATTCAGTTTCAGGCTCTTGGTTTTTTTCCGAATACATCGGCTAGTATACGGGTCTTTGCTATTGCTTAATTCACATTTTAGGCTCGCTTTGGGTACGATCATCCTTTTTACCTATCTTTGGCGTCTCTACTCATTCCTGCGTCCTTTACCAGCTTTTGACCATCCACCTGCTAGCAATCTTAGCCTTCTCTTTGGGTCTCGTCGGAAGTATTTGCTTAACTAATCACCTCTGATTTGCACCTTTAATTTCTTACCTGCTTTTTTCTGTACATTGTTCATTATTTCACACAAACAACCCTACCAATGCCGAAGCTATTCATCCATTTATCCACCTGAAAATCCCGCATCTTTCCATCAATCGGCGCGTCATTCTGGTATTTATGGCCCTCATTTCGTTTGTCTCTCTATTCATCTGCTTCAGGTTCTTCTGCTCATTGGTCTCCTGCCTTTCGGCATTAAACTCAGTCAAGCTGACGCATTTTCCTTTGTACCGTTTGTAATGGGGGGGGGTCTTTCTTGGGTGGTACTAGTCAATTTTAGATTCATACATCTTCCTCCAAGCTATCTAAAATCCCTCCTTGCCACTCATCTTGTGCTTCTGCTTAGTTCTTTTCAGACCTGAACGGCTCTATGGTCACTGGTTTTTGGTAAATAATGTGAGATTCCCCTTCCTTATACCGGTTGAGGAAGCTATTTTTGGTTTCGTAAAGTGTGCCGATGCGCCCCACTGCCTTCATAAAAAATGTCTGATCACTTGAGTGTTGAGGACGGGAAGCAAATCCGAAGACAGCATCCACTCCTTTTCCTTCTTTCAGTGTCACATGTGGACGGAGGATCCCACGGTGCAGGTGACAACGGATCGTCTAATGGGTTACCTCGTCTCATCTAGCAACGATCAAGCTGTACTTTGCATGCATTCCGCCGGCCTAACTGCCTCTCTACCCCCCAGCGACGACGCTTCCTCCATTACCTCTGCTTGGTCAACTCCGATAGCGCGACAAAACCTGGAAAGACTCGCCTATCTAGCAGTCCTATTCCTTGAGCGCTATGGCTACATCAATATTGGCGCCTTCAAACAACTAGCAGCACCTCTAACTCGGGCTGTCAAACTGGCTTCAAGTGATTCAACTACGTCGACAGCACGAAGAGGTGCCGACAAACATGCATCCAATACCATGGTGCCCCTGAAGGTTATCATTTGTGGCGCTGGAGCAGCTGGGCTCATTGCAGCACGCCAGCTTACATATTTCGGTGCTCAGGTCACGGTTTTTGAGGCCAGAGATCGAATTGGTGGTAGGATTTGGACCTACAAACAAGGCAATCAGTTTGCTGACCTTGGAGCAATGATCATAACGGGAATGTGTACGTTTCTTTTCCCACTCTCCCCGAAAGCGCCAACAAATGAAGTCCTTGCAAGTGGCCTGTGTTTCTCATACTTTAGCTGGGAATCCGTCTACTATTCTGGCTAAGCAAGGCGGACTGATGCTGGTTCCAATCAACCCTTGCTGCACGCTTTACACGTCGTCTGGACGTCCCGTCTCGCAGGAAAAGGATGCTCGGATAGAGAAGGAGTTCAATCGCATCCTAGCAACTGCTGGACACATCGCTGCTAAGGATCCAGAGAATTCTGTGGGAAAGTCACTTGGCCAGGTGATTGAAGATCTCATTCGGTGGGTTCGTGGCCCTGCTTTGACCGTTTGTTGTACTTTTTATCACTCTTTACTCCTGCGCGGTTCTACTAATAATGTTTAAGTATTATATGTTAATAATTACTGTGGACGAATTTACACTCGTTTGGGGTCCAACCATTGCAATATTCTCTTTTATTCATCTCAGCTTTCAAGAACATCGTATTGTTCCCCTGAAGATCAGTCATCGAAATCTCGTGTCAATTCTTTTGCGTCGGAAGGCCAAAATTTTGAATGAGGTGAGTATTGGAGCATTGCCTTGCTGACATTGGAATTGGTTTGCCTTGCACTCAGCTGGACTATCTTACGTAACAAAAGCTTGCATCCCATTTAAACTTCTCCATGGCGTTTGTGGCAAACTTTGCCTATATTTCGGCGCAGCCGCCTGTTTATCTCTCGTTCACTACCACCCTCTCTAGATGGCAGATGCGCGAAGAGAAATAAACGAGGCCTACAACGATTGGCAGGCGCTCTGCAAGGAGGCTCACGAGACACCGTCGCCACCAGTTCCACCATCCTCATTGACGGCGCGGTCAAGGCGTTCTCGCGTCGCTGTAGAGACTTCATCGTTGATTTCCATCAGTTCGACAAATTCTTCCGCGTCTGTCACACCTCATGCGGTTTCGCCGGCGAAACACGACTCTGAGATCGTGTAAGTTGTGCAATTAGTTGGTCTTTGTAGCGTTGGCTTTACTATTTTGGGTGCCTTTTTGTTCAGCGAAGTGTCCAAGTCGTCGGGTGTTGTGGACGTGCAGGATGAGTATAATCGTCGACGTCAGTTATCCATGTTGCACGCTGCATGGAAGAAGTTCGACCCCATGCAGGTGACTCTCACAAAAATTAATCGACAGCTTGAGGTGCTGGAACAGAATCCACCTCGGTAGGTTTTCCAACCCTTCTTCCAACCTTCTGTGCTCTGTTGATCGTTTGACTATTCGCTGGAACGGCTTATTTGCTTAGTGACGTCTACCTAACCAACTCCGAACGAAATCTCATCGATTGGCACCTAGCCAATCTGGAGTTTGCCAACGCCACCGAACTTCAAAACCTTTCCCTCCTTCATTGGGATCAAGACGACGCCTACGAGCTGGGCGGCGACCACTGCATCGTTCAAGGCGGTTTCGGTCAAATAATGGACGTCCTCACCAGTTCGTCCGGTGCCTCTGGCACTCTGAGACCCGCTGTGGATAATCCGTGTGGTCAAATTGAACTCAAATCCTCCGTCAAGGAAATATGGGTCAGTGATTCTGGTAAGGCATACCAAATCTACAGAAGTTTCCTCATTGTTCCCATTTCAATGTAACATTTGTCATGTTTCCACCTGAAAAGGTGTAAAGGTGTCGTGTTTGAACAAAGCTGTGAGTGAAGACGAGCTTATCGCCCACAACGGAGACGTTGTGCTTTGTGCACTACCCTTGGGTGTCCTTAAGGAATCTGTTAATATCTCAAATGGAGAGAGGAAGTTGGATCAGGCAGAGCTGACGGAACTCGGAGCCCCCCATTTCACTCCGCCTCTTCCGCCATGGAAATGCGGTGCAATTGAACGGGCTGGCTTTGGTACACTAAACAAGGTCAGTTTGGGTCCTCTTTACCTGTGAATTTTCCCCTTCGGTGCGGCAGCTTCCGTATTCGCCTTACTGAAATGGCAAATAAGTAGCATGGTCAAGAAATTCCAGAATCGCGATTACCTGGTTTATGATTACGAACTAACGGTAGAGTCGCACTTTGTCATCATGGCTGCGTCCTTCTTTCCCAGCTGGTTCTCTTCTTCAATGACTTTTTTTGGGATCGTAACGAACGCGTGTTCGGCTACGTTCACGACTCCACTGAACGCCGCGGCGAACTCTTCCTCTTCTGGTCCATCACCGATCGGCCATGTCTCATCGCCCTCGTTGCCGGCAAGGCAGCTGTTGCCTTGGAAACTGAAATAGCTACCACTGTGGGACCAAAAGGCGATGATGACCCTGCGGCCTACCTTAAACTACCCATCGTCTCGCGTGCTTTGTCCATTCTACGCAAGATCTTTGGTCGACAGCACATGAGCAATGTGCCTGATGTGAGGACGATTCGAATGCTGTAGGCAGTTGTTGTTCATCACTTTCTTGGTACTTACAAATGCGTTTTTTTAGCCGATTGGAGCATATGCTACACGCTGGACATCGGACGAGAATACCCGCGGGTCCTATTCCTATGTGGCAGTTGGCTCCAGCGGCGATGATTACGACTTGCTAGCAGCGCCAGCTTCACCAGAGGCACCTGCTTTACCACTGATGCTCAGCGCTCCTGCTGCGACCGTGGGAGGAGAAGAGGACTCACCACAAGTTCCACTCAGGCTTTTCTTTTGCGGGGAGCACACCAACCGACACTATCCAGCCTCGGTACAAGGGGCAGTCTTCTCAGGGTTGAGGGAGGTCGCTCGTATTGCTAACACCTTTTGCCCAGGGGAGACACCAATTCGGCAGCACGGCTTTGTGCTGAGACAGGAGTCACCTGTGGCGCATCATCAGCATCAACAGCAGCAGCAGCAGCAGCCAATGTCAATGTGATCTATTAAATTGTATGTGTGCCTGTGCGTGTTTGAATTGTTTCTGGGAATTTTGCCTTAACGTATTACAACTATAGTTATATTACGGACACTGCCTCTTTGCTGCCGCCTGTGACGCGTGCGGTTTATGTGGATGGAGAAAGGTAGAAGCTGACCCATAATGAATTAAGACGATGTACAAGGGTGTGAGTGAGGGGCAAAGGCTTCCAAAATCCATCGCAGGAGTGGGTTCATCGTGTCAGTTATTGTAAAGCTTATCGCTAGGCTTGATCCTAAGTAGCAGCGCAAAAGTGTGGGATTTGATTCGATCATTTTTGCACATACCTAGTAAAGTCAGTGAAACAAGTGGGGGTGTGCTATATTGTGCGTAACGAATTGTCGCTATGAGAAAAAAAAGGAGCACATACGGTATCGGCTCGCCTGTTTTTCATGGAGAGTCTGTTAATTCCTTGCAAAATTTAAAGGCTGTTTAGTGTACTAGGTTTAAGTGCGGGGTATGCATGATCTCTTCAAAAATTAATACAAGTCAGTGACCAGCCGTATGAGGCAGACGAACGTGTCTCGAAGGCAAGAAATACCTTAATGGCGAATACCTTCGAAGAAGCCCCAGCAAAAGGGAAGTAGAAAAGAAGCACGTTCCCTATGGACCCACGCTGACACTTATTTTGAAAGTCCTCGTCGGTGTAGTATGGTGTTAACAGAAAAGATATTGGAAACGGAGTGCTGAAATTTGCTAAATTGGGAAGATACGTTGGTGAGAGCACAAAAAGTAAAGGATAGGCAGATGCTCCAGAATCGAGTTTTGAATAATTAAAGAATTTGAGGTTGGTAATCTATTTTACGATTTTAATTCGATTGTTTATATTTAGCCGAAGAAATTTCATCAAGCCGTAGCTCTGTTTTCAACCGGACAACTTTTCTTTTGCGTGAGTGTGAGGCACGTTTATATCGCCGTCAAATGCCAAAAATTACATCTCGGAAAAGGAGAGTCGATGTGTTACTGTCAGAGAAGTACTGTCGACGAGTAATTTCTGCGTTGTTAATTATCTCACATTTTAGCTAGTGTCCTGCTCATTCGATGAGTCCTTTCTACAGGAGCCCCAGGGATTTCTCGCCGCAGTTTCGACTCGTATAAACTGCGAAAATCCGAATAATGGGAAGTCCACCTTTGTGAAACTGCCTGACTGGGTGACAAATCCACCGGCTTTAGTCCGACCAATTCCTCCAAGTTCCCATGGCTTTGATGGACCCGTCCCACTTCCTTCCTCCATAACCTGGCAACGGTACACACCTTCTGATGGGTTGGGTTTGTGGTTTTTAACAGATCTATATGTGATTTTACAATCTTAGATGATACAGTTCAGCTCGCATCGGCTGAAGAACCAGATGTTCTGGTGATTGTTTTGCAGAACCAACTTCGATCCCTTTTGGAAGTAAGAACATGACACCTTGGTTTCATCCACCTCCGAATGATTTTCTAGAATGAATCGAAAGTTGAAGATTTTTCGTCGATGCTTCGGTCACTACCACGGCGAAGACGTGTGTCGATTATAACCTTTGCTCCAAGGTAGTTTACAAGTCGTAACTTGTAGGTCCTTAAAGCTTTATGATTCACTGTTTGGATTTTAATAATGGTAGAGATTATTAGCTCACACCTCGAATCTTTAATTTTACCCACCGGTTCTTCCTTACTTTGTCCACAATGTTTTTTCGATGTTGTTTGCTAACCCTGAATCCCGTTATTTCTAATCAAGGTCCTCGAGGATGACCATATCCCAGTTGTTGTGTTTTTTTGGCGCATAAGTTTTTTTGATAGGCTTTGCAGACCTATGGGCTAGGTTCATCGCTTCTAAAAGTCGGTTGCTACTTGGTTACTGTATCATTTACGGTTTGTCTGTAAATGATTTAGTTGAATTAGCTTTTGAGTTCAAATTTTGCTAAGCTAATGATTGAAAACTGTTTGGGAGCGTTGGCAAGCATTCCTATCAAAAAGTTATCTGCATTTAACAGCTAATCTGTTTTTTGTGGTAAGACTTCCATCAACCAAAGAGCGCGCCTTTCTTGACCTCCTTACTCGACTCCAATTTGAGTGCCACTTGGCAGGCGTTCAGCAGGCCTCGACGGTGCAAAATCTCGCTGTTCTTGTCGGCAATTACACCAAAGCTGTTTGTCAGCGCCCCTTCAAGTGCGTTGCCTGTCTGTTCATTTTACATTCCAGAATCGTACTCTGTCGAGTTTCGTTGTTTCAGCAATCCATATTTAACTGTCCTGTTTGTTGTCAAACATTGTTCACCTACGCTGTTTCAGTAAACCTTTCATCTCATAGAAAGTCGCGACTGGATGATCGGCATGGATTCTCCTTCCTCCCCGCCTCTGCAACAACCGTGGCGGGTGCGGTTGCTGCTCCCCGTTTCCCCTCGACTACAGCGTGTCGCACCGGTTTCAACCAAGAGGAAGCGATACGTGCGTGGGTTCATCAAACCTGGCTACGCCAGCTCGCGACGTGGAGGGGAATGACCGGAGAGGTGGTTCATGCTGTTGCGGAGGCCTTCCACACCCCACGTGCGCTGTTTGATGCGCTTCGTGAAGGTTCAGGTGGTAAGTCTCTTAACATCGTTTGGAGCCGAATATTGATTTGGCTTGTTTAATGCCTCGATTGACAGTCGCTAGGTAATTATTAACTTATGTTTCTATCTTGTCACCGCGTCAGTTGATTTATGAAGGACTTAATAGGTTTCCTTCAGGCTCTGTCTTCGGCTTCCACCCGATCCCCCAATCTCAACTGAATAATTGGGGATATTTGCCCCGAAAAACCTAAATCTATGACGGTTAACTAGGTGGTCAGTTTGTGATACTAGCTAATTGCTCCACACAGGCGATTAACCACCTACCCAACACACCCCAAGACACACGTTTCTTAATCGCCGGCAAGCTACTTGCAGTGAGTTGTTAGCTTAGTGAGAACGACTTCGGCTGCAGCTTATCTATATGTCTTGAGGGCATGCAAAGGATCCCCTTCTAAAACAACCTCAGTTACTGTCATACCAATGGGCAATATCAAATCGCACTCATGAAGAGATTTGTCAGGCACCGGTTTATCCATGATCGCATGCGGACCAGTAAGCGGGAGCTTGGAAATAGAACAAAAGGGAAAGGAACGCAGCTAGGGTCAGCTTGTTCACCTTTTCAAGCAAAACGGTTAGCAGAATTGTAATCCACGGCGGCGTCTTATCTCCCGGGCGAGGAAGCTCATATCGCAATAAATAGATTTTTACTGCATAAAGCTCCCTGTGATGGTATTTTTGCTTTATATGATAGATTCATACCATGGCGACGAAATTATCCCGCTCTGCATTCTTTTATTGCCTTCCCAGACGAAAATAGTGGTAGTTTTGGAGTGGCACAGTTGGCGGAGCTACCGATTCGTCGAGGCGCTGGTATCTTGGCCACGGAAACCCGATTGGGAACTGCAATCGCTGCTCGTATCGCAGCCTTTTTTACCTCTGCAGATCCTGACCTTATTGTCGATGGTACCTTTTGAAAAGTGCTTGTAAATAAAGTTAGTTGGAGCGACGCAATTTCATTAAATTTTTTGATTGGGGAAGGTCGACCCTGATTAACATATCCTTTATTGAGTTCTTATGGATGAGGTAATTTCAAGCGGTCAAGCCGTTTCTAAGCTGATTGGCTAGAGCACTGAAATACTGTACGTGGAGAAACTTTAGTTGGCCAACCGTAAGGGAGTGGAGTACTGATATCTGCTTGAAGACCTACGAGCCATCACAATTTTTAATATTCTTCCTGTCAGGAGGTGGTGTCATTGTGTTCAGGCGTGAACTCTCGACCTTCGCAATTGATTGGCTGTTTGCAGGCGCAGTACTGGATGGTGATTGGTCAGATGTAAATTGGCAGCTTTTGGATTTCACTTTCAGGAGGAGCCTTGGCTTCACAACCTCCATCGGCTTTTTGGTCCTTACTTGTATTTATCTGCTGAATAGTGGCGGAGGTAAACACATTACCCTAAAGCGCTCCATTCGCATTACTTCAAAGTTTCAAGGGGACATTGGGAAGAGGTGCGTCACCCCCTCAGCTTCCGTGATAGGCTTCGTTAAACTCAGCGTCCATTCTAGGCAGGGTCTGTGGCGTCCCAACCTTATTTCCAATAAAACTTGGCAAATGCGTCAATTTAATATTCCAAAATGTGATGTACAAAGGTTTATTAATCCCGCAACATAAAACACTCAAACGTTGAACATATTTGTTGCTCTATAAATGCTGGCCGATGGGGTTGTTGGGAAGGGGAAACCAAAGCGTCCGTAGTATTACCAGTTTCAGGCCGCATCATCCGTATCGTCGATCGTGTCTGAAGCCTCGCCAGTAGTTGTGGTGGTTCGTTTCGACGCTTTTTTGGCAGCAGACAACTCTCGGTACGCTGCAAAAGGCACAAAACGTCACCCTAGTACAATTACTTGATTTGTATATCAGTAGAATGGATGGGATTGACGCTACGCTTAACAAACACAAATGAACTCATTCTCCACAGGTGAATAACCGGGAGGGACATGCTATTTCTTTTTGAGCATGATTCGCAGATCCGCGAATGATTAGACTAATTTTAACCACTTTTGGTCGGTAGAATATGCTCATATACATTTTCCGAACGGCTCATCAACAAATGAGAAGAATTTGCAGCGTTGGGGCCGTGATGCAATTAAATTGGAGTTACCCAAACGACATTTCATGAGGACCTAAACATAGCAAGTTCTTGAGATAAACTCTTCTCAGCAACGCACCCAGATGCACAACTACCGATTCCTCAAATCACTTGTTTATCCCTTTGCATGTTCAATAAGGCATTAATAAACGACCAAAGTAGGATGGCTGCCAAAGATCTGAGAATAGTGGACATTCTACTCAATTATCTTTTCAGTAGGGTAATCGTAAGGCAGATCAAACAACATGAGGTGGGGGTAGGAAGTAGGACAAAGAGTAAAGTGACTAACTTTCAAGAAATTGAAGCAAAGGAGACTCGAAGTGTCCAAACTGCATGTCTCTCAGGGCGCCGATGACATCAGAAGCTGCGAGAGTTTTGCGTTTGCCCGCCTCGCAATGCACACTGGCCATGGATGTGACACAAAGTACGAAAGAACTGGCCGCCTTGCTCAATGCAGATCGCGCCTCTCGTGACACCATGATGGAGGTGTCTTCAGGAAACTGAGAACAAAAACAAACTACTTCAATGCATCCAATCAATCAGCCTCTATGATTTACTACAAAGTGCCAATTCATCGACCCATTCATTTGTGTGCTATTTCGGTTATCTCTTCGCTTCTCCCCTCACCTATCCATCAATCTCGTCGTCTCGTCCTTTCCTTGGGCAAAGGCCCCGTTCACTCAGCCACCTAATTATTCATCCGACTAACTTTTCCAGCTCTCAACCCATTTATGCATCCAATCAGCGACCCTTCCACAGACTCTCCAAACACCTAGTCATTCAACGTCCCTGTGCACCCGTAAACTAGCAATTCCACAATCTGTTGATAGTTCTTCCAGCTTGAAACAGAAAATAAGTCTCACTGATAGAAGGCGAGAACTCACAGCTTCACGAACAATCCGCATAATCACCGAATTCGGCAGGTAGAGGTCGTCCGACTTCTCTGACATAGCAACCACTAAACGAGAAACAAATCAGGTTGCATGGTTTACATTCACGACACTTCCATTGCATTCAGTATTCGCGCTTTCAAACTCAGTAATATCCACATACACTCTCCAAAAGTGTCTAAGGGTCACGAAAAAACTTTATTTTTTCCAAAAAAACATCACCAGCCTCATTAAATAGTTGACGGCATGGGTGAACGGGTTATCCAACGCGCGAGGAGAGGAGGGCGATTCATGAACGTTAGACGCGACGGAAAAAGTAGAGGTAGGCATGCTGGAAGGGAGGTGACTCGCTACGGCAGACTTTCTCATCGTTGAAGATCACCCATTCATCCGCCTTTTCGTCCTCGGGAAGACATGGAGATGGAGTGCAGGCCGGAACAAGACCGGGAATCCCCTTGCTAAGCGCGGCGCGCTTTATGTGACACACATAGTGTCCCGCCTTTATCGATAAAGGAGAAGCAGATGAAAGCTCAGAGGCCCACCAAGAGCAGCGATTCCTACACCCAGCCGTCCCAATCCTTAGGAAGCGGAGCGCCAAATGTCCCATTTACTCACAAATGCAATCCCGCGGTATCTTAACAAGAACCTACCAATTTTTTCGCCCACATTGTTACCACTTAACTAAAAATTGAAAACCATGCTCGCAGCCACTGTCTGAGTATTCAATAGCACCTAAATTCAAGGCACCCATGCTACTCCTTATAACCTCTTCACAGCACACGCTATGCAAAAGTTCTTCAAATCTTTTAGTCACCAAATTATCTTGTTTAACCTACCATCCTAAACAGTGGTTAGTCAAAGGAAGACAGGGTCAACAACTCACAGTAGTAGACTCTCCCATGTGGCTAATGAAGGCAATCAGCTCATAGCTACTAGGGTCGCCGTTTGATAATGTCTCCTTTGTACTTTTCGTCGAACCTGTCGTAGTAACCGATGCAGCATTGCTTTGTTGCATCTGCTGTGACGAGGCCAACAATGCGTCCGGGTTCGAAAAGGTCATGTTGATTGCAGCTTCCACATTGTTATCACATGCTTCCAACGCCCGTTTCGCCTGCATGCAAAAAAGCATACGTACGCTTTAATGGTAAGTAGGCGGCCTCTCGCCAGCCGCTTTATGCAAGGACTTCTGGTCGCCCTCAATGGACCCACGTTGGAAGTATGCACATGCGCTACTGAAATAACGTTAGTAGGAGTGGATCACATCTGCCTCGGATGCCTTGGCAAGTTAGGCCCAGTCATTGATTACCCCCCCCCCCCACCAAGCTTAACTTCACATCTTTCAAGACATCCAACTGCATCTTTTTTCTCATCCCACCCACTCATGATAATTCCGGTCTTTAGACAAGAGTAATCATTCCGTCAACCGCACTGCCACGCAGTCAGATTCTCCAACCGCCTCACAATGACAATCTTTCCCCACTGTTTCTATCACGCGTGGCAGTAAAACGCTACTATGCTGGCACCGTCAACCTGTGATAAAACTTTCTGGGAAAAGGGAAGAGAGGAGAATGCAACTCACAAGATCCTCCGCAATGCCCATTTCAAGTAGTGTAGCAAGGCCAGCCGGATCAACGGTAACACTGGAAGCAGTGGGGGCAGAAGACGTGATGCCAGGGATGGAGTCATTTAGATCACCATCATCCAAGTGCTCCATCAGCCAGTTTGAAGCTGCCTCCATGTTCGAGGCTGTTGCTAGGCAGGCACGCACACAGGCGTTGCGTGTAAAGCCCATGCTCTGGAGCTGCTCCACCACACTCTCGTCTGCTGCCATCCTTGGCCGCTGCCGCTGTTGATCACTGGTTTCACCTAGCAGGTGCAATTAAAGCAAATCAAATTCACAAGATCAAAAAACACATCCGACTCACGACTCTTGGGACAAACAACAGGACGCAATATCACATTGATTACAAGGGCGATGGAAGAAGTTGCGTGGGGCGGAAGAGAAAAGCACCATCACTTCGATGAAAGGGGAAGGAATAGGCATATCACAGACAAATGCCTCTAGTACGACCAGTCCAGTAAGGACAAATTAAACAAGTCAAAACCACTGGCGAGCAGGCGAACAACATGATAAACTCTACATTTTCGGATTCAATACTGTTTGAGATTAACTCAAACTGGTATGAGGACCGAGGCGACGAAGGAATCACCGTGAGCGCCTTAAATGAAGCTCAAAGAAGGATATGGTTAATTGCATTTAACCTTACTTAACTACATACCAGAGTGCGGGGACTTTTCATAAATCACGGGTGTTATTCTGCATTGTGAGTGCATGAGATTCCACTAATTTCGCTTCAACCAGCGTTCCACCTGCCACAACGCGTGCTAGCACAACACTCGTAAGTTTAATTTATTGGCAAGTTCTCAGCAGCACCACGAACTTCTTTTTGTGCAAAATGGAAGAGCGCGATGGAAGAAGGTGCAATGTTTACCTTCAGGTGGCCTCGAATTCATGGGAAAGCCTGCCGCCAGGGCAGGAATACAGCCGGGCAAAATTAGCTACTCAAATGCATCACTAGTAGCATATGCTACACCTGACTCAAGCAAGACGTTTCCAAACCAGTGTTTAAGTAATGCTTATGGCTTGGAAGCATAACGCGAATCAAACCAATCAGAGCTGACATCAAATAAACACACTCAAAGTGCAGTAAGAGCATTAGTTCTGTTTTTCCTTACTAGGCATAGCCTCCTCGCCAGGCTGAAGTCCACCGGCAGCACGCAGAGCAGAAAGGTCCAACCGCCATCCACATTGTGGACGTCCACCCGCTGCAGCATTTGGGTCCAACTGAATGGCCACATTCAACTTTCGCGGCAGCCAGTTCTCACCCAGAGTAAATTTGAGCATTTGCACACAGAGAATGTCGGGGAAGGTAACCAAACGGCAGGAACGAAGCGCCGTCGTCCTTTGGCCCGGCGGGTCGGTGGCTGGCGAAATGAAATCGCGCACTGTCTCCTGCGCCGCCCAGGCCGAGACGCAGGCCTATTCAAATAAATTACCATTACATAACCTTTGTCAACAGCCAGAACCTTTCAACACCAACCATGGATCGTGCGGTACAGTGGGGCAAAATACTCACATCAATGCCGATTTTTAGGTAAACCGCATCCTCCTTCAATGGCGACTTCGTCTTCTCTGCCTCACTCTTGCGCTTCTCATAGGCAGCAACCTCGTCCACATTTGTTGCCGCCTCAAGTGGAATCGGCAGGCAGAGAATTGTCTCCATTCGTTCCTTGTATTGAACCTGTTGAGCAGACGACAGAGCGTAGGTTGCTGATTTCACCATATCATGTTGGATGCAACCGAGGTGGATAGTTGCAATGCTCAATGGCCAGGATGGTTTGTTGCGGTAATTAGGAACAGGAAGTGCGGTAGTTGAATAGCTGAATGACTAGGACGGCTGGACATACGATTCGGTGGATTGAAGAGGAGAAAATGAATGAAAGTAACAGTAACAGGTAGATGAATGGATGACTGGTGAAATGAAGATTTACATAATCGGAGAAATGAGCCAGCCGAAGAGTGTACGCTTTTTTGGCCGATTAGAGTGTTCCGTGAGTACATGAATGTAACCGTAAATAAAGCCAAAACATGCAGACGAAGCAAGGGGCGAACGAACCTTTCCAGTCATTCCACACTGTATACGGTCCTCCACAAAAAAAGCAAGCGAGTTCAGGGGAGAAGGACTGCCAGCCATCGAGTTTTCACCCACCTCGCGTTCCACAAGGCTAAAGAGGTGAACAAGGAATTCCTGCACATCCTGCTGCTGCTTGCTCGCGAACTCTGCATTCGTACGACCAATGAGATGACGAAACATGCGTGGACGGATGCCTACAATCAAACAGAACAAATTAACAAACCACCAGTTCAGATTAGATTGAATGGATAGAGAGTGGATGGACTATGAAATAACCCGAAGGCGAGCTCACCTGGTTGTTTGGGCACAACCTCTCCTCCCTTGATTTCACTGATCTCTATGGCAGGAAATGAGTAGACGCCAGAGCAGAGCGCCTGACCCAACTTGCCCATTTGCAGGCCGAAAGACTCTACAGCAGCAGCAGCACTTCCACTGCGCGCTATCGCGTCCATCGCTGATCCCACGAAGCTAGGCAAGGCGAGGGCATAGCGACTGCGGAAGGCCTCCGTTGCAAAGAGAACCTGCGTAGACGAATGCTCAACTATCAGACAGGCGACATCTATTCCCAAGCAAAAACAGTTTTCAATACGGCTGAACACCGAAAGGAGGAAAAAAGAAAGATTCGAGGAGCTATAATAATAATAATACTAATAATAACTTAACGCTTTCATCACCTGCATGGCCGAGTTGATATAGCACGTGTTGCCGAGATTAACTAGACCGGTCAGACCTGGTCCATAAAGCGGTGTGAGGGTGCGATCAGCCTCCTGCAGAGTCAGCCACTCTCCTAGTCGCTCGTTCGCCTCTACTTCCATCTCCATCACAGTTTGATCAGTCTTGCGCTGACGTTGCATATCAATGCCAAAGTGGGCAAGATGCTGCGCCAGCAGTGGATCAGTCACCATGTCGTCCTCCGCGTAAGAGAAGACTTCAGCGCTCTGCAATCAAGAAAAGCCGATTAAGTACGTCCAGCACCTCCAATCCTCGAGTCACCTGCCTTCATTAACCAGTTCCGCTCATTCGTCGACTCAAGTGTTGTCCTGTTTGGTCACTTATGCGTCCACTTCTGAAGTCTTCAAACAGTCACCTAACCAGACAACAAAGCGTCCACCACCCCGACACCCGTCCATCGCTTCATCTCTCCCCCTAACCACACGCCCATTCCCAGTCCAGCCCACACTTTATTCATTTCTTCCTCCATCTCAAAACCGTAACAACACCACATCACATTTGGACATCTATACGTCCAGTGCTCAAGCTATCCAAAACCCCAAATCCTTTATCAATCCTTCCCTTCACGCATCCAAACTCACCCAATTCCTGTCCCTGTAGTAATTTTTAGCGGCGTCGTCAAACTACCCAAAAAAGCACCCACAGTACATAGCAATACCAAGGCGTAGAGAACAAGTGCAAAAAGGACACGAATTACAAGGCAATGTCAGCTACTTACGTTGGGTGTAATTGTGCCCAATTTCACAGCCAGAGGGTACTTGGTGCGCTCGTAGTGTTCAACTGCGTGATTGTTGCCACCTGAACCATCCCAAAACCTTCGACCACAGCAAATCGTCCCATCGGTAAGATTCATCCACAAATTCGTCGTCAATTCACACTTGTGACATTTGAGACCACTAAAATGACACTCATAAACAGATCGAAAGCACTTCACACACACGCATTCACCCTCATATCCAATGCAGATATTATCGTCTCATTCGTGCACTTCACAAATGCATCGCAAATCTGTGAACAGGCAGGTCAATGCATTGATCCATAGCACGGCACTATTTCCTACCTTCGCCACTATCCATTCGTCATCCTCCTACCCACACTACGTGTCAGTTCAAAAAATCAGGGCGATCGTAGCTCGTCAGAAGCCTAACTCTTAACCTCGCTGAAAACTCAAAAAAAATAAGTACTGCGTCCAACCGTCGAAAAAGAAATAACATCAACTTAGAAAGTCCTTTTGCATGCGCCAGCTGTGAAGGATCATATACAGCACGCATACCATGCAGACGTCAAACAATCAACCAAGCTTAAGAGCACATGAAAACGGCGCCGAAAATTGCAACTAAACGGTGATTATGAGGAAGTGTGCAAGCCTGTTAACAGTTCAACAAAAATAATTAAAATAATGACCGTAACAGCGAGAATAAAACAACTCACGTAGGTGGAACGGTGACTCCATTGTTGAGTTGAGCCAAATTTAGGGCGAATTTGGAGACAGGGCAAGTATTTTCAGCCTCCCAAGCAGCGGCTGCGCAAGCGCGCTCTGCTACAAGAATGGCCGAGTCACAACGCTGAACACTATTGATACAGGACACAACTTTGGTGGAAAGACCCAAACCCTCCAAGTGTGACACGTCGGTGGCCGAAGAACCCTCTAAAGGACAGGGAATATCCACTGAGTGCCCACCAGGGAAACGACGCAGACACCACCTCTCCTTTAACGTGTATTTGTCCTGTGGAAGTTCGAAGCCACCTGGTACACCGATCGCAAGCTTGTTGGGCTTAGTAGATTGAATTTCATCGTCGGAGCCTGAATATAGCGATGAGCACCGTAATAAGAGAGCGTCAAGCAAATTAATTAAGCCGACAAAAACAGGAAATTGGTGTAGGACTCAGCATAAAACATACAAAATTCAAACAACTAAGATGAAATGCTAACACACCTTTAAATTTTAGTACTTTGATAATTTTGTACTGCAAAAATATCGAGTTTCCAGTCCTTCTGACATATTCGTCTATAAAATCCGAACCAACTCCCACAAAAGTCCGCAAGCATATAAATAATCCATTCTTATCATCTGGTGCCGCGAAGGAAAATGCGCACTCATCTTTAAAAACTTTGTCACCTTCCTTTGGCACTGAGACCAGTGAATCAATACCGCCAAAACTCATCACCACACGAGGTGCTGAGACAGTCAAAATGTCCCGCACACGAACGTGCGATGCCCTTGGAAAGCATCATCAGCATGCTTTATCAAGTAAAAACTTGACTTCAAAAGTCACAACCGCATGCATGCATTAAATGATTTATGACAAAATCCTTTTTTTAAAAAGCTCTGCAAAAAAAGCTCATCAACAGTAATATAGCATAGCCCATGATGTCTATAAAATGGTACAAGGATCTTTTGTGCTTAAGCGGTATGTTGCACAGAAAAGTCGTCTCGGCTGCCAAGGTGCACTGCATTGGGACTTGCCGGCAGCGGCGCACTGGCCTTCTGAAAGGCAGATTTTAGCGTAGAAGTGAGCTCTCTGGACTACGCCTGGCTTATTGAATGGTGTCTGCGTCGTTGCCTGGTGGGCACTCAGTGGGCATTTCCTGTCCTTCAGAGGGTTCTGCGGTCACCGACGTGCCACACTCGGAGGGTTTGGCCCTCGCGCCAAAGTTGTGTCCCGTATCAGTAGTGTTCATTGTTGCGACTCTGCCGTTCTTGCAGCAGAAGGCGCGTGCACTGGCGCTGCTTGGGAGGCAGAAAATGCTTGCCCTGTTGTCAAATTCGCCCTAGATTTGGCTCAGCTCAACAACGGAGTCATTGTTCCACCTACGTGAGTGGTTTATCGTTCCCGCGATTACGGTCCTTATTTTGGTTGCGTTTGTTGCACTGTGAACGGGCTCGCACATTTGCTTCCATTATCACCGCCTAATTGTTACTTCTGCCACCGGTTTGGTGTGCTAGTAAGCTTGCTGATGATTTGATGCCTGCATGGGATCCTTAATAGCTAGCGTATACGAAGGGACTGATTGAGTTGATGTTATTCCTTCTCGACGGTGGGACGCAATGCTTATTGTTGGAGTTTGGAGCGAGTTTAAGAGTTGGACATCAGACGGGCTGGGATTGCTCCGAATTTTTGAACCGACACGTGGTATGGGTCGGAGGTTGACGAATGGATGGTAGCGAAGGTAGGAAATGATGCCGTGCTATGGCTGAATGCATTGTTCTGCCTGGTCACGGGAATGCGATGTGTCTGTCGAGTGCACAAATTAGACGATAATATGCACATTAGATACGAGGGTGGCTGCGTGTGCGTGAAGTGCTTCCGATCTGTCTGTGGGTGCCATTTCGGCGGTCTTAAATGTCACAAGTACGAATTGATGGCGGTTTTGTGAGGAAATCTACCCGACGGAGTGATTTGCTGTGGTCGAAGGTTGTGGGATGGTTTTGGATGGCTTGAGCACTAGACACATGGAGTGGCTGCCTCTGCAGGAGACTAATCGCACCCTCACACAGCCTCATGGGCCGAGTCCGACCAGATAAATTGATCTTGGTGCACACGCTCCGTGAACTCGGTCGTACAGGTGATGAAGGCGGTGCGTTACCATTACTAGAGCTCCTCTACTTCCGAGCACTCCAATCGACCTAGCAGCATGCGTCCTTCGACAGACTGATTTTTACGGTTACGCAGGTCTGTCTCTTACCAGTCGCTTATCTACCTGTTGCTGTTGCTGTTCCATTTCAGCCTGTCTAACCCATCGACTTGTGTTTCCAATCATCTTAGTCATTTGTGGGGAAACCTGAGTATCTGGCCAGGTGGGATTTGAATAAGTGTGAAATAGTGAAACCAGCGAAGCAAAGATTTCGGCGCCTCGAGGGAGTTAAACATGAGTCTGTTGGCGTTCGTTGTCTTCTTCGTCTTCCCGTTGACAGCCCTTAACATGAGAAGGTTTGTCTTCCTCGACATCTTTATTTTAAGTACAAATACAGATGGGAGATAAGTGGTTAGTCTTTATGAGGTAGATCAGCGTCTTCCTCCTCGGTACCGCCGCACTGTCCCTGCACCGTGTTCGAAGTCGCTTCCCGCCACTTGCCTACAAAGCACATTTAAAGAACACAGACATTGCACAGCCTCCTCGTCTTTCGAGCACCGTCCCCGGTGCCACTAGTGTGAGTTGCGTTCAGCTAAGTTGTCGGGTGGGGGACCTTCATAGCCACGGCGCAGACCTCGTCCTCGTAGCTTACTGGGGGAGTGCCTTTATATGGGCGAATCTTATTGTGGTGGACAGTGGACGGTTGGGTTCGGGGCTTTGCGTTTCGAACGAGAGGGGAAAGGAGGGGAGGACATTGACGACGCGGAGGAGATCTTTGCTTTAGGGGTTGTGGAACTTGCGGTGTTGCGGGAGCTGGGATCGGTCAAAAGGTATACAAGGCAGAGGCCGTCCATCCCTACTAACGTTGTTTCAGTAGCGCGTGTGAGCACTTCTCAATTTATAATTGTTTGGAACACAGAAGGCGGTAGGGTTAAGAAGAGTAGGAGCGTCGCGATGTCCGAGTGGTTAAGGCGATGGACTCGAAATTCATTGGGGTTTCGCCGCGCAGGTTCAAATTCTGCTCGCGAAGAACAATTTCCTTCACTTTGCCATTGCACACTCAACGGTGGCCGTGGGTTTCTTGCCATGATCACAACGCTGGTCGCAGCTTTTCTCCTCTTCTTAGCTTGCTTACTAGCAAAAGGCGCTTCAGTTCACAGTGCCAGCTGTAGGTGGGACTAAGATCGTGGCATTTACTCTCGTCGATTCTCTCATTAGTCATCCTGCGTGTTTCAAAATTGCTCAGTGCCACTGCCATCCGTCGCAGTTACACCGCAGGTCTGCTCCACACCAGCGCAACTGCATCAGCAACAGCTCAGTCAAAGGGCATGGGAAGTTGGTGTGTGATGTACAGTAGCGACATCACTCTGGCAGTTGGTCGTTGAGCTTATGCCCAGAACACATGGTGTCTTCCATTTGTGTTGGCCATTTACGTGATTTGCAGTTGAGGAGGGTGTAAGTCCAAGCCGAAAACCACTGCACCTGTGAGAACCCCATGGGGAGACTACATACCACCCTGCACTGGGGGATTGAGGCGAGTTCGTTTGCATTCGTTGGAAGGCGGGTGAATTGCCATGGAAGTGCACTCGATCGTGCATAACACCGTGTTTGTGCTTCCACCAAGGGTGCAGTCGCATTTGTCACTCCATCGCATGCCATCTTCGCTCACGTTTCTCCACGACTCGATATGCGCTCTACTGACAAGAAGCGAGCAAAATGAGGCGCTCAATTAAAATAGCGGATGTTCATTGATGATGTCGCACCTGCGCTTCAACTACTGCCCTTAGTGGTGGTTCGGTATGGCCAGATGAACAAAGATAAGGCTTTATTTAAGTGGAATATACTTTTATATTAGACGACACAACTTCGAATTTGGTTTGTGATGAGTTCGCCACCTAATAGGCAGGCGACAGAGAAGGCAGCCCAATGCAAGGTAGAGTGGATGCGATAGTCGTGGCGTCGATAACGTCTCCAGGGAGGCGTTGTCCCTGCTATCTACTTGTGCTTATTGCCACGAAGGGGGCGATTGTGACCTGTCACCTCATAACGTGATAGTAGAGGTGATGTGCGGCGCGGGTAGTGTAGGCGCCGAGAACCACCGCTGCTGTTGCCGAGAGGTAAAGACGCTTGCCCGTGCTCGTTCCTTCTATTTCAGATGGCGAGCAGTCTGCATTGGTGCTGCAATGAACGGGACAGAGTGATGAGAGAGAACAAGCGCAGAGGAAGTGCTTTCCTGGTATTAATAGATTATGACGATCCCGATGCTGTAGGATCGCAGACCCGACAGCAAACATAATTTAGCTCAAGGGCATCGTAACTGCTGGTTAGCGCCGCCATCATCGCCACTCTACACCTGCTAAGGCTCGTTGGCGATAATTACCAATTCGGCTTCAAGCCTTCATCGCTTTTAACATGTTTTGGACATGTATAGGTATGTGGACAACTCGCATACACAACCGAAACCGCGTAGAACTGCTCAACGATCCAAGTTGACACAGGAGCGCAGTCGTGCGCCACATTGGAGAATGCGGATGAGTTTCGTGTTGTTGGCATTGCCTGTGTCTCGGTGACCACACGGCGCTGTACTCCAGACTGCTCATATCTCCTCATCATTGGAACCGTAAGTGGAAACCATCTTGCACTGACCGCTGCCTGTGTGCTTTCTCTGTTGACACACCTTTAGCCACCGAGACAACCGTGCTGACCTGGTAGGAAGGCATTCGCATCGAGGCTATGCCAGCAGGGCCGTCGTAGTAAAGTTGTGTGTGGAGATGGGACCAGTGCTACCGATGTGGAGAAAAAGGCCACAATTGAGGGTTCCAGTTGCGCTGGCACCATTGTAGCCTTCTATTGTATGCCTCGAAGACGAAACCACAGTTTTAAGCCCTACATTGTCTTTACGAAATCGCCTCTTAGTTGGTACTTCTGCCAGAGTTTTGCTTCCGTTAGTACACTACATTTCAATGACCACCTGTCCACTCAGGAAAGCACTTCCTGTGTCTCGGTGGCCACATGGCGCTGTACCCTTGACTTTTTACATCTCCTAATTATTGGAACCGTAAGTTGAAACCATCTTGCACAGAACACTGCCTGTATGCTTTTTCTGTTGGCAGAACTTTAGCCATTGCCGTCTTTCGCTAAGTGCAGATTTTTCTATAACGAGCATTTCTTTCTCCTTATTTTTAGCGTATTTCCTACTCTTTTGCGCATTATTCTTGTATTTTCTTGCATACTTGCGTAGCCCATCACCTTCCTCTTTTAGGATTAATTGCTTTTAGCCATTATTTTGCGAAGTGCTTTACTACATTTGCCGCACCAAAAACACAGAAGCCTTTTCGCACGATAGCTGCAGAATTACCTATGCTTGCAAATTCACTAGCAAAAATAGACTTTCAATTAATGCTTATATGGCACTTGCCCCTTTTGTTTTGCTGCGTTGCGCTGCGTCCTTGTGGCTTGTGTAGCCTTTGCTTTGCTGCTCGGTGGGTCTTGTGTTGGACGTGTTTCGTATTCCTGTCAATGCTATGTGCTGTTGCCTCGTTTCAGGCTGCTTTTGGTTAACACTTTAAGCCGTGTACCACCTCATGAGAATGCGCATTCTATCCACTCCGAGGTTACTCTAGGCCTAGTGTAGTTATTGCATGCGTTTATTGTGGAGCAATTTTATGCTCCCTATGCAATGCCTGCCGAAGTTGTGTGCCGGTAGCCTTGCAATGGCTGATTTATTCAGCACAGTGCTTTCTTGATGTAATGAAATTGGTGGGGAGGAGAGGACACATCAAGCAAGAAGGCACTATTTTTAGGGTTCGTTTTACGAACTGTCTTATTTATGCTTCCGGTGCTGGTTCCATCCTCGCCTAGTCGATTATGTCATTTTCGCGTGCTATTTTCTTTGCTGCAATGGTCGATGTTGTAGTATGTTGCCCGTCTTTATGATGGTTCTTATTTGCTGTCATCGATGTGCCTTTAACTGTCAGCAAGTCCGAAGTGGAACTCGCAATGCGCGAGAAGCTACTGAAGTGCTTGCCACTTTGCCCGTGAAAACAACCTTCACTTGGAGTGAATGTCTCTTGCTCGCTTGGCTTATCGTAGATGCCGACTTAGATTGTTGTCGGTTCTGCTAGCCGGTGGCATTAATCTGCGCATCACACAGTCGAAGGCGCTACGAGGAAGTTGGTGGTCAGTCTGCTCTGCTCTGCTCTGCTCTGCTTTGCCGTGCCTTGCCCTTACCTGCGCTGTGCTGTGCTGCGCTGCGCTGCTGACGCGTTGGAAAACTGGGAAGAGGCCTCTTTGCGTGGCGGCGTTGTCTTGAAAGTTGACTTGTGGACCCGCCGCAGTTTGGTGCAATCATGTGCGTACTGCAGTGTTGAATGCATCTTGCAAATGCTACTTGGCCTGCTTGTTGGTGGTGGGAAGGGTTTGTCGCCGCCCATTGCCTGTGGGTTTGGGTGGTTTGTGTTTGCTTGCGCGAGGTGGTAGCAGTTGTGACGAGATGATCTTAAGGCTGGTAGTAGCTGGTAGTAAGTAGGCAGACCTTAACCAATATCTCCTCATTCCCCTTTAATGTCATTCTGCGCGGCCGGGTTACGCGTGTGTCACTGTGGTCCACTGGCTAGCTTTCACTCGTGTGTGTTTCAGTGGGTAGTCCACGTTCGCTCAGCGCTAGCCACGCTGCTGTTGGGTCTGATGAGGTCAAGTTAGGCGTGGCACCTTGTTTACGTGCATGTGGAATAAAGGGCACTAGAAGGGGTACTGCTGAAATGCACCCACTCTAACCCTGGGGCGTGAGCTTGTTTTTGTTATGGTCAGAGAAGGAGCGGTTCAAAGGCCTCCTAGGCAGGCATGCTAGGATTGCAAACGCAATCACGGCTACTGCTAATGCGCTTAAGGCGAGCAGAAGACCGTGCCGTGTCATTGGTTCATCGATCAGTCGATCAGTCGATGGATCGATCGATCGATCGACCGACCGACCGACCGACCGACCAACGATGCGCCGGTAACAAGACACAAGTCTAGGCCAGTCACACACTGACTCACTCATGCCCCAGCAGCCCATTCTGTGGCGAGAAGGCGGAGAAGGTAGGTCAACTAGCTGTTGTTGTCGTTGCTCCTGTTCTCGGTAGTTGGGCTGTATGAGAGGTACTGCTGAATGGAACGGGTCGCATGGGTCGTGTAGCTATTCAACACGAGTGAGCCTTTTTGTTTTGTCCACGACTGAGAGGAAAGTAGTGTGATGCTTAATGTTTCCACGATGCTCTCACTGATGGAAATCATACGTAGTCTCAGCTCTTTCCCTCATCCCACTTCCTCCTTTTCCTTCCGCTTGACAAAAATTTGTGCGACGCTTGTGCCTCCATCCTGTTTGCCTCTCTCTCTTTGGTCAATTTTTTTTGTTAGTGTTGAATTATGTCCCCTAAGAGCATTTGAGGTGAGGTGAGGTGAGGTGAAGTGAGGTGGGTTTTATTCTTTGTATGCGTCAAGTACTCTCTACCTCCCTCCGTGTGTGTGTGTGTGTGTGTGCTTGGTGGGATTTGTCGTGAGCGTCTCCTCTTTATCTTGGCTATGCAGCAGATTAAGACGCGGCAGCCTCGCCACGCTCTGCTTGTCCTCTCTTCTCCCCCCTTACTGTCCCGGTGGTTGGTAGCAGTAGCAACTAAAGTAGCACTCCATTATGAGTGTTAGGTCTTTCTACTGGTGTTGCTACTAATGTTAGTATTATTTTGCATAGGCTAAGGGTGGGCTATTTATTGACGCGTATCCCTCACACACATTCGTTTGCCTCTTCATCGCCCCTTTTCTCAGTCTCTTCTCATTCTGCTATCACCATCCGCCACTGCGGGGTGAGGAGGGTGGGCACGTTGAGTGTGGACAGATTCTTCGGCTTCTAGCAGCTCCTTAGCAGGAAATGTGTCATGTAGTGTGAATTGGGGTGGAATTCCTTGATCAACTAGGTGGAGTATGCTAGATGGAGCTACCGTAGGTGTGTGGGGCAAATGCATCGAATGTGCGGGTGAGGGCATTGTCGAAACTGATCTCTACAACTGAGCAAACCGTTTGCGAAATTGGCTTAAAAGAATGTCTCAGGTTAGATGTGACACGCGTGCTGATTGACAATGGCACGGCCGTCATCATTGCCACCGTATGAATGAAAGCCAGCACTACTCTGCCTTGCTTGAAGACGCACGGTGGAAGGAAGCGATTCAATGCTGTGAGGACATGTTATGTGAACGATTGAGGTTGCATAGTGGCACATTGGATTTGGGAGTAGACTCGTATTATGGTGGTGTGGGTAGCTGCCACCCTCTCTCCCCGTCAAGAGAACTCGAAGCATGTGGATGAGCGTGTGGAGGGCGCTTGGCATGTAATTGTAGTAGGCATCAAGCAGCTTTGTTTCTCCTCCCTTCCTTCGCGTTGCCATTTGGAGATGCTGTAGGAGTCGTGCTCGTTCATTGGCACTGGCTGAAAATGGCAGATAATGACGTTTTAGAGAAGATTCGAGATACGCGCCTAGGGAGTGGCACGTGAGATTGCAGTTGGGTGTCTATTAGCACGGTGGAGGTCAGGCATTGACACCGGCCTCGTGACTGTGAATGCAACGTCGATGATATAATGGGATGGGCAATGGCCTATTGGAGGAAGGCTCAGCACGCACAGGTAACGCCTTCTTCACTGGCTCTGAAAACGATGTGGAGACGAATGTCGGAACCTCACCAAGGCAGTGCAATCCGATCCTTTGTTGATAGGACATTTGAAGGATGTGGAGGAGTGATGCGCCGTGAGTCAACACCACAAGCGGATTGTCCTAGCAGTGAATGATGGACAGGTTAGTGAAAGGGCCAGAGTGAACAAAGGACGACAATCTAGCTACCCCTTCTGCGGTGCTGCATAACGTGCCTCCCAGCGGAGTCAGCAGAGAAGGTCGTTGGTGCGATAAGCTTAGCGAGTGCCAACTTCGCACCCACCCGCCTGCCCGTCGGTGGTGGGCATGCTGAAATGCGCGTCAACAGTAGCCAAAATCGGTCTGCACAGATCTCAATCTCAAGTCAATTTAGGCTTTGGTGGCACGAAGACAAGAGACGCATTCAGTGGAGTGACTGGGCACATACTATCTGCACAGATTGGCGGTCGTTTTGAGGCGAGGCACGCTGAAGTGTGGGAAAGGTTTTTTATCTGGGGCTGGAAGCTGTCGCGAGTGGTGAGTGGCAATTGAGTGACATGTCGCCTTCGGTCAGATGTTCCATGAGCTAGTCACATGGCACTTTCGGCATCCCGTTAGCTTGATGATGACGTGGCACAGTGGGTCTCATTGCACTACGTCTTCTGATGCCTACTTTGCATACACTCAGCACATCAGACAAATGCGCTCGCTTGTTAGCCTGCCTGAGCTGGCAGGCGTGTGCTGCTTGCGACTGACGGAGGTGGACTTGGGCCGATTTCCTCTCAGCGCAAACAGTTGAGCAGGTGGGCGGAACCCTCCGCGTCAGCAATGTTTGTGGAGTGCGAGCCACATTCGAACCCAACACTTCTCTGTGGCAGTGAAGCAGATGCGGTGGCAAGTTGGTAGCTGCGTAAGTACGTCTTGAGTTCTACTTCTGCAACAGCGACAGCGTCTTTGTTAGTGGAACGTCACCCCGCCCCCCCCCCTCACATCCTTCTAAAAATTGATAAAAGGAAGAAAGCTAGAACAATAAGTTTTGAATGATGAGCCTCAGACTGTGCTAACCTCCCAATTATACATGAGTTAGGATTAAACCACTCTCCATAGCTTAGCAGCTCTACAAGTCTGTGATTTAGAGCGCGATGCGATGCGATGCGATGCGATGCGATGCGATGCGATGCGATGCGATGCGATGCGTTCGCATTCGCGAACTCCTTTCTCCTAGGCCTCTTTTCGCGTTGGCACCCCAGTATGAAGACAAACAACTTGTCATTGCATCAGTTTATTGGTTTATTCCCTCGCCTGTAACACACTGTTGGCCTGAGTTATCGCACCTTTACCCACATTCTGTCTCTCTCTGGTCTCACATGCCAAACATTCACGCCTTGTATGTTGGAGCGATGGGAGACTGGCATGCACGCTCATGCAGTGAAGTTGGAGTCGAGTCCGTCGCTGCCTCACGAGTTGACAAGTGAGGAAGCAGTCGAATTTGCCAACAACATCACACTGCCTGCCTTCTCTCAGTGCGTCGGTGGATGAAGAGTGCAATGGGTTGAGAGTGGCCATAACAGCCCGTTTATGGGAAGTTACTGCGGCGCCAGACTGTTCAGCTGCTTAGCGCGCCGACCCACTCGATGTTCACAGCCTGCTTGACGTGGCCAAGTAATAGCCGCCTTAAGGTAAGCCCCGAGACTGCACTGCTTGGAGTGGATTGCAGTTGGAGGCAGTCATCTCTAATTGTAATAGCTGCGAAAGCAGCAACATTGTAGGTCCATAAAACAGCCATTGTCGCGACTACAATGAGGAAGCAAGACCATGTGGGAGGGTGAAGCAACTTCCACCCTCTCTCCTCGTCAAGCGAACTCGAAGCATGTGGATGTGAGTGCGGAGGGCGCTTGGCATGTAATTGTAGTAGGCATTAAGCAGTTTTGTCTCTCCTCCCTTCCTTCACGTTGCCGTTTGGGGATGCTGTTGGACAGAGTACGTCTCCACGTCATGCATTATTTGTGTACGCGGGCCTCACATGCTGCGATTTGGCGATGCATTTGACCCGGTCCCTGGGAAGTGTTGCCCTCGTGGAGACTGTTGTGAGCTGCAAAGGTGTGCATGCAATTGGCTAGTAGATGGGTTGCCTTGTGGAGGCATGAGGGAGAGCTTGTGATGCACTCAGTGTGGGGATGGGCAAGACGAAGAAGAACTCGTCATTAGCGCACGTCGTCATCAGCCTGTGTGGAGCCGGATGCAACTGGCCTTGCGATGCCTTCCATTGATGACGAGGGGATGGCGCGGTCCACTGGGGCCTAAAACGAAGAGGAAGTCACGCAGAAGACCTTTGCAGTTAACCTCCGTATCAGGCCTAGAGGTAATTGTGAAGCAGCCGATAGAGGGGCAGTGCATGAAGTAAGTCTTGAGCTAGATGCGCTACGCAGCACGCACAATGAGAGTTAGGGTTGGTGAAGAAGAACAGGAGGAGGAGGAGGAGGAGGAGGGGGGGGGAGGCAAAGAAGGCAGCGTGACTTACTTGTGTCGGTGCATGGACGATTGGCCCCAGTGGCCGGCACAACCTGCTCGTCGTGAGTGCGAGAAGACACCGTGAAGGTGGTTGCCTTTAGGTCCACTGGGGCCGACGGCGACGCTTGCAGATGACGTGTTAGCGGTCTTGCCTCTACCCCAACTGAGCGCTGGTGCAGCTCTCCCTCCACGCAACTTCTTCTTGGCACACCTGGGGAGCAGCGAATTGGGCATGAAGATTGGCGCACTAACAGTTGGTCGTTCGGTTTGTGGGCAATGTTGGCGGCGTGCGGAGGTAGAGGTGAGCGACTGCGCCAAATATGCTGTTTACATTGAGCAGTGCAGTGAGAAGCCCACATAGGCAAGCAAGCCATTCGCCTGTCAGCAGCATCCTGATTGCGTCACAGGGATGTGAGAATAGCAATGATGCGCTTGACGTATTGATCGTTAAATCGAAGACGACAGTTTGAAATGCACGTGTGTGTGGGTGTGTGTGTGTGTGTGACAGGCTGAAATGACTGGGACGTGTGAGGCTTCGTGTGGAGTGTAAGTGAAGCAAAGGCAGTTGTTAGGCTCAGATGCGGGAAAATTGGAGCGAATTTAGTGTCACTTGGTCTAGCGACTTTCTAGCCCGTTATTTATTGTTTGTTTTTGCTGTGGCCACAGACCACCTGCGATGAGGAGACTTTGCGAATGAAGTGCAATGTCACTGGGAGGGGAGTTGGATGCAAATGCAATACTTCTGGAGAGGGCTAATGTTGGGCTTGGTGGGACGGGTAATCAGCGTTCGGATCTAATTTGAAGGGGCACTCAATGCATGTGTGATGCATTTCTACTAACGTCAATTCAGTAGCGCTTGGAGCAACATTTAAGGTGGCACGATTGGGGGAAACTAGTTGGGCGTGCGTTGAAACAGCCTAGTAGTCGACGTACGTATCACTCATGGCAGTTTGCAGACTCAAAAAGATCTTGTCTAGTGCTAGTGACATGCCAGAAGTTTGCAAGGCTTTAGCAGGCAAGATGGTAAAGGCACGGCCAGTGGAAAGAAATGAAAACCGAAACCAATGGCTTATACCAGTTCATCGCTTCTTGCTTTACGAAAAAAAGAATAACAATTCGGAACCCGTGCCTGCAGGTTCAGTGCCGTTACCTACGGCCAGTATCATGGGCTCGAAAGCCCTCGCTCTGCTATGCTGTCAAAATTATGTGTGCCTTAATGCATCGGCATTGATCACAACAGCGATTCTCACAAAGAGGCGATGGTGTCTCCAACGCTTTATCGTGATGACGATGTAAACAGAGCTGCTGCCTCTTACTAGCGCTCACCGCCAACGAGTCTTTGTTCACCACTGCGTCCGCATGCTTGAAGGGACATAGATACTAGTTGTCTTTCTCTGCCTCTGCGCTTGAAGCCACACGAATCGCATTGTGGTTTGACAACATGGACGCAAGGACAGCGTTGTGTCGCTAAAAGAGACGTTGAGCAAGTGGTCTGAAGCCTCACGGGACCAGCATAAATGCGTTGTTTTTTTCGGGTGGTTGGCAATGCAGCTGACCTCCTCTCGACTGGCATTCATAAGGCTGCTTTCTCGTGTTGCTTTGCTGTAGCAGCTAACCTGCCACCATCGGAGTGTGCATGCACTCAACTTTGCTCCAGTCGCCCGTAAGATTAGTGCAGTGGAAAGCAAAGCAAATTTAATTCTTTACTTTTTGCCTTTCCTACATGATGTTGCCTTACTGCCTTTCACTGCTCACGTTGGCGTCGGCTCAGAAGCTGTGGTTTTGCACTACCGCGTGGGATTACAGCAATAGCCTTGATGCCACTGAGCTTCGCGTCCAATCAGTCCTAAGCGTTGATGTCGTCTGTTGTCAGCAAAGGCGTCGGCAGTGTTAAGGGGCACAAAAAGTAGTTTGGCTTTATGCACTGCCACATTGTCCTTAGTGAGAGGTGCTTCATTTGCGGCCGCTTGATGTTTTCGAGCCGATTTGATGTAGCTGGCACCGAAGACCGAAGTGGCAGGGAAAGGCGTGGGTGTGTGTGTGTGTGTGTGTAGCAGTGGTGACCAGCAGACAGGTAGGCTGTGAACGAAGTTGGTGGGTGAATGTGGGTTGCAGAGCACTGAAGTGGAATGAGACGCGGAGGACGACATGGTGGGTGATGCAGGTGAGGTGCAGCATCTTTCTTACCTTGGCATTGGCATGCAGCGTGAGCGTGAAAGTGAGCGGGAGTGCGATGTGGATGACACTGTGGGTGAGGATGGAAGCAGATTGGAAGGAGGAACCGGTCGGGTGGCTGGTTGAAGTGGTTGGGATTGTGTGTTGCTCGTGTGAGCATTGCGTTGGTGGTGCATCGATGCGGGTTGGCTGGTTTGGCTTGGCTTGGCTTCACCTTGCCGAGGCTCGTAAAGTGGGTGATGGACGCAGTGGTGGTCAGTGGAAGTGATGCCGTTGGTGTGGAGTGTTGAGACTTGCAGATGAGAAGAAGGTGGATGGAGCGTTGTGCTTAGGTGTCTCCTCGTTTGGTGGTGTGGAGGTTGGCGAGACAGGTTGAGGGGATTTGGTGGTCACGAGGCCAGTTGACTTGCTGCATCCATTTGTCTATTGTAGGATTTCTCCGCACTGCATGCAATGCAAAGTGAACAGGTGGCTTGTTGGCTGATTGCGAAGTGAATTTGCTTGATGTCAGGCAGTCGTCTCTGCGTTGGTCGGCATGTCATGGGCGAGGCAGTAAGAGGAAGAATCGGTGAGAGGAGAGCAGCAGTAGGAGGAGGATGAGGAGGAGCTCGTCATGCAGGCGTCATGTTGTGGAAGGTGTTGTGGAAGAAGAGTGGATGGTGGCACTGTTCTCGCCACACTGGCTTGCTTTGGCTGTGGAGGAGGATCTCAGTGAATGTGGGCCGAGTGGGAGGGTTGCTTCGCGTCTTGCTGTCTCGCTGTATTGCTGCGTCTTCATGTGTTGAGTGGTATGTAAGGCAGGATGCCATGGCCATTGCGTGGATTTATTCGATGCTTGAGTCCGGTGTCTGCCTATTGAGCTCGACTGCATTCACTAGCTCAGTCAATCATCGAGCCTTCCAGTCGCTGAGGAGACATGCATCGTTCGTTTGCTGACTGGAAGGATATTTCTCCCTCCACGAAAGCATCCAAAGCCAGTTCATCGGAAGGGTGTTGTGCTAGCAGAGGTAGTTGCGGGAGGACCGTGATTTGAGGCGTAATTGGTATCAAGCATGCACCGTGCGTGAAGACCGACTCGTAGGTGATGGGAGAGATCCGGAAGTTGTGGTCGAGTTACTGGCTGTGGACGTTCGTGTTGAGTGCTCGGTGGTTGTGGTGGATGTGGATGATGCTGTTTGGTTGATTGCTGCTGCAGTAATTGTGTTTGGGGCGTGGGCATTCGTTATAGGCATGGCCGTTTGTTAGTCGTTTAGCGAAGTGGTGATGCTTGTGTGCTGCACACTGCCAAATACCTGCCATTGGCGTCGTGACGGAATGTGGCTTGACAGCCTCTGATTTGTCGCAAACGTGGCGGCATTGAGTGGTGAGGAGTGTCAGAGGTTTGGTGTGTGGGATGTGGATTGTGAGAATGGGGCTGGCTAGTTGGTAGTGAAAGTGGAGATGAAGAATAGCGTGTGTGAAGGGTGGTGGCGGTGGCAGTGGCAGCGGCAGCGGCGCTGTGTGTATGTGTTGATCGGGCAGCGCCAGTGCTCGGGCCTCTCTAGGAGGATGGACGAGAGTGGCAGCGTCAACCTGGGCAAATGAACATCTGGGCAGGTGCATGCATAGAGGGTTATTGCCTTGTTTAGTTGTGATGCAAAGGGTGGCAATGCGACTGAGATTCGCGTGAAGAGTGCTGCTTGCGTGCAGTGCTTGAACATTGCATCAGTCAACTGGTGGAGGGTAGTTTGGCATGTTTTATGACTGCGGTGGCAAATGGAAGTGGAGGGGGAGCTGGAAAGCTCTGAAGTGAGTCGGTGCCATAATTTGCACGAGACATCGAACACTGTTGGGCTGAAGTGTATCGCAGTTGCACTCAGCCAATAAACCACAGTTTACGTGCAGTGCTTTAGGTGAGCAGCACAAGCCAAAACCACGCGAGATCGAAGCAAAATTGGCCCACGCGAATGGGTGCGTGAACAGCTGGATGGCATCGCAGATCCTAATACCGAAACGACAACAGGAAGTGCTTTCCTGAGGGGACAGGTGGTCAGGGAAATGTAGTGTACTAACGGAAGCAAATCTCTAGCAGAAGTACCAACTAAGAGGCGATTTCGTAAAGACAATGTAGGGCTTAAAACTGTGTTTTCGTCTTCGAGGCATACAATAGAAGGCTACAATGGTGCCAGCAAAACTGGAAACCTAAATTGTGGCCTTTCTCTCCGCATCGGTAGCACTGGTCCCATCTCCACACACAACTTTACTACGGCGGCCCTGCTGGCATAGCCTCGATTCGAATGCCTTCCTACCAGGTCAGCACGGTTGTCTCGGTGGCTAAAGGTGTGCCAACAGAGAAAGCACACAGGCAGCGGTCAGTGCAAGATGGTTTCCACTTACGGTTCCAATGATGAGGAGATATGAGCAGTCTGGAGTACAGCGCCGTGTGGTCACCGAGACACAGGCAATGCCAATACCATGTAACTCATCCGCCTTCTCCCACGCCTGTGAGCCTGTCAGTGCGCAATCTCACCTCTCTCAACATCGTATCCACACCTCTAAACCAACGCCCTGCCCAATAATCACCTCCTCTAATGCTGTGGCTGCAACATTTCGTTCCACACTACCCCCTCCATCGCCCTACCTTTAATTCCATCAACAAAGACAGCTTCCGCGTCTCGCTGTGCCCACATCGCCCACAAATCCTCGCATCACACCACCCACTGTCAATCCCCACTCAGAATGCCACCACGTCTGCTGCAATGCACGTCACTTGCTTTGCTCCAAGTTGTGTGCACCCACCGCAGTCATTTTGTCCTCAACCGCCTCTCCGCCTCCATCGTCCACACAGCATCCCACGTCTCATGCACGTCTCATGCACGTCTCATGCACGCACACACGTGCATTTGAAAACGTCGTCTCCGATTGAACGATCGATGAGACAGGCGTAGAGTGGACATTTGCACAATTGCGTGACTTGCTCCATCTCGAGATGATGTCAGAGGGAGTAAAGCTGTGTGCCGCATGTTTGCTTGTCTACGTGAGCCTCTTACTTGTCAACGCAGGCGCTCTGAACGGACTGCTCGTCTGTGGGCGAGTGTATGGCGCCATCACATTTGTCGGCGCGGTAATCCACTGTAAGTGTGCTCATTGCACGCATGAATGTGCTGTCTTGTAGACGTGGGAAAGGAGAGCAGCGACAGCGCCCAACGCCACCAGCACTCGGTTGGAGTGATGGCGAGGCGACGCACCTCCTCCTCCGCCTTCTCCAAACCCAACCTAAACCCCAACCCCAACCCCAACCCCAACCCCAACTGCAACTGCAACTGCAACTGCAACTGCAACTGCAACTGCAACTGCAACTCCTTGTTCCTTCTTTTATAGCTTGATTGTTACTGTTGCAATAGATTTCACTTCTCGTTAGGGCAGTGCACTCTTCTCAGCTTTCAGGTTTGAGGCTCGGGTGGAAGGTGATGCAGCAAGCGTAGGTGGTGTGGGTGGGTAGCGAAGAGCATGTGGCAGGCACCATCGCGCTCACCATAGGTAGAGGCTTCGTTGCGTCTTTGGTCAGCAATGTGGGCATGCAGCACTGATTGCTGATTGGCGTGTGAGTGGGTGAGTGAGTGAGTGAGTGAGTGAGTGGGTGGGTGTGTGAGTGATTGGTGAAGGCAATGGTCAGCACTGTGTTTGGTGGACAAAGCACAACAAGGGCAGGTTAGGAAATCAGTGAACGTGCAAGCTCGTGCCTCTGGTGCCATTGCCTCCTCCTATGCATCCTCGCCTGCCCTTCATTCCTCACCTCAACTGCGCCGATGTTGCGATGCTGTGGCTCCGCGTACAGTCCACTCCACTGGCTTAGTGCGCGACACAAGCGCTGAGGAAAGTTACTCTATCCATTTACTTCACTCTCTTACTTGGCAACTTCCGCGTTATAAGGGTGGGCTAGAAGGTGACGAGGGAGGCACACGTGGTCGTGGTGTGCAACTGGTAGTGCGTGAGCGGCGTCGTTGCTTTGTTTTGCCGGAGGGACGTGGCCAATCCTTGCCTTGCTGAGCAATATCGGTGCATTGATTAGTGAGTGGAGGCAATGGGTAGTTGCCTCGATGAGCGACGAGGCACAGTAGGCGCTGAATTGGGGAAATATGTTGTCCAAATGCGGACTTCGCGTACCATTTCCTCCTCTCCACATCTCTCGTCGCTGCTTCCAATCACTGGCTACCCTGACAGTCCAATGCTGCTCACCCCGCATACAGTTGCCTGTCGCGGTATGACATGATGCGCAGGTCAGTCTACAACGCTGGGTCCGCACAGTCGCCTAAGCCTTCCAATGCTGACAAGCATTGCGAACAAAGGGCGTTGCGGTTGTAGCTTGGCGCAGCGCATCAATTGACCTCATGCACTACCTCTCGTTTGCAGCGAGTGGGCTCCACTTCCAAAGCCAATTTAGTGACGACCAACCCTTTTTAATGACATCTCAGTTGCCCAATGTTTTCCACATTCTATGCGGGTTCAGGAATTGAGTTTCTTGTTTTCCTAAAGAACGCAAGCTGGCAAATGGAAGTTGTGAAATAATCAAATAAATCAGGTTCACGTCCGTTTCACCTTACGGCAATGGCTCTTAATATGCCTAGGCTAAAAATCATTTGCATTTCAATTTCAATTTCCCATGTTCGAGGTGAAAATTGCCTGACATAATTTTTTTGTTGTGCCGCAAATCGGCACAGCCAGCTTTATTAATTTTGCACATTTATGCAACCGGGTGGATGCACTTCTAATTGCACTATTCTTTGCGCATCAACGCATCTCACAATTTTAATCGTCGTCGCCATGAGCACGGCTGACGCGTCGGCTGACGCGCTGCCTTCCAAGGTAATGGACGCGCGTGCGTTTACTTTCAACGTGCATTGGCCCAGTGGCGTCTGGTGTGGTGATGGCTATTGTGAGGAGTGCTTCGGTGAACTTGCAAACTTTACTGCAATTACCATGCGCATGCTGTGCGACGCCGTTGCTACTTCTTCAGCTAGCGAAATGCGATCCTGTGCAGTGAGGTTAGTTAAGTGGAAAATCACTTAGTGCAAGGCTTTTGCCGACAGTGGCAGTTGTGTGCCGTAATTCGGACAAGGCAGGCGACTCAGGCGACTCAGGCGACTGTATGCGGAGTCCGCAGCGTCGGTGTGTGAGGGGAGCCAATGTCTGCGAGCAGGGACGAGAGGCGATGCGAAGAGTACGAAGAGTAAGTGGCGCGTGAGGTGCGCATTTGGACGACAAATCCCCCCAATTCAACACCAGCTGTGCTTTGTCGTGCACTGAGATCGGTGCGTCTTCCCTTCGCTCACAAATCAGTGCAATGACACTGCCAGTGTTGTCTTATTGTGCTTTGTAAGGAAGTGGCGTGAAAGGACCTCAAACACGGTGATGAAGGCGCGTGATCAAGTCGGTGGCACCTGTTTTGCGCGCTCTGTTGCCCAATCAGGCCAAACACGCTGGTGTTATCCCTTCCTGCTTGACACGACTAAAGTGGAAGTTGAGGAGGCTGCATTTGGTGAACGAGAAGAGTGAGACACACTTGGATCCGTGGCCGATAACACGGCCTGCGTGGAGAGAGCAACCTCGTCGTCACGAAGAGGAGGTATCGCGAAACTGGTTGCATCCCAGTCCACTGAGGCCGGTGGCGGCTGGCGTTGAGACGAGGTGCGCCGCCTCGCCATCACTCCAACCGAGTGCTGGTGGCGTTGGGCGCTGTCGCTGCTCTCCTTTATCACGTCTACAAGACAGCACATTCATGCGTGCAATGAGCACACTTACAGTGGATTACCGCGCCGACAAATGTGATGGCGCCATACACTCGCCCACAGACGAGCAGTCCGTTCATACTGCCTGCGTTGTGTGGTGAGGGGTGCATTAGTTTGTGTTCGTAACCTTACTGATTAAAGATGTGGCTCTGTCAGTCGGTTTTGAAGATGGCAAGGCGGATTGGGTGCGGGTGGGAGGGTGGGAAAGAAGGGCAGAATATTTACATATGTATTTGGTAAGGGAGGGGAGCGTTGATTCTGCCACTGGTTGGAGGTCGGCCCGCGGATCGAGGACATTGCGGTCACGTAAGTGACTAAGCTGCGACACCACGTCAGTGATGTGGTTTGTCAGTAGCACTAAACTTGAGGTAAGCGGTTGTGCCGGTCATGAATGCGTTCGGCGGGAGGCTTCAGTTCAGTTCAGTTCAGTTCAGTTCACCGGTGGCCCACAGTTTGTGTCGCTTGAGTTGTTATTAGCCATTCTATGAAACACTGCAATGGGACTGGCGCTACCGATGCGGAGAGAAAGGCCACAGTTGAGGGTTTCCGTCATGCTGGCGCCATTCTCGCCACCCTCACCATGACTCGAAGGCAAAATAAGGCAGTTTTTAGGATTGTACTGACTTCACAAAAGCGCGCCCTGCATTCGACTATAATATTTCCAAATCTCGCTATTTTGGTAAAGCAAACCCCACCAAAACTACCAATGGGCGCGACGGCAACTTCTCGTGCACCCGCTTCTGCCTCTCAAGTTGGTACTTCGTTCAGAGGTTTCATTCCATTTGTTCACTACACTTACTCGACTACATGTCCTCCCAGGTAAGCACTTCTAATCGCCGGTTTGGTGATGAGATCGGTGGTCTGCGTCCAATTCCGAATGGCATCTATTTACTCTCCCTTGCCCGGTTGCGGCGTTGGCGGCTCACCTAAGGCACCTCAAGCAAACTACCCGCATTTACCACAAGGTTCAACTGCACCACGCCAACCGATTCGGTCTTGTCCTCCAGCAATACACTTCCGCCCGGCAGTGTTCGACGTCTCGGCCAAATTATAGCACCCACTCACTCCAGCGCTTCCCACCTCTGCCCTCCCACTCTAATTCGTCACTGCAGTCCTAAAGCATGCCAACCTACCCACCACCAGTTGACTGATGCAATGCTCAAGCGCTCCACGCAAACAGCACTCCTCACGCGAATCACAGTCGTACCGCCACCCGCCAACCTCACCGCTAATCCAAGCGAATAGCCCGCCATGCATGCAACTGTCCGCATCTTCATCCGCCCACATTGAAGCTCATACCGCCGTCCAACTTCTTCCTTCACAGGCACGCCTACTAGCGCTGCGTGCACAGCACACACACACAAACACAGTCACTCACAGCACCGCCACCACCGCCGTCGAACTTCACCACCAGCCCAATCACACGAACCTGCACTAATCACATTGCCATCTGACCACGTGCCCAACAGCCGTCTGGCGTCCCCTTCCCACGTTCGTGCCCTCCACACCCAACACCACCATCTCATTATGCATTATGCCCTACACAGGCGTCACATCCACAGGATTCTATGCCGCAACCACCACACCTGTGATGCAACCATCCAGACAAAGGACAGAGGCAAACGCAACCCAATGCACCCATTCCAAGCAATGTGCCAACCACACTCATGTCAACACCAACGCCACAACCAGCAAGGCCATCAAATAGCCTTTTGTGCCAACAATTGCCCTACTGTTCACTCGTCCAGATTGACGCTCCTGCCGCCGTCCAGCTTCTTCCCACACACGCCTACATCCCGCCACCACCGAAGCTTATCTTCATCTCCTCTTTCACCAATATCCGGCCCCCATTCCCACAAACCACATGCCACACAAATCAAATCAGCGGCTGCCGACCTACATTCAATCACGACGCCAATGGAAGGCATTTGACAGCATTCGCGTCTAGCTGAACGTGCACGTTCAACTCCAGTGCCACTCCCTCATATCCATGTCGGTCACGAGCCGCACCACTTCCCTCTTCAAAGGCATCTCCGTCTTCTCTGCCCCACTCCTCTCTTTCCCACAGCCGACCATCTCCTCCATCCTTCCCTCCTTTCCTCCTTCTTGTTGCCACCACGCCATTCAGTACACAAACATTTGCCACTTTTCGTTCCTTCCATTCAATCTCCTGAGCAGAGGCCACAGCATGCCTTGTTGAATGCACCTTCCAATAAGAAATGCAAGGAATGCAATCCAAGCGACCGATTGAAGCATCCACGCACGCAATGGCCATGGCATCCTGCCTTACATACCACTCAACGCATGAAAACGCAGCAATACAGCAAGACGCGAAGCAACCCTCCCACTCGGCCCACATTCACTACGATCCTCCTCCACAGCCAAAGCAAGCCAGTGTGGCGAGAACAGTGCCACCATCCACTCTTCTTCCACAACACCTTCCACAGCAAGACGCCTGCATGACGAGCTCCTCCTCATCCTCCTCCTACTGCTGCTCTCCTCTCACCGATTCTTCCTCTTACTGCCTCGCCCATGACATGCCGACCAACGCACAGACGACTGCCTGCCATCAAGCAAATTCACTTTGCAATCAGCCAACAAGCCACCTGTTCACTTTGCATTGCATGCAGTGCGGAGAAATCCTACAATAGACAAATGGATGCAGCAAGTCAACTGGCCTCGTTACCACCAAATCCCCTCAACCTGTCTCGCCAACCTCCACACCACCAAACGAGGAGACACCTAAGCACAACGCTCCATCCACCTTCTTCTCATCTGCAAGTCTCAACACTCCACACCAACGTCATCACTTCCACTGACCACCACTGCGTCCATCACCCACTTTACGAGCCTCGGCAAGGTGAAGCCAAGCCAAGCCAAACCAGCCAACCCGCATCGATGCACCACCAACGCAACGCTCACACGAGCAACACACAATCCCAACCACTTCAACCAGCCACCCGACCGGTTCCTCCTTCCAATCTGCTTCCATCCTCACCCATAGAGTCATCCACATCGCACTCCCTCTCTCCTTCACGTTCACGCTGCATGCCATTGTGAAGGTAAGAAAGATGCTGCGCCGCACCTGCATCACCAACCATGTCGTCCTCCGCGTCTCATTCTACTTCAGTGCTCTGCAACCCACATTCACCCACCGACTTCGTTCACAACCTCCCTTTCAATCTGCCTGCCTGTCTGTCTGTTGATCGCCACTGCTACACACACACACACGTCTAGCCAACCAACAAACCATTCATTCACTCACGTCCACCTGACGAATCCGCTTTTATCTTTGGCATCCAAACACTCTTACAAATAGCATGACAAGTCAACAAATGAATGAACGAATTCACCTTAACAAAGCACACACAATGGTCACAGGACTGCGTTCAAAACGAATGTATAACTAAAACGACTGACGCCTAGTGCTGACGTACCTTTCACTTTGACTACTTTGGCGATTTTGCACCACGAAGCGCCACAAACATCGCTCCTTCTGCCCCACTCACCCACAACAACTGCAACAAGTGCACGTATACAGGCAACTCATCTGCCTCACCGCAAGCCGCACACGAAGATGCACACTCAACTCCGAAAGTTTGATCGCTTAATCTCGCCACCACTGCTAGCCCATCTATGCCCACAAGTACCACCAATGCACTCTTGCGCCTACTCAGCGAACGCGCCTGCATTGGCCTTGAGTAGCATCATCAGCATCGTCGAGTTGGTAAGGACAGGACACGGGACCATGCGACGACAGTTGCCGTAGACGCATTACACAGACAGAGCACTTCTAACGCTAACTGACCACTTACCTCTTACCCGTCATCAGCAGGTCAGCAGTTTCATGCAAGCTTAGATGCATGACAATTGGCATTTGTATCGTTGATGTTAAAAGCGGTGTCAGGATTTGTAAACCATCTGCGCCTAAACGTAAAGGAATTAAAAAGATGCCTTTTGTGTGTTTTACGTTTACTAGCCTATAGCAGTTCTTTTCAATCTTTGCACTACAATTCAGGACTATTGCGACGTATATTTCATTTATATGTGGATAATTGTGGGTAATATGGTAAAATGGGAAGCAGGAAAGATCGAAGATAGTCAGCAGCTTCTAATATATATTGGTTAGAAGAAAATGTAGAGATTTCGGCGAAAGGAGTCCATTTGCATAACCATATAGGAGGATCCGTGCCATTGTTGATGCACGGCCATTTTGTCTGATCCAATTCCAAAGCATATTCTCTCACCTCCTTGGCGGGTACATTGCCTTGCGCAAGCAGCTGCAAATGCAAATCCGTAATGGGAGTGGAGAAATGCAACACAGATTGCTTCACTCTTTGGCAGCAGCTATAGTTTGGTGCAGCATACAATTTGCCTCTACGTGGCTATCATATCCGCCGTGGAGAAAAAGAGGGTTTGAAACCTAAGGGCCTGCATGACAGCATCTAATCACCTTAGCACATCAATTGGAAGTAACTGCAATCCATGAGGCTTTCCAGATGATCCGTCCTACCACTACATGCTTAAGGGCAGAGGTAATAAAGATGGAACGAAAGAAAGAAAGACAAACGCTGAACCAAGTGCAAGCTTCGTGATTCGCATACGCGCTTGCCATGACCTGAGCTAAATCCACTCAGAGAGATAAGCAAACAAAGAGCGATGCTGCCGCAATGCCAGTAGCAGAGCGTTGCTGCATTTGATAGGGCACTTAAATGGCTTATGATCTAGCAGTGTTTGGCTTTCCTTAACCCAAAGCGAATAAAGTAAATGAAAGCGGACGTCATTCTCCGTCAACGCGAACAGAAGTCATGGAAGCGAGTAATGAGGATTTGGCACACTGGAGGGAAGACCGATGCCGCTGACGCGTTACTACCGCATCTGTGGGTTGTGCTGCCGCTGAAGGGCAGGGCGAAGGCACACTCACTGTGCCTGCTTGATTTAATAGTGACCAGGCAGTCTCCAGTGTTTAGCGAACACGCCTCTGGCTCCGGTGCCGTCGTCTTCTGTTCCGGATGGATTGTTGGGACGGGTGGAGTAATAAGATACGCCTGGATGGGAACTATGAAGAAGACACATTGTTGTTCAATCGTTGTCAATGCTAGAGGCAGAAATGTTGGCTTAGCACTTGCATTCGGATTAGCGGCACAAGAGAAGAGGTGAGAATGCCACAAATGAGAGCATGTGAGACAATACCAAGTGTCGGGCGCACTGCAGTGCTGGGCCGAACTCCATTGCTCTGCAAAATGTCCACCATATCTCAGTAATACATAAGAGCAGATATTGTGATCGAGATGGCACATGATTAGGGAACTTCGGTGACGAGTGTGTAGAATTAAAATGTTAGGTAAGAGACTGTTTTGGCGCATGCAGCATGGAGAAGTGTGATGCGGTTTACCTACAAAAAGCTGGCGACGCCTACAGGGTTGAAGCATCACATTACATTGTTTGGTCACAACAGCAATCGTTTGCGTCCACCGAGACAGATTTTCTGTGCAACTTATCACTTAAACTTGAAAAGCCACGTGAACTTTGCTGCGTGACTGCCAATGTGCCCTTCTTTAATAAGCGAATCGCTTCCTGAAAATGAGGATTTTTGCCATGAACCAGTGAAAGCATGCACACAGTCAGGACATCCCATGTCTTTTTTGTCGCTAAATCATGTTGATGATGCCTTCCAAGGGCACTGCACGTTCGTGCGAGTGACATCTCGACTGCATCAGCACCTGGTGTGGTGGTGAGATGTGCCGGCATTGATTCACTAGTGTTATTACTGGCAAGGGAAGAGAACAAAATTTTTGAGGATGGGTGCGCATTTCTTTGCGGTGCTAGGCGATAAGAATGGATTATCGACGTGCTTGCACACTCGTGGGGCTTGGTTTAGGTTTCATGGATGAGGATGACGAAAGAACTGGAAATACGATATTTTGCAGTGCGAAATTGCCAAGGCGCTGGAAGCCAAAGGTGCGTTGAGTCATACAGAAATTCTCTGTGTTTTGCTGGCCCAATTACTTTACTTGACCCTCTCTTATTGCCGTGCTTATAGTTATATTTAGAGCCCGGGGAAAAAATTGGATCTATCAAGTCCACTGGCTTGCGATTGGTGTAAGAGTTGGCTTTGAACTTGCACAACACAAGCGCACATGAAAGGAGAAGTGGTGTGTGCGTCGTTGCCTGGTGGGCACTCAGTGGGCATTTCCTGTCCTTCAGAGGGTTCTGCGGTCACCGACGTGCCACACTCGGAGGGTTTGGCCCTCGCGCCAAAGTTGTGTCCCGTATCAGTAGTGTTCATTGTTGCGACTCTGCCGTTCTTGCAGCAGAAGGCGCGTGCACTGGCGCTGCTTGGGAGGCAGAAAATGCTTGCCCTGTTGTCAAATTCGCCCTAGATTTGGCTCAGCTCAACAACGGAGTCATTGTTCCACCTACGTGAGTGGTTTATCGTTCCCGCGATTACGGTCCTTATTTTGGTTGCGTTTGTTGCACTGTGAACGGGCTCGCACATTTGCTTCCATTATCACCGCCTAATTGTTACTTCTGCCACCGGTTTGGTGTGCTAGTAAGCTTGCTGATGATTTGATGCCTGCATGGGATCCTTAATAGCTAGCGTATACGAAGGGACTGATTGAGTTGATGTTATTCCTTCTCGATGGTGGGACGCAATGCTTATTGTTGGAGTTTGGGGCGAGTTTAAGAGTTGGACATCAGACGGGCTGGGATTGCTCCGAATTTTTGAACCGACACGTGGTATGGGTCGGAGGTTGACGAATGGATGGTAGCGAAGGTAGGAAATGATGCCGTGCTATGGCTGAATGCATTGTTCTGCCTGGTCACGGGAATGCGATGTGTCTGTCGAGTGCACAAATTGGACGATAATATGCACATTAGATACGAGGGTGACTGCGTGTGTGTGAAGTGCTTCCGATCTGTCTGTGGGTGCCATTTCGGCGGTCTTAAATGTCACAAGTACGAATTGATGGCGGTTTTGTGAGGAAATCTACCCGACGGAGTGATTTGCTGTGGTCGAAGGTTGTGGGATGGTTTTGGATGGCTTGAGCACTAGACACATGGAGTGGCTGCCTCTGCAGGAGACTAATCGCACCCTCACACAGCCTCATGGGCCGAGTCCGACCAGATAAATTGATCTTGGTGCACACGCTCCGTGAACTCGGTCGTACAGGTGATGAAGGCAGTGCGTTACCATTACTAGAGCTCCTCTACTTCCGAGCACTCCAATCGACCTAGCAGCATGCGTCCCTCGACGGACTGAGTTTTACGGTTACGCTGGTCTGTCTCTTACCAGTCGCTTATCTACCTGTTGCTGTTGCTGTTCCATTTCAGCCTGTCTAACCCATCGACTTGTGTTTCCAATCATCTTAGTCATTTGTGGGGAAACCTGAGTATCCGGCCAGGTGGGATTTGAATAAGTGTGAAATAGTGAAACCAGCGAAGCAAAGATTTCGGCGCCTCGAGGGAGTTAAACATGAGTCTGTTGGCGTTCGTTGTCTTCTTCGTCTTCCCGTTGACAGCCCTTAACATGAGAAGGTTTGTCTTCCTCGACATCTTTATTTTAAGTACAAATACAGATGGGGGATAAGTGGTTAGTCTTTATGAGGTAGATCAGCGTCTTCCTCCTCGGTACCGCCGCACTGTCCCTGCACCGTGTTCGAAGTCGCTTCCCGCCACTTGCCTACAAAGCACATTTAAAGAACACAGACATTGCACAGCCTCCTCGTCTTTCGAGCACCGTCCCCGGTGCCACTAGTGTGAGTTGCGTCCAGCTAAGTTGTCGGGTGGGGGACCTTCATAGCCACGGCGCAGACCTCGTCCTCGTGCCTTTATATGGGCGAATCTTATTGTGGTGGACAGTGGACGGTTGGGTTCGGGGCTTTGCGTTTCGAACGAGATGGGAGGGGAGGGGAGGGGGGAGAGGACATTGACGACGCGGAGGAGATCCTTGCTTCAGGGGTGGTGGAACTTGCCGTGTTGCGGGCGCTGTGATCGGTCAAAAGGCATCCAAGGCAGACGCCGTCCATCCCTACTAACGTTGTTTCAGTAGCGCGTGTGAACACCTCAATTTTTACTTGTTTGGAACACAGAAGGCGGTGAGGTTAAGAGCAGGAGGCCACGCATCACTCACGACAGTTCCCACACCCAGAAAAAACCTTTCCCAGTCAGCACCAGCAATTTTGCGAGACTTTAGGGAGTCTGGTCTCAAAGCGACTGCCTGACTATTCATTGCATAAAGGCGCAGTCCGTGGACCCACAACGTGCTATGTCCGTGCATCTGCTAGCCGGAAATGAGTGATTTGTACAAACACTTCCGTTCTCTTGTCCATTTATTGCATTTAGGTCGATTGCCTTTCGGAGGTTGAGGGTGCACCCGAGGAATCGGACCAGCATCGATGTGAGAAAACAGTAACTTGCACGGTCGCCACCAGCTTTGGTGAATGGATTGCAAAAATATGCCTCGGGTGCCTAAACCACTGTAGGGACTAGAAGCGCAGGTTCTGCCACTCCCGCTTTTACTTCGACCACGCATTGCTTGGTGTAGCCTCCCGAAAGCGTAATTCGATTGATGCACTGCCGCAAGCCCTGTTAGGCCAGTTTTGTGTCTTCCTTAATCTTTGAAAGAGTAGAGTGAGACCGATTAGCAAGCATTCCTCATCCGTGATGCAATGAGCGAGGAGGACCGGTAAGGGTTCAGAGATCTTGCTGCTGTCAACTTTCAAGACAACGCCACCACGCAAAGAGGCCTATCCCCAGTTTTCCAACGCGTCAGCAGGGCAGCGCAGGGCAAGGCACGGCAAAGCAGAGCAGAGCAGAGCAGAGACTGACCACCAACTTCTCCGTAGCGCCTCCGCCGATGTCATGCGCAGAATCACAAAATCCAAGTCAGCAAATAAGATAGACCAAAAGAGCAAGAGACATCCAGTCCAAATGAAGGCTGCTTTCACGCGCAAAGTAGCAAGCACTTCAGCAGCTTCTCGCGCATTGCGAGTTCCACTTCGGCCTTGCTGCCCGTTACAGACACATCAATGACAGCAAATAAGAACTATTGTAGAGACGACCAATCTACTGTAACAACCAAGTACGAACTCTGTACTGTAGAAATAAAAGTGCATGGCGAACAAGCATCTTATGCTAGACGGGTCACAGAACCACCACTGCAGGTACAAAAAAAGCAGTCTATTAAAAGAAGCCACAAAATAACAGCCCCTTGTTTGACGTCTCCTCCTCTTCCTCTACCTCAACGATTCCTCCATTCAGGAAAGCACCATAATAAATAAATCAGCCCTTGCAAGGCTTTCGGTACAAAGTTCGGCAGGCATTGCATCAAAGGCATAGAATTGCTCCAAACATAAACGCATGCAATAACTACGCTAGACACAGAGTAACCTGGGAGTAAATGGGATGCGCATTTCCACGAAGTAATCGCCTTAAACGAGGCAACACCATACCATTGGGAGGAATTCGAGACACGTTCAACACAAGACCGGCCGAGCACAAACACGAAGGTGGCAGAAGCCACAACGACGCAGCAAAACAAAAGGCACTTAATAAAAGCCTATTTTGTTTTCAACTTTGTAAATGAAGCTGCTTCTGCAGCTATTTAGGAAAAAGTGTGGGTAAAGGTGCTAAACATCTCACAAAACAAGTGGAAAAAGCGATTAAATCCAAGGGAAAGGATTCAGATGTCTTGGCACACGCAACGCTCAGGCACACGTCTATGAGAGACCTGATGGTTACTTGCAGTTGCGGTAAAGTTTGCAAGGCAAGCTGTAAGCAGACCCGTAAGCAGACCATTCACAATTTAGAGATAGCAAAACAGGTGCCTTCGCTCTGCATTTATTATCAAACAAATATTTGCAATTTGTAACTCGATATGCGAAGGATGATAAATCAAATACGCATTCACTACGTGGATACACAGTCGAAATTGCTGCAAGCGCCAAGCAGTGGACGGAACTGTGGTGGCAAAATATGCCGCATTGTTCCACAAGACACTCCAGTACTAACGAACAATCCAATCCATATTTGTTCATAACCACCAGCTAGAAACTGCATGAAATGAAAGGCGATGAAGTCGCACAATCATGTAGTTGGATTTCCACTGGCACACCGTGGGCGTAGCATGTTCGTTGATTTCCCAATCTTCAACTTGTAGGACCTTAACTAGAGAAGACTCCTTCTTCTTCGACATGTTTATTCAATTACAACTAAAGATAAAGAATGCATATTTCTCCCTCATGAGGTAAGGTGGCGTCTTCTTCTTCAGTACCTTTGCTCAGTACTTGCACCGTGTTCGGAGCAAGGATTGGCCACGTCCCTCCGGCAAAACAAAGCAACGACGCCGCTCACACACTCCCAGTTGCACACCTCGACCACGTGTGCCTCCCTCGTCACCTTCTAGCCCACCCTTATAGCGCGGAAGTTGCCAAGTAAGAGAGTGAAGTAAATGGATAGAGTAACTTTCCTCAGCGCTTGTGTCGCGCACTAAGCCAGTGGAGTGGACTGTACGCGGAGCCACAGCATCGCAACATCGGCGCAGTTGAGGTGAGGAATGAAGGGCAGGCGAGGATGCATAGGAGGAGGCAATGGCACCAGAGGCACGAGCTTGCACGTGCACTGATTTCCTAACCTGCCCTTGTTGTGCTTTGTCCACCAAACACAGTGCTGACCATTGCCTTCACGCAATCACTCACACACCCACTCAACCACCCACTCACTCACTCACTCACTCACTCACTCACTCACTCACTCACTCACTCACTCACTCACTCACTCACTCACTCACTCACTCACTCACTCACTCACTCACTCACTCACTCACTCACTCACTCACTCACTCACTCACTCACTCACTCACTCACTCACTCACTCACTCACTCACCCACTCACACGCCAATCAGCAATCAGTGCTGCATGCCCACATTGCTGACCAAAGACGCAACGAAGCCTCAACGTATGGTGGGAGCGATGGTGCCTGCCACATGCTCTTCGCTACCCACCCACACCACCTACGCTTGCTGCATCACCTTCCACCCGAGCCTCAAACCTGGAAGCTGAGAAGAGTGCACTGCCCTAACGAGAAGTGAAATCTATTGCAACAGTAACAATCAAGCTATAAAAGAAGGGGCAAGGAGTTGCAGTTGCAGTTGCAGTTGCAGTTGGGGTTGGGTTTGGAGAAGGCGGGGGAGGATTGAAGAGGCGCGGCGCACAGACGAGATGCAGTCTAGCCGCTGCAGCAAAAGAGGCGGCGCCAACGTGCTGCTCGTCTTCGCACTGGTCGTGGCTGTTGCTTTGGCCCTGCAACAGTCAATAGAAGAAGAGAATGAGGCACAGACCGGGCAGGAGTAGGAGGAGGAGGAGAAGGAGGAGGAGGAGGAGGAGGAGGAGGAGGAGGAGGAGAGGATGCGAGAAGCAGGAGAGTGTGGCTCACTTACGGAGGGGAGGAGCGTTCCGCTGTCGCCACCAACGCTCAGCTATGAAAGGAGGAACAAAAGAGGAGTCGGTGTGGATAAGACCAAGAGTAGCTAGCGCTCACAGTGGTGTGCTGATAGCTGCCGCACGAATGGAAGGAAGTCAGGTGGAAAATGAGTGAAGCTAGCCGCCCAACTGACCAACCACCAACCAAGGCTGCAAGTAATTATGATGCACCAACTGCTACAGCATAGAGGCATGAAGTTGGCCGTAAGCAAGATATAAAGGGAGGCGGGCAGGGATGGAGGGCGAGTGAGACTCACTTGGATCCGTGGCCGATAACACGGCCTCCTCAGTGGAGGGTGCAACCTCCTCCTCACGAAGAGGAGGTATCGCGTAACTGGTTGCATCCCAGTCCACTGAGGCCGGTGGCGGCTGGCGTTGAGGCGAGGTGCGCCGCCTCGCCATCACTCCAACCGAGCGCTGGTGGCGTTGGGCGCTGGCGTTGCGCTCCTTTCCCACGTCTACAAGACAGCACATTCATGCGTGCAATGAGCACACTTACAGTGGATTAGCCGCGCCGACAAATGTGATGGCGCCATACACTCGCCCACAGACGAGCAGTCCGTTCAGAGCGCCTGCGTTGACAAGTAAGAGGCTCACGTAGACAAGCAAACATGCGGCACACAGCTTTACTCCCTCTGACATCATCTCGAGATGGAGCAAGTCACGCAATTGTGCAAATGTCCACTCTACGCCTGTCTCATCGATCGTTCAATCGAAGACGACGTTTTCAAATGCACGTGTGTGCGTGCATGAGACGTGCATGAGACGTGGGAGACGTGCGAGACGTGGGATGCTGTGTGGACGATGGAGGCGGAGAGGCTGTTGAGGACAACATGACTGCAGTGGGTGCACACAACTTGGAGCAGAGCAAGTGACGTGCATTGGAGCAGACGTGGTGGCATTCTGAGTGGGGATTGATTGTGGGTGGTGTGATACGAGGTTTTGTGGGCGATGTGGGCACAGCGAGACGCGGAAGCTGTCTTTGTTGATGGAATTAAAGGAAGTGGCGATGGAGGGGGTAGTGTGGAAGGAAATGTTGCAGCCACAGCAATAGAGGAGGTGATTATTGGGCATGGCGTCTTTGATCCAACAAATCGTCCCTTATGGCTGCAAGTTTGTTGTCTGAAGGTAAGACCTCAAAAATTTCCAGCATCTGAAAGGCAATTCCTAATCATCACTAATCCTGCTCATATAGTGCAAGTGAACTATAATGAACGATGCTGACGGACATGGAGGGAGGCCATCAATTTACGCACCGTGCCTGAGTTATGGCAAGTATTGCATTCGCTCCATATGAACGTTCTTTGTCACTCTGCAGGCTGATGCCATTGCGTTAGACATCGACCGTTTCAATGTATTGCTTCATGCTACCCGCATCTTGTCACTGGGAGGCTAATCGAGCCATGAAGAAACGTGAGTGAAGATGGTGCTCAATGGCCTGACAATCGCGACTGCATGTGCACATTCATTTTCGCCTTGGCCTGCGCACGAGCATGACATTGAGCACGAATGGCTGTAATTCCACCACATTTTATTCGTCTTCCACCGTCATGGGTGAAGTAAAGTGTCCAGCGTTCCACTGCTGCAGCAATGTTGGCGCTCTACACCATCACCGAAATGTAGGGCGCCGGCATCGAACACGACATCACAAAATAAACCTTGCGTCTTCACCTGACAGACAGGCTTTCGGAAATGGGTGACTGCATAAAAGCAGTCCGGGGCAGAGTGGCTGCTGTCACCAACTCGCAGTTTCTGCATTTTCCTTTCACACCAAAGCCTTCGGCTAACAATCAACTGCGTTGCAAGGAGCACAAAGCCCTTCAGCATTGCCAGTGCGTACAATCACACGATGCACATGACTCGCAAACGATGGTTCGTGTCATCTACGGTGCCCTCGTCCAAACTGTGCATTAGCAGGCTTCGACTGGGAGAAGTATTGACGGGATGATTCTTATCCCAACCTTCTCAATTAAATTTGCCACCGCAAATCCTACTCCCAAACCTACTGACCATATTTATGGGATTAACACTAAGCGAGTTGGATAGTAAGTGATTCTCCAATGTCTTATTCTTGCCTGATTTACGAGCGAAGTAACATCCCATGCTCACTGGAGTGCACTTCGGTGAAGCCAGACGCATTGGGGGGCGAATCAGGACCCACAGGCCCAATGCCACGGAGTCGCCCTCGGCAGTTTCAATAGATTGCCCTTTTTGGAGAAATGAAGTGCTTCATTGCAGAAGCCCTGTCTTCCCTAATAGAGCGACGAAACCCATGCACGAATGAAGAGGAAGACGACGTTGCCGCCAACGGCCTTGAATTTGGTCAGAGAATCTGCGACTTGCAAGAAATAACCAACCTCAGGCAAATGCAAAAAATGCATCTTTTTTTTCCAAGGCATCAAACTGGAATATTTGGATTGAAACGTGGCACACGATACAGTACAGTGCCAATCAGCCCAGCCTTCAACTATGCTCGTCCTGCTGTTTGTCGCTGAACAGCGACAACTTTGCAGCGTAATTGTGAGATGTCATCGATGTTTGTCATGACCGGGTTTGAGCTGTTGCACTACGTTACTGTATTGGCGTTCACTTAAGGTAGCGAGAGGAGTGGTAAAAGTTTGTATGGGTAATTATTTGTTAAAGAAAAAAGTCGATGTCGCGATGGCCGAGTGGTTAAGGCGATGGACTCGAAATCCATTGGGGTTTCCCCGCGCAGGTTCAAAACCTGCTCGCGACGAACACTTCCTTTCACTTTGCCATTCCACGCTCCCAGCGGCCGTTGGTCTCTTACCAAAATCACGACACTGGTCGCAGCTTTTCTCCTCATCCTAGCTGGCTTAGTAGCAAAAGTCGCTTCAGTCCACAATGTGTGCTGTGGTTGGGTCCAAGTCCGCGCCATTTACTCTCGACCATCCTCTCATTAGTCATCCTGAGTGTTCCAAAATTGCTCAGTGCCACTGCCATACGTCGCAGTTATACCGCAGGTCTGCTCCACACCAGCGCAACTGCATCAGCAACAGCTCAGTCAAAGGGCATGGGAAGTTGGTGTGTGATGTACAGTAGCGACATCACTCTGGCAGTTGGTCGTTGAGCTTATGCCCAGAACACATGGTGTCTTCCATTTGTGTTGGCCATTTACGTGATTTGCAGTTGAGGAGGGTGTAAGTCCAAGCCGAAAACCACTGCACCTGTGAGAACCCCATGGGGAGTCTACATACCACCCTGCACTGGGGGATTGAGGCGAGTTCGTTTGCATTCGTTGGAAGGCGGGTGAATTGCCATGGAAGTGCACTCGATCGTGCATAACACCATGTTTGTGCTTCCACCAAGGGCGCAGTCGCATTTGTCACTCCATCGCATGCCACCTTCGCTCACGTTTCTCCACGACTCGATATGCGCTCTACTGACAAGAAGCGAGCAAAATGAGGCGCTCAATTAAAATAGCGGATGTTCATTGATGATGTCGCACCTGCGCTTCAACTACTGCCCTTAGTGGTGGTTCGGTATGGCCAGATGAACAAAGATAAGGCTTTATTTAAGTGGAATATACTTTTATATTAGACGACACAACTTCGAATTTGGTTTGTGATGAGTTCGCCACCTAATAGGCAGGCGACAGAGAAGGCAGCCCAATGCAAGGTAGAGTGGATGCGATGGTCGTGGCGTCGATAACGTCTCCAGGGAGGCGTTGTCCCTGCTATCTACTTGTGCTTATTGCCACGAAGGGGGCGATTGTGACCTGTCACCTCATAACGTGATAGTAGAGGTGATGTGCGGCGCGGGTAGTGTAGGCGCCGAGAACCACCGCTGCTGTTGCCGAGAGGTAAAGACGCTTGCCCGTGCTCGTTCCTTCTATTTCAGATGGCGAGCAGTCTGCATTGGTGCTGCAATGAACGGGACAGAGTGATGAGAGAGAACAAGCGCAGAGGAAGTGCTTTCCTGGTATTAATAGATTATGACGATCCCGATGCTGTAGGATCGCAGACCCGACAGCAAACATAATTTAGCTCAAGGGCATCGTAACTGCTGGTTAGCGCCGCCATCATCGCCACTCTACACCTGCCAAGGCTCGTTGGCGATAATTACCAATTCGGCTTCAAGCCTTCATCGCTTTTAACATGTTTTGGACATGTATAGGTATGTGGACAACTCGCATACACAACCGAAACCGCGTAGAACTGCTCAACGATCCAAGTTGACACAGAAGCGCAGTCGTGCGCCACATTGGAGAATGCGGATGAGTTTCGTGTTGTTGGCATTGCCTGTGTCTCGGTGACCACACGGCGCTGTCCTCCAGACTGCTCATATCTCCTCATCATTGGAACCGCAAGCGGAAACCATCTTGCACTGACCGCTGCCTGTGTGCTTTCTCTGTTGGCACACCTTTAGCCACCGAGACAACCGTGCTGACCTGGTAGGAAGGCATTCGCATCGAGGCTATGCCAGCAGGGCCGCCGTAGTAAAGTTGTGTGTGGAGATGGGACCAGTGCTACCGATGTGGAGAAAAAGGCCACAATTGAGGGTTCCAGTTGCGCTGGCACCATTGTAGCCTTCTATTGTATGCCTCGAAGACGAAAACACAGTTTTAAGCCCTACATTGTCTTTACGAAATCGCCTCTTAGTTGGTACTTCTGCTAGAGATTTGCTTCCGTTAGTACACTACATTTCCATGACCACCTGTCCCCTCAGGAAAGCACTTCCTGTGTCTCGGTGGCCACATGGCGCTGTACCCTTGACTTTTTACATCTCCTAATTATTGGAACCGTAAGTTGAAACCATCTTGCACAGAACACTGCCTGTATGCTTTTTCTGTTGGCAGAACTTTAGCCATTGCCGTCTTTCGCTAAGTGCAGATTTTTCTATAACGAGCATTTCTTTCTCCTTATTTTAGCGTATTTCCTACTCTTTTGCGCATTATTCTTGTATTTTCTTGCATACTTGCGTAGCCCATCACCTTCCTCTTTTAGGATTAATTGCTTTTAGCCATTATTTTGCGAAGTGCTTTAATACATTTGCCGCACCAAAAACACAGAAGCCTTTTCGCACGATAGCTGCAGAATTACCTATGCTTGCAAATTCACTAGCAAAAATAGACTTTCAATTAATGCTTGCTTGGCACTTGCCCCTTTTGTTTTGCTGCGTTGCGCTGCGTCCTTGTGGCTTGTGTAGCCTTTGCTTTGCTGCTCGGTGGGTCTTGTGTTGGACGTGTTTCGTATTCCTGTCAATGCTATGTGCTGTTGCCTCGTTTCAGGCTGCTTTTGGTTAACACTTTAAGCCGTGTACCACCTCATGAGAATGCGCATTCTATCCACTCCGAGGTTACTCTAGGCCTAGTGTAGTTATTGCATGCGTTTATTGTGGAGCAATTTTATGCTCCCTATGCAATGCCTGCCGAAGTTGTGTGCCGGTAGCCTTGCAATGGCTGATTTATTCAGCACAGTGCTTTCTTGATGTAATGAAATTGGTGGGGAGGAGAGGACACATCAAGCAAGAAGGCACTATTTTTAGGGTTCGTTTTACGAACTGTCTTATTTATGCTTCCGGTGCTGGTTCCATCCTCGCCTAGTCGATTATGTCATTTTCGCGTGCTATTTTCTTTGCTGCAATGGTCGATGTTGTAGTATGTTGCCCGTCTTTATGATGGTTCTTATTTGCTGTCATCGATGTGCCTTTAACTGTCAGCAAGTCCGAAGTGGAACTCGCAATGCGCGAGAAGCTACTGAAGTGCTTGCCACTTTGCCCGTGAAAACAACCTTCACTTGGAGTGAATGTCTCTTGCTCGCTTGGCTTATCGTAGATGCCGACTTGGATTGTTGTCGGTTCTGCTAGCCGGTGGCATTAATCTGCGCATCACACAGTCGAAGGCGCTACGAGGAAGTTGGTGGTCAGTCTGCTCTGCTCTGCTCTGCTCTGCTCTGCTTTGCCGTGCCTTGCCCTTACCTGCGCTGTGCTGTGCTGCGCTGCGCTGCTGACGCGTTGGAAAACTGGGAAGAGGCCTCTTTGCGTGGCGGCGTTGTCTTGAAAGTTGACTTGTGGACCCGCCGCAGTTTGGTGCAATCATGTGCGTACTGCAGTGTTGAATGCATCTTGCAAATGCTACTTGGCCTGCTTGTTGGTGGTGGGAAGGGTTTGTCGCCGCCCATTGCCTGTGCGTTTGGGTGGTTTGTGTTTGCTTGCACGAGGTGGTAGCAGTTGTGACGAGATGATCTTAAGGCTGGTAGTAGCTGGTAGTAAGTAGGCAGACCTTAACCAATGTCTCCTCATTTCCCTTTAATGTCATTCTGCGCGGCCGGGTTACGCGTGTGTCACTGTGGTCCACTGGCTAGCTTTCACTCGTGTGTGTTTCAGTGGGTAGTCCACGTTCGCTCAGCGCTAGCCACGCTGCTGTTGGGTTTGATGAGGTCAAGTTAGGCGTGGCACCTTGTTTACGTGCATGTGGAATAAAGGGCGCTAAAAGGGGTACTGCTGAAATGCACCCACTCTAACCCTGGGGCGTGAGCTTGTTTTTGTTATGGTCAGAGAAGGAGCGGTTCAAAGGCCTCCTAGGCAGGCATGCTAGGATTGCAAACGCAATCACGGCTACTGCTAATGCGCTTAAGGCGAGCAGAAGACCGTGTCGTGCCATTGGTTCATCGATCAGTCGATCAGTCGATGGATCGATCGATCGATCGACCGACCGACAGACCAACGATGCGCCGGTAACAAGACACAAGTCTAGGCCAGTCACACACTGACTCACTCATGCCCCAGCAGCCCATTCTGTGGCGAGAAGGCGGAGAAGGTAGGTCAACTAGCTGTTGTTGTCGTTGCTCCTGTTCTCGGTAGTTGGGCTGTATGAGAGGTACTGCTGAATGGAACGGGTCGCATGGGTCGTGTAGCTATTCAACACGAGTGAGCCTTTTTGTTTTGTCCACGACTGAGAGGAAAGTAGTGTGATGCTTAATGTTTCCACGATGCTCTTACTGATGGAAATCATACGTAGTCTCAGCTCTTTCCCTCATCCCACTTCCTCCTTTTCCTTCCACTTGACAAAAATTTGCGAGACGCTGGTGTCTGCATTCTGTTTACCTCTCTCTCTTTGGTCAATTCTTTTTGTTAGCGTTGAATTATGTCCCCTAAGAGCAGTTGAGGTGAGGTGAGGTGAAGTGAGGCGAGGTAAGTCGAGGTGGGTTTTTTTCTTTGTATGCGTCAAATATTCTCTTCCTCCCTCCCTCCGTGTGTGTGTGTGTGTGTGTGCTTGGTGGGATTTGTCGTGAGCGTCTCCTCTTTATCTTGGCTATGCAGCAGATTAAGACGCGGCAGCCTCGGCACGCTCTGCTTGTCCTCTCTTCTCCCCCCTTACTGTCCCGGTGGTTGGTAGCAGTAGCAACTAAAGTAGCACTCCATTATGAGTGTTAGGTCTTTCTACTGGTGTTGCTACTAATGTTAGTATTATTTTGCATAGGCTAAGGGTGGGCTATTTATTGACGCGTATCCCTCACACACATTCGTTTGCCTCTTCATCGCCCCTTTTCTCAGTCTCTTCTCATTCTGCTATCACCATCCGCCACTGCGGGGTGAGGGGGGTGGGCACGTTGAGTGTGGACGGATTCTTCGGCTTCTAGCAGCTCCTTAGCAGGAAATGTGTCATGTAGTGTGAATTGGGGTGGAATTCCTTGATCAACTAGGTGGAGTATGCTAGATGGAGCTACCGTAGGTGTGTGGGGCAAATGCATCGAATGTGCGGGTGAGGGCATTGTCGAAACTGATCTCTACAACTGAGCAAACCGTTTGCGAAATTGGCTTAAAAGAATGTCTCAGGTTAGATGTGACACGCGTGCCGATTGACAATGGCACGGCCGTCATCATTGCCACCGTATGAATGAAAGCCAGCACTACTCTGCCTTGCTTGAAGACGCACGGTGGAAGGAAGCGATTCAATGCTGTGAGGACATGTTATGTGAACGATTGAGGTTGCATAGTGGCACATTGGATTTGGGAGTAGACTCGTATTATGGTGGTGTGGGGTAGCTGCCACCCTCTCTCCCCGTCAAGAGAACTCGAAGCATGTGGATGAGCGTGTGGAGGGCGCTTGGCATGTAATTGTAGTAGGCATCAAGCAGCTTTGTTTCTCCTCCCTTCCTTCGCGTTGCCATTTGGAGATGCTGTAGGAGTCATGCTCGTTCATTGGCACTGGCTGAAAATGGCAGATAATGACGTTTTAGAGAAGATTCGAGATACGCGCCTAGGGAGTGGCACGTGAGATTGCAGTTGGGTGTCTATTAGCACGGTGGAGGTCAGGCATTGACACCGGCCTCGTGACTGTGAATGCAACGTCGATGATATAATGGGATGGGCAATGGCCTATTGGAGGAAGGCTCAGCACGCACAGGTAACGCCTTCTTCACTGGCTCTGAAAACGATGTGGAGACGAATGTCGGAACCTCACCAAGGCAGTGCAATCCGATCCTTTGTTGATAGGACATTTGAAGGATGTGGAGGAGTGATGCGCCGTGAGTCAACACCACAAGCGGATTGTCCTAGCAGTGAATGATGGACAGGTTAGTGAAAGGGCCAGAGTGAACAAAGGACGACAATCTAGCTACCCCTTCTGCGGTGCTGCATAACGTGCCTCCCAGCGGAGTCAGCAGAGAAGGTCGTTGGTGCGATAAGCTTAGCGAGTGCCAACTTCGCACCCACCCGCCTGCCCGTCGGTGGTGGGCATGCTGAAATGCGCGTCAACAGTAGCCAAAATCGGTCTGCACAGATCTCAATCTCAAGTCAATTTAGGCTTTGGTGGCACGAAGACAAGAGACGCATTCAGTGGAGTGACTGGGCACATACTATCTGCACAGATTGGCGGTCGTTTTGAGGCGAGGCACGCTGAAGTGTGGGAAAGGTTTTTTATCTGGGGCTGGAAGCTGTCGCGAGTGGTGAGTGGCAATTGAGTGACATGTCGCCTTCGGTCAGATGTTCCATGAGCTAGTCACATGGCACTTTGGACATCCCGTTAGCTTGATGATGACGTGGCACAGTGGGTCTCATTGCACTACGTCTTCTGATGCCTACTTTGCATACACTCAGCACATCAGACAAATGCGCTCGCTTGTTAGCCTGCCTGAGCTGGCAGGCGTGTGCTGCTTGCGACTGACGGAGGTGGACTTGGGCCGATTTCCTCTCAGCGCAAACAGGTGAGCAGGTGGGCGGAGCCCTCCGCGTCAGCAATGTTTGTGGAGTGCGAGCCACATTCGAACCCAACACTTCTCTGTGGCAGTGAAGCAGATGCGGTGGCAAGTTGGTAGCTGCGTAAGTACGTCTTGAGTTCTACTTCTGCAACAGCGACAGCGTCTTTGTTAGTGGAACCCCACCCCCCCCCCCCCCACGTCCATCTAACAATTGATAAAAGGAAGAAAGCTAGAACAATGAGTTTTGAATGATGAGCCTCAGACTGTGCTAACCTCCCAATTATACATGAGTTAGGATTAAACCACTCTCCATAGCTTAGCAGCTCTACAAGTCTGTGATTTAGAGCGCGATGCGATGCGATGCGATGCGATGCGATGCGTTCGCATTCGCGAACTCCTTTCTCCTAGGCCTCTTTTCGCGTTGGCACCCCAGTATGAAGACAAACAACTTGTCATTGCATCAGTTTATTGGTTTATTCCCTCGCCTGTAACACACTGTTGGCCTGAGTTATCGCGCCTTTACCCACATTCCACATTCTGTTTCTCTCTGGTCTCACAGGCCAAACATTCACGCCTTGTATGTTGGAGCGATGGGAGACTGGCATGCACGCTCATGCAGTGAAGTTGGAGTCGAGTCCGTCGCTGCTTCACGAGTTGACAAGTGAGGAAGCAGTCGAATTTGCCAACAACATCACACTGCCTGCCTTCTCTCAGTGCGTCGGTGGATGAAGAGTGCAATGGGTTGAGAGTGGCCATAACAGCCCGTTTGTGGGAAGTTACTGCGGCGCCAGACTGTTCAGCTGCTTAGCGCGCCGACCCACTCGATGTTCACAGCCTGCTTGACGTGGCCAAGTAATAGCCGCCTTAAGGTAAGCCCCGAGACTGCACTGCTTGGAGTGGATTGCAGTTGGAGGCAGTCATCTCTAATCGTAATAGCTGCGAAAGCAGCAACATTGTAGGTCCATAAAACAGCCATTGTCGCGACTACAATGAGGAAGCAAGACCATGTGGGAGGGTGAAGCAACTTCCACCCTCTTTCCTCGTCAAGCGAACTCGAAGCATGTGGATGGGAGTGCGGAGGGCGCTTGGCATGTAATTGTAGTAGGCATTAAGCAGTTTTGTTTCTCCTCCCTTCCTTCACGTTGCCGTTTGGGGATGCTGTTGGACAGAGTACGTCTCCACGTCATGCATTATTTGTGTACGCGGGCCTCACATGCTGCGATTTGGCGATGCATTTGACCCTGGTCCCTGGGAAGTGTTGCCCTCGTGGAGACTGTTGTGAGCTGCAAAGGTGTGCATGCAATTGGCTAGTAGATGGGTTGCCTTGTGGAGGCATGAGGGAGAGCTTGTGATGCACTCAGTGTGGGGATGGGCAAGACGAAGAAGAACTCGTCATTAGCGCACGTCGTCATCAGCCTGTGTGGAGCCGGATGCAACTGGCCTTGCGATGCCTTCCATTGATGACGAGGGGATGGCGCGGTCCACTGGGGCCTAAAACGAAGAGAAAGTCACGCAGAAGACCTTTGCAGTTAACCTCCATATCTAGCCTAGAGGTAATTGTGAAGCAGCCGATAGAGGGGCAGTGCATGAAGTAAGTCTTGAGCTAGATGCGCTACGCAGCACGCACAATGAGAGTTAGGGTTGGTGAAGAAGAACAGGAGGAGGAGGAGGAGGAGGAGGAGGAGGGGGGGAAGGCAAAGAAGGCAGCGTGACTTACTTGTGTCGGTGCATGGACGATTGGCCCCAGTGGCTGGCACAACCTCCTCGTCGTGAGTGCGAGAAGACACCGTGAAGGTGGTTGCCTTTGGGTCCACTGGGGCCGACGGCGACGCTTGCAGATGACGTGTTAGCGGTCTTGCCTCTACCCCAACTGAGCGCTGGTGCAGCTCTCCCTCCACGCAACTTCTTCTTGGCACACCTGGGGAGCAGCGAATTGGGCATGAAGATTGGCGCACTAACAGTTGGTCGTTCGGTGTGTGGGCAATGTTGGCGGCGTGCGGAGGTAGAGGTGAGCGACTGCGCCAAATATGCTGTTCACATTGAGCAGTGCAGTGAGAAGCCCACATAGGCAAGCAAGCCATTCGCCTGTCAGCAGCATCCTGATTGCGTCACAGGGATGTGAGAATAGCAATGATGCGCTTGACGTATTGATCGTTAAATCGAAGACGACAGTTTGAAATGCACGTGTGTGTGGGTGTGTGTGTGTGCGACGCGCAGAAATGATTGGGACGTGTGAGGCTTCGTGTGGAGTGTAAGTGAAGCAAAGGCAGTTGTCAGGCTCAGATGGGGGAAAATTGGAGCGAATTTAGTGTCACTTGGTCTCCGATTTTCTAGCCCGTTATTTATTGTTTGTTTTTGCTGTGGCCACAGACCACCTGCGATGAGGAGACTTTGCGAATGAAGTGCAATGTCACTGGGAGGGGAGTTGGATGCAAATGCAATACTTCTGGAGAGGGCTAATGTTGGGCTTGGTGGGACGGGTAATCAGCGTTCGGATCTAGTTTGAAGGGGCACTCAATGCATGTGTGATGCATTTCTACTAACGTCAATTCAGTAGCGCTTGGAGCAACATTTAAGGTGCCACGATTGGGGAAACCAGGTGGGCGTGCGTTGAAACAGCCTAGTAGTCGACGTACGTATCACTCATGGCAGTTTGCAGACTCAAAAAGGTCTTGCCTAGTGCTGGTGACATGCCAGAAGTTTGCAAGGCTTTAGCAGGCAAGATGGTAAAGGCACGGCCAGTGGAAAGAAATGAAAACCGAAACCAATGGCTTATACCAGTTCATCGCTTCTTGCTTTACGAAAAAAAGAATAACAATTCGGAACCCGTGCCTGCAGGTTCAGTGCCGTTACCTACGGCCAGTATCATGGGCTCGAAAGCCCTCGCTCTGCTATGCTGTCAAAATTATGTGTGCCTTAATGCATCGGCATTGATCACAACAGCGATTCTCACAAAGAGGCGATGGTGTCTCCAACGCTTTATCGTGATGACGATGTAAACAGAGCTGCTGCCTCTTACCAGCGCTCACCGCCAACGAGTCTTTGTTCACCACTGCGTCCGCATGCTTGAAGGGACATAGATACTAGTTGTCTTTCTCTGCCTCTGCACTTGATGCCACACGAATCGCATTGTGGTTTGACAACATGGACGCAAGGACAGCGTTGTGTCGTTAAAAGAGACGTTGAGCAAGTGTCTAAAGCCTCACGGGACCAGCATAAATGCGTTGTTTTTTTAGGGTGGTTGGCAATGCAGCTGACCTCCTCTCGACTGGCATTCATAAGGCTGCTTTCTCGTGTTGCTTTGCTGTAGCAGCTAACCTGCCACCATCGGAGTGTGCATGCACTCAACTTTGCTCCAGTCGCCCGTAAGATTAGTGCAGTGGAAAGCAAAGCAAATTTAATTCTTTACTTTTTGCCTTTCCTACATGATGTTGCCTTACTGCCTTTCACTGCTCACGTTGGCGTCGGCTCAGAAGCTGTGGTTTTGCACTACCGCGTGGGATTACAGCAATAGCCTTGATGCCACTGAGCTTCGCGTCCAATCAGTCCTAAGCGTTGATGTCGTCTGTTGTCAGCAAAGCCGTCGGAAGTGTTAAGGGGCACAAAAAGTAGTTTGGCTTTATGCACTGCCACATTGTCCTTAGTGAGAGGTGCTTCATTTGCGGCCGCTTGATGTTTTCGAGCGCTAGCGATAGGGGAGCCAACAACGTCTTGGTGTTCCGATCATCCACTTTCCACACAGTCAGCCCTACAGAGGCCGATTTGATGTAGCTGGCACCGAAGACCGAAGTGGCAGAGAAAGGCGTGTGTGTGTGTGTGTGTGTGTGTGTGTAGCAGTGGTGACCAGCAGACAGGTAGGCTGTGAACGAAGTTGGTGGGTGAATGTGGGTTGCAGAGCACTGAAGTGGAATGAGACGCGGAGGACGACATGGTGGGTGATGCAGGTGAGGTGAAGCATCTTTCTTACCTTGGCATTGGCATGCAGCGTGAGCGTGAAGGAGAGAGGGAGTGCGAGGTGGATGACACTGTGGGTGAGGATGGAAGCAGATTGGAAGGAGGAACCGGTCGGGTGGCTGGTTGAAGTGGTTGGGATTGTGTGTTGCTCGTGTGAGCGTTGCGTTGGTGGTGCATCGATGCGGGTTGGCTGGCTTGGCTTAACTTGGCTTGGCTTGGCTTCGCCTTGCCGAGGCTCGTAAAGTGGGTGATGGACGCAGTGGTGGGCAGTGGAAGTGATGACGTTGGTGTGGTGTGCTGAGACTTGCAGATGAAAAGAAGGTGGATGGAGCGTTGTGCTTAGGTGTCTCCTCGTTTGGTGGTGTGGAGGTTGGCGAGACAGGTTGAGGGGATTTGGTGGTCACGAGGCCAGTTGACTTGCTGCATCCATTTGTCTATTGTAGGATTTCTCCGCACTGCATGCAATGCAAAGTGAACAGGTGGCTTGTTGGCTGATTGCAAAGTGAATTTGCTTGATGGCAGGCAGTCGTCTGTGCGTTGGATGGCATGTCATGGGCGAGGCAGTAAGAGGAAGAATCGGTGAGAGGAGAGCAGCAGTAGGAGGAGGATGCGCAGGAGCTCGTCATGCAGGCGTCTTGTTGTGGAAGGTGTTGTGGAAGAAGAGTGGATGGTGGCACTGTTCTCGCCACACTGGCTTGCTTTGGCTGTGGAGGAGGATCGTAGTGAATGTGGGCCGAGTGGGAGGGTTGCTTCGCGTCTTGCTGTCTCGCTGTATTGCTGCGTCTTCATGTGTTGAGTGGTATGTAAGGTGGGATGCCATGGCCATTGCGTGGATTTATTCGATGCTTGAGTCCGGTGTCTGCCTATTGAGCTCGACTGCATTCACTAGCTCAGTCAATCATCGAGCCTTTCAGTCGCTGAGGAGACATGCATCGTTCGTTTGCTGACTGGAAGGATATTTCTCCCTCCACGAAAGCATCCAAAGCCAGTTCATCGGAAGGGTGTTGTGCTAGCAGAGGTAGTTGCGGGAGGACCGTGATTTGAGGCGTAATTGGTATCAAGCATGCACCGTGCGTGAAGACCGACTCGTAGGTGATGGGAGAGATCCGGAAGTTGTGGTCGAGTTACTGGCTGTGGACGTTCGTGTTGAGTGCTCGGTGGCTGTGGTGGATGTGGATGATGCTGTTTGGTTGATTGCTGCTGCAGTAATTGTGTTTGGGGCGTGGGCATTCGTTATAGGCATGGCCGTTTGTTAGTCGTTTAGCGAAGTGGTGACGCTTGTGTGCTGCACACTGCCAAATACCAGCCTTTGGCGTCGTGACGGAATGTGGCTTGACAGCCTCTGATTTGTCGCAAACGTGGCGGCATTGAGTGGTGAGCAGTGCCAGAGGTTTGGTGTGTGGGATGTTGATTGTGAGAATGGGGCTGGCTAGTTGGTAGTGAAAGTGGAGATGAAGAATAGCGTGTGTGAAGGGTGGTGGCGGTGGCAGTGGCAGCGGCAGCGGCGCTGTGTGTATGTGTTGATCGGGCAGCGCCAGTGCGCGGACCTGTCTAGGAGGATGGACGACAGTGGCAGCGTCAACCTGGGCAAATGAACATCTGGGCAGGTGCATGCATAGAGAGCTATTGCCTTATTTAGTTGTGATGCAAAGGGTGGCAATGCGACTAGGATTCGCGTGAAGAGTGCTGCTTGCGTGCAGTGCTTGAACATTGCATCAGTCAACTGGTGGAGGGTAGTTTGGCATGTTTTATGACTGCGGTGGCAAATGGAAGTGGAGGGGGAGCTGGAAAGCTCTGAAGTGAGTCGGTGCCAATAATTTGCACGAGACATCGAACACTGTCGGACTAAGGTGTATCGCAGTTGCACTCAGCCAATAAACCACAGTTTACGTGCAGTGCTTTAGGTGAGCAGCACAAGCCAAAACCACGCGAGATCGAAGCAAAATTGGCCCACGCGAATGGGTGGGTGAACAGCTGGATGGCATCGCAGATCCTAATACCGAAACGACAACAGGAAGTGCTTTCCTGAGGGGACAGGTGGTCAGGGAAATGTAGTGTACTAACGGAAGCAAATCTCTGGCAGAAGTACCAACTAAGAGGCGATTTCGTAAAGACAATGTAGGGCTTAAAACTGTGTTTTCGTCTTCGAGGCATACAATAGAAGGCTACAATGGTGCCAGCGAAACTGGAACCCTTAATTGTGGCCTTTTTCTCCGCATCGGTAGCACTGGTCCCATCTCCACACACAACTTTACTACGTCGGCCCTGCTGGCATAGCCTCGATTCGAATGCCTTCCTACCAGGTCAGCACGGTTGTCTCGGTGGCCGGAGGCATGCCAACAGAGAAAGCACACAGGCAGCGGTCAGTGCAAGATGGTTTCCACTTACGGTTCCAATGATGAGGGGATATGAGCAGTCTGGAGGACAGCGCCGTGTGGTCACCGAGACACAGGCAATGCCAACACCATGTAACTCATCCGCATTCTCCCACGCCTGTGAGCCTGTCAGTGCGCAATCTCACCTCTCTCAACATCGTATTCGCCCTGCCCAATAATCACCTCCTCTAATGCTGTGGCTGCAACATTTCCTTCCACACTACCCCCTCCATCGCCACTACCTTTAATTCCATCAACAAAGACAGCTTCCGCGTCTCGCTGTGCCCACATCGCCCACAAATCCTCGCATCACACCACCCACAATCAATCCCCACTCAGAATGCCACCACGTCTGCTCGAATGCACGCCACTTGCTCTGCTCCAAGTTGTGTGCACCCACTGCAGTCATTTTGTCCTCAACCGCCTCTCCGCCTCCATCGTCCACACAGCATCCCACGTCTCGCACGTCTCCCACGTCTCATGCACGTCTCATGCACGCACACACGTGCATTTGAAAACGTCGTCTCCGATTGAACGATCGATGAGACAGGCGTAGAGTGGACATTTGCACAATTGCGTGACTTGCTCCATCTCGAGATGATGTCAGAGGGAGTAAAGCTGTGTGCCGCATGTTTGCTTGTCTACGTGAGCCTCTTACTTGTCAACGCAGGCGCTCTGAACGGACTGCTCGTCTGTGGGCGAGTGTATGGCGCCATCACATTTGTCGGCGCGCTAATCCACTGTAAGTGTGCTCATTGCACGCATGAATGTGCTGTCTTGTAGACGTGGGAAAGGAGAGCAGCGACAGCGCCCAACGCCACCAGCGCTCGGTTGGAGTGATGGCGAGGCGGCGCACCTCGCCTCAACGCCAGCCGCCACCGGCCTCAGTGGACTGGGATGCAACCAGTTACGCGATACCTCCTCTTCGTGAGGAGGAGGTTGCACCCTCCACTGAGGAGGCCGTGTTATCGGCCACGGATCCAAGTGAGTCTCACTCGCCCTCCATCCCTGCCCGCCTCCCTTTATATCTTGCTTACGGCCAACTTCATGCCTCTATGCTGTAGCAGTTGGTGCATCATAATTACTTGCAGCCTTGGTTGGTGGTTGGTCAGTTGGGCGGCTAGCTTCACTCATTTTCCACCTGACTTCCTTCCATTCGTGCGGCAGCCATCAGCACACCACTGTGAGCGCTACCTCCTGTTGGTCTTATCCACACCGACTCCTCTTTTGTTCCTCCTTTCATAGCTGAGCGTTGGTGGCGACAGCGGAACGCTCCTCCCCTCCGTAAGTGAGCCACACTCTCCTGCTCTCCTCCTCCTCCTCCTCCTCCTCCTCCTCCTCCTCCTCCTACTCCTGCTCGGTCTGTGCCTCATTCTCCTCTTCTACTGACTGTTGCAGGTCCAAAGCAACAGCCACGACCAGTGCGAAGACGAGCAGCACGTTGGCGCCGCCTCTTTTGCTGCAGCGGTTAGACTGCATCTCGTCTGTGCGCCGCGCCTCTTCAATCCTCCCCCGCCTTCTCCAAACCCAACCCCAACCCCAACCCTAACCCCAACCGCAACCCCAACTGCAACTGCAACTGCAACTGCAACTCCTTGCCCATTCTTTTATAGCTTGATTGTTACTGTTGCAATAGATTTCACTTCTCGTTAGGGCAGTGCACTCTTCTCAGCTTCAGGTTTGAGGCTCGGGTGGAAGGTGATGCAGCAAGCGTAGGTGGTGTGGGTGGGTAGCGAAGAGCATGTGGCAGGCACCATCGCGCTCACCATAGGTAGAGGCTTGGTTGCGTCTTTGGTCAGCAATGTGGGCATGCAGCACTGATTGCTGATTGGCGTGTGAGTGGGCGAGTGAGTGAGTGAGTGAGTGAGTGAGTGAGTGAGTGAGTGAGTGAGTGAGTGAGTGAGTGAGTGAGTGAGTGAGTGAGTGAGTGAGTGAGTGAGTGAGTGAGTGAGTGAGTGAGTGAGTGAGTGAGTGAGTGAGTGAGTGAGTGAGTGAGTGAGTGAGTGAGTGAGTGAGTGAGTGAGTGAGTGAGTGAGTGAGTGAGTGAGTGAGTGAGTGAGTGAGTGAGTGGGTGGGTGGGTGGTTGAGTGGGTGTGTGAGTGATTGCGTGAAGGCAATGGTCAGCACTGTGTTTGGTGGACAAAGCACAACAAGGGCAGGTTAGGAAATCAGTGCACGTGCAAGCTCGTGCCTCTGGTGCCATTGCCTCCTCCTATGCATCCTCGCCTGCCCTTCATTCCTCACCTCAACTGCGCCGATGTTGCGATGCTGTGGCTCCGCGTACAGTCCACTCCACTGGCTTAGTGCGCGACACAAGCGCTGAGGAAAGTTACTCTATCCATTTACTTCACTCTCTTACTTGGCAACTTCCGCGTTATAAGGGTGGGCTAGAAGGTGACGAGGGAGGCACACGTGGTCGAGGTGTGCAACTGGGAGTGTGTGAGCGGCGTCGTTGCTTTGTTTTGCCAGAGGGACGTGGCCAATCCTTGCCTTGCTGAGCAATATCGGTGCAGTGATTAGTGAGTGGAGGCAATGGGTAGTTGCCTCGATGAGCGACGAGGCACAGTAGGCGCTGAATTGGGGAAATATGTTGTCCAAATGCGGACTTCGCGTACCATTTCCTCCTCTCCACATCTCTCGTCGCTGCTTCCAATCACTGGCTACCCTGACAGTCCAATGCTGCTCACCCCGCATACAGTTGCCTGTCGCGGTATGACATGATGCGCAGGTCAGTCTACAACGCTGGGTCCGCACAGTCGCCTAAGCCTTCCAATGCTGACAAGCATTGCGAACAAAGGGCGTTGCGGTTGTAGCTTGGCGCAGCGCATCAATTGACCTCATGCACTACCTCTCGTTTGCAGCGAGTGGGCTCCACTTCCAAAGCCAATTTAGTGACGACCAACCCTTTTTAATGACATCTCAGTTGCCCAATGTTTTCCACATTCTATGCGGGTTCAGGAATTGAGTTTCTTGTTTTCCTAAAGAACGCAAGCTGGCAAATGGAAGTTGTGAAATAATCAAATAAATCAGGTTCACGTCCGTTTCACCTTACGGCAATGGCTCTTAATATGCCTAGGCTAAAAATCATTTGCATTTCAATTTCAATTTCCCATGTTCGAGGTGAAAATTGCCTGACCTTAATTTTTTGCGATGCTGCAAATCGGCACAGCCAGCTTTATTAATTTTGCACATTTATGCAACCGGGTGGATGCACTTCTAATTGCACTATTCTTTGCGCATCAACGCATCTCACAATTTTAATCGTCGTCGCCATGAGCACGGCTGACGCGTCGGCTGACGCGCTGCCTTCCAAGGTAATGGACGCGCGTGCGTTTACTTTCAACGTGCATTGGCCCAGTGGCGTCTGGTGTGGTGATGGCTATTGTGAGGAGTGCTTCGGTGAACTTGCAAACTTTACTGCAATTACCATGCGCATGCTGTGCGACGCCGTTGCTACTTCTTCAGCTAGCGAAATGCAATCCTGTGCAGTGAGGTTAGTTAAGTGGAAAATCACTTAGTGCAAGGCTTTTGCCGACAGTGGCAGTTGTGTGCCGTGGTTCGGACAAGGCAGGCGACTCAGGCGACTGTATGCGGAGTCCGCAGCGTCGGTGTGTGAGGGGAGCCAATGTCTGCAAGCAGGGACGAGAGGCGATGCGAAGAGTACGAAGAGTAAGTGGCGCGTGAGGTGCGCATTTGGACGACAAATCCCCCCAATTCAACACCAGCTGTGCTTTGTCGTGCACTGAGATCGGTGCGTCTTCCCTTCGCTCACAAATCAGTGCAATGACACTGCCAGTGTTGTCTTATTGTGCTTTGTAAGGAAGTGGCGTGAAAGGACCTCAAACACGGTGATGAAGGCGCGTGATCAAGTCGGTGGCACCTGTTTTGCGCGCTCTGTTGCCCAATCAGGCCAATCACGCTGGTGTTATCCCTTCCTGCTTGACGCGACTAAAGTGGAAGTTGAGGAGGCTGCATTTGGTGAACGAGAAGAGTGAGACACACTTGGATCCGTGGCCGACAACACGGCCTCCTCAGTGGAGGGTGCAACCTCGTCGTCACGAAGAGGAGGTATCGCGAAACTGGTTGCATCCCAGTCCACTGAGGCCGGTGGCGGCTGGCGTTGAGACGAGGTGCGCCGCCTCGCCATCACTCCAACCGAGTGCTGGTGGCGTTGGGCGCTGTCGCTGCTCTCCTTTCCCACGTCTACAAGACAGCACATTCATGCGTGCAATGAGCACACTTACAGTGGATTAGCGCGCCGACAAATGTGATGGCGCCATACACTCGCCCACAGACGAGCAGTCCGTTCATACTGCCTGCGTTGTGTGGTGAGGGGTGTATTAGTTTGTGTTCGTAACCTTACTGATTAAAGATGTGGCTCTGTCAGTCGGTTTTGAAGATGGAAAGGCGGAGTGGGTGGGGGTGGGAAAGAAGGGCAGAATATTTACATATGTATTTGGTAAGGGAGGGGAACGTAGATTCTGCCACTGGTTGGAGGTCGGCCCGCGGATCGAGGACATTGCGGTCACGTAAGTGACTAAGCTGCGACACCACGTCAGTGATGTGGTTTGTCAGTAGCACTAAACTTGAGGTAAGCGGTTGTGCCGGTCATGAATGCGTTCGGCGGGAGGCTTCAGTTCAGTTCAGTTCAGTTCAGTTCAGTTCAGTTCACCGGTGGCCCACGGTTTGTGTCGCTTGAGTAGTTATTAGCTATTCTATGAAACACTGCAATGGGACTGGCGCTACCGATGCGGAGAGAAAGGCCACAGTTGAGGGTTCCCGTTCCGCTGGCGCCATTCTCGCCACCCTCACCATGACTCGAAGGCAAAATAAGGCAGTTTTTAGGATTGTACTGACTTCACAAAAGCGCGCCCTGCATTCGACTATAATATTTCCAAATCTCGCCATTTTGGTAAAGCAAACCCCACCAAAACTACCAATGGGCGCGACGGCAACTTCTCAGTGCACCCGCTTCTGCCTCTCAAGTTGGTACTTCGTTCAGAGGTTTCATTCCATTTGTTCACTACACTTACTCGACTACATGTCCTCCCAGGTAAGCACTTCTAATCGCCGGTTTGGTGATGAGATCGGTGGTCTGCGTCCAATTCCGAATGGCATCTATTTACTCTCCCTTGCCCGGTTGCGGCGTTGGCGGCTCACCTAAGGCACCTCACGCAAACTATCCGCATTTACCACAAGGTTCAACTGCACCACGCCAACCGATTCGCTCTTGCCCTCCCGCAATACACTTCAGCCCGACAGTGTTCGACGTCTCGGCCAAGTTATAGCACCGACTCACTCCAGCGCTTCCCACCTCTGCCCTCCCACTCTAATTCGTCACTGCAGTCCTAAAGCATGCCAACCTACCCTCCACCAGTTGACTGATGCAATGCTCAAGCGCTCCACGCAAACAGCACTCCTCACGCGAATCACAGACGTACCGCCACCCGCCAACCTCACCGCTAATCCAAGCGAATAGCTCGAAGTGCATGCAACTGTCTGCATCTTCATCCGCCCACATTGAGGCTCATACCGGCGTCCACCTTCTTTCTGCACAGGCACGCCAAACAGCCGTCTGCCGCCCCCTTCTCACGTTCGTGCCCTCCACACCCAACACCGCCATCTCATTATGCATTATGCCCTACATAGGCGTCACATCCACAGGATTCTATGCTGCAACCACCACACCTGCGATGCAACCATCCAGACAAAGGACAGAGGCAAACGCAACCCAATGCACCCATTCCAAGCAATGTGCCAACCACACTCATGTCAACACCAACGCCACAACCAGCAAGGCCATCAAATAACCTTTTGTGCCAACAATTGCCCTACTGCCGCCGTCCAGCTTCTTCCCACACACGCCTACATCCCGCCACCACCGAAGCTTATCTTCATCTCCTCTTTCACCAATATCCGACCCCCATTCCCACAAACCACATGCCACACAAATCAAATCAGCGGCTTCCGACCTACATTCAATCACAACGCCAATGGAAGGCATTTGACAGCATTCGCGTCTAGCTGAACGTGCACGTTCAACTCCAGTGCCACTCCCTCATATCCACGTCGGTCACGAGTCGCACCACTTCCCTCTTCAAAGGCATTTCCGTCTTCTCTGCCCCACCCCTCTCTTTCCCACAGCCGACCATCTCCTCCATCCTTCCCTCCTTTCCTCCTTCTTGTTGCCACCACGCCATTCAGTACACAAACATTTGCCACTTTTCGTTCCTTCCATTCAATCTCCTGAGCAGAGGCCACAGCATGCCTTGTTGAATGCACCTTCCAATAAGAAATGCAAGGAATGCAATCCAAGCGACCGATCGAAGCATCCACGCACGCAATGGCCATGGCATCCCGCCTTACATACCACTCAACGCATGAAAACGCAGCAAGACAGCAAGACAGCAGGACGCGAAGCAACCCTCCCACTCGGCCCACATTCACTGCGATCCTCCTCCACAGCCAAAGCAAGCCAGTGTGGCGAGAACAGTGCCACCATCCACTCTTCTTCCACAACACCTTCCACAACATGACGCCTGCATGACGAGCTCCTCCTCATCCTCCTCCTACTGCTGCTCTCCTCTCACCGATTCTTCCTCTTACTGCCTCGCCCATGACATGCCGACCAACGCACAGACGACTGCCTGCCATCAAGCAAATTCACTTTGCAATCAGCCAACAAGCCACCTGTTCACTTTGCATTGCATGCAGTGCGGAGAAATCCTACAATAGACAAATGGATGCAGCAAGTCAACTGGCCTCGTGACCACCGAATCCCCTCAACCTGTCTCGCCAACCTCCACACCACCAAACGAGGAGACACCTAAGCACAGCGCTCCATCCACCTTCAGCTCATCTGCAAGCCTCAGCACACCACACCAACGTCATCACTTCCACTGCCCACCACTGCGTCCGTCACCCACTTTACGAGCCTCGGCAAGGCGAAGCCAAGCCAAGCCAAGTTAAGCCAAGCCAGCCAACCCGCATCGATGCACCACCAACGCAACGCTCACACGAGCAACACACAATCCCAACCACTTCAACCAGCCACCCGACCGGTTCCTCCTTCCAATCTGCTTCCATCCTCACCCACAGTGTCATCCACATCGCACTCCCAATCACTTTCACGCTCACGCTGCATGCCATTGCCAAGGTAAGAAAGATGCTGCACCTCACCTGCATCACCCACCATGTCGTCCTCCGCGTCTCATTCCACTTCAGTGCTCTGCAACCCACATTCACCCAGCGACTTCGTTCACAACCTCCCTGTCTATCTGCCTGCCTGTCTGTCTGTTGATCGCCAGTGCTACACATACGCACGCTTCTAGCCAACAAACCATTCATTCATTTATTCACTCACGTCCACCTGACGTGTGCACGTATACAGGCAACTCATCTGCCTCACCGGAAGCCGCACACGAAGATGCACACTCAACTCCGAAAATCCAATCGGCTGCTAGCCCATCTATGCCCACAAGTACCAGCAATGCACTCGTGCGCCTACTCAGCAAACGCGCCTGCATTGGCCTTGAGGAGCATCATCAGCATCGTTAAATTGGTTAGGACAGGTCATGAGATCATGCGGCGGTAGTTGCCATAGCTGCATTACACAGGCAGATCACTTCTAACAATAATTGACCACTTACCTCTTACTCGTCATCAGCAGGTGGGCATAATCATGCAAGCGTTCACATTGCCAATATGTTGATGCGGAGCACTTCATGCTGCAGTGATGAAAAGCACGCAAAAGCTGCAGCAGCAGCAGACCCAAGTGTTTTTTATTTTTAGGGACATTTAGCTTATTAGACAAATTCAATAATTGTTCTTAATGACAAAGTCTGATATCACAACCTGGACATGAATATGGGCACCTCGTTGCAGGATCTTCAAACAGCAATCTTAACAAAAAACGCTCTTGCCAACCAAATATTCACTTATTTTCTTACTTATGTAGTGCCCTTATCATCGCTAAAATGCGGAGAGAAGGCTAGGTGTAGGTCAGAATACATTTTCTCTAGACGGAAAGAATGGAACTGCTGGCATGGCCGGTAGGTTAGGCCACGCAGCTAGCTTCGAGTTGGCCGCCCCTAATATGTCCGACCAATCAACAGACCAAGCAAACACTACGCCTCATAGCCCCTCTCCTCTTTTCAGTGTTGTCCCCAACGAGTCTCTTTATCCACCTAGTGCGTCAGCTATCACAATCTAATCAGTACAACGAGAAGCACTCACGAGGAAACCGTGTCATGCGTCGGCGTCCAGCGTATATGAGGCGAGATTTGACACCATGTGTCGAGATTTGACACCACGTTAATGGTCCCTAATGGCGGTGCGTCTCCACCTGCAGGTTCGCCCGGCTTACCAACTAACTTCGGTGTAAGATGTTCAGCCGACCATCACGGCATCATTTGCGAGGTCAGTTTACCGGCAGCCTTTCCAGATGGTCCATGGCTAGGATCGCTCTAGTTGCTAATTGCTTCCCTGTCGAGCACGGAAGTGGGATAGTATCGAAGAATAACGCAGTTTTTACGCCTTCAGCAAAGGCCCTTCTTCTGCGTCGTTGTAACCTGTCACTTGATGGACGAATCTAGGTAGGAAACGCACAAATTGGGGTCCGCTTTCCGCTGCCACAACTGTAGCGCCCCGAGCATCCCTAAAGGAAGGAGACAAGGCCAGGTGTAGGTCAGAATACTTGTATTCTAAACGGAAAGGAAGGGAACTGCTGGCCTGGCCGGTAGGCCAGGCCATGCAGCGCCGTTCAAGGTGGGTGCCACCAACGTGTCGGACCAACCATCAGCGCAAACAAACAAAACACTACACTTACATTCACCAATAAGACGAGTTAATGCATTTAAACGCCGCCTTGCCTAAACACTTTTCCATCTAAGAATTGCATTTCACAACGCGGCCTCCAATCATCCGTGCACATCCATGCACTCAGTTCTTTAGCCATCTTTAACGAACATTCTTTTTTGTCTAGCTGCACCCCAACCGCTTATCCACCCACTATCAGCCCATTTAAGCAAACTTACTATTTTCACCCCATCCTCTGCCCTCCAGTACCCCATTTTTGCCTCGCCTCATTCTGACTTCCTAAGGCAATTTATTGCGCCGTCGTTCAAGGGCCCAATACGCTCCGACATCACGTGTTAACACGAAGGCAGGGAAAGCACCTGCTGGGAGCACATTATTTATGCGGCAGAGAGACCAACTCGCTTACATGTCAGCTGTCATTTGAGGTGGTTGAAGAGGTGGGTGAATGGATGTGCTCACATGATGCGAGTGGGGGGTTGATGGGTGTTGTTACGGTAATGGGATGAAGACGTGGGCGAGTAAAGTGTTGTGCAATGAGTGGTAGGGCGGAGGGGGCGATGTGTGGAGTAGGAGTGTGTGTGAACAGTCCAATTCTCCGCGAAAGTGGTCCGCCTCCATACCAGTGCGCAGCGCTTCACTTTCTTAACTCCTCTCCCCCGTCCGTACCCTCACCTAAACCGCCTTTTTCTAGCTCTCACCTCCACGTGGCGGGTGTTGACGACGGCTTGCCCTTTCTTATTCCCTTGCGGTCTAGTGCATCACTTCCATCTTATGCACCTATAGCTTGCCCTACTGGTGTTTAGGTCGGTCTCGAGGCACGCCATCCTGCTCCCACCACTTGAATGAGACAATGTGCAAGCGCTGGACGCAAACAGCACTCTTTCAGGCGAACTCCGGTCGCACTACCAAGTGCTACATCACCACTAATCCCTGCGGACTTCCACGTCCATGGCAGCGGCTTTTCGAAAGTGCTACAATTCCATCCACCAAATCCACAGAGGCAAGTGCGATTGACAACATAGACAAGCATCTCCCTCTGAGAGGGCGACATAGTGGTACTTTTTTACCATGGAAACAACCTGGAATTTGTGCTACTTATGATGAATGGATCTGTTGACGACTTACCCACCCACCCGCAAGCAATGCCAAAGTGGCTTCCACGCTTCCCTCCATTAAATAGGAGATTTTTTAATAACTAAATCGCATAGCATCAGCATCAACATTGCAACAAGACGAGGTGCTGGCAATACACATAAAAAGCACAATCGCAATGTCAATGCATACCGATCCACCTTTTACACAAGACACGCATATCCCCAGTATTCTTGACAAGACTGACCCACTCGCGGATGAGATCCACATCATCCTCATACAACAAGTCCTTGGCAACACTCAGTGAAGTGACTACTGCCTCGCCTTCCACTATATATTCTAAGTTTTGCAACATTTCTTGCAGTTCCTCTGAGAAGGGCAACTGAATCGCCACCTCATCGTCAGGAGGTGGGATGAATGGATCCACTGCATCTGACGGAGCGAGTCGACTGTACTTGTCTCCATCGAGTATGCGTTTGCACTGATCTATTGGCACCCATGTATGTGTTATGGGGCAGGAGAGGTAGGAGGGATGATATCCACTCTTGTAGTTCATCTTGTTGGAGGAGTGGACGTAGTAGCCCATGGTGTAGTACTTTAAATTGGCATAGATGGGCGATTTCTCACCGTAGAGTCGTTGAAGTTTTCGGACATAGGCGATTTCCCTATAACAAAAGTTACCCCAACGCGTGATAGAATAGCAACAGTGCCACCACACAAAAGCGCTTCGAGGTTGACATCAACGAACCATAGAGAGGAGAAGGTGCCCAAATTGAGGCATGTGTAAAGCGGGCTGTGGAAAAAGTAGACAGAAGAGAGACAGCCGGGAAGCAAATCCACCACACCAACAGCCAACAGCTTATTTCCATCTAGCCAGTACTGATGGTGATAGGTGCCGAATAGCGGAGCACCAGAGGCTGCCAATTCGTCATCGTTTGTATCCTAAAGGTGAAAGGCAACACAGGATTGGCAGTACTACCAACCGGCTTGGCGCGCTGCGAGGCTACTTGCATAACCAAAAGCCTACCACAAAAGGAGTATCCACGTAGGTCGCCTCGAATTCCTCCCGACTCACACTGCCCGGTGGCAATTTGTGGATGGAGGTGAGGTACTTATCAAACAGCTTGTACTCATCTGACAGAGTCGCGCTGATTTCTGGCGACAGGGGCGAGCATTTGTACACGCGGATCTATTCAAGTGGACATTCCTAGTCTCCATATTGCAAGGTCATCCAACAGGGTTGACGATAGGCAAATTTAACTTACGTCTAGAGTGTGCACATCTCCCTCTTTTCTCTCCACCCGTTGCATGTAGTCTTCGAGCTCCTTCGGTCGCATTCTCTCAGCTTTAAGCTGTCGACCGAGTTTTAGACTTTCGGCAGGACTGAGTTTTACAGCCTGACCAGGTGGGCTTTTAGTCGCAGCTAACGCCCCACTCCCTTTGCTAACTTTCGATCCTGCAGCCGATTTAAGTGGCGATTGGGCTGCCTCTGATGGCTCCAATGTTCCGAGCTTAGCCCCTCCTGGCACATCCCCCGTCCTCAAATAGTCTTCCAAAATGGATATTGCCCTCTTTTGGCCCTTCGAGATCTTAAATCCCATCGCGTCACACCAGATTGGATGGCTTGGACAGCACGTAACGTCGTTCAATGGCTTGCGTATACGCATTCCTTGCCTAAGAAGGAAGAAGCTTAGGAATCCCCCTTCACCACTTACCGACGCCATCCTCTGTCCAAGAGGATTTGGTAGTCATCCACCAGTAGTTTATCGGATGATATATCTGCGTAGGATGAAAGTGATACCAAGGCAACTTACACCACGCCTTTGAGCCATTCGTCGACTTGCAGTATCGGCAGCAATCCGCAGTTTCCTTGCCTTCAACGACAATTGCTGAATAGATTACACCATTGCCATAAGCCATGATTGATGTTCTGAAGGTTAAGCTGCATTTCTTGCATTTTTAAGCAATTTTAGGAGCAGTACTCGTCCTAGTGCTCACCCGCAAGCTCTCCTCTGATTGGCGAGAACTGAGTAGATGCGTAATCGAAGCGAATTGATGACCACTTGACTTGAAATTCAAGGTCGTTCAAATGTTTAACTGTACTCGTGCTGACACTACAAGTTTACGCAGAACCACTCTTCTTCCTTCACTTTTTTCAGGCATGCCAAGTTTAGGAGGCGATGGAATGTACTGAACCGTCAACCAAATGATGACGTTTTCCAACCCTTAAATCACCGCCGTACTCCAGCCTGATGTTTAATGACCGCATCATTCCTCCCAAAACACTGCATGCGATACTACTTAATTTAAGTCAGTAGTTTTGCTTGATTCGATTGATTGTATCGGAGGCTGCCCGCATTGCCACAGGGTGTTAAAGAAGCTTCTACGAACCACACTTGCACTTTGTCTACACTCTGAGCTGCTCTACTTACAACTCAGTGAACTGCCAACTCGCATATCATATTGCTTGACACTTTTGAACGAACTCTATCCACTTTAGCGAAAAGCCGGCCTCCGGCTGGAGTGAGACTGCTCTCTCGTGCATAATTTCCGGCAACAAAGTCAAGCTTCATTTCCTTAAGAAGCATTCTTTGGTGAAGCAACGAGAGTTGCACTCGTTTGTGGAGTAATCTTCTCCCTCTAATGGGAATGACGACGGTTCCTTCACGAGAAGCGTACTCGACTCACGCTTCGCTCCTCTGAAGACTGTTCAGTCATACATATCCACATCCCAAATGCGCTTATACACGGAAGCGGATAGAGTCTTGGCAACATCGGTGAGTGATTCAGTAACCAATTTGGTTGATCAATCCAGCGGTTATGTGCGTTCGCTTACGTTTCTGTCTCCTCACAATAGTCATCAATGTAGCTTCCGACGCTGTAAACCTCGCAACCGAGACGTTAGTGATGTCAGAAGTAGCGTCGCCGATTGCTGATCCTTCTACATTTGGTGCTACACTGACGTCAACTAGCCAAAAAATGATTAAAAATGCAGACGCTTTGACACGCAAAGAGACTCCCGACATGCAGTGCCAACTAGAGAGGCAAAATGAGGTTGAACCGGAGAATGGGAGTTGACTGGAACTGTCGGTAGGACTGCCTTTTCTCCCCCACTTTCCACACGTTGGCGAACTACCTCTCAATGGTGAAGAAGCGGAAGACCTTCACCGACCAAGGCCAATCCACCCTCATGCGAGTTATCGAGTGGAGAGCATCTGTGGTAAACTCCTCCCTTGACCAACTCCTGTCCACGCCTATTTATCCAACCATGTATCCTTGTATGGTCATGCATTCAATTCTTCCATGGGTGTTATCATCGAAGGTATCCAAAGTGGCATCGAAACACAATGTGTTCCGTTTACGCCACCTTGAACATCAAAAGTGCCCCAATACTTATTCGAGTGTTCCAGATCTCAATCTATTCTTTGTACAGCCGTTTCACTAACATCTCAATGGTCGCCGATTAGAGTACTAAAGTGGAAGCATTCAACCAATAAATTGAAGGAAATCGCTCCAACCAATGGCTTTACTCCCACTCTGATTGGTTGATACTGAGGCAGCAGGCAGGAACCGACATTCGCCTTCCAGGACGAGACCGCCTCATTTCTGGATAGAAAAACTGAACCATCAACAGTAGGAGAATACACGCGAATCACATTTAAGTTGAGCCAAGAGGTTCAGTCTCGCAGACACAAATGTGACCGTGATGATGCGTCATGCAGTAGTAGGCGGTAAGTGCACAGCATTACAGGCACTGGGTGTTGATTCGTGTGCTGTCAATCAGCTCCCACCAGCAATGCTAACGATTGGTGACGATGGCGTCAAGTGCAAAACTTAAGGCCCGTGTCAATGACTGTGTAACGCCTTCCTCGTCCAAAACGACGCGGCGACTTGGGGGTAGTGACAAAGGCAGAATTCCACCATTATCAAAGTAACACTCTATTAAAACAGGAACAAGAAGAGGCAAGATCAGAATCTCGATGGGCTGAAAGGGAGGTTTCTTAAGGGGACAGGGATTGGTCGAGGCCATTGGCAGCCAGTTCACCAGCCCATGACTGCGAAGGGTCGGCCTTTGGCAGCTTCAGGAGAATTTTGCCTTTGTGGACCTGGTGACAGTGAAAATAGTGAGGGGATGAACTTGGTAAATTTTACAGTAAAAGGGCCACGGCATTAGAGCCGATTTCAGGTGGGGCATCTACAACTCCCAAACATCATACCCTTTTCAACGTTCCCGGCATTCCAGGTTACTCACCAATCGGTGGCCCCGATGCGCTTCACTTTTTAAGAAAGTAGAGTCAAGGCCATCTAGATAGACACTAATGCGTGAGAATGACGACCATTCTAGGGCTCCTAGCAATCACATTGTCAAGATGGAAGACATCATTTTCTTTCCCGAAGTCCTACCTCCAGATTCCTCACACCCACAAGCACAGCTTTAAGTGAAATATAACCCAGTTGATTTTCAAGGCCAACTTCTCAAATAGTACATTTCCAAATTATAACTTGACACACTGTGAGCAATGTGCGGCACTCGAGACATCCTTGAGAACGTTATGGGACATGCAAGTCGAGAGGCTGGGAAAGGCGAAGCCTGGGAGCAGGCACACGCTACTGGCATGCTAGTTGAGTCATGCACTCTCTAAACACCACCGACAAACGTTAAACTTGCGTTTCACTTTTTCTTTAAAGCCTATCTGCAAATTACCATTACACAAGAGTCGTAGTCGAAAATTTTACGGGTCATATGAAGCACATTGAGGCAATAAATTTAGAGAAATGGGAACTACCTCATATTTGGCCCCACCAGGGACGATCTGGCCCGGAAACTGTCGACATTTGTACTTTAGGTCCTGATCTCCGCTCTTCAGCCTGCACTCAACATCCAAGGACCTTCAAAGTCACCAAAAAAGGACCGTTTTTCACATAATCCAAGGGTATGCGCCTATGCAGCCACATAGGCGGAACAATGGCAGGTCAAAAGCAGCATCATAGAAGTTCTATACGAAAGGCAACAAAAAAGCAGTAGCATAATATTTCTACCCGAAAGGCGATAAACGTACCAATCGCTAAGGGAGATAACAATATCGGCGCTGGAGAGACTGAGAGTAGAGATAAAACTTGACGCATCACCACTGCCGGACTGTAGGAATTTGCCTTTGATCGAACTTCCACCGAAGAATCTGTAAGGGACTGTTAAGCCGGGAATGAGGAGAACCACCCTAACGGGTTCACCGTCCTCCACTGTCACCGTGATCATTGCGACCTTGGAGGGAGTTAAATAGGTGAAGGAGTGGACCAGCTACAAGCATTGTGATTTATGGCACAGCCAAAGAGAAAGAAGGCTTTCCATCGATTCAAGTAGTTGCCAGTTTTTTGGATAGCGCACAGTAAAAGTAGTAGTGCCAGAACTAGACACTGACGTGGTGCAGTTTTTTTCATGCAATGCAATGAAATTTTACGCGTTGGAACCAAAAATAGGCAAGAATAAAAGCTACTTCTTAAAATTTATGCCAGCGGCGTATGGAAAATTGTCGCATTGTCAGCTGTAAATAGTGTTTACAGGAACGAAGGAACAATCAACCACCACGCCCTCATAGAAAAAATTAATTTTTATCTTTAATCCTCCACACCTTCATTGATCAAAATTGAGAGATTTTGAAATATTACAATTTGGGTAAAGAAGCTTGTCGCGCCTAACACTAGCAGGGCTTCAAGTCGGATCAACCATCCCGCGATTGAACCAATAGTCACGAGTCAACAGAACGGAAGTGAGACAGTTGATAGAAAAAACGACAAGTTTCTGAACCCCGAAGTTGCTGCCAGATCCAAACAAGGAACAGCAGAACAAATCGAGTTACAAAGCGATGCAGCAGTCATGGATCTACGCGCACCTTTGAAGCGCACGAAGAAATTGTGCTTGTGCAAAAATAAGATGAACTAGCTCTGAGGTAGGCCTGCCAAGGAATCACAATGCGTGACGGCAAACAGACTAAAGTTAGCTAAATAACATACAAAAGCAGAGTAGATATTGGAGGAAATGATCACAAAGAACGAACAAATACAAAATGTTTCTACCGTTTTCCATTGGATCCTAAAATATGGGTGGTGTCCAAAATAAGTGCCGCAGTATGTACTATTTTCCAACAAACATTAAAGCAAGCAATTTAAAATGGTTCCATCAAAGGTAGTAGTCAAAAAAGCCCCGTGATAACGAGATTCAACCCTTCAAGGAGTGAGGGACACTAAATAAGCATTCACACGCTGCATTATGCTCACAACTTTATGGTAATGGTATTTTATCAGAAAAGGGCAATGCCAGCACCCAAATAAAATTTGCATAAGGGAAAAGGGACTGGGATCGCATGCCAAATCACCCACCCTGAAATGGATGTGAAAAGTGGCACAACGAGCAAAAGGCCACGGGTACAATGGTCGCGCCTTCGAGAACCGACCTCCTACAGCAGATTACCTTGTGAAGCAATCTTTTGCTTGTAAGAATTTTCGCTGTTGGCAGCAATTTTCGTTCAATTTTGGGTTTTTTGAAAAAATAGATCACTAAAACAATTTTGTTATTTTCCATTTGATTTACAGTGATATCGAAGTAGTTCAATTTTGTTCATCCTCATCAGCGTGTCTTATGACTAGCTAACGTAATCAGCACGACATATTCCTCAACTTTTTAACACTGAACTTATTTACTTCTAATGACCATGCCTACGCTAACGTAATAGCTGCTCTATATTCAGCCCTAATTTTATGCGCTCCTGTGGCAGCCATCTGTGCTGTACTTTGTCCTCTTGAATATCAAATGCTGCTGCATTCATGTAAATAGCTACATTGTCAATAACATTGTCTCTCTGCAAGGAAGTCTTAGAACATGACGGCCCCAACTCAATGTTTGGCCAAATAGGTAGCGTGCCAAGCATCCATTGAAGCCGAAAGAAGGCTAAGCATAGATCAGAATGTATGTACTCACTAGGGCGGAGAGAAGGGCTTTTGGCATGACCGAAAGGCCAGCCTACGGAGCTAGGTCCAGAACATCCGCTTCAAATCCCGAAAGCCAGCCAGCAATCCAAACAAGCAAAGCACTAAACAGTATCTCATTCAATACATTACCGTGACTCAAAAACCTTAAAGCTTTCGTGAAGCAAGCTGTAGCGCCCAGAGCACCTCTGGAAGAAGAAGGGTAGTCCAAGCATACATAAAAATACATGCACTCAAGATAGAGAGGAAAAGATCCTGCTGGCATGACTGAGAGAAGTTGCCAACGCCAATAGGGGTACCTGTTTCCTGTAATGTTTATTAGACTGCTAGTTAAACCCCCGTGGGCTGGCCTCTGCGCCATATTAAGGGCTACATTTTGTTCTCCTAGCAAATAACCGCATTCTCTCATGTATTTTGTCTTATTTAGTCTCCAAGATGTACTTGATATGTGACCACAATGTTATGCTAGAATTGCAGTTAAGCCAAATTGTCTTAAACGTGTAGGCTGACCTCCGCTTCATGCGTGCAACGCCGTCACCTCCCCCGTTTACGAACATACAAGTGTGAACGTAGCCCTAGAAAATGCTTTTTCTCGTCTGCAAAGAAGCCTCGGGACGTTGAATAGCAGCAGTGGAAAACAATTTTCTTGATGGAATGTGAGAAGTTAATAACAGATATGACAGTTGCCGTTTAAATGTTTTATCTGCAAATTTTACCGCACATTTTGCTTTACTTTCTTTGATTTAAACTAGTCTTTTATCTCCCTGATTATACCTTAAACGCAAAAGTGGGCAAATTGCGGGGTGGAACTTACGCATGCTTGATAGGTTGAGAGAGTGCGGATGATAACACTACCCAAAGATCAGCTCACGTGGCTAAGTCAACATGGCTATTTTCGTGACCGAATGGCAAACAATCGTCCAAAAAAAAGCATGACAAGTTAAACATAAAGCCCCACCTCTAGCGCCCCAAGAATATAAGGATTTTGGTGCCTTAGCTTTGCAAAACATGCCTTTTACGTCCGTAAAATCAATAACAACACTAATTTTGCTATCTCACTGCTAGCATCACGCAAAGTTCATTGCCATGAATAATGCGAATTGATAAACAGGACTCTTAATTTGAAGCAAGTGTTAAACGTCTAAGAAAACCTATTGACACTCTGTAGTTAACGTTATGTTACTATTTAAATGATTCTCTAAGTCAGCTTGACACTTAAGCTTTGATCGCCTTTAAGTCTAAATAAGAAGATGTGTTATACATGGCCCGGAAACTTGCGCTCCACTCAAAATGGATTTGATATGGTACGTTTTCGCTGGTATTTATCGGAGCGTCATTTGCTTCTAGAAGCAGCGTGTTTTTTCATGGGATGCATGAGAATACCTATACCGCCTAATATTCACATGCTTTGTGCATAATCATGGTTTCATGAATCGATATACTGCTCCTTCTAGGTATGCCAATTTTAAACCCACAGGAGAGGAATTAATCATTACACTTGGCTACGCACTCTTCGTTTTTGCTCTCGTGGCGCCTCCAAATGTTCTGCTATCGTCAGGTCTCACAATTGAGAAGCTCTTCCATCGACTATTGGGCTGCGAGGAACTCTTTTTCACTGCTTATCACCTTCGACGAACATCTCTCCTAAATGTCCTTTTTTTCTCCATCCCTCTAGGTAGGTAATGCCTTGTGTTGCTGTACCAGGGAGCGCCAAATTTTTTTTTATTCTGTTCACATTTCGTAGGGTACTTTGTTGCACTTCGAGTGTTTGCAGATCCTGAATTGGGTATCTCAAACGGTGTCGGGGATGCCGGTTTGGCCCTTTCACTTGCTGTGGCTGTGATCGGTTGTTCTTACACTTACCTCGAGTGGTATGCACATGGTAAATGGACGGGTCATCCCGGAATGCAGGCAATGAAAAAAATTGCCGAAAATATTTCTTCCTCCTCTTCCTCTATGTCATCAGTTAATCCCGATGAGCTGGAATTTCTTCGAAGTCATCCCAGGTGTACTAAAGATTCTTAGTATTAATTAATCTGACTAATGCTCATTTGCCATTCAAATGCTGGTTCGAAAATCTGTTGGATTGTAGCTTCGGTAAACGTCTTCCATGGGTGCAGTTTTGTTTTACTAATTATTGCAACAAGCCTAAGTTGGTAAGGATAAGGCTAAGCATCCTTCTACACTTTTAATCCGACAAGTATCATGACCTTCTCCGAAATTTTATTTGCATTCAGCCGATTTCACATATCATTTCATTTTCCCACAGTCCTGAGGGAGTAGCCTCCAGCATTGACAAAGAGTTCCGTAGGATGGAGAAGTTTGTCGCCTTCGCTGGTCGTGGTCTCACTTCCTCCTGGTCAGGTCGTCGAATTGTTGTAACACCCTCGTGGATCCTTTTCTCTCATCGCACAACCTTTCTGCCCATCTGCCAACTTCTAGGTCACTTGAGTGCTGTTGTTGTGGGGACGCGGTCTATCAACAATCAGATTGCGTCATTAGAGGAGGAGGAGGAACAGGGGCAGGGAGATCCGACTCTCGGCATTGGTGTGGTTATGGCAACCATCAGAATCGCTGATATGGATAGTGGAGCCTGTATGCTTTCGTTTGAGTAAGGAGTAGTTTGATCAGACAACGAGAATCTTACCCATTTTGGGCTGGTCTCCATGATGAGTATTCTATGGGTTTATTTTTTCTTTGTCATTATTTAAGTCCTTATTTACCACAGCCGGATTGCTCTTATAACCCTCGTTTCTTCTAGCCTCCCAGCAAGTGAATTGGAAAATTTCTGTCTCTACCTTCGCTGCCCGCTAGTCTATGCACAAGGCGTTTCTCTCGAACCAAGCATAATTCAACGTTTTCTGGAGGTTTTCTCCGCTGCTGTTCAAGAAAACGAACCCATCAAAATTCCTTCCAATATGGTGAGATGATAAATGACATGTGGTCAATTCTGCGGAGGGTCAGGGCCATTGCCTGTGCCTTCAGTGCAAAACTTACCCCATTTTTTTACTGCCTCTCCAATCGACAGGAGCTTGAGCGATGCATCGGCTGTCTTGGTAGCCAAACCAGTGTGGCCATCCGTCGCAATTGTGATGGTGAGTGCGGATCCTGCCGGTGTCGGCCGATGTGGTGCGAGACTTGCATGGGCCGCTGGTTCGCGTCGCGACTGACTCAATCGCGTGTGCCAACCTCGGAATGGCTGGCTTCTCGAGTTCCCTGTCCCACGTGTCGGAGCCTCTTTTGCGTCCGGGATGTACTCCCCTTGACCTGCGAACAATCCTAACTTTTCTGCTGAAGGCCTATCATTTCCAAATTGGGTTGAGGCCACAATTTCCTATCCTATCATGCTTTTGTTTGAAGAGGGTGGGTACTCCCTCCAAAATACTCATCGTAAAAACTGCCTTATAATTGTGAATACTCCCTGCTATTTGACTCAGATCACCTACGCATTTTTCTTATCAACACCCTTGGTAGATAATAAATCCCTTTTCGTGTCTACTCTGTTCTACAGCATGCAGATTTTCTCATTTTCAATTGTCACGGTTCTTAAATGACTAGGTAACTTCAAAATTCTGGACATTTAGGCGATACTGAATGTTGAAGCTGCGGTAAATGTTTGTTGGTTTGCAGATTCCCCATGGGGTCACAGCAAAGTGTCCTGGAAGGCACCGCTTGTGGTCCTCCAGCGATTGGGTTGGGTGAGTTGCTTCATATTCATCACTCCCGTTCGGTTACGAGAGGCTCCGCAATATTTTTACCGCTCTCCCAGAAGGTCGGCATTCGTCACTTGCCACCCTTTCCGCCTCTCCCTTGCCGTCATCTCCGAGTTTCCCAGGAATGCCACCTCTTCCTTATTCCCTAAAAGCAAGATTTCGTCCAGACTTCAATCGTGGGCGTCAACGTCCACTTTCTTGTGTAATTCCGGATCAAGGTCCTGCCCTTCCAATTCGAGGTGGTGCCAGTTCTTCCAGACAAGTCGTGGTTGTTTCAGAGGCTCCCTCGAATCTCTTTCGATCCTCCTCCACGCCAAAAGTGTGTGGAGTTCGAGCCAAGTGGAAGGAGGATCCACTGTGGGAAATCCACCAGTTACAGCATCGTGTGCCAAGATTTGAGCCTCTGGCTACCTGGCCAAACCTTGGCGGCTCGGACCCCTCTCCGGTTGGTTAATTTGTAAGATCTACTCTGGGCCATTGGATGTATTGCAGTCAAGTTATATTTCTAGCTTGTAGAAATGGTGGAAATCTATAAGCGTCATTACTCAACGTTGGCAGATTCTGTTGCTCAGAAGCAAGAGGAAATCATCTCCCTTGAACGCAATGTGAGTTATTTGATGCTCCTGGCTTCCACTCATTGTGCACCAGAGGTGAGACATTAATCCTCCTTCTCCTCCTCGTATTTTGTGGATAGATAGAATCCACTTCGAAACGCGCGGTAGAATTGATGCAGCTTCGGCAACGAGGTGGTGACTTTCCCAACCCTTCACTCGAGGCTGGCGCATCAAATACGATGGCAGCGGGAACCTACCAGTTGGAGCGAATCTTTAAGGGCATCCATGAGCTGCACGACCGGTTCAAGGCCTGCGAGAGGCTGTTGAGGAAGCTGGAGCTTCAGGCAGAAGACCTTGAGCACAAAATGATCTCCGATGGTGTTGACGGTGACCAATAGAATTTTGCCCCCTCCTCCCGCTATACTTTCCAGGGTTTTATGCTTACGTACTGGGCGAATTGGCTTTCTTTTTTGTTGTAAGATTCATTCAATTATTTCATGCACTCTTCTGGTTTTTGCGTCAAATTCTTTCAAGTGCTGAGCTGAAGGCGTGTTTAGACATGAAAGTTTGGAGTTTTTGGGTCCTATCATTCTATTAGATGGTGAGCCTCCTTCAAGGCAGGCATTAGGGAAATGCAAGGAGGCTCGTCCATTGTCAATAAGTAAGCGGTTCTGGACAAAATGAACCGAAGCACGATCTGATGTCTGGAAGTAGTTGATTTCTTATGCAGTGGAGATGTGCAACTTGAACTGAGACCTTCAAAGCATGAATTGAGTGCAGAATGTCTTTGTTTTGCCCAAACGTTGCTTCAAACGCGAAGTGGAAGAAGCAGTCCCGTTGAGGTGTTCACAAGGTCTTCTCCGACAGGATCTTTTATCCTGTCCGCGGAAAAAGACCCAGTGAGCGTGCTTTTAATGTATTCGGTAATGTTCTATCCCAAATGCTATGTGATACTGTGACACATTGATGATGAACATGAAGTTGATTAAGTGGAGTCAGTCATCCCTTTTTCCCTATTTGTCTTAGGTACTGCAAGTTAAAAGCATCCTACTTATTGGGTCTAAACAAGTAGTATGTGCTTGCCTATCAAAATGTCATTCCGAAGCGAGTGGCATCACATTTTGGGAGAGGGAATATGGATTATGGATGCGGAAGGTTGAAGTTTATCCAGGCTTTGACTTTCGAATGTTGGGGAGCGTGCTGATTGGCTCTTGTTTTAGCGGTGTGATTCTGCTCAAATTTCATTGGTCAGAGGGAAATCTCTTGTAAATAAGAAAACGGCTCAAAAGATGGGGTCAGTTGACCCAGCTTCGGCTTCCTAACGTAAGTCACCGGTGTTCTTTTACTTCGTCATTATCTGCGCAGGCACTTTATTCCCTGCAGATTTTATGCCAGTAGGCTCTCAATCCCTATTTACGGTAGTGATATGTATTCTTCCATCCTGCTGTGGATTATTACGACTTCAAGGAAGAATCGATGTGCTACAAATAGTACACTGGTTTTCCACCATTTCTTCCCTAGCCAAACCCTAAACAAGGTGGTGCAAAGTAGTAGATTCACCTGCTTTTCTTTATTTACTTCCGATTGGCGCTCCGTCCTTAAATGTACCGTGACTCAAGCACAAAGGCACCTCTGTACACCAAGTCACCCATTCACATTTCATATTACCATTATGGGGTAGTTGTTTCTTTTAGTTGAAAATGGCAGCTGATCATTCAACTGGCTTTCTGTCACTTGCCAATCAATTTTTCCATTGGTCGCTACAACGTCCAAGCGGTGGCCTTCTCAACATATTTTTTGCCCCAAAAGGACAAGGAATGTTTCAAATAAACCTCAAGAGGGAGAGACTCGCTTCAGCCTCTCAACTCCTTCAATCTGTCGTTTTCGGAAGCGCAGTAGATCTTCCTGTTTCAGGGGCTCTGTCAGAGAGGAATTTGAGTCCCCATGCAACTCAAGCTGCTTCCAATCGTGAGGGAGTGATAATTTGGCCTCTCTTAATAACTCTCTTCTTCACATCGACCCTACTGATAATTCTGGGATGGCGCTTTGGTCATCCCAAGGCGCGGAGTTCAAGAAGGGTAAGACTTTTCCCCCAAAGTTGATGGAGAGGATCTATCATCGAAGTTACATATGACCCTTAATGCTCCCCTTTTCCCTCCTCTTTCCTCCTTCACTGTTATGATTAAAAATTGAGTAAAGGAGACGCCTGATTGGTTGGTTTGAAAATAACCAATCGCGTCTTTAGAACATTTCAAAGGTGGCCAACTAAGCTTGTGAAGTTTTGCACAAGAAATAATCGGAAACATAGTGGATTAAGTTGAAAAGAAGTGTCATTTAATGTCACGCATCTAAATCCGACCGAGGACTGGTGCGAAGTTTCTTAATGGGAAGGAATTGCGTATCCACTTCGTTTTGTGGTACCGCCTACTCCGTCTCCGAATCCTACCTGCAAAAGTGTTAAGCAGACCCTCAAAGGTTCATTCCACCAACCGCATCCTAAACTGCCACGCGTTTGTTTTCTTAGCGAGACAACTCATTTGCATTTTTTGCGCAGAGACTCATCGTTACTGTCATTTCACGAAAGGGCTTATATAATCCACCTGATTCTGTGAATCGTACATTGAACCGCCATGACTTAGAAGATTGAATAGCGAGTTATAGGCAGTCACCATACAGCTGTCTCTAACCAAATTGTCAAATTCATGTGTTTTACAATGAAGTGGGTGAGCTTGTCATGCATCTTTTGCGCTTCCCACCGTCCACTGGCAAACGGAAGAAGTGAACAGGCGACATCATTCCTTCAGTTTGTGCTAGCGAAACTCAAACAATCCTCAACATGTGTTGGGAAGTGCCGGCTTATCTCTATGGATTGCATGCCTTATACTCCAAATCCATTATTGCGAACGTTGTGGCTTGAAGGGCGAGACTTTCGCCTAGCCAAGTTATTTACGGCTTCTGTGTTTAATTTACGCGCCTCAATTTTGTTATGCATGAGTAAAGTTAGTTAGATTTGTCCCCAACTTAAAGTCACTCTTCAAATCTCAAATCGATTGGTTGAATCAACGCACGCTGGGTCGCTGTCATGGCGACGCGTGAAGGGATTTATTTAAAGCAATGATAAAAACTCAAACTTTGTCGTTTTGCTGTAGAAATTTGTAAATATATGTGGGCACTAGGCCTGAAATTTACGCTACGTGATCTTATCGCCAGTTGAATGAAAAATGGTGTTTCATTTGGCTGGCGCCTGCAAAGTGTGGAAAAGATGTGGCTACGTGTGGTTTTTGCAGCATTCTATGAGTTGACGCCGAAACCGCTGCAAAATAGGAGCACGATTAGAAAAAAGTTCACGTCTTCCTTTGTAGATAATTGCACCTGGGGGTGAAAGAAGAATTTTGAGTTATTTGGAAATTGGTTTGCTGGTTTCTTGTGTCATCTCAGAACTGATTGCTGTCACATTTCTTGGACTCTTTTTTAAAGAATCGGACGAAACAATTAGCATTCTTGAGAGCAGCAGTGAAAATAACTCGAGCCTGGTCGCGGCTGTGGAAGCCCTTTCCGTCGGCCTGCAAACATTTCTATCCTCTGGACTTTTGACGGGACAGAGGACGATCTCGAAGGCATTTACGGAATTAGAGGATTTCATCACTGTGGGTTTGTGTTTTCTTTTCTTGAGTGACTAGTTATTCACTCCACTGCCTCATTAATTCGTTCATGCGCCCATTCGTCTAACCGTTCGTTTGCCCGACGGTCCCCTTTATCCATAACACTTTGAATGCTCAATCATAATGCGAACATACTCATTGTTAATTCTTTTGACGACTCACTGAGCAAGGGTTCTTGTAAAACATAAAAGCGGGTGGCCTGATTGTGAAGCCAGTTAAGCTTCCTTTCCTGCATCGGTGGGGCTGGATGGGAGAAAATGGTCATGCAGACACTTTGAAGAATCCAGTAGAACACTGTTTCGGTTTATCGGACTGATAATTGCCGCAATTGTACAAAGGCTCCTCGTCGAAGTGACTATGTAGCACATTCTGCTGGAAAGGTGGGTAGGTCACAAACCAGCACGTTTGACAGCTTTCCGAACTGAGCTGCAGCAGCCAGTCTCACATTCAGGTAGACGTTGTTGCTTAAAAATGTCCGGCGCGTAAACAATCTCCACCCAACAGCCTCACACCAAAGATAGATGGGGGCAAACTACATGCTCTGCTTTTCATCGGCAAGGAGACTTCATCCCCCTGTCGACACACACTCAAAGGGATGAAGAAGACGTCTTGAAAATTTCGATTTTGGGTGATGTGGAAGTAGACTTTCACCGACAGTGCCACACTGCGTCGCGCAGTATGAGACGTTGGAGGGCACTCGAGTCACCTCCCCTTAAATGGTCATGCAAGGGATTGGATGGTGGCAGATTGAATCACCAACTAACTGGCCCATCGTCCCATCGAGTAGCTTTCTTGCTACTTTTTGGTCTTGCTTCTTTTTAGACTCACCTACAGAATCGCTCTGATGTTGTCATTGACGTTGTGTACCATCGTTTGAAGGTGAAGGAAACACTGACCACTCAAACCGAGGTGGTCCGTCTTATGGACGCTCACGTAGCAGCCATGGAGTCGGACATGGTAAAAATGGAGGCGGTCTCCCACTTCCTCACAGATTTGACAAGTGCAGAAAGAAATCTGACACTAGCTTTAAGGAATGAATGTAACCACATGGAACGATGTGACGATTTGATTGTACGTGAAGCTCGATCATTTATGGATTATCCCTCTGTTCCATTTAATCCGATCGTGAGACTTTTCGCATTATTTTAGAGATCTCTCGACAATTCTACCCGTCAACATGCTTCGAACCCTTTTAGGAAGGACTTGCTGCAAAAGCCAATCACCGCTTTGCACGACTTCAAGGTCAAACTGGATCCATGGTTTCTATTGGTTCTCCACTTAAATGAGTCTCTGTCGCAAGTCAGAAGTCGTCTTTCCAACCAAACCTCAACATCCACTATCAACTTGCTGCCCACTGTAGAAGCTGTGTGGAGGCAAGTGGAAATGCAGGTGAATTCCTTGAACCAAAGTGTTCTAAGCCTTGAGCAAGAAGTTGTTTCATCGTTGAATAAGACCATCAAGACTAGCATGACTGCGGTTATTAGCTCAGTTTGCGGTGTTTTTGTTTGCCTACTCCTACTTCTGGGTGTTTTTGTTGGTGGCTTCTTGCAAGTTATTGTAAAGGAGCGATGTCTGCAAAAGCCAAGTAAGTCTATCCCCAATCAGTTTACCTTTTTATTCTAGGGAAATTTAGGAAGGACACCTCTGCTTGTCGCTTAAGCGTGATCTGTTTGTGCGCTTTTCTCGTCATTACAGCTGTTTTACTGACCGTTCTGATAATTTGTACGACCTTTGGAAGCTCCTTTCTCTACACGGAGGGTTGTGTCTACCTCCAAGAGGACAAATATCTGTCCATATTCGATGCTGTTCTTAGTGGTTACATGCAAGATATCTGGGCACGAATTGGTGGAGAAATGGGCTTTGGATTGCCGCCGCCAACAAACCTCCTATCTGCTGCAGTCCGCGATTGCAGACGGCGTGGTGTCGGTGTCTTTACTCTGATAGGCTGGAGTAGCTTTCCCGATCTTCCAACCTTGCTTTACAGCGAAAATGTTCAGGGAGTAATTCAGGAAGAAAGATTGTATGTGCGATGAAGTTTTACGTGTTTAATGTCCTTCAAAGATTGACCCCACCTTCTCGTCAAATCTCTTGCCTCATTAGCGACCTTACGGAGGCCCTTCAACAAGTGCTCAATGAATTGACTGGAGAAGCCACTCTTTCCCAGTTACATGATGACTTGTCGAAGTTAATCTTGGCTCATAACAATATTCGAGTGCGTTTCCCCTTGCTTCTTTGCCTTCCAACGACCCATGGTACCTGCTCACGAATAGTTTCTACTTACATAATTATAAGTAGCAATTTCGTTTTGGGTAGCTATTGGGGTTTATCAAACCGTAAAATGAATTTTCTAGCAAATAAATGCTGACCGTGAGTCATCCAACCCGTAGCTAACTCATCCTAACTTTTGATTAGATGATCCTTTAGCTTGTAACTTTAAATTATTTGAATGAGGGATTGGTTGGTCGCTTTATGGACCTCACTGCTTTACTGTTCCAAAATGGCACCAACAGTTGTTGCTGGGGTAGCCATAAAATGCATGTAATGTTGCCGTGAATCAGGGAAATTTACTAGAAGCACGTATTTTAATGAAATGTGGTCCTTTATTTGTATAAATACAACTTTTGGAACTCCCTTCGTGAGCCGAACCGCATGTGCATTCTTGGGCCACTTTAGGGAGTCATGGAAGAATTTCCTCCACAATGGTTAGACTTCGTACGCATTGAAGAGGTGTGTCAGCATCTGCCTACTTTGCAATTATCAGTGCCGGGGATTGCAGCTGCTGCTGAGCTCTTCATCAAAATCAGTCGCAGAGCACCGGAGATGCAGACGATAATGAGGGAGATTGTCTCAGCGGCGCAAGCGCTTGGAGCTCTAAACGATGTTGAAGTGATGACAAGGCGCTTCCTTTTGCAAGTGACCAACTTGGCGATGGTTAGTCTGCAAGAAAGAACGAATTTCATCGTGGCACAGTGTAAATTTCACTTTCCTTCATCTAGGCCCTGAGCACTTCCTCTGGCTTGGACAATCTATTCGCAGATGTCTACACAAACACTACATGGCATCTCATCCAACTTTGCGAGCCTGTGATGCGGACCCACGTGGCACGACTGTTCCCATGCCACGAGCTTCCGATGCACTTTTCAAACCTCATCGACACTGTTTGCGGTGCGGAGGGTCTCCTTGCAAGAATCTACGCTTGGGGCGTCGTAGTGTGGATTGAGATGGTTCTACTCCTCCTCTTTCACCTTCCTCTAATCCTTAGCATTGTCGTTGTTAGGGGGATGCTTGCTGAAACTAGTGACTAAATCACCGAACCGCGTTCATCTGTATTTCATCAAAGAGGCGGATAATTTATTAATGAATACAAAATTGAATGCTTCCCAGAGTTACTGCTACCGTCGTGGCTCAGGAAGGGAGACTTAAGCGTCTGCACAGTCAAATACTGAGGTGAGCAACCTCTTGAATTTGAGCGGTGGACCAGTGGGGCAAATCGGCCAATTTTCCCACAGGTGAGAGGCACAAACACATGCGTGCATCCCCATGCCGAATGACTGGGCGACAGTTTTGTGTGGGGAGAGGGAGACAGGCGAAGGGGTCACCGAGACCAAATCCACAAGGCGATACGAAAATCTCCCCGACAGGTGGGGATGGGCTTGAAAGCACACAACGCCCAGTACGTGTGCTGAATATGTAATGACTGCTAATTTTTTAGTCCCTTGCGAGGCGATTCACGTTTAGGTGGGATCACTGAATACAACCCGAAATTTGGCCGGTTGGTGGCAAATGAAGGAAAATAAATTTTTCCTTTGTCAATTTGTGCATATGATTGCTTATTAAGGTAAAACTAATGGCTCGAAATCAGGTGAACTTAGAGGTTACGACCCATGTGGGTTATGGAGCTCGTTCCTATCCCTCTACCATTCTCGTCCTCCCTCCCTCCCTTCTCGTCATTAGAAGTGGCTTGGGCTTTTGCTAATCTGTTCCGCATTGCACCGAGTGTCCTCCCATTGACTCCTTCACCTAACTGAACCACTCCTCCACCTGTTGTGAGTCGTTCACGCAACCACACACACACGCCTCATCCCAATTCAGTAGTATCTGTCCCCCATGCATTCGTCCTTGCAAGGTGCAGTGGAATTCGTGAGTAACGCCCCATCAAAGGCCCCTTAGCTAATACAGGGAAGGACAACGTCTTCGTCTTTCACGTGAACACGACCCACTGACTGTCCGACCGACCGACCGACCGACCGACCGACCGACCGACCGACCGACCGACCGACCGACCGACCGACCGACCGACCGACCGACCGACCGACCGACCGACCGACCGACCGACCGACTGACCGACGATGGGACAAGAAATGCAACAACGTGGCCCCCCCACACACAAATCGCATTTCAAATGCAATGCTACCAACCACTCACAACCACCATACAACGCCTCAAGAGAGCCTCCAAACGACTGCTTGAGTTGTTGGCTAGGGACACACGAAACAGTCGAGTCACAGATGAACCAGCATGTACGGGAGGTCTGTGCAACGCGACTGGTGCAAGTGGATGTGAGTGGTAGAGGAACACTCGTGACTAGAAATTATCATGATGGGAAGTTCTCACAGTCTCCGCTTATTTGACTACAGTCATCACAGTGGTTGCATTCCATGGTTTGATGCAGCTACATTACCATAAACCGATGCGTCCAAAATCGCATCTACGCCATGGGATTCAGAGCGTCGCATATGTGGGACGCATGAGCAGGACGATCAGGATTGCCTTTCTTATAGATCGTTCATTCTACTTTACTCGTACGCTTCTGGTGTCAAAATTGGACAGCAGGTAGGGCATTGTTGTTGTTGTTGCTGTTTCCTCTACCTCAGCCTTCATTACCTCACCCGTGCCATTATAAATGATACGATGAAAAGCGAGGGGGTGAAGGGGTTGCACGACGAGCAATACTGTAGCATCTTGAGAGGTCACCAAGTTGTGCTGTCTCATTTTTTATAAGGGACCCTTTTTTAACGGGTCACAGCAGTTTTGGAGCACCTCCAAATCCCATTGGGCCATCAGTGACCGAGGGAATGGCTTACGGGCGTGTGGCACGTTCCCTCCCCAACAGGGTGAAGAAAGCAGTGAGAAACACTTGCACCTGCAGCAAATTTCATATTGAAAGCTACCTCAGTTTAATGCGATGATGTCGCATATCGTCACAGCTCATTCTCATGAATCTGCGCATCCTTCCCCACAGCGCCACCATCTGCACTGAAAACGCTGCGTTAACTGGACGCGCGCATTGCCATTCCCAAATCATGCTTTGCTACCGCCTTATAGTTTTTAACCATGGCATACCCTGACAGCAGATGGATCCTCTCCTCTGTAACGGCACAACGGTGTGCTTTGGAGACTACGCCTGGCACACATCGAAGCGATGACTTAAGAGGTCATGAGAGGGACGACGGTACAGGTCCACGATGCCATGGCCTTACCATTCCATTTGTATTAAACGGTCAGCCATCCTTCGCTTCTTAAGGCTCTTTCAATGGGAGCGATAATTTGCTGGTTTTTAACAAAGTCCACTTAAACAGTCACAAATAGAACCACTGCTCCTGTGAATGCGGCCTTAAAATGCTAAAAACAGTAATTTCACCTGTAAATAATTACCTTAAATTTGTAATATTTGTGGCTCACTCTCGCGATTCCCAAGGGCGTTGACAGTGCTTAAAGAAAACAACCGAATTAGTGCCAAATGGCAAAATATATCAATGCCACTTAAGTAAATAGCTGGTATGAGAATTGTTAAAAAGTCAAAATTTGAATTGATCTGGTTTCATTGAAAAAAGTTGCAAAGTCTCTTTGATAAGCATGACCATCGGTTTGGGGGGCGATGGCACGCTATTATCACTCATCGTGCTCTTTGATCCGTTCGTTTGTCTGCTCTACTTATAAGCAATTCAGTAGAAACATTCGACAGTTGCTTTGTTTCGTTACCATAAATCCTGTCCTTATTGTTATTTAAATAATTAGGCTTAGAAGGTGATGATGGTCAGAAGGTAAGAAGCTAATTAAAACGCGTAAAAGACACCACAACTCCGATTTTAACGTTTCATGTTCCTGTACATTTACGGCAATATTTTACGTTGGTGTAAGATACAGGCCTGCAAGACGGGGAAAATAACCAAAATGTAGAAGCTTTTGTAATAATCCAATCTTTGAGTCACTAGAATATTGTGATCCGTGCACTCCCATCACCCCCTCGCTTTTCATCGTATCATTTATAATGGCACGGGTGAGGTAATGAAGGCTGAGGTAGAGGAAACAGCAACAACAACAACAATGCCCTACCTGCTGTCCAATTTTGACACCAGAAGCGTACGAGTAAAGTAGAATGAACGATCTATAAGAAAGGCAATCCTGATCGTCCTGCTCATGCGTCCCACATATGCGACGCTCTGAATCCCATGGCGTAGATGCGATTTTGGACGCATCGGTTTATGGTAATGTAGCTGCATCAAACCATGGAATGCAACCACTGTGATGACTGTAGTCAAATAAGCGGAGACTGTGAGAACTTCCCATCATGATAATTTCTAGTCACGAGTGTTCCTCTACCACTCACATCCACTTGCACCAGTCGCGTTGCACAGACCTCCCGTACATGCTGGTTCATCCGTGACTCGACTGTTTTGTGTGTCCCTAGCCAACAACTCAAGCAGTCGTTTGGAGGCTCTCTTGAGGCGTTGTATGGTGGTTGTGAGTGGTTGGTAGCATTGCATTTGAAATGCGATTTGTGTGTGGCGGGCCACGTTGTCGCATTTCTTGTCCCATCGTCGGTCAATCGGTCGGTCGGTCGGTCGGTCGGTGGGACAGTCAGTGGGTCGTGTTCACGTGAAAGATGAAGACGTTGTCCTTCCCTGTATTAGCTAAGGGGCCTTTGATGGGGCGTTACTCACGAATTCCACTGCACCTTGCAAGGACGAATGCATGGGGGACAGATACTACTGAATTGGGATGAGGCGTGTGTGTGTGGTTGCGTGAACGACTCACAACAGGTGGAGGAGTGGTTCAGTTAGGTGAAGGAGTCAATGGGAGCACACTCGGTGCAATGCGGAACAGATTAGCAAAAGCGTGGGCCATTTCTAATTACAAGAACGGCGAGAGGCAATGAGGTAGGGAGGACGGTAACAAGAAAGAGGTGAAGACACTCTCATCATAGTCTGCATTGGCCCTTACTCGCGTCTTCTCTTTTATCTCCATTATATCAATTACATTCTCCTTTTTTAATAACTAGCTGATTATAGGGAACCCGCATCAAGGCTAGCCATCACTCTGTAAATAAAAAATTCCCAGTCATAATGTATTCACTACGTGAACTAAACTTTGGTGAATTTCAAGCTGTCTCTTCCCCTTTTTACCTCCCCTCTTTACTTCTACTATCTCACCACGCGATTGTCGTGTAAATTTATGCTCAGTGAGTTCCATGCGTGTGATTGGGATTCCCCACCTGTGGTCAATCCCCATCCTTTATGCATTCGGCCTCCCCTGCCTCGTCTCCTTCCCCTCCTTCTCCCCCTCCCCCCCCCTCCTAAAAGGGTGATTCCTTGTGATATTGAATGGCGGTGTCAGCGGTCCCTGCATCTTCCCCATGCTTAAACACAAAATTTGCATATTGAATAAGGCGTTTACCTGTTAACACGCTTACCAAAATGAATGGATCCTTGGGGGGAGGAGGAAGGGGGAGGGGATGTGATTAATAGTTATGCAGAACATAGTGAAGTGAATCGGTGTGTGACTCGGAGCTGTTCATTTAGCGAAAGGGTGGTTTACCACCTCCGCTGCAAATATCGCCATCTTCCACACGAGTATTAAAGATGTCGTAGGGTGATCCGAGGGCACACCCCTTTTGTCAATGGGACCGACCTCGACTTCCAACCAGAAGCAGTGGAGGTGCTCAGCCATCACTCCACTCTACTGAAGCTGTGGTTAGCCTAACTTACCAAATTTGCCGACGCATGTGTCCACACAAAGGCGTTCTTTGTTCCTCCCTACCGCTCTGCTCCACCTCGCTTCGCACCAGCGTCAAGCTGCCCTGTGCCCTATCGGTTGATGTCTCTGCAAAAGACTTCATGCTGGTGAATAAGAAACGTCTAATATCGTCCATATAATATGGATTAAGCTAGAAGCGGCTAGAACCACAGGACTAGGAACGGTTTCATTTTGCCCTATTTGTTTGGTATAAAGCCCCTTAAATCTGAGTCGTTATTATTTTTGAGTGCTTCACCAGCATGTACTGCTATCCAAAACCTTTCTATCTCTAAATAATGGAATTTAAAGGCTTCTAAGGGGACCATTTAGAGCCTTTTTCCTTTCCCCTTTCCGCGTATCGTTAATAAGGCTGAGGCTCCAACTAGGCGATGACAGCTATGAAGTATGTAGACGTCCGCATAACTCCTCATTAAGTAGCGTTTTATGAAGCTAAGGCAGCTTAAGCATTGCAAACATCAGCATACATCGTTGCATTAGACAATGTCTTCCGTCAATTTGATTGGTGGAAGGACCTCAAGGTCATCTGTGAGGCGATCCTGCTGCCGAACTTGTGCTCCTGTTGACAATTAGTGACCAAAAACATGTCTTTTGAAAGTTTACCAAGCTTTCTAACTTAGAAAATTTTGAATTAGAGGCAAAATTTATTTAAGTATTTACTCTCGATGCTGGTGTCACTAATATGTGACATTGGTAAATCCATGCCATTGTGCCCTTAGTGACAGCACCAATATTGCCAGCGTTTGTGGCATTTCAAACAATGGCGGTGGATTAAGTGACTATGCAAATCGTCATGTGGTCTCCAGGCTGAGGGATAATTCTTTGAATCGGCGTCTTAAAGTCGAGTCGCCTCCCCCCCCCCCCCAAACGCCCCACATCGCACATCTGATCGGAAAGCCAAGCCGAAAATGCCTAGACAGGAATGCGTAGCGGGCTGCATAGCCTGTTTACCTTTTGTCCATCTCCCAATTTCCATGACGGTCCACTGAAAGCTCCGTCAAGTAGTGACAGTAGCCCCCAAGTCTCATAGGACCTTGTAAATCGCATTGGTGGCAGGGAAAGCCAACTCCATCTCAAAGGAAATTTATCCCTTGTTTAAGATTTAAGGGCAATAGAAGTGCGTGTGCCTTATAGATGAGAGTTTTGGTTGTGTTTCCTAGTCATAGCGCAGGCTGCGGCCATTTGAAAGCGTTTCGTTGTGAAGCTGTTGTGTGTCCGTCACTTGTCCATTAGCTGGAAGTAGCTCAGACATTTACGGTAGCAAGCCAAGACAAATTTGAGGCTGAAATTGTTTGATAAACAGAACTTTATGCCCATTATACACGCGAGTTGCTCAAACAGATCCAATGGAATCACCAAGAGAGATCAATGAAGAAGTTGTCAAGGGCCGTCCAATCACAGTGCGCGCCGCTGTTGGACGGTGCGATGATTGGTGGGGGAGGCGACTGAGAGATGCACCGAGAGAAAGTCTAGGACGGGGCAAGAACCTGTGCAATGGGGGTCACTTAAGGATCCTCTGCGTCGTGCTTGGCGCCTTTAGACCCAAGAATCAAGCCTTCTCTTCCTTCAACGTGGTCATTTCACCACTGCAGCCCTTCTCCACTGCAATTAAGCAAAAGAAAGCCCACCTGTTAAGGCTTGAACAACTAAGAGTGCATTTTTATTCCGCTGGTTCACAAAACACCGTAAAATTACCTCTCGATCGTAAATCAACACTGTGGGCAAAATAAACCAACCTGTTGCCGCATTCGAAAGGCAAAACAATGATTCATATGGTTTTAATGTTCCACCTCCACCCTCTCTCGCTCTCTCGCCTTCTCATTCTCAAAAATCATCAATCATTCGCCTTCTCCTCTTGCCCTTTCCCCCTCCCTTACCTCTTCATCCCCTTTCTAAACCACATTAAGTAGTTTAATATAATTACACCTGCATTCGAGGGTGTATGGCCACATAATCCGTCCAGATTCGAAGTGTGTATGCGTATGTGTATGCGGGGTTGGGGGGAGATGGGGGCGAGGGTGGAGTGGAGTGTGAATAACCTCTGGATACACACATAGACACACCAGGGGGTTATTTAATTAGTAAATTCGCATTCGAGGTCCTCACAAGCCTGCACTTAGGCAGATTAGACCGTGGGGACGAACACAGATATGCATTTCAAAAATTGCTCCTATCAGTGCTAAGAAAAAGATTAAAGATGCTACTGCTGCTGCTGCTGCTTCTGGAGGCAGTGGTGCTGTGGCAGCGGCAGTGCCATTCTGTAAAGACATGTGAATTCCAATTAACCAAATAAGATTTCACCACGAGTTTCACCGACTTTGGTAAGTTTTTTTTTGTCCTGTCCTCTGTTTGTTTTCTTAGAAGGAAAATGAAATTAAATTTTAGTTTTCTTTTTGGTCAGCAGTTCACCACGGCGTGGTGGAATAGTTAGTGAGTTGAGAACAAAACTGAGGCAAAAGATGTCCAAATATTTACTAAAGATTATTATCATTCTTAGTCTTTGACCTTTTACTCGACTGTGACAGTCGCTGTACATCCCGTCGTGATGAAAACCCTGCCGTCACATATATGTGACACAAGGTGAGAGCATGTTTTTTATCCTCGTACACTGCTATTTGAAAGATTTATAAAAGTTGACGTAAAAATGCCAGATTTGGACTGCAAAAACGTTGTCAAATTTAAAACAATCAAAAATCCTTCGAAGTCATAATTAGGGGACGAATAAAGGGAACGAGCAAATCGCATTATTCTCCTATTACAAACAATTTTCGTTTTTGACCTGACTTGCTTAGCTGCAAGTCTACTACAGGTGTCACACATGAGTAACTTCTTTATTGCATTGCCTGTTATTTGTGTCACATATGTGTGACACCAGACTATGCTGTCTATGAAAGACCAGACAAGGCGCGAACTGCATATGGCAAGGTCTTGCTTTGCTTTAAATAGTAAATTGCTTTCATAGACTTGTTTTAATTTGGATTTTTTTGGGGACACCCTTGTGTGGGGATCACAAAATCCAGCCGACGTGGATAATTTTCTCTCACTTTAACATTTAGACATCTTCTTTTGTTTCTAACGACTAGAATAAAAGGAAAACACCTTGATAAGTGTTAATTAGGCTTGCCATGGCAAAGACATGAAAGTGGACAATTTCTTTCTTTTCCTCACCCCCCACTCACCCTCTGTCAATGCTCGAAGAGACGACGAGATGTCGCTGCTTTCTCCCACCTCCCAAGGTAGAGATGAAAGAGGGAGTGGGACTGTAGTGTCACCTTTTATTCTTTGTTAATTAAGGATATTTCAGCAATTGTGCTTTTTGGAAGAGTGCGTTAGAGCCTCCGATCTCAGGCATTTCGCCTTTAGTGGCTGATGGCAATTAAGTAGTATCCTCGTCTGTGTAGCCTAAGTTAAAGTCTTTGTGATTATGCAGGCCTTTTCCATATTTTGGTTTGTAAAGGGGGAAAATTGTTCAAGCCAATGGCAAATTGAGGAAGTTGACTTCTCGAATTCCCACGTATTTGATGTGTGGCGTGCCTTGGGCCGAACTTGATGGTTCATCTTAGAAAAGCTACTGTCGGGGGGGGGGGGGAGCCTCATTAATAGACGTGCTCGTGCACCACCCCAAGTGGTTTTGATATCACTTACAATGAGCTCCTTTGTACAGCTTTTGCTCTGACAGGACTCGCAGTCCATCGCCGCCCCTGACGCGGTCAGAACTCCAGTGCTGAGTTCACGAACAGTTGCCAATGGTACACTAATCCGGTTGAACATCCTTTACTGGCCTTAACTCAAGCCGATGATGGCTCCAAAACCTTCGCGGAGAAAGTTTGAGATTATGGGGGCAGCCAGACCGCCGTGGGAAAGAGGTGGCTGAAGAGGCCTGGGCGCAAATCTGGGCTTGATCGACTCACCATGGTGAGCATACGGCAACATAATTTTTCGTTGTCACCGTCAGAGCTGAGAGCCGGAATGGAATCGTCGAAGAGGCAACTCACAACAGTCCGTACATGATAATGGCATTATAACTGTCCTTTCATGCGCTTAATAAAACAAATAAACGCCTTTAATGCATTAGGCAAATAAAAATTGACTCTGTTTGCCTTCATCAGCTTGGAAGTAGCCAGGAAAGCGGCTGTTGTTTTAATCTTGCCTTCAACCTTCACATGGCCCAACGTTGATATTGTCGACGAATGTGATTACGGCTTGCCTGCGTTACAAATCGAGGAAAACTCAGTTCTACAGCCGACACGTAAAGCAAATTTTGATGCCTTCCAAAGCTGCAGAGTTTGTTAATTGTGTAGGACGGGGAAGGGAGTGCAGATTCCCACTTGGAGTGTTGCGACACCGCACGCTGTTTCATCTGTTCTGCGGCGCTCTTCGGGGTCACACTTCTCCATGAGCCAGCATGGGCTGTTTAGATGGTCTCAACCGTACCTATGAGCCAGGAATGCGACACGAGCACATCTACTGACACTCTTCGTGATGCATCCGCCAAGTTTCGATGGATTGACAACTCTGCCCGCTTTGAAAATCCACTTAAGCCGTTTCGGCCAACTTTTTAAGGCTTGCAAGGCTTAAACTGGTTTCTATTATGACTTCCTGATCAGAAGCTGCTATCCTAGGGGAGCAGTTTACTACGCTCGTCAGTTGGGTGAACAAATTGAGACACTTTTTTTCAATTCAAATTGTCTCCTTCCTAATCACCATATAGGTAGTGATGATTTGTATTGGGCGTAGACACGAAGACAGTCTCATCTATAATTGTCTAAATAAGCACAGTGCAAAGGTGACAGTGATTAATTTTACTAATAGGCCGATAATTCATCATTGAGATGGCGTTTTGACTGACGTCCAGTTGGCAATTCCCTCGCCCTCGTCCTCCCACTCCTCCTCACTATTCTCACCAATTTGAACAAAAGATTGGCATTTATGCAAACCAGCATGTTTTCTTTAAATTAAAAAGAAAATGCATTTGTTGTTGTTAATTTTTTTCTGTTTTAATAAATTTATGTTTGATTTATTATTTAAGACGATACTTGCTACTTATATGCTGCATTTAAGTAGAAGAACACACGAAACATTTAAAAGCCTTTCATAAGGTGTTTAGGCTTTAAAAGCATTCAGTTAAAACCTTAACCAAACATCGCTGTCTGCACTTTTCTTTATTATCTCTCAGACAAATAGTAATCAGTCATAGAGTATCTATAGATTTGGGGAAGCCGGGGCACTAGGATAAAACAGGAGATCTACTTCTCGCTTCCTTACGAAGGCGCCAAGTCTTATGTCATCTTAGGTAAGGAATCAAAGCCGTATTTCAATTAAGTCACCACTTTTAACTTTTTAAATGAATTGACCTTTCTTGCACGCTTTTGGGTGGTGAAGGGGAGAATAATTTCTACGAACCACACCAAAAACCACATAAAATATTTTAGGCAAGCTAGTCATTTTATTGCAATGGAAGTATTTTTGACAACTAGCTTTGGATGGGTCTTTCTTGTGTAGCTTTTTCAATGTCAGTCGGTTGTGCTATGTAATTTACAACTCCTGTTCCATCAAGGCCACCTCGCCTCATGTAAGTCGGTTCTACCATCTTCCGCAAATGGTTATTATATTTTCGCCAATCCTCATGCCTATATTAGATTTAATTTCATTTATGCTCAAATTTTATTTCAAACTGGGGTTTTCCACCTCGCCCCAACCACCCTCTTTCCTTCACCTCGTCTAGCCCCGCCCCCACCTTCTACTACTACGATAACGACGCTCAATTCAATTCCCTCCTCTGTCCCACAGGGACCTACTAAAAAGTGAATCCAATTACCCCCGAGCCCTTCATTTGAAAATCAAATTCCCAGCTTCGTCAGCCAATCAGGTGAGAGCATTCGTCGCAGTGACCAATGGGCACTCAAAGGGGCTTCTCATATGCATACCATGTTGGGATGTAGGGTGGTGCATTAGTGGAGTAGTTGCGGTGGTGGTGGTAGATAGCCAGCCAACTTAATGACCATCATCTCACACAAGCAACAGAGAGGAGAGGGAGAGAGACGAGACGTGGCATTTCATTCACCCAATCACACTCAAGCTTGCCTCACAGCCTGTGAGAACCCTTTTAAAAAATTTGCTATTGCAGATAATGATGAAGAGGGCGAGAAGAGGGGATAGGGAGGTGGTGATTAGAAGGTTGAGTCGTATCAATTTTGCGTTTATCTGGGAACGCATAATTCGATTCTCCCTTCTACCTCGGATTATTCGCTGCAAATTAATTAATTTAACTCTGCTGCTACTGAAAGTGCAACTGTGGGAACCGAGCTGGAGTGGGAAACAAGGAACTAAATGCGTAAATAGATAAATAGCGTCTATTATAAATAAGGGAGGGCTATTAAAGGATGGTGAACCAATGGCCTTTGGGTTTTTTGTTGGTCTGCAAGCTGATTGGTTAAGTGGTGTTATGATATGCGAGCGGTGCATATGATGTCTCCCCCAATGATTATGTCGTGCGCGTGCATGTGAGGTTATGATTGGTGAAGGGGCTACGACGCGTGAACACCAGACCGCCATCCTCACAACGACGTGCACCTCTGCAGATGTAGAGAAGAGGCCTTTTGACAACCCTCAACTTCGCCTGATTAGAAAAATTCGCATAAAATTACGGCTGTTTATTCAAAAATAGAGGCGGAAAATTGAAAATTCATTTGTCAAAGCGCTAAATCATTAAAACTTGTAGGAACCAAAGTCATTACCAGAGGTGTAGAATTTTTCTTGGCGAATTATTTGAGGCAGTGTAGGAATGAAACTAAGCATCAATGAGTCTGGTAAAAGGATCACACAAATTGAGGGTACCTGTCCTCCATTACGAAGCACTGTGTCGCTTTGAGTGTGACACACTGAAGGTGTAATTGGATGTCAGTGAGCATTCATTTGCTTGGGGTCCGAATAGTTCTGCAAAATCCAACTGTTGAGCAAAACTCCGTCTGATTGCAAGACGTGCAAAATGACTTGCTCCTTCTCGCTTGCCTGCTAAACCCCTCACACAAAGGTCGGATTCCGTTTCTCTGCCCCAAAACTGACCTTCCGTGGGTATCGTTGTTTGGTTAAAGCAAGAGAAGAAAATTGAGATGATTTTCGCATTCGTCCAACTTCTCTTAGCTTTTCTGCTTGCAGCTCCTGTGAATGCTTATAAACACCCATCAGTGGTGCTTTGAAGGATCAAATTTTATCTTCTTTGGTCACTAAAAGATAATGAGGGATACTTGGACCTCAGTAGAAGAGTCCGACGTCTTTGTAATCAATTGCAGACCAGCCCTCTGGAACGAAATCCTACACGAAGGATGGCCAGCCACTATTTGTTATCCAATTAAGCAATCAAAATTAGTCCGGAAGGCAAAAGTCTCTCGCACAAGTGTCTTCATCCCCCTATAAGTTTATCATGCCTTGATGAGGCTGGAGTGAGTTCTGCTTCAGCGATTAAACCACATCATTGAGGGCCAAGAGCACTTAACAGCATTTAAAAGATCTTCAAGTGGGCCAAAATGAATTAAATCTTTCTTTCGCTTATTACAAATTTCCAAATAAAATAAGGCAAATTGATGAAATGAAGGAAAGGAAAGTGAAACTTTGCAACCATGTCTATGTACTTGATGGCTTTAACAATATTATTTTTACTGAAACTGTCCAAAGGAATAGTCTAAATGACGTTTTTCATCTGTACCACAAAAGTTGGTCACCAAATGATAACAAACAAATGATGTCACACATATGTGACGCAGGTAGCAAATGGGCTTAAACTAATCAATAATCTGCAAAATCCAAATCATTGAACTCTCAAAGGCCAGCCATGTGTTTAAAAGTGTGACGAGTAGGAAAAATTAATCACAGTGAATGTGGCACGATTGTGATGTTCATTAGGTTAAATTGTTTTTTTCTTGAGGGTTATCTAATTTCAGTCACCTCTATCTTGCCTGTATTATCCCCTTGACCGCTTGTAATTTTGACAGCGTCAAGTGGTGATGACGGGTATTGAGGATGGGGAGAACAAGGATGCGGTATTGCCTTCCCCACTTCCATTGGTCCCCCTTCCACCTTAGCTAAACTACAATACTTGACTCCAGGCTAGTTGCAAGGAGGTACGAGGATGAAATTTGGTCTACCCTAACAAAGAATTTCTAGCCTTTCCTGGTTGCTTATTGGTTTTGCTGAGCTGAAGTGCTGTGCACATTCAAAGACAACAGCCACAATGGTTCGCTCCTGCAAGGCAAATGTGCGTACCCCAACTGATAACAAAAGGACTTTTATCACCTCATCATGTCAATTTGCATACAGACGCCGTGGCACCCACATTGCAAGGTCAATTAACCTGCCAGTCAGGAGGAGGCACATGATATGCGTGCAGTCGTAACCAATTAATAACCTCCACGCTCTCTCCTCCCCTCCATCCATCCTCATCAAAATACAGAACAAGTCATTTTTTTGGACTTCAATTACTCTTGCCACACTCTTGAACCAAAAAAGGGCAAAAATTAGATTCATTTATCAAAGTGCAACTCATAATTTGACACTTGTTGGACGGGCTAAATGATGGATTACAGAGAACCAAAGGAGCGGGCCTTAAAGAGGGAAAGTGAAAATCAGGAAATTGTCCCGAAGATAATTTCTCATAGCTTCATGATAAATTAGGCAGTTTTTTACTAAAGCGACAATAAAATCTAATCTAATTAATCTGTCAACAGTGATTTATACCTTCTTCAGCACTTTTGACACACTTCCTTCCCTCATTGTTCTCACTCCTTCCAATTTGGCAGGTTATACAAAGGATTGTACGACAATGGAGATTTTCGCATCTCTCACTGAGAACACATTAATCAAAAAAAACAAGTTGATGCTTCATTTTTTACTGCCTGATAAAAGAGCAGAAGAGCTGCAGTGTCATAATGGTGTAAAATGATCCACCTTTCCGCCCCCTCCCCTCCCCCAGCCACCTTCTCAAGCCCGAGCCCCAGTACCGCACTCGCCTCGCCCGCCGCCCCGTCGCGGTCGCCGCCACCGCCGAGTGGTCTGTCTGAGTAAAGAGAGTGAGTGATTAGAATTTAAATGCGTGTGTGATTGTGAGTTAAAGTGAATGCGACTATAATTTCATTCAACAAGATTTTCCGATTCAACTAAATTCATTTATGGTTGCCGCTTTATGTAAATGTCGATGTGAGTGGCTTTGCCTTTTGCCTTTTGACGTACAATAATTTACATACACAAAGTTTATTCATTCTAAAATGCAAATTTATGTTGGGAAGGGGAGAGGAGGCCAAGGCAGGGAAAGGCTCAAGTGGCAAAGAGCAAGTTGGAAAGGGAAGAAAAGCCGTCTTAGTTACACGAGGTGGATGAGGATTGCATTCGCTCCCCTTAACCATGACAGTGGTAACGTTACACGAGGGTGCCTAACTCCTTCCGTCTCTTTTTTACACATCCTTTCCATCTATTCTTCGGTATGAACGATCACGCCTTGGTTCCTGTTTTAGTTTTTCGTCACGTTTTTCGCACCACGCTTCCAATGCCTTGTGGTTAGCAGACCAATTCGGTAGCATTTTGGTATAGAGCAGAGTAAGGGTGATGGCGATAAGTTCTCCTCCGCAAAACGCCTCGCCAATCTCACCGGAGAGATGTACCAGCTAGTGACTACACCGAAGCATCAACTTCCTCTCTGATGACTTTATGAAAAAATCTAGACAAACAATCCTAACAGTCAATAATAGAGTGGTGGTAGTGATATAATCAAATCCGCACATCACATGGGCATGACCTCAGCCATGGGAACAAGGGTTCCCCCTCGCTGTTTAGATGTAAGCATTATGCATATTCCGCAACTCTTGTATAGGTATAAATTATACCCCGTAGAGGCCGACCATATTTCACACATGGATTAGCAAACTGACAACTAACAAACGACTTTACTAGGTTTAATTTCACTGAATTCTTTCGGTTGCTTGAGCTCGATTCTAAAACTGACTTCTCTTTAACCCAAGCTGCTCTACCCATTTACAACCGTTTTGTCGAGTCAAATAAGCGCGAGTGAGAGGCAAGGAAAGGAAAATTAAATTTTTAGCATCCATGTGCTTAAAAGGTGGGTGAAAATGGGGAGCTCTTTAAATCCGCGAGGGCTTTGCCTACAGCCCCGTTTTTATTTAATCACCGGTCCAGACAAATGTGTTGTTTATAAAACCAAAAGCTTGCCTTCGGGATGACAATCACACACCAGAAGTATTGGAATTGTATGCTAAAACTTTAATTGCCTATCTATTCAGCTAACGTTAATCATTTTGGGGGGATTTGGACCTAGCCAGTCAGTTGATTGGACAATTTATGTTCCGATTCCTTCTCCCATTGGCCAATCATCAGTTAACCAATTGCACATCCAATTTCAACCAGCCAATCAGCTCGCAAACATCACGATATAAACTCAAATTTATGGGCGCTGAATTTTTGTTGCCACCACGATGTTGCCGAGACTGCGTAGACAGTTAAAAAGCCTTTCGCGTCAATTAAAATTACTGGAAAAGTACACAACTCTGACCCGATACTATCGAGTCAAGGTGAGGCGTAGTGTGGATACTGCACGCAAGCATGGATTCTTCGAAAGGGAATGCGAGAGGTTTCAACTCACCTACCCATTGCTGGAGCACGCAATGCATCACGATCGAGTAAATCGAATCGCCCTTCAAAAGGTGCTCAAGCGGGTTCCTTGTCAGCTGAGCTCATTAATGAGGAGTAAAGGTGAGTTACCAACGCATCTGTCCATGTTTAAATGCCTCGTACGCACTGAAGAGGAGATAGTAAATTTGTAAATTTGTTTTGGCGTAGGGCACAAAGTCTTACGGTGTTCCAACTTTCTGTCTATATCCTTAAGTCTACCGTTGATCGGTTTCATAGTCGGCACGATTTTATTCAAGTGTAAATCCTTACTAAATGTCGGTTACATGATTTTTTTGGAGCCAACTTTTGTCGGTTTTCCTAGGTCTTTCTTTAAGGTTCTGCTAAACACCTTAAGAGTTGAACAGCAGAGCATGTTAATCGGTCGTTATTGTGGTGTCAAGAGTGGCCTTCAGTCGCGTCTGAAGGGAGTAATGAATCAGTGGATTCTCTCCAACGCTATCTGAGCGAGTAAAGTGGTTGTTGATGGTTGTAAAGGGAAGGGAGGACACGCATCCCAATGGATGACACCAGTGAATTTGTTCCCTTCATTACAACTGTAAATTCAAGGCAGTTAGTTGAATGCTCTTTTCGTACCGAAAAACGATCTTATCACTATTCCTGTTTGCCTACCTGGTGATTTTTCTGCCAAAATGGCCAAAAATGGGGCTGGAGAATGCTTTTGTTGAGGAACCGCTATAGCAGGAGAGTGGGTCTGGAGGTAGTCCTCGTCTGCTTCCTACCAGACGACCTATGACCTCGTGCCTCAAGGTATCCGTCACCCCGGGCGGGAGCTGTCCACCGCTGTCCCCCTGATAGCTGGCAATTGCCACCCCTCCCTTTAACAAACCCTTTGTAGGGTTGAGAAAAGGGAAGCATTTTCATCACTCACGATGTAGTTGCCAGATTTTGACAGGTCAATTGAAGAAAGCAAGAAAGAGGCAAAACGTGCCCACTTCCTAAATGACCACCTTTGGAATGTAGTTGAGACTTGCCCAGGAAATTATCAAACCTTTGCGTCTGGTTGTCATGAGAGCCACCTTCACTTGCTCCACCAACGCACGCACAGACACAGACACACACACACACACACACACGCAGTGGCATTTCACCATCGTTGTCATCATGCCCTTTTCTGAATAATAATCAGATTTCTGTGGCATTTGCATACACCCGACAAAATTCACACTGCCACCATTATTACACAACCACCGGGATATGGACTGTTGATGCGGACGATGTGCGCGTCATTTGGGCCAACTCAAGCACAGCAGTGGCTGTTGCTGTGCACCGAGTTTTGCAGCACTTCCATTGCATAGGTGGAGGCAGTGTTGTCAAGCCTTAATCGGACACAAAGAGAGGCGATATGCAAAGTTTATGCATAAATTTTGCCTGATTAAAAAGTCGTAACCCACAGGTTTGAAGGTGACTCCGTATGCTAATAAGAAGGCTGTTTTGCAACAAATGTTTGCTTTCTCACCCTCTTTCTCCGTCTCTCCTCACAATTTTCTTTGGTGCCACTTTTAGCCGTGGACCACAAGGCCCACAGAATGGAGAGTGGAAGACCTTCTTACGGCTATACCAGTCCCGAGGCCCCGAGGAGAGCCGGTTGCAGTCCACTCAAGGCTACAATTCGATTGCAAATAGAACCGGAGATTAGACCCTCACCTGCGTGTCCAGTGAAGACCAACTTCCCGTCAACATCACCACCTGTGGAAGCTTTGGATCTTTCCATAAGGCCACCTTCCCCCATGAGCAACATGGCCTCTTCTTCGTCCTCATCAAATGCCCTAGTGGATTGGATTCGTCCACTGAGCAATCGACTGTTTTCTCGACCTCTGCCCTCTGATTGTACGGACGTTAATCCCGTGGAGAGTTTCACCACCGCCTCATCCCCAACCAGTCATCTACGAAGTCGTCCCAGTGAAGACTATCTGGAGCAATTTATGCGAGTTGATGAGACACAGAATGTTCTGTGGCGTCAGTTGGCTGAACGCTATCAACGAAATATGGTGCCAAATCAGTGTGGCGTCTGCCATAAGGTGCTCAGTTGTCGCAGTGCTCTGACAATGCATTACCGTGTGCACACTGGTGAGTGGAGTCGTCGTGCCCAGTCCAGCTGTGATGTGGTTTGACAAGTCATCGAAATGTTAGCTTCTCCCTTTTAGAAGAAAGACCGTTTGTGTGTAAAATTTGTACAAAGCGGTTTTCAACCAAAGGAAATCTGAAGACTCACCTTGGAGTAAGAAGCTTTCTTCGACTTAATTGGTACATTTTTTGCTTAGATTGTAGTCACCTTGCCTCCTACCTTCTAGCAACATCACGAAACAGTCGAAGCCTATCGAATAGCAGCAAGAACAGCGGCATTGACAGGATCGGTAATGCCTCGACCTCCTGCTTTGCCTGCATTGTCGGCAGTGGTTTCGGACATGGATGCCCCTTCACCTCGTGTCTCACCAAATCGAAGCATTCCAGACTCCACGAGCTTCGGCCTACAACCATCCGGTGCTCCGCCTCCGCCTCCTCCGCCTACTTTGTCCACGACTGCATCGCAGCCCCTTCTGCATCCACACCTTCCTGTACCCTCCTCACTTTTACTGCCTTCGGCCTCTTCAACCCCAATCAGTCCATCTCATTTGGCCCTGTTCAACTCTCCGAGTATGCAAGGCTTCATCGGGACTGCAAATTCTTCAGGCTTGGACGCCTCCAATGATTACTCCTTTAGGGCGTTCCTTCAGCAGTTAACTGCAGCAACGCCTATTTTTAATTCCTCGCCAACATTTCCTGGTCTAATTATCCCTCCGCCGCCTATATTACCGCATCCACCAAACAGATCGTCCAATCAGACGGATAACTTTGCCTCCGCAAATCCGGTCTAAGGAGGCTCGAAGCTGTTTATAGCCTGTGTACATATTTGTGAATGAATGCTCATGAAATAGTGTATTTTTCGGAGTAAGAAAAAAGTGGATTTTATTCCTTGATTGTGTTCTAAAGAAACATCCGTCAAGGGAAGGGAAGTGATGATTTCAGACCGACCATAAACAACCTCAAGGGGTGTGCAATACTACTGATTTGCTGGAACTGGAGAATGCAGGACTGCTTAGAACTCTCAAATCTCCCTTGCTTGCTTGCTCACGACCGCTCTTCTCCAATAGTCTTCACTACGAAGGATGTACGACTCTCAGCCCGAAGGCGCGACACTGCAACTTCGACTGGAGGGAATGTGGAAGAAAACCGAGGCGGCAACTTGGCAGAGCCGTCACAGACGCCCCTTCCAACATCTGTTTGGAAGATTTGATTGGAATTTTTAGTTATAACATTGTTAGCGTCCGCGTACGCACTCCTGACGCTTGACTGGCTGGAATTCCATCAACCCTCACCCTTTGCCACCTCCACCGCACTGCACACGGTGGACTGTGGATCTGGCGGTTGGCCGCTAGTCGACTGGAACTAATCTTGAATGGTGTCATCATTTTCATTCTTCTTCTTCTCCCCTCACCCCACCTGCTCCCTCTTCTTCAATTTTTTCCAGGGATAGGTGCCGATCACTCGCCTCTCTTCCAAGCACAACTTAGCACAGCAGATGCAATAAATTTCCCACTAATTAATGCCTACTTACGTGACTGTAAATGGATGACGTTTTGCTGGAGCCATTTGTCTTGGGATGCACCCCCAGTTTACGGTGACATGGCAGCAACTAACGTGTCCCCATCGCACCTCTGCTGCTCCCCTCCCCCAATCTCGGCCCCGTGATTAACTGCACCACAACGGGGACCGAGGCGTCAAACGCGAACAGCAGTCCATTAGAAATACTGATGCAAATTGATGCCTCAAAATGCATAACATACCGTAACATCTTACCCACTCTTACGAGCCAATTGCTACTTTTCATCGCTACAGTAGAAAAGCTGCTTCAATGCTGCACGTTACCTTGTGATGGACCTGCCCCAAAAGGCTTCATCAGTTTTGTGTATTTTTTAACAACTTTCCATACATTTCGCTTAATAAGTCAATAGAAGCAGCTATAACTTTAACAACTTCTTTAATACATCTATGCATAGTCCGAAACATCACGTCACGCATATGTGACATAAGCAACTAACCCAAATAGCCACAACAAACAAAGCAAATGAAGGCTTGTGATGTTGCCCAAACTGAGTCCCTAGCAAACAGTCACACGATGAGGCAGATTTTGGTACAAGAACGTGCCAAAATCAGTGATACCATGGGGCATGGATTTAGTGATCACTATGGCGACTCTCAGGTGACACCGAATACGAAACCGCTACCTCAGCGCTCAAGGTGAGGATACAATCACGGGGCAAAGACGAACACTATGGTTACATGCTCTACTGGTATACTCCAAAAAGTGGCGAATTCCGGAAGATTAATAATTTAGTCTGTTGCTTTAGAATCAATTGAACCAATTCCTTGGCGCAATCGGATGCGTTCTGGAACAATTAGGAAGGATGGGAGGTCCCATTGTGCTCATTTAAGGGAATTGTTCAAATATTCTTTTAAAAAGGCAATTTGGGCTTTGGTCGTCCCCAAACAAAGCAAAAGGCCATGCCCTGTCACATATACGTGACACTAATGCATAAGCTTGTCTCTTTCCTTGAACGATTGAAATTTGGAAAAAAAAAGTTACTCATGCAAAATAACTAGTGAGTTAATAATTGTGACGTGCATGACCGCGGATCTAGAGTGTTAGTGCGACGCGTCATATGTGCGTGACACGAATAAATATGGGGTAATAAGTTTGCTAGAATATTTGAGAGTTAATTAGAAAAAAACGTTGAGCAGTCGAAAGGCATAAGATGGCTTTGAAATTGATGCAGGCTAACGTTTTTTTTGGTGAAGAAGGAGGCAGCCCGCTCAATAGCGCACCGCAACCGATTTTGTGCTCTTGGTCACGTGCCTCGAGGTCAGAGGCTCATACTAGCGCCTAATTAGGCGTTCCGATTCCCCGTATCCCCGGACTCGGATAAAGCACCTAATCTCAATTCGGTTGCCATGCTAGTGTGTCACGAGCCGGAGAGTCTACTCAACGGCGGGGGAGGCGAACAGCACAGTTACCCTAATCAATCGCGATGCCTTTCAACTCGTGACATTCACAGTTATTCCCTCGTCAGGTCGATGCGGAGCGTTGGGGGGTGGATGATGGCCGGCGCTTTCATTACTGGGGCTATCCGGCCCAAAGGCAGACTTCACATCGCAACCCACGGGGGGAGAATGGAATCAAAAAAAAACAAAACTGATGCAACTGGGTCAGGATCAAAGGAGCCCATTTCAGCTTGCCAAACAAGGTTTCAACACATTGCTTTGTGATAATTATGCACATCATGCATCCATGTTGGGCGATTTGTAAAGTGAATTATGGCGTCGCATTTGCGTGACGCCAATATCGGAAGGTTTGCCTTAGTATTCTTTGCTCCCAGTAGGAAATAAACAAATTTTTTTTCACTCTAAGTGATTTTGGACATTTAAGATCCTTTTGCTGGATTTTACTGATGCAAGTGGTGCCAAATACTACTTGTTAGTCTTAAGTAGATGCCGCAAGTTGAGGCAATAATTTTAATTGCAAATTTTGCTGAAACACTTTTTATTTTGTTTCTTACCAATGGTCCAACCTTCAGGGTTCTAAGCCTTTTAATAAGCTGATCATTATATGTACAAGTTGAAAAGTGAGTGCATAAGAAAACTGCGGCTAATTTTCGTACCATTCTCAAGTCCATGCCAGTCTCAAGCACGTATTATGAAATGATACTAAGTAACAAAGTGTCTATCATGCCAAATGTATCACGATTTGGTTAGGGTGAAATTTGCAAGTAACCTGCGTTTGTAGGCTTTAAGTCGTAAGACGTCTGAGGGCTTCATCGGATAGCTTCTGCGTGGCCGACTTGAATGCCTCACTTCCTTCCTTCGTTTCGCCCAATTGAAATAAAAAATTGCGCATAATTGATGCGCGGTCTTTGCATAATTGTGTTTTACACCATTGTGTGCACAAAAGGCACTCATCTGTTGCCATGGGTGGCCTACCATTTGCCAAACGTAAAGCAGCATTCGCTTTCCTTTTCTCGGAGGCGATTTAAGGCATTCCCACCTCCATCATTCCCTATGAGGAAGGATAGGCGTTGAAAGGAGGCTGATAAGGTAGAGCGTGGAGTGAGACAATCCAATTCATTCACACTTATGCAAACTCTACACCTCTCCTGCTTTGCCCGGGCAGTTTTGCATCCTATAGCCCCACGCGGACCTCACGGCAAATGCACTGGTTTCCAAGACTCAAAGTGCCAAATTCTTATCAAGTTTAAGTTTTTTCTCAAACAAGTTAAATTGCTCACTGCATTAAAACAATTTCCTTCGTTTGTACTTCAATCCGATGACCCATAAACTTGGGCGGTGTGGATGTCATCGTTTGGCCACCCCTACAGCCACGTGTTGATGGGTCTGACCGCGCATCAATAACATGGTGACAAAAGCTAGCCACGCTGGAAACACATGGTAGCTACGACTGTCTAAAGGTTACCATCTCCAATCAGAGTAGGCCAAATGAAATTCGGTGGCCAGGACCGCAAGATAACTGGCGTTGCAACAGCTAATTGTGAGCCCTATAAATATTCCACTAAAATCATTCTTGCTGAATAGAAATATTTAGGCTTCTTCCTTCGGGTTTTAGCAATCACCAGAAAAGTCTTCACGCTGCTAAACACAAAGAGCGCTTCGAGCTTCAAAACATTACATATTTGCCAATGACAGAATAGTTATCTGTTTGTCAATCCACAACTCATGGAGGCGGGTCTACAACAAAAGGATCAAATGAGTAAGGTAGAAATGCGCATTTGTGCATAAATAGGTACTAATTTGTTATACTTTGGAGCCAGTTGTAGTTATTCACCCCACTTTTTCGCCATAATCAACAACTCGATGAAAAGGGCTTTGCAAACGTGCTTATGTAGGGGAGGAAAATGCTTGCTGAAAGTTTATTGGTCAATGAAACTTTCACCAGCCAATCAGATGATAGCAGCACGCCTTTCAGCCAATGACGTATGAGGATGGCCAAAATACCGTTTGGAGCATAGATGCGTCACCGGAATCGTGGAGCAGCCTCATTTGACCCGGTTTGGACGTGATTTTTATCTTGGTGAGCTATGGCTAAATGTGCTACTCATTGACTTGCTCGACAATGCATTGTGTGGGCTTTTACCATCAAGAAGCAAACCTTCTTGCTTCTAGATGTCAGCGATCATCAGAGGTCACGGCTACTTGCGTTGATGTCTTGTTTGCCCAATTTAACCCTCTTTTTTAACCTTACGGTTGACCGTCCGTTAAAACTGGAAACGCACAACTGTTCACACTGAATTATTAATGTTAGAGGTATATGGACGCCATGCATCTACAAGCGACTTGAAGAGGAACTTTTTGAACAACAATTTAACTAAAACAGTCAAGGGGCTTTCTTATGGCAATGTTTTAGTGGGATCAGACCCTTTATTGAGGAAGCACATGCATGGCAATCATTTGAATGACACTTCATATCGATGTGAAAGGTAGAAGTGTGGGTGAAAATCGGGTGAAATGTGATGATGCATTAACTTCATTATTCCAGAAGTTCTCGCTTTCATGGATGCTTTATACATCTTAAAATGCCGTGCTCTCGATTCCTCTCCCCTCGTGGGTTGCTAATAAGAACGAACTGTCACTCGCTGAGAGTCGCCTGTCAAGCGAATGGAATAACTAGGCAGGGCTGAAAGGTAGGCCCTTGCATTGCCAATCTATTCTCGCAGCAGGCAGCATCGCATTACTCACTCGATACCTTGCCAGCTCAAAATGGAAGGCTCGACTGGACATCCGCGAGGTAAAAGGCTGCAACTAAATATCCAGGCGTTTGAAGAAGAAGGGGGTGGGCGGGCGTATGAGGGGTGATGTGAGCCATGCCACAAAAATTTGATGCCATGACGTCATTCTTGCCACATTTGGTTGCCAGGGTGATGACAATGGGGCGACCATGACATCGTCTGACCTCATAGCCAGCTGTCAACCGTTAAAAGTATGCATCACAAAGCTGTCAAAACTACAAACGGCGCTTGTTAAATTAGAAAAGTCACACTCTAGTCTTTATTTGGCCCCTTTAAATAGGTCTGTGAAAGACCTTGATTTTGTGTTTCTGACCTTTATTTTCCATCTTTTTTCGTCGCCTCACATGTGGTTGTCTATTTTTGAAGTGGATGTGGCTCCTGGTCCTCGGCGTTGTGCCATCTGGAGGAGAGAGTGAATTGCACGGCTGGGGATGGAGGTGCTTTGAGTGCCTCAGGCCACCAACCGACCGCTGTGAAGTGATGCAACCATCCATGAGGTGGGTGGAATGCTAATTACACCACAAAGAGGACAATTAAAGACGTTGCTATGGTGCATCAGTTGCCACTGCCTCACAACCGTGCTGCAACAGCCGCATCCCCAAGCTCCAACGGCTCACTGGTCGGTTTGCATTTGTAGCCGATTAGGCTTGCTTTCCTACCTTCTCTAGCTCAAATACCAAGATTCAATTTGGTAATCCCGTGTGAGAGGTTCAGTTTAGACCGCACTAGCAAACAAGAAGCCTCTGCAGCATCCTCGCCTCCTCTGATTGGTTGGAACATGGAAGTGTCCAAGCTGTCACGCACAAACACCAACAAACCGAAAAGGAAGACTAACGCATGAGGCGTAACCACTGATCTATTCTATGCCGTGTATTTGGGGCTGCCATACGCCTTCCTGTGTTCTGCAGTAAATCAGTGTGGAGGAGTCGGTCAGGTGCAACGGCCTTGCAATTGCGCCAGCAGTCTGCTGAAGTTTTTCCACTCAATGCTTGTTGATGCTATGAAAGGAGGTCCACATCATTTTACACTTCATCTTCCATGGTGTAGCTTCCACTTCAAAGAGTCCTACGTTTGATGAGCCAGTGGTTAGACCACCACGTCACATATATGCGACACAATTGATTAACCAACTGAACTAGACCGATGTTAAGGACAAGCTGTATCACTGAATGCTAAGACGCTCAAGTCGTAATAGCGATTATGTCGGAGCCAGTTGAACTATGGTGAATGGGATTAATTGATCACTATGGTGACTTCCATGCACCATCCAATCAGAGGCTGCCACCTTGCTATGCCGCAACAAGGACAGACAAGAGGGTTACAGCCACCACAAATTTTTGGAGAGAAGGAAAAGGGCATTTTGCTTTAAGGCCTCTCTAATAAGTTGCGTTTTTTTGGCGTCAAGTCAATCGTTTCCTTGACGCAGGGTTTTGGTCGCTTCGACATTGCGAGCGTGTTCAACTGCTTGCAGCTGTGCAAAATGTGAAGTGCTGGCAATGTAGCGATTTGATCGAGGTCAAGCAGTTCATCTATGAGAGCCTTTGTTGGCCATTTAACTACCCACGGTAGTATTAATCTGGCCGAGTACGTTCAATAACAATTGGGGCGAAATCCGGGAACCCGGAACGGGAGGCGGATAGGCCGTTCTGTTCCACTTCTAGAGAGAGCTATTAAAGATTAGAACACCAAATTGCTTAATAATTATAAGAACGGAAAGCGGTCGCAAATTTGACTACCAAATGGTGCAGCTAGTAACCCTGTCAAGTGAATCCCGTATCGCACATTCAATGCATTCATACATCAGAAAAAGCGCGAAGGAAATAATTATAAATAACAGATATATTTGTACAAAACCTTATAATACTCATATTGAAGGAATAGTTGATACAAGCAGTCTGTTTTAGGCGCAGGTTGAAAAAAAATAAGAAAAGCCCATGCGTCACATATACGTGACAGCACTAGCAAAATTAATCTGTTTACTAGGACATGAATTCTTTTCTTTTAAAGATACTAAGAAAGATCTTTGCGTGGTTTACATTACTAATACGCAAAGAAAAGCGAGTGTGAGAAAGCAAGACGATTCGTCACAAATGTGTGACACGAGTGGACACGCCTTTAAAACTGTGACATCTTGATGTAAAATCTCTATTTTCAGAAGCAGCACACAAGAGAAGCAAAGTGCTACACCTACTAATTGTAGTGGAACGATTGTTTTTGGATAGGGCACGTTACTCGCCTTCGTGCTCCTAGTCACGTAATTGAGGTCAAATACGTGCGTTCGGGGCTAATCAGCGGCTCCACGTTCCCTGAATCACCCTGCACAGTAAGACACCTCGATGTCCTCGAATTACAATAGCGTTGCTGTGTTAGCGGTGCTAAAGATTGACTTCATAAGGGTCATTTTAGCTGCTCACAAAACGTAGCTTTTTGTGACATTTGTGGTGATTAATCTGTCAGATCAATGCAGATGGGACCACTCAACGCACCTCTCAAGAAGAGCATCGGACCAGCAATAGGTGTAGTTATTCCTCACTACGGTAATGCCCTTTGACTTTTACAAAATCATGCAAATCTCTTCTCAAGTCTGCATGGCAAGTTCATCTCGCCTGCCTGCGTTAGCGACCGAAAGCTGAAAATTCTTCGCGTAATATGTGTTACGCTAGAATGCGAGTGTCAAACTGTCTTATTCATAAATCCAAGATTTTTGAAGTTGCGTAAGACATCTGCTTAACTATGCCAAAACACGCCCATCATGTAGTGCTACTTATTTGTTATAAGTAGGGAATAATTATGTTAAAGACAGTTCCAGCGATAATTTGGGATTGGGATTTAGTTGGCATATGCTAATGAAAAGCGATCTTATGGAGAAAGTGATGAGCAGGAGCACCTTAAAAAGACCTACATTGCTCACTTTACTGCTCACGATTCCAGACTCATTTCTTCACCTCCAATTCGCTGTCGTAACAAGGCATAATCAATAAACTTCTTTTGGATAAAAGCAGAGGAGCTACTATTTGATAGGTTTTAAAGACTGAATCACGAGGACGAAGTGAGACACACACGCCTCTATCCCATCACTAATTGAAATTCGCTTTATGCAATTTGGCATTCGCACCGCTTGAATCACTCACAGCACGTATACCCGTCACACCAATGTAGATAGTGAGTCTTGACAAGTGCTTACACGTCAAAACACTACGGATACCAGTGTTGAAGGCAGACCGACTAGCACAGTGCATGAATAGAGAGGCTAGCTAAGAAAGTCAAAACTACTACGGGGCCACTGATAGGCTTTTTTGACCCTGTTTGTAATTTTACACGCCAAGGCGTCCTTTTGGCGTGTTCGCATCAATGAGAAGAGCTAAAAATTACCGTTATCATGCACACACGACACTGGATAAAGTGCTAAGTTTGAATTTTGATTCATGATAGAATGAATTCAATCACAATCGAAAGCGCTTATGCCACCTTGCCGATACCCCAATTAAAATAAATTGCAAATGACATGCTTTGCTACTTATTTAATACAAGTAGAAGAGAAGAATCCTGCGGATGGCAACGACGGCAAACTATTGTTTGCCAATCTTTAAAATCACACTAGTACCCTAATGGACGGAGGGAGGGCTGGAAAGCAGAGAGTATGAGACAATGATCCGGCAGTAGGACTAAGTTTTTCTTCGAAGAGACAAGATAATTTTCCAATGGAGCCCGATCAGCATAAAGTCCACTTGCTAAGACGCCACCATGACGACTGGAAGAAAGGAAAAACATCTGATTTGCTATATCAACGAGGCATCACAACAGCGGCTGAAGGCCAGTGAATCGAAGGAGGCCAAAGTAGCCTCTTTTACCAATGGGATCCGTCTGGTTACCTCGACGCGGGTTTCACCAGAGCTTCTCAAGCGCTATTTACCCCACCAAGGCAATGACGGGCTGACCACCCATCTCCATGAAGTGTTATGCTTTCGCCTTGGTTGCTTATTTCTCTAACAGTGTCTGTCGCCTTTACGTGGCTGGTTGACGTTTGGGCAAGGTGGAAGTTGCCCATTGGACGTGTCGTTTGAAGGAGGGGTGGATCGGGAAGAGGCGATTAACCCTCTTCCTTTTGCCTTCTCATCGAGACCACGAATTTCACCGTTCGGGTTTGATGTAATTCAATGCCTGGTTGTTGGTCAGAAGGTTCGCTCACACAGTCTCAATGAGTGTTCTCCTTCTTCACATTATTCCGTCTCAATAAATGAATGGCACTTGCAGAGCTGCTACAACTTCCACCCTTGGATTGCTGATCAGTTGGCTCCAAGTTATGCCCATTTGCGCATCAAGCTATTGAACTGCACTCCTGTCACTGACACACGCAAACGCTTGACTGAAGAGCAAACAACAGCCTTAAGAAATGAGGTGAGGTAGGCTTCTCATTCAGCACAACTAGCGGATGGCAAGCTGTGTCTTATGAAAGATTTAGTGCAACAGACTGGCGGTTTATTGTTGCATTCCTAATGTTCGCATTTAAGGCAACGTACAGCGTGGAGCAAGGACGAGGTGAAGCGTTTGTCAGAGCAGTTGCACCAAGCCTGAGTAAAAATTGTGAGCATATTGATGACAAGGTTACAAGAAGTTTGCGGTAAAAGCTCTTCCACAGCACGATTGACGCCCCTTGCTGCCAATAACATGAAGCTTAAACGATCGGGCAGCATTATTCTTCTATTTTCCCAAACAATGGTTAAATTACTTGGCTTCCTGCTTCCAGTTCATAAGCTTAGAAGCCTACTGAATCGTTGGCATAGGCAACATTCAATCATATTATTCTACTTATTAATGTTCAGTAGCATGCAATTAACTTTGCTGGCAAGGGTGCGGGCAACTGTCTTTTAGTGTTCTTTTATTGCATTTCCTTAATTTACAATAGAAACACGTTTCCCGAACATACCATGGCAAATCGTTCTCAACTACCAACGTCATAATACTAATTGTCCAAGAGTTTGCACTCATTTTTATCTTTTATTTAACTGCCCTGAGAGTGTTGCGCTTTGCTTCTCATTCTGTACTTTCAGCTACGAAACAAACTCTCCGCTAACCGACCTAAAAAATTGACCCACATTACAGTGTATATGTGTTTGTGGTCTCGAAAGGTGACTGCGAATGTTTACACACACACATGTGTGCATCCAAAATGCGTAGTCTTGTGTCATTCTGCCACTTCCACTTTATTCGTACTGAAAGCGAGTTTCTGACTTGGTTAAGGTTGGTCGAACGAATTTGACAGGTCTCTGGTCTGTCCGTTTTAGTGAGCTCAAAGGCTGTAAAATTTCCCACACTACTCTCCGTGGCAAAGAAACGTTTTTAAAAGATTAGGATGAGTGATGAATCATTGGAGAATGGATGCTGTGTGATGGGAAGACACTCTCGCTTTCCCTCTCCTTCGCATGCATGGCGCATGACAACTGACTAGTTGCCACCAGGCAATCCTGCCAAGACCGGGTTGGGCTGTACTCGCATTTGAGTGACAGTGTGCCTTATCTAATTCACCTAAAATGAGAAAGACGAGAATACGACACTCGCATTCTTATTCATCTCTTCCCTTTGGCTGCATTGCTTCAGATAACGCTTGTCACGCCTTCTTAACACTTGACAACCGCTTATCCAAAGTGGCTAAAGTAGATGGTTAAAAGGTAGAAGTACAACGGGATGTGCTTGTTTTCTCCCAATGACACGAGAAAATTAAAGCACTGAGAGCTACAATTTTTTGCCAAAAAAAAGTTTTCTAATGCTTTTTGGCTGATAAGAAAGGCATTAAACATTAGACTGATTTTATCAACGCCCTACTAAAATTTGACGATAAAACTTGCAAGGCTGTAAAAATTGGCTAAAAACAAATTGCTTAATTCGCATCGCGTCGACTTCCGATTATTCCCTTCACTTGAAATTCACATACTACTTATAAGTTTTTAAGCGTTTCCCAATTTTTAACTCTTTTTAAGGGATTAAAGCAGGTAGGCGAGTGTGTTATCAACGCTGACAGAAGTGAAGCTTAAAGGCTTATATGTAGTGTAGAGAAATAAAAAAGGCGCATTTTAGTGGAGACGACCTCATGGAACAGCTTTTGCAGACAGTCAATCCCCGCAATCCGCCTCAAGGCTCCGCAAAATTCTTCCCTATTTTTGTTTACTTGATTCATTCAATGCACTAAAACTGTGTTTTGTCTTTTTTCAGAGGAGGGGGAGAACTAAGACCGTGGAAAGCATTTACACAGCGCGTAAAAGATGTCACAAGACAAAATTAAGTTACTACTCTAGATTAATAAAACCATTGGCTCTCTTAGTTTATCTAGAGAGCTGACTTGCAAAGGATATTGTTGGATAGGCGATGTAAACAATGCAAGCAGTTGGGGGGGAGGGGAGGGTAGTGGAAGGCGGGCGGAGACCGAGCAGTGTCCACCCTTCCGCTCGCCTTGTCACCCAGACGGTGGAGGTAAAGCTAACGCTTTTCGCGGTCGCAACTCAAACTCACTCCAAAACAAAATTCCGAATGAGCATTTTTACTTTGTGTAAAAGTTGATTTCATCAAAATTAATTAGACAATTGCTTGCAAAGCTCGGTGCTCAAGATAAAGTGTGCCATGTCGTATCTGCGAGACGAAAGGGTCGTCTCACCTCAGCCTGCCCTGAAACACAGTTTCGTTGTCTTTGACTCTAATTTGGCGTTTGCAACAATTGCGTCTGATGGCGTCATACACGTGTGGCAGCCCGATTGCCTCCCCTTGTTCCAGCGTCACAAATAAGTGACAGTGTCTTTTTATCGATTTAGCGTATGCTATTTGATTAACCCTGCCTGTGTCACAAATTAGCTCCTCAAATACATTTTATTTACATATGAGACAGTATTTAAGTAGAACATATCGAAGATGCGTGCGTGCGTGGCTGATTTGCATCAGGAACAGACCCCTAGTGGTGTAGGCCCACGCGTGGTGAGGCCTCCAAGTTTCTAGGCACCCTCTCTTTGGTCAAAGTAGACTTCCTAATTATGCCAAACTACTAACACCCTGTCGTGGGACATTTTGCCGCTCCTATTCCTTTTCTGGAAAGGAATAGGAGAGATTCGTATACGGCAGGCGGCGTTAAAAGTTGACCTTTTTGTTCGCACAAGAGAGCAGCTTGAAGCATTACTTATTTGGTCGTTAATCAGGCCAAAAGTATTGTGCTTTTCAATAGCTACTTAAACATATTTAATGACTCTTGAGCAGCGTCACACATACGTGACGCAAAGTTTGATTCGTTCCCAGATAACTGTGCATAACAAGCAAATTTAAAACTGGCCATCCGCTTCTAAAAGCTGCTACAGTTAAAGTCTACTGAGCATAAACTAATCCTTAGCGTGCTGGCATCATCTCATTAACTGTGTTTAAGTTAAAAAAATGTTTTAGACAATAATGCCTCTTACGAGGAGGTGACCATCCCTTAATTCCACTTAAAAAAAAGCCCAACAAGGGATGGGAAAAGGAAAAGGCTGACAACTAATAATGGAGTCGCCTATGGCGTCCTGATTTGGTGAAGCCAGCTGTAAAGATTTTTACAGCATCGCAATTAAAGTGTCTAGATTTGAAAAAGAAAATTAACCAATCAAGTCATAAGTAGATTAGGAGAGAGAAGTTTAAGTCAGTTCTTGATTGCGTACAGTGTAAATGATAAAATGACCAGTTGACAGTTCGATCAGCTGGGAATTTGGCGAGAGCAGCAAATGTTTGTGACATGCATTTAGAGTTGATCTGTCGCCTTCTGTATGCACACTTTCAGTAAACACAAGCGCAAGTAAAAAAGATATTTACTAAATAGTGCCACGGGCTCCCTTCCGTATTCCAAAGTTTATCAAGAGAATCTGCATGCCATTGGTTCGCCCGGCTTGAAGCACTAATCACCTTCCGCTGCTTTACTACCAAAAATTATGACTTATGTGCATGTGAAAATTCATTGCACTTGTTAACAAAGGTAGTATTAAAGGCAACAAAAAATGGACACCTTGTTTCGTCTGAATCAGCATTTTTTAAGAAGTGCAAACCACAGAAATTATTTGAAGCTAAAAGATAGTAAAACGCAGTTCCCATTATTTTAATAAACAATCTTTTGCTTTTATTATAAAAAACTTTTTTAGCTTACTTACGTACAAAGGAAAAGGAGCTTTTTGGGTGCCTTAGTAGTCTAACGTTTGATGAATTTTCAAAAACCAAAGATGAACCCTTATTTCATGCAAAGCATTATGTTTCTTTTTACATAAATGCAATGTTGCAAAAAAAGCTGTTCTTAGGATTGGTAAAATAGATCTAACTTTAAGGTTTTCAGCATAAATACACACAAGGCAGCAGTCTGGAGTAGAGCTGCCGTGTAGGACTCAAATTCAAATATTTCTGTCAAATTTTTGGATACAAAACACTTTTTTAAAGCTTAAAAGCTGAACTAAGGGTGATAAAATTATGGTCAGGAACATATCTTGCATTAATTCATGCAACAGTGATTTAATTCGGCCTTTAAAGCCAGATTTGAAAGCCCTCCTCAGGTCAAGGTCTAAATGGAACACCTCCTAGACTTAACAAAACTAAACTTATTCTCCCTGAAACGTGCATATATATTTAAACTAATTGCCTAAAAATAAAATTTAATTTTTCAAAATATTCTTAAAAAATGTGCTTGCAATATAAATAAATGTCTTGTATGCAAAATTTGATCATTTAGGCACAAAAATAAAGGAATCGAATGAAGTGATCACTCTACTGCTCCGAGTATCCCTAGAAGATAAAGAGAAGGCTAAGCGCAGATTGGAATACGTGGATTTACGATGGGAAGGAAAGGGACTGCGTACGTTTTCGGGGGGCTAGCCCACGCAGCGAGGTTCAAGATGGCCGCTACCAATGTGTGGAACAATCCAACAGCCCAAACAAACGAACTACTACAGTCATCACCTTAGTTTTCTGCCCAGCTACCCCTGGATTACTGATGGTGAATTCTTACACAAAAACGGGGGATATGTCTTGGTGGAAGCCAAGATAATAGGACTGCGAAGGGGTCACATTTACAAGATAATGTTGTGAGCTGTCGGTAGACGCCTAATGAGGGGTCAGACTGAGGCAGCGACGCTGAGAGAGGCACATCAGTCACCGTTTTAGACTTCGTGTAACAAAATAGAATTTGGAACTCCAGAAACTCTTTTATTTATCCAAAGTCCAAGAAGGCCCAAAAAGAATTTTTTTCAGACGCTTCATTTGCAAGTTGAGGCAAAAAAAGTTCCTTTTAAAACGGCTACCAATGGGTGCAATAAAATTGCTTGATAATAGAGCACTTTTCAATGAAAAGGGGTAAGAGGCCACAGGTAGATGGAGATACGGGAGAAAAATAATAGTAAAGCAGCTATTAAGCGCCTCCTGGAAAGTGCCTAAATGTTCACCTCTGTGACAGGTGGCTGGGACAATCTTTGGCTAAGCAAAGCCTTGAATCGGGCAGGAATTCAAATTTTGTGCGCAAAATCATGCCAGGCACCACAACTTGGACATCTTAAAGGTTAGCGGCTTTGACTAAAACCTTCAGTTAGCGACTTGAAAGCTCAGTCGGCTAAGAAAAATACCCTCGACTTTTGCAGCTAAGATTTGGTAGTCAGTTAGGCGAATTGGCCGTATGGCACACTTGGATTTATCTCTTATAACAGCAGCTTAAAAGTACACCAAATTAATTGCCTTGATGCAGCCAAAACTACGCAGTTAAGTTGCTTGATTGTCGGCACGCCGTCCTCAGCCCCCTCAAATTTTGGTGGCTTGCTCCGTGCCTAGACAAGCTGACCGTTGCCTTTCCGTGTAGGGCATAAAAACACTTTCTCGCTCAGCTCATACTGACGTGCAGAGGCACCTACAACGAGTGAGGAGTTGGCCACCCATCAGGCTTCTAGCCACAGGATGAGCTAGCGTCAGTCCGGCCTTATTAACCTTCCAAATCGGGTCAAATTCGAGGCCAAGTGGACGCCAACCTATCGCCAAATGGAAGGCGCCACTTGGCTTATGTTCTCATCCCGAAGATCCTATCCTTACTTGACACTGGTCGAATGTGCTAAAAAGCTGACTGCAGAAGCTGCCGAAGGTTTTTAATCGGAAGTAAGTCCTTCTGGTCCTATCGTCCAATCGCAGCGGCAATTTACAGCGGGCGCTATCGTCGATTACCTCCATTTGACTACTCCACTTTCCTCGCATCCTAAAATCGCATTTTTAATGGACAGCTAAGAGACAAGAGCGGGATTGAGTCAAAAGCGGCCAGTATATTTCCTCCTTCCCTTTTTAAAGACACAAAAGCATCTGGAGGATTAAGGAGACCGGACAGTTCCCTGTCAAAAAGAAAAGTAGGATGATATGGCAAGCCGCCGTCATAGTCGCTTATCATCGTGTCTTACTAGCTACGCACCGTTAATGGCTATGAAGTAGTCTCTGGGGTATATACTTGGCTACGGGAGGGGCGAGATAAGGGATCCTCTGACGCGACGCTGACTCTGCAGTCTCGCCATTCATTCCGGCTGGTAGACAAACCCACACGGGATAGACAATCGACAGGTGGGACGTGAAATGCGGTTCGCTGCCTCCCAGTGACAAGGCGCGTTGGAAGGGTACAAGTTACGATCCCTCGTGCCCTGGTAAGAGTTGGAAGTAGACTTTCTCCAGTGACCTTGGGATTTCGACGCATTCCATTGGTTAACACTGATTGCAAAAAAAACGTTTTAACTAATCACCTTTTAATCTGGAATTTTTAACGGCGACTTCCCTTGAAAAAATAAACACGATTAATTAACTTTAGGCAAGTCCTTCATTGGTGTTGCTGTTGGAGACATTAAGGAAAAAGCTTATTAGCCATACAATTAGACCTTAGAAGAGGCCACTGGATTGGTGGGGCACAAGCTTAGCCACTGTGATGGCTACGACTACAGAGATCGTCAAGCTCTACTGGTTAAGTCGAAATATTTAGAAAGATTTCGTTCAGCCCAACTCCCTTTCTTCTCTTACCAAAAGATGCAGTTAAGCAAAACAACTTAATCTTAAAGAATTAATTGTGTTGTGTAATACGATTATGATGGCTAGGCTCTTGCGCACCCTCGCCTGCCCACACAGGCCAAGTTATCCTTTGGCTAGTGCCCATCCCTCACCCGATTGGCTGCTTTGAGGGTAGTTGTCTCACTGACCTTGCTGTCAACCAATCACAACGTGCAAATTTAATTGAATTGAACGTGTGGTTTGCCTGAGCTGTAAAACGATGAAATGGTCAGACTGAATCACTTTAGTCTTGTAGCATTGCTTGAAGGTGAAATAAACACACTGAAATGGCCACGAAAGTCTGGACTGCCTCTAAAGTAGTGTAGATGGAAGTGTGTAGTTTCAGACGCTAGGATGGAGAAAAAGAAATTCATCAGCTGCCTCTGGCCCCGAGTACACGAGGAATTCCCATTTGCTATAGAAATACTTCAGTTTCGAATGAGGGCCTATCAATTGCATAGAGAGAAGGGTGGGGTTGGGAATGAAATGATGTAGCACTTTTGGAGGTCTTCCCAACTAAGTTATTTGCTTAACTTGACATCACTTCTTGTGTAGCTTCCAAGGCAGGCGATGAGAGAGCAAATCGCACCGAGGAATTGATGTATGTTTGCGATTTCTCATGCACACGGATAAACAGTGGTCTTCATGTTACACCTAACCATAAGTCGTAGTAGCCAGATACACTGAAAACCACACGATCCTCCTTGATTACACGATGCATGCTGCAAAATGGCAGTAGATTGTGGTACTGCGTGAATTGGCCTAGTTTAACACATAACATGTAAGTGTCACATATATGTGACACATTGATCTTGTTTACTTTAAAAGATTCTGTTTAAATTAGGAAGAGGTACATAAATGTGCTTTCATCCGGAGCAATCATACAATTTAAAAAGTCTGCTGAGAGTTGATTGCTGAGCAATTATAAGTAGTATACTAAATCCTGGAGGCTAGGCAACCATGTTGATCAACTTCTACCTCAAAATCAATTTTCTGACCCAAATATCCCTCATTACTCTGCTGCTGGCTTAAGTCTCACAACGAGCTTGTTGGTTTTGACAGGGTAGGCAACACGGCTTCTGACTGAAGTGGCGGCTATTTAGACCAACACAATTCAGAAGAGGGACTGTTGATTTGATGGAGCCACGAACTTGATGGGAGCGTTCGCTTGCCCGCAGAAGCGAGGATAGGCAACATCATCATTGGAGAATGTGTGACTGAGCCTCAGAGGCCGGGAAAGCAATTAAATGTGGACTCCCTCATTGCCTCCTCGCCTCTTTCCGGTTTGGGTGGAAGGGATACCGCTTTACAAAGGTGAGGGGCAATGGATGTTGTTTGGACAGTGCCATAGACGGTAATAAGTACCATGTGATCCCAATTACTAGCACCTGGATGCCAAGTAACTGTGTTAGTACGTCCATCAAAGAGGGTGCGTTGATGCCACTCTGTGTTGATGAAGACATCAAATCTGAAAACCTGGACACAGTCACTTCCCCAAGTGGTAAATGATGGGGGCTAGGTTTGCAACGTCCCTGACAGTGAGGCGGTTCCCATTCCACAACCTCAGCAGTCATTCCTGCGATTTTACTGCTCGGAGCCTGGAACTCCTGAAGAGTGAGGGTTCCATGACCTTTCAAATGCGTTCAAGTGAAGTCAGTAGCTTCGGGACAAGGTTATTCAGCTCCACCGACGTCAATTAGCCTGACAATCTTCAGTGAATGCCCATGAGGAATTGAATAAATAAAGTTTTGATAAACAGGACTCGATTTGTGAAGGTAGGTGACCGCATAAACTGGTGCGGTTTGTGTTGCAGTTCGCTGCAATGACCTGTTTTGACTTGTGGAGCTTTAAAAGTGCATCTTACTGTTTGAGGTCAAGCGTGGGGGACGGAGTAAGAGCTCTGCACGGTGTCCTCAACGTCTTGCCTTCCGGCAAGTTGAATGGCTCAGACGTCTCCCGTCGAAGGTTGTCGAACAGCCTTCGGCGACGGTGTCTCACCAGATCCACCGCCTCGAAGCGGCTTCAAAAGAAGGAGTGTTTAATGAAATCTATAGACTGACCAATCAGTGAGATGCAAATTCGCATTGCCTTATCGCGACGCTGGTGAAAACCTGACCCGCATGAAGATCGGCACTTTAGATAGGAGGAGAGAGCGAGGGAGAGCGGTAGGAAGATACGGCCATATCGCCGTCACCTCTCATGTCCTCCCAATTCCCATTTCACCCATTCCGTAACTTAAAACCGACAAAAAGTGGGATTTTAGAGTCCCCTGGCGGAGCGTTTTGGTCAGCTTTTGCCTCTCTGGGGAAGGACGAAGGGGAGCTAAAGCCCACTGACCTCACGTTGGGGGCACATGTTCATGTCTCAGGACCGATAAGTGGGTCTAGAAGTTGTCAAACTGGTCACATTATTTTGTTGGACCTACCGTAGTTCTTTTTGTGTGGCTGCATGTGTAAACGTTGGATTGTTTACGTTGCCTCCTCGCTCTTACATCCGGACCATAAATTTGGCCCTCGGTTCATCCACCCTCTCCAATAGTATCATTGTTCAAGCGGACATGGATACATTCAACCGTTAGTGGTTAGCTCTCAACTCTCCCCCGGGACCATCAAAATCACCTATTTATCATATTGTGGGACGTCTGATGTTAACGTCACATATGTGTGACACTATGACATTGCTGCAATAAAGCAATCATTTTTGCTGGTGTCGACTTTTTTCCAAAGCAAGCGACTCTCTAGACAGCAAACATGTCACTATACCTGCACGATGTTATGATTCAAGAAGGATGCGAGATAACAGAGGCGGTGCAAGCATTTGGCTCTGTCACTCAGAGGACGACCGGAGTACCTTCCTCAGCGCTATCAGCCAGGGAGGGAAGAGCATGCGGCTTGTTAAAGAGCCCCCTAATGAAGGAGAAATTCGAGAAAGGAACTGGCAAAACAAGAAAGGTGAATCACTCTCTATGCTGATTAATCACTGCCTAAAATTTGGTACTTTACGTCGGATGGATGTGTAAGCAACTGGAGGTGGAAAGAAGGAGGCTAAACAGTTTTTTTTTTCACATCAGTTGTTTCATTTAGTTGGGAGGTTTGGAAGGCGAGACCGGGAAGAAAGGAGCGAGACGAGGCGGGGAAGCAAAGCGACAAAGTCAGTCCGTCCGCCCCTCGATGCGCCCCTCCGTGTTTCCCTTTCTGCTCTCTTTTGCCTACCCTTTGAAACCGATCCCAGTCGAACGCCTTTTTCCCTTTTCCGTTAAAAGAGAAGGTTTTTTAAACGCAAAAAGTCATTTTACCGTCGTGGAGGTAGCTAAAAGAAGGAGCATCGACGATTAATTGGCCACCTCATTGAGGCTTCCATGGTGGCAATCCTGCAAGACCGAAATCCTGCTCCGCCGCCCTAGCACCGGCTGTTTTGTGTCGATCCAATGACCCTCCTGCCTTCTACCTTCAGGGCGGTAAAAACGAAAGTCCGAAGTCCACCTACCGACAGTCATGTACCGTTTAGCCAGCTGTTCTACTGTGTGACGGTAATAGAGCGAGGCTTTTAGTCCACCCGGTCACGGGACGATGTGACCGACATGCTGGAGAGTGGCGCTATCAGTTACAAATCTGCCAAAAACTAAAAGCAATCGCCTCCCCGCCCCTTCACTCTCCGCCTCCAATTTCCATCCAGTTTTGGCATGAGACCACCTAAGGCGTTCCTGCCTGGCGGCCACGCCTCTAGGCAAAGCTGACAGTCTCCCTCCACATTCTGTTCGAGCGTTACTTCCTCCTCCGGCTTCATGGAGGTCTCGAGGTGCTACGGATAGTGCCTTCCTTTCTAGCATAAAATTTCCCTAAGAATTCCTTCGCCCAAATGGACACGCATTTTTAATCGAGAAACTTAAATGTGTATGTGCTAAATGAGACCACATTTTGGGACACATGATAAACTCTAGCAATTAGCCTGTTTTGGTCTGGAGGAAGGTGCCTTTTAATAATGGCGCAGCATTTGCGAAAACTCCCACGCACACAGACACCGCCTGGGGCTGAAAAACGCCAACACCTAGAAGCCGCCCTAATGATAGTCCCTCTTATCCCCCATCGACCAATCAGTAATCGCCACGGCCAACCAATCAGCAGTTAAGAGGACAGCGACAGAGCCTGTGATTACCGCTCATGCACGCACCCACATACACACACACGCGCACACACTCATTCACGCTCTCGCGTCCGAGGTTGTCTCGCACTGTCTCTGCCCGTCGTTCTCGCTAGTTCGCTCTCTCCTCTCTCTCTCTCTCTCTCTCTCTCTCTGGTTCTTGCTTCTGACCGAGTTTTCTTTCACCGCAATGACCACTGAAGGTGAAGCTGCTAACCCTCCTACTGCTGCTGCTGGTGGTGCCGGCGGTGCCAATGGTCCGGAAGCCGAAGGCAACAAGGAAACTGAAGCGCCGGCCACCTCAACACCTCCAGTAAAGCAAACAAAATGTGTCCTGCTCACTGGGTTTGGGGGGCCCAAGTACCTTCGAGTTCAGTCGAAGGACCAAAGGAGCGTTGGCAAAGGCGAAATCGCCATTGAGGTGGAAGCCTGGTAAGCGGAGTTTATGTAAGGGGTAAAAAGGAACATCTCATTGAAAGGCAGTGATGTGGTGAGTCAGCTATAGGAAATATCATAGCCTGGGCTGCGTGATTCATTGACCACTTGGATAAGTGTTTTCTTTATTTTTTGCAAAGTAGCTCTGCCATCACAATAGCTTTCCCTCCCACGGACATTCTACAGCACCCCCAAATTGCCCTTTTGGAAAGGGCCAATCATAACTGAGGAACTGTGCTCAGGTCACTTATTGATTTTATTTGCGTTGCCCCCTTCGGTGCCTTGACGGCAAAATATCGACTAACTGGGTGAGCCTTGCTAAATGGTAGATGCCACTTTTTTGTCGATGGTAAGACAGTGCCAAGATGCTTCTTTTTGTGGGAATTTTTCTTCCAAGTCAGTGATTTTTTTATGCGGACCTCGAGCGACCGCTATTGATCCCTCCCCTCACTCCCTCTCCCTCCTTCACTGCTTTTCTCCCCACTTTTCTGCGCACGTTGCCCACCATGGGTACACATGTGAGAAGAAGAAGGAAAGCCAGTGATGTCCAATCAGAGTTGAGCTTTCCTCTTGCCCTCCACCTTCCCCTCACCCATCCCCATTGCAGGTATGCCCATGCTTTCAGGAGCCAATCAAATTGCCAAAGGAGGTTCTATGACGCCTTCCCCTACCCTAGCAGCAGCGATAGGCGTCAGAGGTCATGTTGTACTTACCTGGGTGTATACAAAGTCCAAATGGTTAACTTTGCTGGCGAATAAGACGCACTAGTCGGCTGAATGGTCGATGAAAGTGTTTTTGTTGATGCTATGCTATGGGCTTCCCGCTGCTGATATTTTGGAGACTCTCTTTAGTTTACCTGCGACGACATCATTAATCAGGCCGTGAAAAGTACCGCTTCCCTGGCCTTACCCAAGTTGGGAGGGGGTGGGAAAGTTTACCCACGCGTGACGTTGGCAAGCCTTTACAGTTTGCTTGAATTTAGACCCACTGAATGCCCAGGGGAGTTCATTGTTGAATAGTTAATTCCGCGTCTGAAACGCTCGCTCAAGCCTGGCCAACCGATTGGCGCGTGGCCAGTGGGAACATTGGACACTTGACGAGTGGGATGACAGCTTTTTCCCGTTGGCCGATGGCCAAATGGTGGGGCTGGAAGTGGCAGACCATACCGAAGCGTTACCTCGGCTTTTGAGATGTAGGAAGGTCACATTCTGACTTGAATGATGAACGCTCCCCTAGGCCGCGCCTTTTGATTTAGAAATGACCTTAGGAGGGGAGGGGGAAGGCTTTACGCCAAGGCTACGTGCCGCTCCCCTTGTGAATGGAGGCGTGTCCACCAGTAAGAACCGCTTTGTGGTGGTCGCTAACCCTGCGAAGGGCGCCTCTCCACCTCAGGTGACCACGGCTAACCCCCAAGCTGCTGAGCGGTCATAAGGCTTTGGTAATATCACTCGTCCCTCTTCCTCCGAAGCTAATAAAACTGGGGGGTCTTTTTGGGGTGCGAGTCACAGGGCCATGGGTCACTGATTGATTGGTGTTCCCTGGACAGACACTACCCTTACATCTGTGGTGCCCTGGAGGTATAAAGTAGCGGTCACACGACACCGCAGATATGCGGTTCCGCCCGCAGTGCTTACGCCGACTTTCTGTTCCTAACTTCACCTCTCTCTGGCTTGCAAGTTCTGCAACCGACTTCATGCCAGATTGATATCTCGTGTCAAGTAGCTGGCGCGTTGGAGAGAGGCAGTTGCAGGCCACACTTGGACACCGCGTGCAATTTCTTCCCCCTTTAAAAGGCTTTTCAGACTGTATTTTTGTCTTGTAGTGGTGTTGGATTTCAGGACCTGATGATGCGTCAGGGTCTGCTTGACTTTCTCGGCAAGCCACCCTTCGTTATGGGCAGCGAGTGCTGCGGAAAGGTTGCTGAGATTGGTGAAGGGGTGACGAAATTTAAGGTGAGTTAACCATACTACTCATATTCAATATCAGTAGCCTTCTGGATAATTCAGTCCTCTGGCGCTCTAGAACCGCAGTGAGTGGGGTCGTGGCACCATTTGAAGGAATTGAGCGTCATTTTAAATTTCATGTAATTGGAAGGAAGCCTATATTTCGAGCTGATGTGGTATATTAATGTCCCCAGTCTAACTGCCTTCTCGTCGGAGCGGCAGAACTCATTCGTCTCTGCTGATTCGGTCACCCACATGCGCTCCTCGTCTTCTGTGCCGTTCCCACCAAAGTAACTACTACCTATCGTCTGGGTCCTCCCTGAAAACGTTACTGTCCGTTCACACCAGTCTGATAGAGGGTGTATTATTAGCATGGAGGGCCTGGAATGCCAACTATGTCAAATTATGACACTGAAGAGCACGACTAGTGCATTTTACAGTGTTATGAATAATTTAACGCCATACTGCGCTTGAAATAAGGTGCGCACTTTCGTTTGGATACAACCGCTACGTCTTTTGAAGTTGGTACATTGGCGGCAGCTGTGATTGCTACATTCCTCGCTTGAGGGCGACTTGGATGCTGCTGAGAAAAGCTAACTAAAGAAGGTGGCAATGTGTTGTTTTAGCGAGTTCGAAACACTTTGCAATAAGCTTTACCCTTTTCAGATTTTATCTTTATGTTGGTAATAAACACTCAACGGCAATTCAGCGGATCGACGGAGAGGAGGAAGGTTGAAGGATGGGGGAGGAGTTTGTTTTGTCTGATCGTGAAAAGTACAGAGCGGAGCGATGGAGGGTGACGTGAGGACCATAGGGATATTTTATTTCCCCATACCTGGACTGCACTCCCGCCATCAAAAGACTTGCCGATGCGTTCGAACCACTCCTCATGCCAACTTCTAAGACTGCAAGAGGGAATCCCGCCTCCATGATCTCCACCCACCGCATGTCGTGGCGTCCACCCCAAGGGCGAGGTGGGTGCTGACAAGATCGACTCTTGTGCCCTGTGGGCCGGCAGACTGGCCCACGGCCAACAGACTTGGAAATGTCTGCATCATTCGACTGGCTCGGTGTAAGGTGCCCGGAGGCTTTCGGCGATGCTGGTAGATATCCGCAGGTTGGGGCTTTGTGCCCCCCCCCCCTTCCATATCATTACATACCAGTCCACTCAGTTGTGTGGTCTCGTGGTAACCTCTCCCCTGTGGGCTTCGAAGCCCATTTCTGTAGATGCTTTCCGAATTCCATCATTAGTCGCACTGCAGGGGGACAGAGCGGAATCGCCCCACCTCTGACTCGCGATTTATTGCATTCACCGCCAGAAAAACTCGCGTTGCATACTTGTATAGCACCGGACACGGAAGGGACGTGACGTGGATAGCGGAGTTGCCACTTTTGACAACCAAGACACTGCTTCCAATTTATTGATTTTACGCTATTGCAGGTTGGCGACGAGGTGGTCGTGCTGTGTGATAATGGAACGTGGACGGAGCACCTAGTGGTTCGAGCCATTCCAGAGGAGCCGAACGAAGCTGGAGGTGAACAAGTAGAGGCTGCCAGCAATGCAGCACCTTTGGCTTTGGTTCTGCACAAACCCGCCTCACTGTCAGCCAACCAGGCTGCCGTGTTCCTCATGTCCTACCTGCCCGCCTATCTGCTGCTTCACAATGTCGCCTGTGTTCGGTCCGGCGACGTTGTTCTGGTCCATTCTGCTGGCGGCGGCGTTGTGAGTCCTTTGAATGGCACTCATTTTTGAATTGGTGGAATGCCTAGCTTGTCAAGTGTTAGGACCTGACACCGGTTGGTAGCAGAGCCAACCGACCAGATTTCGACCTTAACACTTTTCCCATTGGCCGGGAATGTTTGCGACGTTCTTGGTAGGTGCCGTAGCTTCCAACGACTTGCAATGTGCGGCTGCTTACATGTTCGACGGCATTTGCTCTCTTGTTGAAGCTTTAAGTCCTAAAATCATGGTCAAATCTGGTGCAATTCCAGCCTGTCTGCTTGTCAAGGTGCGCTGCAAAAATAAGTGATGATAGCAGAACGCATCGTCTGAAAAGTTATGAACATTAATTTTGGTGGTGAGTCACTCGCAGTTTAATAAATCTCCCGAGCATGAAGACTTCTTAGTCGTTTCTATGCTGAGGGATTGCGTGACCGCATTGAAAAGCTTCAGTGTGGGCTGAAGGGCAAGAGCAAGTTCGCATCCTCTGTTTTGCTGTCGCAGAAGTTGGTCCGAGGGGAGAGGGGGGTTGGGGGAAGGGGTTGGGGGTTACCTGTCCATTCTCTACACTCCCAAGTAAGGCTTGCCACATGTTCCAGGCGATGTGGACTGCTGAGTGTGGTTGTATGATTCACACGGCCGAATCTTTCGTTGGATTAAGTCTCGCAGTCACATTCCCGAGTGAATTGAAGGCGAAGGCCACCTCAAAGTTGGAGCGTCACGAAACCTACACTTTAATGAACCTGAAGGCTTGTAGAAGCGAGGTGAACAGTCGATGACTTGCTGATTTGTACTACGCGTTGGGGAAGGCTTTCACATTCCCTTTCCGGGGATTTAAGCGAGTTGGCTGCGTAGTGAACTGGTCCACACGCCAGTCGCTGAAGCTCTCCCTCTGATGCCTCCCGGCTTTTGATTTCCCCACCTGAAGTAGAATGTCGCGCAGGACAAAAGGGGAACTTGGACTTGTATCGTCGCGGAGGCCATGGAAATTGGCCTTTTCTACCGACACGATGGATGCACCATTGTTTTGGCTTCTTTCGACCGTCCCATATAGCCTTGACCTTGAGCGCATGTTGGTGCATCTGAAGTGCGTTTCCATGTTACCAATTTCCGGAGTAACGAGCCCTCGGTGCAAAACACACGTGAATCGGAAGCTGAGAAGTTGAAATCCGCCTTCCGGACAAAACGTCTCGGACGCCAGGGGGAGGTTTGTGTTCTTTCAGAGTTTAAGGCACCTCTAGCAGTTCTACACCTTTCATGGACTATTCTCTGGAGGTGCTTTCACCTACTGCGTTCTCGTCAGATGTTCCACAATTGAAGGGGAGGGGGAGTCCAAAGATTGGAACTCCACAGCCTGAATCTCACTCTGCAGATCCATCCGCCACTTTTAGAGCTTCACACTTCGACACCTATGCTCCAGCACTGCCAAAAACTCGCCGCTCAACCGTCCAGTCGTTGGGCTCGAAATGAGTTGGCTGGGTGGCTCGGACAACTTTGAGATGATTGAAGTCCTCCTATTTGGCGGCGCCTTAAACCAGATGGCGGAAAATCGGGAATTCTTTTCCCACTTTTAGACGTGCTTCGCTTAAAAGATCTGTACAAGGCCTTTTTTGACTTGATCCAAGGCGTCGAGTTCATTCTCATGCCATGAGAACGAATGCTACGTAATTCGCGTCCAAATTGGCTGCTGCGGTTGCAGTCGTCGCTTGTGCATTCGGCAGCTAAGTGCAGTGAGGTGAAGTCCATTTGGCTGTCATACGTATGTGAGCGCACTCCATAAATCACTGGCCACCGAGATTCTGCGGTCAAAGGCTTGTTTTAAAATACTTTTAACCTTCGAGCAAGTACTTCAACTTGCTTAATATGACCTGGAAAAAAGCCTGCAGGGCTTGACCCAAGAACGGCGTAATGCAAGCAATGCACTACCAGTTAGAGGTTGAATTATTAAGATAGAAAAAGATTAGTAAGCCCGGTTTTTCGTTGTATTACGTGTACGTGGCTCTATGGTTGCCTTGACCTTTGTTTTGGCCATTTCAGGGAACAGCGATTGGACAATTAGCTAAACTGATTCCCAATGTGAAGTTGATTGGAACTGCATCAACGACCAAACACGAGAATCTTCATCAATACTACTCACAACTTATCAGTAGCACACAAGACTACGTGGCAGAAGTGAAAAAGTACGTTTTTGCAGGTCGTTTTTGTGTGAGCCCATTAAATGGTAGTGATGGAGACTCCTTGGTCATGCCTAATGTGACACCTGTTCATGGAGCTTGGAGCAAGCATAAGTGTTTGGGGTGATATTACTCACAACTTATCAGTAACACGCAGAACTACTTAGTGGAAATGCAAAGCATGTTTATGAGGCTACGCCGGCATGTCAACTGGCTTTGGAGCTTGGAGCAGGACTTATCACGCCAAGTAGGCCACTGACTGAAGGGCAGCATTTCACCTTAACTTAGAGCTGTGGACGTGTATGTATGTGTATGCTTGCCATGGCATGGATGTACCTTTTGAGGCAGTGAAACCATTGCTTTGAAAACGTCGCACAAACATTGTCCGAGCTAGACTTATCTATGGTATGGAAGCACATTTTGCAGTCAACCTGAGCGACCAGAAGCTTTAGATCTGATGTACTCGTTCAATTTTGTTCAATTTTCATCTAGGGAACACTCTACTGGCGTTACCGTTGTCTTGGACAGTCGATCAGGGGAAGACACCAATAAATCTCTCAGTCTACTTCAACCTCTGGGTCGCTACATTGTCTATGGTGAGCTGGGGTTTTCCACTCAAAATTGTGAACGTTAGGCGTTGGTATTGCAAATGATCAAGCCAAATTATCCCATTTTAATTGACGAAAATCGAGATACCGCTCTGAGATGAGTGTGAGGATTTAATTTCGCTAACTGACACCCGCGTAACATATATGTGACGCCTAGATTTGCTTATTGGTCTGACTTCACGGCACGCCTACAACTTTGGCAGTCATTTCTATGAGCTGTGAGGCTCAATTTTTGCCGGGTTTCTGTTCACCGAAATACCTTCTTCCAAATTTTAGGCAATTCGAGTTTTGTCACCGGTGAAAGGAAGAATCTCTTCAATTTCGCGAAATCGGTAACTCTCATTGATTTGAATCACTTGAGGACCTTTTGAATCTTTATTTCTTCGCTGATCGACATAAGCTGTATTCTCCTCTCCAGTGGATCCAAATGGAGCGCATTAATCCCCTGAAGCTGTTGGAGGAGAACAAGTCGCTTGGTGGCTTCTCATTGAAGCAGATGCTCTTCCGTCAGCATCACTATTCAGTAGTATTTGAGGCCTGGAGAGCATTGCAACAGCTTTTGACGGAGAAGAAAATTGAGCCCATAGTTGACAGTGAATGGAGCTTCGAAGAGGTAAAGGCATTTTCACATTACGTGTTTAATTTTCAGTAGTAAATAATTTCACTTGTGGTTTTGCCTTACTCCCATAGGTGAAGGAGGCTCTACACAAGCTCCAGGACCGCAAAAATTTTGGAAAAGTTGTCCTCAACCCGAAATTGAAGCCGAAAGAGGTAAGGGAGAGGCAGCTTTAGCTCCTGGATCCCACGGTCCTAGCTCTACTTTAAGTACCTTCTTTAAATACAATCAGGTTGCTACTTTGGCTTATACAGTAGTAATTGTATTTAGCCCGAGCAGGAGAAGAAAGCTGAGGAGTCGGCATCCGCCGGAACGAAAGGGAATAATGAAACAGCTGGGGCCGCGACCGCCTCTTCCTAATTAATTTTCCGTACAAGTTTTCCTCTGCTCCACAATCATCGCCACCATTATCCCTTGCTGACGTCTTTCGTCATGTACTACGTCGATTGTTCCTTCCCTGCACGCCATTTTATTTGCTTTTTGTGTCTCCTCGTTTACAGCTGAATGTGGCGCATTTACCAATTTTGTTTCGTTTCGTTTTAATTCGTTCTTTCCACTTTTTTAATGCGAAAGCATAAAGGAAGCCGACCACTGTGGACGCTCTAACTTGCTTACCTCCTTGTCCTTGTGCTCCTTTGCTCGGCCTTGCCTACCTCTATTGTCGCGTAGATGTGTTTTTCGCCTTTAAATAAAACACTCTTTTTAAGAAAGTCATTAATATAGGTAAAGGACTCCTTCCTTCCGAATTCTAGTCTCTATTTTAAATTATGACTCACGAGGAGGCAAGAATGTTACTAATAGGCAACTGCGTCAGGCGTAATGTTTTGTGGGACCTGGCGGGTCACAATGGAATCTGACAATTGGCATGCTCCACTAAAAGTGTTTATTAAAGATGACACGATAGAAAATGCGGGTTTTGTGCCCTTGTGGGCCGTTCAAACACAAGCGTGAAAGGCAGCATTCAAGCTTCATGAGCAGTAGCCTGCCAGACCTTACACACAGGAGTAGTGTTATCCCTCATATTAATGCGATTTCAATGCATCCAGCATAACACTTTCCTTCGTAGCACATCACTTCTCAAAAATATCGGTATTTGTTAAGTCATTTAAGCCTTTTCTGCAACGGTTTTTGCATAAAGAGACGGCAATAAATGATGGCGGAAAAACAATGTCATAAAGTTTGGGCAGAATCCACGGCACAAAAGCGTTTGCGTAGTTGCCTACGAAGTCGAAAACACCAAGTCACTACCATCGCTGCTAAGAATGAGAGACATGCCAACTATCGTCACACCTGTCCCACTGCAAAGTCGATTTCCGTCTATGACAGCGGTCCCGTCCAGTGCTACAAGAGTTCAGCTCCAATGGATTCCTGAGGACCACGGAAATCAGCTTACCCATTACAACGTAGCGGCTTAAGGACTGTTATCGTGGATGCGAAATAGTACTCTAGAACAGAAAACTAGCCCACCCACCATTTCAAATAGCCTATTAAAATAATTAAATTTTTTCATGCAAACTGCCTTCTTATTCAGATTTCAAGATTCATGGGGTAAACTACTAATAAATTTGATTTATGTGCCAGTTGGACTCTTCAACATGCCAAAGTTCAAATATATAAAGATGCAACACGCATCGTTTGCGCCAATCATTTGCAACCCACTTTAATAAATTTGTAAAATGTGTTAAACAATTTTTAGGTAAAGCACAGTTTAATTAGTAAATAACTTCATTGCATTTTTGCATCAACTTTTATTGAAATTTTAAAGGCGGGTTCGTCAAGGTCGCCGTTTGCGTACGTTGGCCTACATTTCCAGCGTATGTCTGCTGCTGGTTAGCCGCTTGCTTTGCTTGGACACGGTATTTCGATTATGAACTTAGCACGTACATGTAATTTAGCTATGTGGTGGTCGTGATTTTGAAACAACTACGTAGGCTTTGCTTTTGCTTCCGGAAACCGTGGTAGCATTCACTTTCTGTAGATAATCACAGCTGTCCTGATCTATTTATGTACGAGTAGGATTCTTAGGAGTGCAGGAATCTGGTAATTAAGTGCAGTGTTGGGGCATTGTGCAGCCGCACAACACGTGAAACCTGTATTTGGTAGTATGGGGATGTGTTAAGACACAGGGGTGGAACTACAACTAAGCTTTTGCACGCGACTCAAAGGAGCAGAAGTCGTGGTTACATAGACGTTATTTGCTTTTACTTATCATGCGATATTCCGCGAATATTGATGTGAGTAAATTTATATGGATAAGGAGCCCTATGTCGTTGTCGACAAAGTTCTTTGGATTTTAGCCTTTTCATTGATGAGTTGTCATCTGTTCCCGTCAGGCTAACACTTATTGTAGGATCGAGACCTACTATTTTAAATTCTGGTGTAGATTCATCTCGGTTAACTTTATTGTTGCTACCTTCCTGCTATTTTTTGATGTCGACACGATTTGGTTTGTAGGGATTGATTTCAATTTGTTTTTGCATGCATGAAGATGGCAATTCGACGAGTGCTCTCAAATCTATCTTTACTTCGGAAGTCTATTCCAGTGATTTACTTTCCTTTTTCTCCCCAATTCCATCTAAGGCATTGTCGGAGCCTTATGAAGCAAAAACGGCCTTTGAAAGCTAGGTTTATGCAGCCATTTCATTGTAGGAAAAAATTGCCATGCTCTAAGAACCATGCAGACATCGATCTCAGCCGAAGAGTTCGCTCGTTTCCAGTCCCAATTTCTTGAGCTTCGCGGGCAGAAATACGCCACTGAAGAGGACCTATCACGGGCCGAGAAAAAAGTCATTGCGTTGGAAAATACTCTGGCTCAGCAATCGGGCGAGCTAGCTCAGCTACAAAGCCGCCTCTCCTCCATTCAACGTGCTGGAGATATTGCGACGGTGATCAAGGAGAACCAATGCCTTCGTGAACGCCTCCTCAACGTTGAATCCTCTTTTCAGTTGCAGATATCGACTCTCCGAGCTGAGTGTGAGCGTCTTCAAGCAGAAAACGCCCAACTGAAGAAAAGTTGCGGTGTCTCCAGCACCACTGAAGCGGTCGTTCAAACACTTTCCACCTCTGCTATAGGACCTACAACCTCCACCGCCTGTCAGACCTTTAAATCCGGCTGGGCGTCGGCTGTAATTCAGACGGAAACAACGTCTGATGAAGTGGCTGAATGGTTTGCTAAAGCGAAAGAGATGGCGGAGCTGTTGGAGGTACTTGAATCAGAGCGGAGGACTTCTGAGGGCTTGCTTAAGGAAGTCAGTCGGCGGGAGCTGGATGTTGAACGTTTGGAAGGCGAATGCGAGGCTCTGCGGAGTGAGCTAAATGTGGCAGAGCGGCGGGGGGAACGAGTTCGGCGTGAGTTGCAACGCCAACTTGCGTCCGCTGTGCGAGCAGCGAAGCGTGCAGCCTCGGGAAATACGCCATCGTTATCAAGTCTGGTTGTCGTGCCTTCGACTGATCAAAACTTTGATGGAATTTCAGTAGAGTCGTTTAGCTTCTGTGGAGGCAGTCAGGCAACGGGAAATGATAACGGAGAAGCCTCGGAAGCTTCCTCTACCTCACAGACACATCCTCAACAAGCGCAGCAACTTCAAGAAACATTATTCTCGGAGGAGGATTTAAAGGTATAAAATCTCCTAGTCCTTTGTAATTTCACTAGGTCTTGGGGTTCTGAAAATTCAATCAAGTCTTCTAGATTAATCTGTCTTGCTGATTAACCAAAAGATCTCTGCTGAAGGATTAGTTTTTTTCTGTTTAGCCCCAAGCTATAGGGCGGTCCCGGAGCTCCTTAAAGACCAGCATAGGATGACACACTCCTCATTAATAAGTGATGAATTTCGTTTGTGGTTTCTTGAGATCTGATAGCCTGCGTCTTCGTTGTTACGAAGAAAACATTTGGACCGGAGAGATTATGAGTTTGTTTCTGAAATTTCGACAGCAAAGAATTTGATTTTTTTTCCACTTTCTTTGCCAGCAGGACGCGCATACGGATTCCCACTTTTCTTGCCTGATTGTGGTCGTTACACACGCGCGACATGTGGGCTTGTTCTGGCTACGATTACTGCAGTTACATTGAATTGTATGTCTACGTGGTCAGAAGATGATCGAACTTTCTTACTTACTATACACTAGTTGATTCGCCAAAATGATGGTCGTGGTGACGATGATGATGATTGGTACTGTTTTATACCAATGAAATGTCTGGGCTCTGGTGATTGAGTTCCCCTCCCTGAGACAGGTCCTAGCGGCGAATGTGTTAAGCGGTGGTAGAGCCTCGGCCGTCCGTGCTGAAGTATCAATTTGGCACAAAAAATGTTAAATACAATTGACAGTGCCTGATTTACTATTGATTTCTATGCATGAGATAATCTGTTATCATGGTTTTTTTCCACATCATGGGAGCGCCAATATGCAATTTGCATGTCGCATCTAGACAATAGCAAGTATGTCAAAATGCGTTTCGATACGGCGATTGGTTGCTTCTCGACCAATAATAGCGATGCCGCAGCTGTGATTGGCTGCTTCTCCACGAATTGCGTTACATGTTTCGTTTTAGGGTCTATTGGCTCGTCTGTCGGAGGTGCAGGAGGATAATTGCAATTTGCGGCACAAATTGAAGCATCTCCAGTTGGAAGTAGACGCCAAATCAAAGATCATTCAGTGTGCACTCAACGACAAGTTCAGTTCCACCGGCCCCCATCATGCCAACTGCACTGGTAGGAGTAGCGTTCTTGTTCTCGTTAACTGTTGCCTTGGTTTTAATGCTATTGTGCAATCGACAAACATATATGATGAGCAGTTTTTTGACCTAGTTCAAGGTTCTCACAACTTTCGGTGATGGCCCTTCGATGTCAGCTATCGCAGTAGGATTCAGTTGAATAATGCGAAACGGAATAGGATTGTGCCGCAATCTAGCCATGAGGGTATCGAAAATCAGCCATGGTGATGCAGTTTTTAGATTTTTATGAGATGTATCGACCACATTCTTTAATGGAAAGTTGCGTTGAGGGATCTTTTTTAAGGACAAATAAAAAACCAATGTCCACTTGGTTTGTTCGTCTTGATTCCGCTGCCGGGTCAAACGATGCCAAAAGAACGTAGAAGTTGCAGCTACCATAAAGCTTAAATTATCATCGCACGCCTATTGTACCTCTTCAAATCATCTAACCTGTTTGTGTTTGGCACAGTTTAGTGCAGTCTCAGTCAGTAGAACATAGGCCAGTGAGCCGTTTGCGTTAGGTGGTCTTTGATTGTGACATCAAGTGTGTATCAGCAAGTATGAACGCCACAGACATGTGATACTGGTAACATTATAGAACGTCAGTACTGTCCACTAGATGCATCATGATGAGGCATTATTATTGCCTTTGTTAGCCTCAACAGCTGTATCTTCCTCCTCGGCCTCTGCTATTACCACGACACCGATTCGACTAGCCTCCGACATGATTTTGACGCTGCGTTCAAAGCTGAAGAATCTGGAGATGTCCTCCTCTGCTACGGCGATGAATTCTGCTGAGTTAAAGGGTCTAAAACGCCTTTGTGAGGAGTTGATGACCAGAAACATCTCCCTAGAGCAGGCTCTCGAAGCTGCTATTGCAGGCTCCAGTGGGGATTTAGAGGCCTAGTCATTTTAACCTATGCCATTCCTTCTTCCATCTCCCTTCTTTATCCTTTGTGATATCCTCCATTTATGTGATATTTTAACCTGCCTTCTTTGCATCATTTTAAATGCCTGTTATTACTTTTCCTTCCTGAAGATGTAAGGTTGCGATCTCTCACGTGCCTCAAAAGTTTTGCACCGTTTGGGCTGCCGTCTGCTGTAAGAGAACCAGCCCTGACGGATGTCACCGCTGGTCAGTCGCCTTTAGCGTGCCCTGACTGTCCCATAAGACTTGTGAGCTTTAAATTCCAGTGCCATGTGCTATTTCACGCTTATGTCACCCGCCGCAAGAAGTAATCATACTGTAACTCACCGCTGTCATACTCAGGCTTCCAATTCCGAGATTGCTTTGCTTCTGGTGACCTCTTCTGCAGGCAGTCTGTCCAGAACGCTCTGCATACGTGGCCCTGAATACTGGGATCTCAGCCGAAGGGGTAAGAGGCGAGATGAAAGGCTTATAGGGATTCTGGGAGCCTACGTTAAGCTCAGTTGGGATATTGATAACCCTAAAAGCTTGTATCTCGTTTTGAGGGGTTTTCTGCTGCTGTCTTCTTCGTTCGAAAAGGTTTTTCGTCTCCTGTTTAGAGTCTCACCTACTTTGTTGTTTTAGTAGCACGTATTTTTCGGAAAATATTTATTGGATTTAATTTATGGGGCCAAACACCTATTCAGGGTGCAATGATCGACGGTGAGATGCCGACCTTGCTGCCGTGAGGATATTTCTCTGCTTTTAACGTCTTTGATCGAGCCATCCGATTTGAGAATGCCTCGTTATAGTTGAGAAAGTCAGGGTCGGGTAACCATGTAGGTGCCTGAGCGTCTTTAAAATGTTCACACTCTCTCAACTGTGGGGCATTAAGCATTTGTTTGTTGGTAAATACCATCCTGGACAAACTCCCGTTTGTAATGGGTCTCGTCAGCGTGGCACAGTGTTCAGTACCGTTTCTATGCCTACAAAATTTCCAGTCCTCATTTGACTTGGTAGCCAATCGCTCTCTACTTTACTTTTAAACAAACGATGCGCTAAAGTATAACCGGTCCCCGAAGTTGCTATTTGAAGTGGTCACCCTTCCACAAGTCCTAATAAAGCACTTTTTATTCCCCTAGGAGATCTAGACAAAACTTGTCAGGCTAGTATTTCGGAGTCCTGCAAATGGAAATATTGACACAAAACATGAGGTCGAACCCACTGGTTATCTCCGATCGCATCTCAAATGGCAAAAGGGAAGAAAAGTGTGACTAGAGCTTGGCATCTTCAATTCGGCGATGTCTCTGATAAACCCCTGGCGATTATCAGTACAGATTTTCGGCCTCCGTTGTGCGGATGAGTGGATTACAATGACCAACCAGTAACAATTGATGCTTCTACTCTGAGTCATTCCAGGAATGACCGCAAGTCACGAAACTTTCAGCGTAGTCCTCTTCAACGTCTATCTGGGAGGGTAAAGTGGTTGTTTGGACGGCTGGCTGTACGATCAAGTACGTGGGGACTGAAGAGGCCCAGCGACTTCGACTGGATTTTCTTCAACTGCGAGATGGGAATGAGAGGGAGTCGGCTACAAAGTCAACTTTGCTGGATACGGCAGCTGGAATCTGACTCTGCACCTTCGTCGGTCATTGCGTAAAGCTGGAGGTGGAGGGTTTGCCACCATTCATCCACACCACTTGTTTCGCCCTTCCAAGTAGCTCCAAGGGAATTAATTGACCTGTAGACGTCTTCGGTTGGAAAATCTTCCTGCAAAAGAGAAGGATTCTTTTTACAGCTAGAAGGGTATTAACACAAATTTAGTGGCTCGTTTTTTATGAAGTAAGGGAATGGCTGTCAAGGGATAAAAGCTTTCCACCACCAAGAGAGGGGAGCTATGACGTAAAAGCGGAGGTCGTTTTAGCTCGTGTTGCTAGGGCATAACTCCGCGACAGATGAATCAAATCGCAAAAGCGACTGCGACAAATTGAAGTCAATGTTTTCTCTTGCCATCATTGAGACCTCTCTCTGTTAATGCTGCTATGGAGATTTGACATTTGTTTAAGTGAATACCCCATTACAGGGGGTGGCGAGGGGGAGTTCCTTTGCCCTAGCGGTGTGGCCTTTCTGTTGTGGCAGTGGCCTTCCAACTATCCTGTCTACGTCAGTGATAAATGGACTCTCG